>QXEO01000533.1:5386637-5986637 GCA_007115705.1 Dactylis glomerata | reverse complement strand
TGCCGAAGCACAAGTCACCGAGCTTACCAAGAGAGTGAAGGAACTTACTGGTATGCCGGATCCTCTTAACCTTGAACTAATTCTTCTGTACTTCAAATCCTTTAATCTTTTCACTGTTTTCTTTCTTCAAATCCTTGTTTTGACTTCAAATCTTTTCAGACGAGAAAGCTGCACTGGAGGCACGCCACCAGGACTGTGTGTCCTCAGTGGATGTAGCCAAGCAACTGGACGACCGGGATGCTGCTCACAAGGCCGAGATAGAGCAGCTGAAGGGCCGGATCACCGAGCTTCTGGACGAAAAGGAACAGAGGGAGGGCCTACTGAAGAAAACCCAGTCCCTGCTTGTCATCTCCGAGACTGATGCCTCCAACGCCCACGCTGAACTGGATAGCCTGAAGGAGCAGGCCACCAAATGGGAGGTTACAGTTTCACAGCTGAATGCCGACCTTGCCAGTAAGCTTCAAATCCTTTCCCTTTATCCTTCCCGACATAGTGTAATTCTCTCCGGCATATTCTCCTTTTGCTAACATTGTTTCTATTCCTCAGACATGTTTCCCGCTTCCGTCGAAGACGTTGAGAGGGCTTTGCAGTTGGATCGAGAAAGCCGGGGTGTTCCGGTTGACTCGCCCAACTGGGACATGTCGGAGCAGCTGCTGGCTCTGCAGTCCCGGAAAAACGCCATGACGCTCTACACCGAAGAACTCTTATATGGCGCCCAGGAGGCATTCTCTGCCCTCTGGCCGGGACAAAGGACTCCCACTGATCCCGTCGACCTCGGCAACGATCTGCAGCTGGCCAAGGTTCGCCTCCGGGAGTGGCGAGATTCCGGCGCGAGGGTTGGAGCTGACGAAGCTCTCAGCTACTTCTTGTCCTGGTATGAAAAGGCTGACTTGGAGACTTTGCGCACTGTGCGCGAAGGATCCATCTGGACCACGGATCTGGAACACATCCGGCGCCGACGGGAGCTGGCCCACAGCTATGTGGACTATGCCGACACCGACGCCTTCGTTCGGGATATCCGTGAACCGGAGAAGAAGGACGATGCCGGGACATCCGCCGCTGCTGAGGGCTCCGACTCCAGCCAGGATGAAGATGAAGCTGAAAAGGCCGACACTGATGTCCTGGAACAGGCATCTGCCCCGGGCGGAGGTGATGGCTCCATTCCATCTGCTGGGTCCGGCACTCCTGAAGCCGACATCTCCACCGCCACTGCTCCACCAGCCGGCGCCTCTGCTTCTGCCCCTGGTCCTTGACTTTGCAGCATAAAAACTTTAAGTTTTATCAGATCCCCGGTATACCGGGTGCAGATGTAATATACACGCTTAATTTCCTTTGGTTTGCTTCCTGAACAAGTTTTATCTTGGTTTGCTTGTTACTAATGCCGGATCATCTTTTGGCTAAGTCACCGAGTTGTTTTCCTGTTTCCTCAATTTCACAACCTTGGCTGCTTGTCTACCTCAATTGGCTTTCGACGTATGAGTCTCAAGGTTGCTTCCTCGAACATACAGTACTTTAACTTTGAGACTTAGACTTCAAATCATCTGACACTTTAAATTTTAACTTTAGCTTTAACGAAAATGTCGGTTCGCTTGCTTTGTATTTCCTTAGCCGTTTTCCATGTGTAGACAATCTCCGGCATCTACTCTTGCTAGCCATGAAGCCGGGTTTCGGACAGCAGCTGAGTCGAAGAGTGGCCTTTGGTGCCGACACATTACTAGGCCGACATAGGAAACATTCAAATAAAGCCAGCCGGCATATAACAAAAAACTGTAAATAAACAACAAATATACCTCGGAGCTAGTTACCCGGCTTCTTCGGGATGCCGGTATTTCATTCATTAGTCTTGTGCCGGCACAACACGCCGGCATACAAAGGAAAATATGGAAATACATACATTGTGTTGCTCAGGAGTAAAAGGGGCGCAGTAGAGCTATGTTCCATGGCCTCTTGGTTTCTTCTCCGGACCTGTCCGCCTTATTCTTCTTGGGGTCCTGCGCATCTATAAGATAATAGGCATCATTGTGCAGAGCTCTGCTCACAATGAATGGCCCCTCCCATGGAGGAGTTAACTTATGCCGGCCTTCTGTTCCTTGCTTTAGCCGGAGTACTAGATCTCCCTCTTGAAATCTCCTTGGATTTACCTTCTGCGCATGATAGCGTCTGAGGTTCTGCTGATATACTGCTGTTCTTGACAGAGTTATTTCCCTTGCTTCCTCTAGCAGATCAACATCATTTTCTCTGGCTTCTTTAGCCTCTTCCTCAGTATATAGCACTATTCTTGGTGCATCATGTATTACATCTGTTGGAAGCACAGCTTCTGCTCCATACACCAGGAAAAATGGTGTGTAGCCTGTTGATCTATTCGGAGTTGTTCTTAAACTCCACAGCACTGCTGGCAGCTCATCTAGCCAACATCCCGGAGTTTTCTCCAGGGGCTCTATCAGCCGGGGTTTTATGCCGGATAATACTAGCCCATTCGATCTCTCTACTTGGCCATTGGCACAAGGGTGGGCAACCGACGCAACGTCCAGCCGGATTCCCACTTCCTCACAAAATCTGGCAAATGGCCCTTGGGCAAAGTTTGACCCATTGTTAGTGATGATGCTATGAGGAACACCATATCTCAAGATTATATCCTTTAAGAATTTCACTGCTGTGTGACCATCACACTTGCTTATGGGCTTCACTTCAATCCACTTGGTGAACTTGTCCACCATGACCAGGATATGGGTCATTTTCCCTCTGGCCGGCTTAAAAGCCCCGACCATATCCAGGCCCCAAACAGCAAAGGGCCAGGTTATTGGGATAGTTTTCAGGGCAGATGCCGGCTGATGAATCTGGTGGGCATATCTTTGACACCCATTACATTTCCGGACCAAGTTTTCTGCCTCTTGCAGTGCCGTTGGCCAATAGAAGCCATGCCGGAATACCTTTGCCACCAATGCCCTGGACGAAGCATGGTGACCACACTCCCCCTGGTGAATTTCCCGGAGCATCTCCAGACCCTCCGCAGATTCGACACATCTCTGCAATACTCCGGTGGTACTTCTCTTGTATATTTCTTTGTTGATGATGGTATACGCTTTGGATCTCCTTATAACCCGGCGGGCCTCGGTTTCATCCGCCGGCACTTGACCATCCACCATGAAGTTCATGATAGGACGTGCCCATGAGGGCACTTCCCTGACAGTGAACACTGCCTGATCTATTTCCATCATTTCGACCGACACATAATCGATCTCCATGGGCTGCGAAGTCCCCGGGACTGAAGAATCAGTCCCCGGGTATGCCGGAGCAGTCCCCGGGTATACCGGCACAACCTCTTGGCACATTTTACCCTTGCCTTTAGTTTTGCTCCGGAATACTGTACTAACAGCATATGCCGGCCCAGTCCCCGGGACTGAGGAAACAGTCCCCGGGTTATCCGTCCTGGCTCCGGCATCTATCTCCATTGGAACTGCTTCGTCTGGACCTGGCGGGACATAAATGGAGGATGACTCCGGCGAGGGTTTGATCGATGGCTTCCTCAGATGCTCCAGCGAAATGCCGGGCGGGATTGAATCTCGGGAAGACCCCAGCTTGGATAATGCATCGGCTGCATCGTTCTGAGCCCGGAGAACGTGCCGGAACTCACAACCTTCAAAGTAACCACTTAACTGCTGCACTAGGAAACGGTATGATGCCATGTTAGCATCATGCGCGTCCCATATGCCAGAACACTGCTGAATCACTAAGTCAGAATCCCCGAAGCACATAATCCGGCGAATTCCTATGTCCTTAGACACCTTCAGGCCATGCACAAGTGCCTCATATTCCGCCACATTATTTGATGCTGCAAAGTGAATCTGCAGGACGTATCTCAGCTGGTCATTCTTTGGTGAACTGAGAACTATGCCGGCACCCAAGCCATGGATTGTCTTGGACCCATCGAAATGCATCCTCCAATAATTGGCATCTGGCAATGGTGGCTCATACTGTATCTCGGCCCAGTCAATAAAGAAATCAGCCAAGACCTGGGACTTGATTGTATCCCTCTTATCGTACTGCGGTGTATATGGTGAAAGCTCTATTGCCCACTTTGCTATCCGGCCGCTGGCATCTTTGTTGCCTATAATTTCCGAGATAGGGGCCTCGGCCACTACCCGGATTGGATGCTCTTGGAAGTAATGCTTGAGCTTCTTGGCCGCCATATAGACACCATAGGTCATCTTCTGATAGTGGGGGTAATTTTGCTTTGAGGTGGAGAGGACTTCACTCAGATAATATACCGGCCGCTGCACGGTTTTGCCTCCTTCCTCTCGCTCTACTACCACCACAGCACTGACAACTCGGTTGGTTGCCGCTATATAGAGCAACATTGGCTCCCGGGGCATCGGAGACGCTAATACCGGCGCTGTTGACAACAACTGTTTCAATTCTTTGAAAGCTGCATCTGCTTGCGTTGTCCAGACAAATGTGTCGGACTTTTTCATCAACTGATATAACGGCAGAGCTTTCTCTCCCAGCCGGCTTATGAAGCGGCTCAGGGATGCGAGGCACCCAGTGAACTTCTGTACTTCCCTCAAATCTGTCGGCGGCTTCATCCTTTCTATGGCACGAATCTTGCCGGGATTCACCTCAATACCCCGGCTGGAAACAAGGAAACCGAGCAACTTGCCCGCCGGCACACCAAAGGTGCACTTAGCCGGATTCAACTTCATCCGGAATCTCCTCAGGTTCCCAAAGGTTTCCCGGAGATCATCTATGAGAGTCTTGCTCTCCTTGGTTTTTATGACGATATCATCGACATATACCTGCACATTTTTATCTATCTGATCGTGCAAACACTTTTGCATACACCTTTGGTAAGTTGCGCCGGCATTTCTTAAACCGAACGGCATAGTGAGATAGCAATAAGCCCCGTACGGGGTAATAAAGGATGTCTTTATTTGATCTGGCTCATACAAGGGGATCTGGTGGAAACCAGAATAGGCATCTACAAATGATAACAGTTCACATCCGGCTGTGGAATCAATCACTTGATCGATCCGAGGGAGCGGGAATGGATCTTTAGGACATGCCTTATTCAAGTTGGTGTAATCAACACACATCCGCCATACTTTCACTATGGCGGGCTCGTCTTTCTTCTTTTCCACCAAAACCGGATTAGACACCCAATCCGGATGAAGTACTTCCTTGATAAAGCCAGAGGCTAAGAGCCTGGCCACTTCCTCCCATATGGCTTTCCTTCTATCGCCGGCATTCCGCCGGAGCGGCTGCTTCACTGGCTTAGCATCGGGTCTCACGTGCAATGCGTGCTCAGCCAGCTCCCTCGGCACACCTTGCAGGTCCGAAGTAGACCATGCAAAGATATCCCGATTCTCACGGAGGAAGCTGATGAGCTCGCTTTCCTATTTGGGATCCAAACTTGCCCCAACCAGGGCATGGCGCTCCGGGAAAGCTTCATCCAGAGGCACCTTTTTGACTTCCTTACTCACTTGAAAAGAAACGCTGCCACCGGGATTTGTCATGCCCGGCATAGATTTGCCGGCCACGACCGTCTCAGCAATCTCCACTGCTCGCTTGAGCCTCTTCCTCTCCTCTGCAATGATCAGAGTCTCGGCCAGATTGGATCCGGCGGTGGCACATGCCATCGAACGCTTGTAATCACCAATGATGGTGATCACTCCTTTGGGTCCCGGCATCTTCATCTTCAGATACGCCACATGCGTAGAGGCCATGAATTTTGCCAGTGCCGGTCTACCCAGCAAAGCATGGTAGGGGCTCTCCAGATCAACCACCTCGAACATGAGGTTTTCCACCCTGCAGTTATCCCGGCTGCCAAACATCACATCCATCCGGATCTTGCCCATCGGCGCACACGAAAGTCCCGGCACAATGCCGTGGAACGTGGTCTTGCTCGGTTCCAGCATATTTTCCTTGATTCCCAGCTTCTCCATCGTATCCCGATACATGATGTTGATGCTGCTTCCATTATCAATGAGGACCTTGCTGAATCTTACGTTATTAGCCGGCCCGACGAATGTCGGATCCATCACCAGAGCATATCCGCCGGGATTTGGCATGATCCGGGGATGATCTGCCCTGTCCCAACCAACAGCCTGGTCAGACCAGTACATCAGCTTTGGCACAGCCGACATAACGGCATTCACCTCCAGACACCGCCGGTACAAGCTCTGCTTGTCTGTTCTCTCGGTCTCAAAGACCATATAGCTCTGATCATACTCCTTGTACTCATTCCGGCCCGCTCCTGGGCCTCCGGCGTTATATTCCGGATTATAGCTCTGGTCAACTTGATTTACGCCGGCATTTCCGGCGTTGCTCTGATTCCCAGGATTAACCGGCCTAGGTGGGACTGCAATCGTATTGGCACCTGTCAACGGCGATGGAGCTGCCGGGACAGAGGGTCTAGCCGGTCCCCAGGGACCTGCACGACCTGCTAATATGTCGTCCAGCCACGAACAGTTCCTTGTCAAATGGTTTGCCGGCTTTCCCGGCTGGAATGTGTGGAACACACAAGGCTTGTCCATGGCAAGACCCACAGTATACTTCGGCCACTGCTTCTTCTGGCCGGCGGCTCCGCCGGCATTCTTGTTGGTCCAGACATTCTTCTTCTGGAACGGCTGTGCTTGCTGCTGCGGCTGCTGCTGAGGCTGCTGATAGTCCTCATATCTCGGACGCTGGCTACTGCCGGCGCCCCCTTGCTCTTCCTCCACAGCTGCAACTTGTGCTGCCCCATACCGGTGATCCGGCCTTTCATCTCTTCTCTTGTTCCGGTTATCAGTGCGATAATATTGCCCTGATCTCCCGGCATTGCTGGTGTTCCCCTGGGTTTGCCCCTGTCCTTGTGAATCGAGACTGGGCTGCATGGGATCTCCCAGAGCATAACTATCAGCGATCTTGATTGTTTCGGCCAGCGTGGCCGGCATTTGCCTCTGAAGCTTTTGCCACAGCATGGTGCCATGCCGGCACCCATGAGCGAACCACATGATGGCCTGCTGCTCATTGATTCCTTCGCAGGAATTGCGCAACGTGCACCACCTGGTCAGATAGTCACGGTCAGTCTCATTCACTCCTTGCCGGCAGTTAGCCAGCTGCTGCGGACGGTTGGGCCTCTTGTATGTACTGGTAAAGTTCGACACAAACTGCTCTTCGAAATCAATCCAGCCGTTGATACTCCCGGCCGGCAAATTATTCAGCCATATCCTGGCTGGACCTTCCAACATCTGCGGCACATATCGTACCGCCCATCTGAGGTTTCCTCCGGCGATGTTCACCGCTGTGGAGTAATCCTCCAACCAATCTTCCGGCTTCGTACTGCCATTATATGTCCTCGCGCCACGCGCGAGCTGGAAGAAGTAAGGCACCGGCTCCCCCATAATCCGGGGTCCGAAACACATAGGGCCCGGAGCTCCTTGTCTCTCCACCAACTCTGATTGGTGGATCTTGTCCAGCTTGAAACGTGCATCATTGGCTTCCAAGGACCGAGGTCCAAGCCGGGATGCTATTGGGCCTGCGATCATCTGCTGCTGCTGCTCCGGCTGATGCTGCTCACTATGCCGGCCTTGCTGGTGCTGCTGCTGATATCCCGCCCTGGCAAGGGCGGAATTGCCGTCATCCTCTCGATGTCCCGGATGGCCTGCACCCTGCTGCTGCGCTGCACCTCCGGCGCCCTGTTGCTGACGCCGGGCTGCACTGTTACTCCGGCCACCACCGGCCGCGCCTGCTTCATGCCCGGCCGGCACACTCTGGCCGGGCTTCTTGCTGCCGACATACTTGTCAGCTTGGCCGACATTCTTCTGCACCATCGCCTGCTTTCCGGCGGCAGCCGGATCGTACACCTGGATCTGCTTGTCCCGGCGGCCAGAGGTCACACTTCCGGCACGCCGGGCGCTAGGATGCGGGGACGAGGCTTGGCCCCTCGACCTCGCGCCGGCACCTCCCGCCGACACAATGTACTGAGACGCCCCGGCACCCGGGTTTGCCTTCTTAAAGGCCTCCTGCTGCTTTGTAGCTTCAGACAAAAGTTGGTTAAGCCGGGCTTGCTGCTCACGCAGTGCTTCGCCGGATAAACAAGATAAATCCTTAGCTACCTCGGCCGCCGCTCTAAGGTTCTTTACTGGCGAACTATAGACTACCTTAGGCACAGTACTAGTTGCGGTATGACTCTTATCTCTAGCATCTTTTCCTATCTCAGCATTAAGATTTCTGCCTCTAGTTCTAACCTCTTCTATCCGGCTAGGCCGGATTACTACAGGAGTAAAACCATGGGCTGCCTCATACTCACGGAGTTGCCGGTTAAACCGTTCGCGCTCCTGGTTCATGGCCAGGGCCTCGTCGACGAGGGCCTGACGAGATCCCTCCAGGACCTCCCTTGTCTGCTCCGGATCAACGCCGGATCGCACCGGCTCGAGAAGCCGGTCGATGATGGGAAGAAGAACCTCGCCCCTAGCCGGCACACCGGAAGTGCCGGCCAGGTTCTCCGCACGCTCCAACGGAGGACGCGCCGACCTCTTGACCTTCGGCGGCTCCGGAGGAGAAGCTCCGGCCGCTGCTGCTTTGCCGGCATCTTCCGCCGGCGGCACGGATGTGCCGGCCATCATCACCTCAGCCGGCTCTACTGAGCGAGCGCTACGCCCAGCGTGAGCCAGCCGATGTGACGGAGGATCCGACGCCACCAGCACCTCCTTCCTGCAAATTCTCTCAGTCCCCACGTACACCTCGTGGGAACCGAAAGACATAATCCGGCCATCCCTGGGGAACGGCCGGCCACCGAGACAACCGGCGTTGTCACTGACGAAACTGAGCGAGCCTAGCCTCTGGACGAGGCCAGAGACCACGCGCACTCCCGAAGCTGCTATCACAGACCCCGTCCGAATGAACACTCCGCCCAGCATATCGATCTGCCCCACGGTGGGCGCCAAATGTCGTCGTGGTGAAACAACATATGCCATAGGATGGCTTAAATGGGGGCCGAACTAGATGCTGGAGGATTCGGGAGAGGGGAACGAGCTAAAAAGCACGACAGAAAGAGGCACTGATCTACCCAGGTTCGGGGCTCTCGTAAGGAGATAACACCCCTACTCCTGCTCTACTGATTGTATATTTGGGTCGATGTAGTACACAACAATGGTGCTTCCAAGCTCTCTGCTAGAGAAGGAAGATGAACTGCTAAGTGTAGGAACACAGAGTGACCAACCCTTTACCAGGGCTCCCTATGCCACCTTATATAGTGGTGGCCAGGGTTACAACGGTCATACAAGACCACAAGACACGGGCTACACTCCAAACAGGAGCTGGTGACGATGGCAGAGACCCTTGACTTCGCCCCTGATTGCTCTCGATGGGACGCCATATCCCTGTACCTTGTACCTCTTGAACTGTGGCCTTACCTCTGTGCGGTAAGCTCGTACTTGTGCACAGTGAGGGTAGGTAACCTCCACTGTGCACCCTGCCATCTTACTCTGCTACCATGCTTGGATGTTTTCTTCCTTGATTGTAGGGATGTGACACCTTGGTTGACTTAAGTATCCCGGATATGACCGTTGGCCATACCCAGGACTTATATGCCGGACCACCGACCTACGAGGGTCGGGTAATCCGGCCTCCCCTGCTCCTGCACAACACACCAAATGGTTAGGCCGGCATATCTAAGTATATGCCGGCACACATATACCAGTATTCCGGCTATACCGGCATATCCAAGTATTAGCCGGGATACACACATATGCCGGCCTGGCCGATGCTCTCATATTCCAGCCAGGCCCTTTCTTGATAACTCGGCACAAGTCAACCATAGACTTTGTGTCTTTCTAGTCTCTTGACCCTACCGGGGGTTATCCCCCCGACACTTGGACGACTTGCTTCCGCAGTTGGAAGTATTTCGCCCAGCCTTGGGTAAGGGGCTCTATGCCGGCATAGCCTTCGCAAAAGGCAGCGAAGGCGGAGAGGATCATCACGGCATTGGCCGGGATATGATGAGGTTGTAGATCATAGGTGTTGAGGAAGTCCCGGAAGAAGTCCGATGCCGGCAGACCAAAGCCCCGCTCGAAGTGGGCGATGAAGACGACCCGTTCGTCGGGTTCGGGTGCCGGTGTAGTCTCTCCCGCCGGAAGTCAGCAGGCTACGCCCTTCGGGACTCTCCTGGTGGAGGTGACCCAGGATATGTCGGCCGGGGTAACTTCCGACCCCTCCCAGCCGGAACGTCCTTGGACCCGGGCCGAGGTGTCTTCCTCTGAGGCCGAGGTACCTGTCATGCTCGATGAAGCCATCGGGATGGCCGGTACAAGGCATGATAGCCGGAGTCCCGTGATGTTATTCCTATCAAGGCCGGAGAAAAGAGGGAGGTTAGTCTCTCCGGCATACCGCTCTCACCAATGTTAGCAGAAATAAAAGATCTACCAAGGCAGTTAAAACAGGAAACAAATAAGGGTAAAACTTCTAAGGAAGAACACCTGCGAACGTTGTTAGCAATGCTAGTCGAATCCAAAGGATAACAAGCAGAGGAACCGCAGTAGATCTATGCCAGTATGGCTACCAATGCGAAGCTATAAAGAAGCAGAAAAGATGAAGAACAGGGAGAGAGGAACTCACCGGAGCTTGGTCGGCGGCGGTGGAACGGCGGCAACAAGCGTGCAGGCGAAGGTCCAATCCCCCAGCAATGTCGCGGGGGAGAGATGCGGCGGCGGCGGCGTCGTCGACAGAGATGTCGGGCGTCGTCGAGCGTCGGCGTCGGCGGGGAGCAAGTCGACTGCGGCGGCGATGCTGTTCTTCGGACCGGCGGTGAAGCGCAGGAGGCAAAGGAACAGAGGAGGAAGACGATGGTGTGGGGTAAAAAGGATAAGTTTACCCCCGCCGCCCTATTTATATGCCTGCCAGGTAAGGGTCGTGGGGATGGTAGTGCTCCACTCCCCCGACCGTTTCTGCGGCGAGTCACCACGTGGCGGCACAGAGTGGGGCGGCGGTTCCTGTAACCGTGCCACTAGGCCATGATGGTGAGGAGTAACTGCACTGTGAACCGTCACATCGTGTGACCATTCGAGGTGGCAGGGCAGTTGCAAGTTTCGATGCGAACTGTCAGGTCTGGCTTCTCAAGGAAGTCTCGTCTATATGCCGGCATAACTGCCCGAGGAATATGTTCTGTCCGGAATACCCCGGGACCGGCCGGAATAACTTTTGGAGAAGGAACAGAGGCCGGGATATGCGTGGCTATCCCGGCATATCATCTGATCGTCGGGATATAACGGAAAACCGAGGTATAATGAAGAGAGGATATGTTGAACCTGTCAAGGCTCCACAGTTATGACTGGGGAACCTCGACAGCTTCGGGGACTAGTGTCGGGGGGATGACCCCCGGTAGGGTCAAGAGACTAGAAAGATACCAGGTCTGAGGATGACTTTATGCCGGATTATCAAGGAAGGGCCTGGCCGGAATATAAGGGCATCGGCCAGGCCGGCATATATGGTTATCCCGGCTGATGTTCTGATATGCCGGTACAGCCGGAATACTTATATAGGAGTGCCGGCATATACTTAGATATGCCGGCTTAACCTTTTTGTGTGTTGTGCAGGAGCAGGGGAGGCCGTATTACCCGACCTTCATAGGTCGTTGGTCCGGCATATATGTCCGGGATATGGCCAACGGTCATGTCCGGGATACAGAAGTCAGCTAAGGTGTCACATCCCTACAATCAAGGAAGAAAACATCCAAGCATGGTAGCAGAGTGCGATAGCAGGGTGCACAGTGGAGGTTACCTACCCTCACTGTGCACAAGTACAGAGCTTACTTCACCAGGGTAAGGTCACAGTGCAGGAAGTACAAGGTACAGGGATATGGAGTCCCATCGAGAGCAATCAGGGAGAAAGTCAAGGGTCTCTGCCTTCGTCAGCAAGTCCTATTTGGAGTGTAGCTCATGTCTTCTGGTCTCTTGTGACCGTTGTAACCCTGGCCATCACTATATAAGGTGGCACAGGGAGTCCTAGCAAAGGGTTGGTCACTCTGTGTTCCTACACTTAGCAGTTCATCTTCCTCCTCTAGCAGAGAGCTTGGAAGCACCATTGTTGTGTACTCCATCGATCCAAATATATAATAAGTAGAGCAGGAGTAGGGGTGTTATCTCCTTACGAGAGCCCCGAACCTGGGTAGATCTGTGTTCCTTTCTGTCGTGCTTTTTAGCTCGTTCCCCTCTCCCGAATCCTCCAGCATCTAGTTCGGCCCCCATTTAAGCCATCCTATGGCATATGTTGTTTCACCACGACGACATACGCAGGCTTTGACTTCTTCTATGGACGCTGGCCGCTTATATGTCGACTTGAAGTTACTCGTGAATTGCTTTGTGAGATCTTCCTAGTTTCCAATTATTTCTTTTTCTAATTTGCTCAACCATGACCTTGCCGCGCCGGTGAGGTGTAATTGCAAACTTTGCATAGCTATTTCCTTAGTTCCTCCCAATATTTTTACTGCTTGCAGATAATCCAAGAGCCATGACTGTGGTTCCTGGGATCCATCGTACTTTTGCTGATCATGGGGTAGTTTGAAACCTTTGGGTACTGGCGTGGTGCGAACCCTGTGGGTAAAGCATGATGCCCCCATCTCCTTTTCGTCATCTTTGTAATCGTATGTCTTGTTTGGAGACCTGCATCTTCAGGTTCCTCCGTACTTCTGGCTTTTGTGTCGCCTTGGTGATGGTGTTCTAGATCGTCAACTGCCGCTTCTGTGCCGAGGACTATTGTGACGGCGTGGTGATCTTGGTTTATGGGTTCCTTTGTTGCGATATGCCTCTTCTTCTTTTGCTGATAATTTGTTGCCTACCATCTTCAATCCATTCAGTGCTGCCCGGTGCATATGTTCCCTTGGGTCTCCTAGATTTGGTCGTGTTGTATGTAGGTATGCTTGAGCTGCCACCAGTGCTGCTTCAGGAGTCTTTGGTATAATGTTTCCTTGCTCGTCGACCGATAGGAAGGACGAGTCGAGGTTTTTGGAGAGGCTTTGCCTTTCTGAATACTCGAGGTTTTTGAACCTTGATCCGTGCCGACGATGTCTTTTGCCGTTTGTGTATGACGCATCTCTACGTGCGCTGCGAGCAGCGTCGCTTGCTGCAATGGCTGAGTCTTTTCTCTTCTGTATTTCAATCCTTTCCTTTGCTAGTTGCTTCGACTGCTGTCTTAGGGCATAGTGATACCCTAAAAGCATGTTCTTGCAGGCGTTTGTTGGTATTGGCGTGCCGTGCTCCACGGCTGTCTTGATTGCTCTCCACTCGTCGACTGATAGTCGAACTTTCTCCCTAGTTGCAAGGGAATCTGCAGTTTCTCCTTCTGCTAAATAATTCGCTCCTCTATTTACGTTTGCTGGGTTGAGCACTGGGTTGTTGTTTTCGTCAAGTTCTTCTGAGTTGTCTCCTACAATGGTGAGTACTTAGTATCGATTGTCGAGTTTGCTGTTGAAGCTTGAGAAGATCGAGCTGTCATCTTCCTGAAGCTCTAATCCTGTCTTCCAGGTATCTATTGATTTGTTTGAAGTGTCATCGTGGCAGGTCATGAGATCTTCAAGTTGGACTTCCAAGTCAAAATTCTCTATGGTTTCATCGCCTCCAGTGATTTTTCCTTCTTCTGTTTCTGCGAAGCTGACCGACGAGTTTACCTCGCTGGAAAAGCCTTCTGATGATTCTGACATTGCTACTGTCTTGGGTTCACTTGCCAACGGACCCGGTTTCGCCGGATCTGAAAGGCGAATCGAACCTAGTGATCCGACACGAAAGTTTAGACTTCCGATCGTCAAATCCATATCTTGATCCATGGTCTCAAATATTTGCGTGAAACTTGACTAATGAGGTTGAAAATCGGCGGTTCTGAAGGGTATCTAGATTTCATCGACTTCCGTATTGCTGTTGGCTAAAAACAAAAAGCCATCGAATTCATGATTCCAACGCCCAGAGTCCCCACGGTCGGCGCCAATTGACGAGGGCTAACTTGACAAATGTCCTGGATGAAGGACTTAGGATCGGGGAGACAGGGCGTCGGATGAACTTGAAGGTAAAATTAGTCAAACAAGGTGTGTGTCAAAAGTAAACGTGGGTGTAAACTTGGCTTGCTTTCAATTTGTCCCTCACCGTCCTCTCCTGGCCCCTATATATAGGTGGCCAGGTCTCAAGGATTAGGAGGGATCCGACACAGATTACAATATCGACATACGACATGAACTCGTATTTCGACTAGTGTTACAACTGGGCCTAGCTTAACGGGCCTCAGGGGTACTCAACTGACGTGCTCTATCATCTATACCCTTATCAGTTAGCGTCTTTATATGTATTTTATCTGGGTCAATAAACTCAATATTTATGATGTTCCTACTTTTACAGACCAGGATCTTCATTCTGCATAATAGAGTACAAAAGGATATTGTGAGGATAATTACATGCAATGAACTAAACAATTGAAATAATTGAACAAGTTATATATAGACAACAAATTGAAAAACTTATAGGGAATAGCAACTCATGAGAGATTTGTCGAGGGCGTCGCAATTGTACATCTGGAAGAGTTTGTCAAAGTCGACATGGATCTCTTTGGGTCGGCCGTAGTACTCCCGTGGGACACTCGCCACGATCATTATTCTCCCATTATTTGCTTCATTCATGTACCATGCATGCAAGTAACGCATATTTGTTGGGAGTTCTTCCATCCTCTCTTTGCTGACTAAAGGCCCCTCCCATGACAAATTTAGGCTTAGGGGCTACAATAGCCTTGGAAAACCTCTCGTCTTGGAAAGCCAGAACGTCTTTAACACTCATATTCCATTCAGCCGCCCACTTCTTTGCTTCTTCCAAACTTTTCTGCTGCACCAGAGAGGGAACATTTTCGGATAACACCCTGAGGGGTGGGATCGATTGTTTGGCCTGTTGTCCGAGCTGGGGAATGTCTGATCTTTTCTTGCTTGCACTTTTACTTGATTTGCTCCGACTTGCACTTGTACTTGATCTGCTCTTTTTCCCTTCCTTCTGCAGTGTGCGTAGATAGTCATCAGGCTTATGGTGCAAGTCATATTGTGATGGCAGGGTCAGTAAGTATTTTGCATAGTTTTTTTTGCTTCTCGGTGTATTCCGGGTGGGGCTCAGGTTTCTTCTTTTTTATTTGCGCATCATAATGTTCCTTTGCGATCCCGGCGTTTTCCTCGGAGGTACGATCGTAAGGTCTAATGGGAAGATTCGGATGAGGTACCTTTGGGAGGGGTGACAATTTTCGCTTTGGGGGGCTCTGATGGTGCGGTGTTGATGTAGGAGTTTTGTAGATGACCGCCCAGTTGGAAACCCCAAGAGAAGGTGTGATGAGCACAGCAGCAAGTCTTCCCTCAGTGTGAAACCAAGGTTTGTCGAACCAGTAGGAGAAAGAACCAACTTCTGAAGGTTGATGCTCGCTAGCTTCGCGACTGCTCCGGACAATGTATGTATGGCACCTTATCCAGGGCGTAGCTTTGCACCAGCAGCAATGTGGAACCTGCACACAACACAACCAAGTACTTTGTCCCAACTTACAGTGAGGTTGTCAATCTCACCGGTTTGCTATAAACAAAGGATTAAAAGTATCGAGTGGTAAAAGATAGTAGTTTGCAAGAATGTAAATAAAGCGAGTAAATGGTAATAACAGTGTAAAAGAATGGACTGGGGTCCACAATTCAATAGTGGTGTCTCTCCATAAGATAAATAACATGTTGGGTAAACAAATTATAGTTGGGCAATTGATAGAATAAAGCAAGCATACAAATATCATGAGGATCACTATGAGATTCACTTGGGCATTACAATATAATACATAGACCATAATCCAACTGCATCTATCTCTACTAATAATACGGCTTGAGGTCGTGATGGTCACAAAACCGTGGTACGTAAAAAACCCGGCTCAAAGTTTCGTCCGTCAAAAGAACCAAATTGTTTCATACGTAAAGAAAACCGGATGGTCAGCCCATATTCGTACGCTGCCCCGATGCCCAGACATATAGGAGGAGAAGTTCATGTCCGGTCCAGAAGATTTTACAAGACAGATGATTGCCAGCCCATATCCGTACGCAGCCCCCGATGCCCACATGTGTAGAAGGAGGAGTTCTTATCGGCATGATTTTCCATGGCTTGATGAATCCTCCGCCGAGCGACGTCTGAATCGGGCGAGGACGAACAGGATCACCACGGCCGCTCGAATGCGCACGCCTTCTCCGCTATGAGATCTGCGTCTCTGCCTGAAGAAATTCCCTCCGCCTCGGACATCGACGATGCTGCGGCAGCGACAGAGCAGAGCCAGCACATGGCCCGCTACTCGCTCCAGTACAGGACGACGAACCACTAATAGAATATGCTGGCGACTACAACGCGTCCCTCGCCTCCCCGGTCGAGAAGCAGGTGGTGTTGCAAAACAGCATCTCCAATCGTTCTTCTCGACGGGCTCCTCATGAGGTGGATTCTTTCAGGTCTGGTTCTCGCTTTGTTTTTCATTCTTTCCCATTCACTACGAGATGTGCGGTGCACCCTGAGGTAGAAGCTTGTCTCCAATGAGTCAATGTTGTAGCAGCGTTGGGTGTCTCCAATATCCAAATTGACAGAGACTCACAATTATTGGTTCAGGCACTGAAGGGTGACAACCAGGACATGGCATCAATTGGCTCAATGTTCAGAGATATAAAAGCAGAAGCTAAGCTCAGTTTCAGTAATTTAAATTCATGTACTGCCCTCGAGTCTATAATCAAACTGCTTATATCCTTGCAAATCATGGTTTAAAACTAAACTAGAAGAGTATATTTTCTGGACAGAGTATGCCCAAGACTTTGTACATTTTTTGTGTCCAGCGACTTTGCTGAGCACTCAGTTTAACGGAATCAACTTTCCATTTCAGAAAACACAAAGGATGCTATACGTACTGTCTTTTATGTGGGGTGGGATGTGAACAAATGTACAACAATTGGACAGATTTAGATGAACTAATACTTTGATTCAGATTTACATGATGACATCCAATAATTTATAGTCAGTATGCTATACAGTATAACATGCCGAATTTCAAATACTGTCAGTTCTCAAGATTTTATTTACTGTAGAACACAGAATCAATTTGTTGGGCAAGCTTCATTATCAATTTTGTTGCCTTTACATTGAAGTCGGATGTTCCTAAATGCAGAGAAAAACAAATGATTTATCAAGGACACATTACATGGTGACACTGCTAACGGGAGCACGTGTGTTGTTAGAAATTTCAGAAGTGATTCAGTTGGTAATGCCGGTTTATAAGTTTGCTCCAATTTCTCCACGGTAGCTCATCCCCCACGGCCCATGGCCTACGCCCCCACGACACCGGCAAGTACACTCCCAGCGGGACTCCTAACGCCCATCTGCGCCGCCCGTGAGAACGCTCCCGGCGCCAACCTGGTCGCGGCGCTCACCTCGGAAGCGGCATTCTGCCACCTGCTCGACTGCTGCTCAAGCAAAGATAGCCAGCCTGACCTCTGCCTTGGCCCTCGCGCGTGATGACTGGGTGTAGGAGTTGTGGCAACCAGCGGTTGATAGCAACGGCAGGCCGGCAACATTGTGGTCTTCTTTCCTGGTCATGAGCATGAGCAGCACGGGTCTGCGCCATGAGGAGGGCTTGCATGCGGCGCAGCATGGCCTGAGCATGCTTCTCGCTTCCTCGCCAAGTGTAGCCTGAACCCTGATAAGTGCATGCAGCTTCATATAGGTTTTAATAGAATTGCTATGTTTGGTTGTATGAGACAATTCAGATAATCAGATTATTGTTATAACTACCGAACATTACAAAAGATCAAATTCGGTGTCGTGACAAGGTACGTACTCCTCTAGATCATTACTATGCATACCACAGCTATCTAAATTGCATATCAATCAAAACAATCACAATTTTTTTTGTACTCCTATGGACCCAAGACGTCAAAGTACTTACAAAAATGGTAGGCTGGTAGACACAAAAATCTACACCCTCAGTTGTACTAGGTCATCGACATTTTTTTAGGGAGTACCAAATTGACAAATTATAACGCCTTGTGGGCTCCCTCTTGTGCCAGTAAACATCGCTTTTGACATGGACTCTACTCGAGACCACGCTCCCATGGGGTATTACCATATTAGATATGGACATCTTTTAGGTATGCCGAAGGCTGCTAAAAACTGAGTCCCTAGACCGGAACACTAGCTTGACATCCAAGTGTATAATCTTAATTGAATATATCTGAATACCACAAAATCTATTATTTTTATATTTGTGAGAACTATTTATCATTTGTAATTTGTTCACCCGTTGCATCGCACGGGTATTGTGCTAGTGACTAATAATCCACCCTGCGGATGTCATCCGAACAACCATTAGGTATTAAGTTGCACGCAATAGATTATCGTCTTAAGCAAAGTGCGTAATGTAAACAATAAAAATGTCCTTGAACACAAGATTGCTGTTTTCTCCCTAGTAGCAACAGCACATCTACAACCTTAGAGGTTTCGGTCACTCCCCCAGATTACTAGAGGCATGAACCCACTATCGAGCATAAATAGTCCCTCTTGGAGTCACTAGCATCTAGTCGGCCAAGATATCTAGTAGCAACAGAGAGCATGCAAGATCATAAACAACATAGAGATAACATAAAGATAATAATTCAGCAAATCAACTTGACATAGTATCAATATTCATAGGATCCCAACAAACACAACATGTAGAATTACACAACGATGATCTTGATCATGTAGGCAGCTCACAAGATCTAAACGTGAAGCACATGGAGGAGATGACAATCATCTAGCTACTGCTATGGACTTATAGTCCAAGGTAGACTACTCACACATCACTCCGGAGGCAGGCATGGTGATGAAGAAGGCCTCCGACGGTGATTCCCCTCTCCGGCAGGGTGCCGGGAAGAGCTTCCCGGCCCTCCCGATCTCGCATCAACGATGGCGGCGGCTTGCAGTATGTTTCGAGGAAAATTGATTGGGGCTGTAGGTTTTCCCATCGAGGGGAATATATAGGCGGAAGGACGGCGTCAGGACATGGACCAGGGGCCCACACCTGCCCCTGGCGCGGCCTGGGGGTGGCCCGTGCCATGGGGTGGCGTGGCCACCCTCTGGCTCCCCTCCATCTCATCTTTGGACTCTGTCACGGTTCGGGAAAAATAGGAACTTCGGTTTTTTTTCGTCCAATTCCGAGAATATTTCCTGTGTAGCTTTTCTGAAACACAAAAACAGTAGAAACAGGAACTGGCACTATGGCATCTCGTTAATAAGGTTAGTTCTGGAAAATACATAAAAATGCCATGAAGTGTAACAAAACACAAAGCAAATAGTGTATAAACAAGCATGAAGCATAAAAAATTATAGATACGCTTGAGACGTATCAGGCTCTGTCGGTTAGAACTCATCGACGGAGCATTCTTGTTGGCACGCTTCCGCTTAGTTTCCTTAGCGGCCGGCGGTGGAGATTGAGATGGACCCAAGTTCGGCGGCGGAGACTGCCGACCCAAGTCCGGCGGCGAAGATCAAGATGGACTCGCGCTATGGTGGTCGTAGTCATGGGGAGGGCTTCTTGGAGGTAATGGAGGTGTAGGTGACCTGCGATGACTCGGAGGCGGTGTTGTCTTTGGGGCCGAGCCTGTAAGCTTGATGTAGTTCTTGTCCCATAGAATGATTCCACCCACTACTTCTCTGAGTGTCCTCTCATCTTTGGGTCCAGGGATATCAAGCTCCATATCATAAAACCCCGTCACGATTTCATCCAGCCCGACTTTAGCATAGCCAGCTGGAATTTCACGGCCATGGCAGCGTGCGTCAGGTGGACAAGGTAAAGCTTGTCCGACCGCCACCTTCATGGATATGTTCTTCATTCTTTGATGGAGTTCACATGATATTGACTCCTTGATTCCATCCACGCGGTAGCCAAGACCGCCCTCTATCATCCGTCGTGCATCGTCAGTCGGGGCTTCTGATTTAGCCACGCTGCTTTTCCGCTTAGATGGGCCAGCGGTAATTTCAAGTGCAGGATCTTGTAGGCTCACTACTCCTCTAAGTTCGTCAATCTGCTGCTGCTGCTCATTAACTCTAGCAAGCAACTGGTTGAACTTGTCATTTTCCTCATCCTGCTGTCGCTTCTTTGCTCTCGCTTGGCTTTTGTAGGTCTCTTGGTCTTTGGCAAACCCAAGCCACCACGGGTAAGAAGGGCCAAAGACTCGCGTTCGTCCTCCATGTTCGTCATTCCTGAGGACCAGTGTGAGCAAGTCTTTCTCTCTATCGGGACAGAACTTTCTCTTCCCCTCTTTAACTTCTTTCACTATTTTTTCCAATTTTCCCTAGGTATCCTAAGACCATCACTGCAGATAAGGTCCCCTATTAGTTCGTCGTATGAACCACCATGCGCAAGGAACCAATTTCTTGCTCTCATTTCCCACTAATCACAGATGGGTTCAGGTGTGATCCCTTTAGCAATCATCTCTTGCTCTTATTTATCACACTTTGGGATGGTAGTCTCGTAGCCCCCTGGCCCCAGCGTGTGGTGATATTTCTTCTTGTCGGCATTTTTCTTGTTCTTTTCTGACAAGTTCTTGGCATCTTCTGACTCCTTGCACTCCTTAAGTGCCTTCTAGTGATTCGCCTGCTTTGCTAGATACCCTTCGAATACCGGCACTTCCTTTTTCTTCAGATAGTTTTTCCATAATTTTTTCTTCTACACCCAAAACAGTTCAGTGATACGTCTCAAATGTATCTATAATTTTTGATGCTCCATGCTTGTTTATACACCATTTGCTTTGTGTTTTGATACACTTCATGGTGTTTTTATGCATTTTCTAGAACTAATCTATTAACAAGAGGCCACAGTGCCAGTTCCCTATTTTCTGCTATTTTTGTGTTTTAGAAAAGCTACACAGGAAATATTCTCAGAATTGGATGAAACAAAAGCCAAACGTCCTATTTTTACCGAAGCTTTGTGAAGACCGAAGATGAGACGAAGGGGGGCCAGGGGCCAGGCTCACCATAGGGTGGCGCGGCCCAGCCCCTGGCGGCACCACCATATGGTGAGGCCAGGTGGCCCACCTTCTGACGCTGCCCTTTCGCCTATAAGTTCCCCTCGACGGGAAAAACCTAAGGGACAGATCACTTTTCCATGAAACATACAGCAAGCCGCCGTCGTCGCCGTCGTGTGATCGGGAGGATCCAGGAGCTCTTCCCGACACCCTGCCGGAGGCCTTCTACACCACCATGGTCGCCTCCGGAGTGATGTGTGAGTAGTCTACCTTGGACTATGGGTCCATAGCAGTAGCTAGATGGTTGTCTCCTCCACCATGTGCTTCATGTTTAGATCTTGTGAGCTGCCCTACATGATCAGGATCATCTTTATGTAATCATACATATTGTGTTTGTTGGGATCCGATGAGTATTGGTACTATGTTAAGTTGATGTGCTGAATATACATATAATGTTATCTCTATGTTATTTATGATCTTGCATGCTTTCCGTTGCTAGTAGCTATCTTGGCTGAGTAGATGCTAGTGACTCCAAGAGGTAGTATTTATGCTCGATAGTTGGGTTCATGCCTCTAGTAATCTGGGGGAGTGACAGAAACCTCTAAGGTTGTAGATGTGTTATTGCCACTAGGGAGAAAACAACATTCTTGTGTCCAAGGACATTGCTTTGTTTACATTACGCACTTTGCTTAATGCAATTATCTGTTGTTCGCAACTTAATACTCAAGGGATTCTTGGATGACTCCCCGCGAGTGGATTTTTAGTCATAGATGCGGTTGGATGGCCGTCTATGTATTTTGTCGTAATGCCCAGAGTGAATCTCATAGTGGTCCTCATGACATATGTACGTTATCTTTATTCTATCAATTTCCCAACTGTAATTTGTTTACCCAGCATATTGTTATTTATCTTATGGAGAGACACCACTAGTGAACTGTGGACCCCGGTCCAATTTCCTTTACATTGCTATACCATTTTACTTTTACTCGCACTGCTTACTTTCTTGCATACTATTATCCTATTACCACTCGATACGCTCAATCCTTTGTTTACAGCAAACCGGTGAGATTGACAACCTCATCGTAAGTTGGGAGCAAAGTTCTTGGTTGTGTTGTGTGCAGGTTTCACGTTGTTGCTAGGTAAAGACGCACCAGCAATATTCCTGGCGCCATTGTCTAGAGTGTCACGAAGCTAGCAAGCATCACCTTCTGAAGTTTGGCTTTCTCCTACTAGTTCGATAAACCATGGTTTCACAACTGAGGGAAGAATTGCTACTGTGCTCATCATACCTTCCTCTTGGGGTTCCCAACGAGCTATACTTACAAGCCATCAACAAGTTTTCTGGCGCCATTGCCAGGGAGGAAGAAGACTTTTGCAAGGGGAGTCACTCACGCACAATCTTTTACTTTGTTTTCGTTTTGCTTTATTTTATTTTTGTTTGCATCGTTTTATCGAAAATAGAAAAAAAATAGTTCCTTTGATAGTTTGCATTCTGTTACTTTTACCTTTAGTTCATTATGTTGTTCCCTAACTATGTTTTGGAGGACCTTTCAGTAGGTAGTGGTTCTATTATTGGGAAAGGTAACATTGAGAAGTTCATTAATCATATTAGTATGCATAAAGATGTTGAGGATATATCTTTGGCTGAGCTTGCTCCTAGTTATGAAGTTGCTGCTGCTTATTTAGTTAACATGTTGGAGGCTAGGTTTGTTAACCTTAATCCTTTTATACAACAAATGTTTCTTAAGCTTCAAGATATCGAAGACTCCGAAAAGAAAGATTTTATTTTGGAGACTTTGCATAGAGAATTTCGAGATATTGTTATTGAAGCTAAGAAAGTCTTTGAGCATTTTAATATGCTTGGCTCACCCGTTAATGTTGTTGGTACAACCAAAGAAGATATCAAAGTACCAATTCCTTGCAAACTTGTAGGATTGCATGAAGCTTTGGAAAAGAATTTCGATTGGATTTGTCCTGAAAATCTTTTTGATGAAAGTAGTGAACCAAAGCGTGTTCACAAGGGATCTTTGAAAACTCATTTATACACAATTCAATTCATTGTTGAAAAGACTTCTGCAATTGATCTTAATGCTTCATTTGATATTACTTGATTTGCACTTTCTGCGCCTAGCTCAAAGGCGTTAAAGAAAAGCACTCTTGGGAGATAACCCATTGTTTTCTTTTCAGTAATATTTCTTTTATTTGAGTCTTGGAAGTTATTACTACTATAATAACCTCTCCTTATCCTTTTTTATTTCGTTCTTGTGCCAAGAAGAACCTCTAATTTGAGGGAGGTAAGATTTGGGGAAGTTGCTGTCCTGAAACAGATTTCTGCGCTGCACCGTAAAAATTCGTGAAAATTCTTTGTATATCTTTTTGATCTGCGATTTCTTGTGTATATGCCCCAGGTTATATCCAAACTTTCATTAGTTTTGCACTTTTCGATTTGAGCAACAGAAGGTCCTCGAAAAAATCGACCTTTGTCAGATGTTCTGTTTTGACATATTTCTGCCACTATTTGTGTTTGCCTCTCGATCGCTTTCTTTTTTTGTTCTATTGCTCACGGGACTTTTGGGGAAGTTGCGACAGTAGTATATGCTTTATATGTGGTGTTTTTGAGTTGAAACCTGAACCAAAAGGGTTGATTTACTATTATGTTTATGCTAACATTGCTAATAGAATTGTGTGAAGTTTTGTATGAAGGAAGTTTTCAAGTGTAGGGATTGGAGAATGATGAGATGAGATGAAGAATGGACAAAAGCTTAAGCTTGGGGATGCCCCCGAGGAACCCCTTCTTCATCGGCAAAAATCAGGTCACCTTTCAACACACTATATTTTTATTGCTTCATGCACTATGCGTTTTTCTTGCAGCGTCTTTACTTTTGCTTTCAGTTTTCTTTTATTTTGTTTACTGCAATAAATGGTTGGACCCCAACAAATTTATTTTGGAGGAGATGTACTTGTTTTTTATTGCCAAGAACACTCTAGTTTTCACTCTTATCGTTCAACGAGTGTTCTCTTTTTCTAGAACTGCGTTTAGCTCTCATTTTTTGCCTTGATTTTTGTTCAGATCTTGTTATATCTTTGCATCAAGGTGTATTTGGACCTCTGGTCTATGTCCCTGCGTCTTATCCATTCCCGGCCTTTCTTCACCATACAATCTCTCTCCCTCTCTCTATGAAGACCACAGCCACCGGAGAGAGGAGATGGGCGGAGGGCAGCCACCATCGACCGCTGTAGGTGAGCCGCCACCACCACGCAAGCAGGCATCGGCTCGGGAGGCTGCCACCAACGCGCAAGCAGGCACCAGCACGGGAGGCGGCTGCCGCCACCAGCTCGGGAGGCCACCACCGCCACCGTGTGGAGCATGCATCAGCTCGGGGAGGCTACCGTCGGTGAGGGGCACCGTCGAGCACACCACAGCTGCGGAGACTGCTGGTGCACGAGCATGCACCACCGCGGGAGGCCGCCGCCGCCAAGCGCACCGCATCGGGGAGGCCGCTGCCGCCGAGCGCACCGCATCTGGGAGGCCGCCGCCGCCCGGTCAAGCTCTTCCATGGCGATACAGCCGCTGCCGCCGAGCGCACCGCATCTGGGAGGCCGCCGCCGCCCAGTCAAGCTCTTCCATGGCAATACACACAAAATCGTGCTATTGGGGAAACTACTAAATTAGTCTGGCAATTAGGTCCAATTAATCCGGCAATTAGGCTCAATTATGTAGCAATTAGTACAGTATTCGGTAAATATGGCAACAATTAATCTGGCTGCTAGGCCTAATTAACCGGGCAGTTAATAATAATTAATTTGGTAATTACAACTGAGACGGTTAATAAAGCCTAATTAACATGTCAGCCATTAATCTAGCCATTAGTAACCATAAACCTGTTAACTACTATAATTTAATCGTATAATTAGTAATCTTGCAATTAGAAGTAATTATCTGGTAATTTTGGAACACTATGCGTAAAAAATCTTGCCCGTTGTCACATGCGGCGGAGAAGACTTTTCTTATGATACTTTTTGGTACTAATAACAAGCGCACATGCAGCATGAGGACGCGCTGACACAATGGGCTTTTTTATGCATGCGCTGTTATGGGCCGCCGCACGGGACGACTTTTATGCGGCGCCGCCGCATAGCCTTGTCCTTGTTTTTATTATGTGGAAGCATTTATTTGGTTTTCTCCTTGATGCCTTATTTGGGTTGACTTGGCGCATGCTTACAACATGTTTGGCTCTTACAAAGTTGCCATAAGCCTCTATGATCATTTGGTTTTTGACTTGTCATGCCATTTTATGCTTCTTCTAATGATGTTTTGTCACTATGCATGATTATAGCCGTTATTGCTCTCTTAGTTGGTTGCTCCCAGTCTTTTGCTAGCCCTCATTTTGTACTGAGTATGAGCTCTACTCGTGCATCCAACTCCCAAAAACCAAGTTATTCCAATGTGTCCATCATACATACCTATTTGCAATTTGCTATTCCAAGTACATTTGACTTGCTTTTATCTATCCTTCGAATTAAACTTTTTTTGGTGTTACGCGAGAAATAGTTAGTTTAGCTCTCACAAACCTGATGGAACACTTTACTTTTCTCGCTTTTAAAATTTTGACATTGTGGCTCTCTTATGTTGATGTTATGCTTGCAAGTTGTAAGTTGGAAATTAGCCCAACCATGCCATCATGGGGAAAGCTTTCAACATTGCACTTTCTCATATTTGAGTTGATATCGTGATCTTTTGTTTATAGATACTCGCGATGTGAAATAAGTTGGGAATCTTGCAGGATCATAGAGTTTGTATATGTGTTAGAGAAATGCCTGGGCCGCTAATCTAAGCCATGCATCATTCATGGTGGAAATTTACAGCATGCCCATAGTGGACATTCGACGACGCATCTCACAATAAAAAGCTATACCAATGGTAAATAAAAGAGATGTCGAGATGTTCATTGTATGTTTGTCATATCATTTTGATGTGGGATTGTTCCATGTCATCGGGCAAGGAGGTACCCCGTTGGCGGTTCTCGATGATACGTGTATACTCACAATGACAAGAGCTTGCTTGGGACCCTAAGTCGAGTAGCGTGATATTTGGGTATTCGTACTTCACGAAACACGAGGTTTTCAACTTATGATTTGTCAAGCATATGCTCATAATTGTACTCACATTAAATTTAACCATTCAAGATGCCTATGATGGGGGCAATGAGAGCTCAAAGCTAGTAAGTACCATAATTTTTGAAGGTTTATAAAACTTGTAATCACTGCTTCCCTCTGCGAAGGGCCTTTCTTTTACTTTTATGTTGAGTCTCCACCTTCTACCTTTATGCACTGTCTAAGAGAGTATAGTTGCCATTCTTAGTTTAATGTGCATAGTCCCAAAGTTTATCATTGATTGATTTATGATTATGGTTTCACTTGTTCTTAAATTATTTGTATCTAGTCGCCCTCTTAAACTTGAAGGTGTCCTATGCATTTATGTTTTGCTATTCTATGAAGGACAAGCTGAAAACCATTTTCTATGTTTTTCCATATGATTTGAATACATATTTGACTTTCATTGTTTCATTGTTCATGATCTTTTGTTTGTGTTTCTTTTCATGTTATAACATGGTTGCTAAGTTCTTATTGTCTAGATTATGTTTTAAGTTCTTTGATCCCAGCACTCAATGCTTTATATAGATGACCAAGATTGTGATGGTGCATGTCACCTCAAAAATTATTCTTTTGTTATCACTTACCTACTCGAGGACGAGCAGGAGTTAAGCTTGGGGATGCTTGATACGTCTCAAACGTATCTATAATTTTTGATGCTCCATGCTTGTTTATACACCATTTGCTTTGTGTTTTGTTACACTTTGTGGCGTTTTTATGCATTTCTGGAACTAACTTATTAACAAGATGCCACAGTGCTAGGTCCCTGTTTTCTGCTATTTTTGTGTTTCAGAAAAGCTACATAGGAAATATTCTCGGAATTGGACGAAACAAAAGCTGAACCTCCTATTTTTACCGAAGCTTTGCAAAGACCAAAGATGAGACGGAGGGGGGCCAGGGGCCAGGCTCACCATAGGGTGGCTCGGCCCAGCCCTTGGCCGCGCCACCATATGGTGAGGCCAAGTGGCCAACCTTCTGACGCTGCCCTTTCACCTATAAGTTCCCCTCAATGAGAAAAACCTAAGGGATGGATCGCTTTTCCATGAAACATACTGCAAGCCGCCGCCGTCATTGTCGCGAGATCGGGAGGATCCAGGAGCTCTTCCTAGCACCCTGCCGGAGAGGGGAATCCCTGCTGGAGGCCTTCTACACCACCATGGTCGCCTCCGGAGTGATGTGTGAGTAGTCTACCTTGGACTACGGGTCCATAGCAATAGCTAGATGGTTGTCTCCTCCCCCATGTGCTTCATGTTTAGATCTTGTGAGCTGTCCTACATGATCAGGATCATCTTTATATAATCATACATGTTGTGTTTGTTGGGATCCGATGAGTATTGGTACTATGTTAAGTTGATGTGCTGAATATATATCTTATGTTATCTCTATGTTATTTATGTTCTTATATGCTTTCCGTTGCTAGTAGCTATCTTGGCCGAGTAGATGCTAGTGACTCCAAGAGGGAGTATTTATGCTCGATAGTTGGGTTCATGCCTCTAGTAATCTGGGGGAGTGACAGAAACCTCTAAGGTTGTAGATGTATTGTTGCCACTAGGGAGAAAACAACATTCTTGTGTCCAAGGACATTTTCTTCGTTTATATTACGCACTTTGCTTAATGCAATTATCTGTTGTTCACAACTTAATACTTAAGGGGTTCTCGGATGACTCCCCTCGAGTGGATTTTTAGTCATAGATGCAGTTGGATGGCCGTCTATGTATTTTGTTTTAATGCCCAGAGTGAATCTCATAGTGATCCTCATGACATATGTACGTTATCTTTATTCTATAAATTGCCCAACAATAATTTGTTTACCCAGCATGTTGTTATTTATCTTATGGAGAGACACCACTAGTGAACTGTGGACCCTGGTCCAATTTCTTTTACATTGCTATACCATTTTACTTTTACTCGCACTGTTTACTTTCTTGCATACTATTATCCTATTACCACTCGATATGCTCAAACCTTTGTTTATAGCAAATTGGTGAGATTGACAACCGCATCATAAGTTGGGAGCAAAGTTTTTGGTTGTGTTGTGTGCAGGTTTAACGTTGCTGCTAGGTGAAGACGCACCAGCAATATTCCTGGCGCCATTGTCTGGAGTGTCACGAAGCTAGCAAGCATCACCTTCTGAAGTTTGGCTTTCTCCTACTGGTTTGATAAACCTTGGTTTCACAACTGAGAGAAGACTTGCTGCTGTGCTCATCATACCTTCCTCTTGGGTTTCCCAACGAGCTGTACTTACAAGCCATCATTCGGCCATCTACTTAAGTGTCCACTTCTTGACTGTGGCCCTCAGTTTTCTTGCGGTGACTTCATCCTCACATTCTGGCAGGTTGAAATGTGCCACGAGGTCATTCCAAAGACTCTCTTTGTACCTTTCGGCAACATACTCACTATTGTCTGCCCCTTTGTGCTTGTTCCACTCTCGAATGCTGATCGGGACATGATCCCTAACAAGAACTCCACATTGTTTCTTGAATGTGTCGGCAGCCTTCTTAGGAAGCTTGGGTTCACTCGTAGGCAATATGACCTCAAATGTGTAATGCGTTCGTGCATCCAACTTTTTGGTCGGGCCGCATTTCGTATCTTTGCTCGATGTGGAGGCCTAAGAGGAGAAACATTCATCAATATATATGTATAAAACTCAATATATACAGCTACCTCCAATATTTTCATATATTACTAGTGATTTCTGAACTTCATATATATACCTCGCCGGACTTCGTTAAGTGTCCACCGCTTCTTGTAACACCCAAATTTCCAGAAATTCAAAGTGCCCGTTATGCATTCCACCACAATCCCAGAATCATTGTTGTGATACACATAACGTAGTTGGTAACCAGTTCCATAGACATTACAATATGAATAGTTCAAATACAAATGGTCATAGTGACCAAGTTCATATTACAACACAATATAGCAGTGGAAATAACGTCTTCGGGTCCATGCCTTCACCCTACAGGCAATGGCGACTCAGGAGATGATCTTAGTTCTGGTACTCATCTTCATAACCTTCCTCCGGATAATCTTCCCCATAGTCTGGCCAAGTTGATAGCCAGGGACACAGCCATGAGTACATTGGATGCACTCGCAAATCATCTTATAAACAAAATGATGAAGTAGATATGCATGGTTGATATGGTGGACTAAGCACTAGGTTTGTTTGCAAAAGCTAGTTTTGTTTCCCAAGAATGTTCATTAGTAGAGAAGAGGATTTAATTCTCTAAGTTCAATCTAAAGAGGAACTTCAAGTGTTGGTCAACATCAATGTCAAGTCAAGTCATTCACCAAGTTCACCATAGGTTGTTAACATTCTTGACAAAAGTCAAGTACAGCTTGCCGACTGACGAGGGGTTAACTCGACAAATGTCCTAGATGAAGGACTTAGGATCGGGGAGATAGGGCATCGGATGAACTCGAAGGTAAAGTTAGTCGAAATAGGTGTGTGTCGAAAGTAAACTTGGGTATTCAACCTGGCTTTCTTTCAATCTGCCCTACACCGTCCCCTCCTGGCCCCTATATATAGATGGCCAGGTCTCGAGGATCAGGTAGGGTCCGATACAGATTACAATATCGACATACGGTACGAACTCGTATTCGACTATCATTACAATTGGGCCTATCTTAACGGGCCTCAGGGGTACTCAACATACGGGCTCTATTAACTATACCCTTGTCAGTAGCCCCTGAGATTCTACCAGAATTGCAGATTCGGGTTGAATCTCTAATCTTTATATCTTCGACTTGATCAATTCTTCAACTTCTTCTTATCTTCAAATCTTCGACTTGGTCTTTCGACTTACTTTCATGATAATATTTCGCAAGGGGTTTTGATGAACAAGCCTGACATCTCTGACGGATCAAGAGGTCAATTAACTGCCGGAACAGATACTTGTCACCTACTTCAAATTCAATCCCCTTGGACTTGAATTCGGGATACCGGTCAAACCCACTCTTTTGCCGCATTTAGGACTTACAAAGAATGAATCCCAGTGATTCTCAGGGTACCCAGTGCATCCACCAGGATTTTCTTCGCATCGTAGACACGGATACATACCAGCAGAGCGCATCCATGTGCGTATACCAGGCCGCACAGGACGGATCCCGGGGTCTTACCTTCGTGATAAATCACGACATTCGAGTTTCGTTGCGATAATGCAACTCGAGAGTCTTATGTCGCAGTCAAATTTCGACTAAAAATATTCGGGTTTAAACAACCATAAAACTCGCTCCCGATGGGAGTAACATTATTTCACTTCTCATGCGCTATCATTCGCCAAGAAATATCGTCGGGTGCGCGCTCAGCGCTCCTGATGGGAGTAGCCCCCGAGGCTATAGTCGAAAAAATATTTCTTCGAGTATAGGCTCAAATGTTATTCATCATACTTCATCTCTAAATAACTTAATAATAACCTGTTGTCGATTATGTACCCACTTCTTTAGAGAAAATTTGTACTCACCATTCTTTGAAAGTAGTAGCCCCCAAGGCTATAATCGAAACTCCTTCGTAGATAGTTTTGTTTATCTATTTTGCATATGTCGGTGCCATCCTTCTTCTTTCTCACACCATCTTTTTTATGACATCACTAGCCAATTTTAGCTATACGTCACTTATGACTTGAGCGCAAACCGTCTCATGGGTAGCGCGGTAATTTTGATTTTTTCCTGCCTGTTAGTGGACTGCCGCTTCCGCTCCGCTTGCCATGTCTCAACCCATGTTCCTTCATCGAGAAGGTATATATGGGGAGAGTGGAGGGCTTTTACTGTTTACCAGCTCCTCTTCTTCTCCGCCGCCGCCATTGCCGATCTGCACATTTGTGTTCTTTGCACATAAGGCCCCCAGACCGGGATTGTAGATGCGTGTGAAGCACTGCGCATGCAAGGACGCCGCTATGGCCAAGGGCAAGAGTGCGAACTCCGCAACCGATTGGGTGCGCTCTTCTATCAAGGAGAAAGAGGTGAAGAAGGCTCGGGAGGATGGCTTCCTCTCTTCCGAAGATTCCATAAAATTTCCCAGCACCGAGCGGATCCCAAAGCCCCCGAGCGGCTATCGAGTAATGTTTCTATCCTTCCTTCTCCGCGGTTTGTCTCTTCCTGCCCACGAATTCCTTCATGGGCTTCTTTTTGTCTATGGCGTACAGCTTCACCAGCTTACCCCAAATTCCATCCTTCACATTGCCTGCTTTGTGACTCTTTGCGAGTCCTTCTTGGGATAGAACCCCACTTCCTTCTCTGGCGTTCAATTTTTCAACTTTGCCCCAGTGTCTTGATGTCTAATAAACCTGAATTGGGCGGCGCCGTTGTCTCTATACGCGCTGAAGCCCAATATCTTGAATTCTCCATGTCCGCGTCAGTCCAAGGTTGGAGGACAAAATGGTTTTACATAAAGGACCGCGAGGCCTCCTCTGAAGACCAATATGGCTTAGCTCCTTTTGATCCGACTAAGGAACTTAAAAAATTAGCCTCGTGGGACTCGCCTCCCTCGGATTCTGAGATGGAACAAGTTACCCCTCTGCTGAATCGTATCCAAGCTCTGAAGGGAGGTAAAGGAGGTGCTTTGTCGGGTATTCAGCTCATGGCGTTCTTTGTGCAACATCAAGTCCAGCCCTTGCAGCATCGTCTTTCCAAACTTTGGAGCTATTCTGGTTTAGCGGACCCTTCTCGCATCTCTGACAATCTTATAGAGAAGAAGGACGTCGACAAACGAGTTAGGAGCCTCACCAAGCTCACTAAGGAGCATGCAGTCGCAGATTTGACTGCTAGTTTCTTCGACTCCACGCACCCCTACCCGAGGTATGCATTTGTTTTGTATGCTTGCTGTCTAATTTTATCAACCTTTGCTTTTACTTGTGCGGAATACTTTTCTGACTTATTCCTCCTCAGGACCATGTATTCCTTGTCTCACTCCCTCCTCTTCCCGAGGGAGGACCACTGCCGGCTGATCTAGCTGCTGTTTCATCTGAAGCCCCCGAGGCTGAAGAAACCCAGGACGGGGATGAAACCGAAGATTCGGAAGAAGGCACCAACTCGACGGCGTCGCCTCCTGCTGCACTGTCTGAAGACACTGGTGCTAATAAGAAGAGGAAGCGTGTCGACGAGGTGGCTTCTTCGAGTACCTCCGCACAGAAGACTTCTGCTGCTGCAGCCCCTTGTCTAGAAGAGGGTGTCGAGATGTTTGACCTCATGGATTCGTAAGTGTTTCTTCGAGTTCCACTATTTGTTGTTTTTTGTTTTTTACTTCTTTTCTTTTTCAAGCTGTGTGAAACCCGTTTCTCATTTATAGTGAGGACGAGGAAACACAACTAGACGCCCCGGCTTCTCCTCCTCGACAAACTGCAATTCCGAATAAAGCTTTTGTGCCAGAAACTGAACTTCCTGCTGAAGTGCCTCGGGTTACCAGGTCTATCATCAAGAAGGTTCCTATCTCTTGGAGCACAAAAAAGTCAAAGAAATCCAAAGAAGCCGACGTCTCTCTCGAGGTGCATGAGCCTTCGAGTTCTTCAGATAATGTAAGTGACCGTACTCTTGAACATTTTTCCTTCCTCTTTGCATGTGCTTATTTGTTCTTGTTTTACTAGGCGCTGATGAAGAAATTCGTCGCCTTGGGCACTGAGTGCACTCAGTACTGGAGGGTTGCGAAAGCTTCTAAAGGTTAATTCACTGCCTCGTTTCTGCTTTTCTTGATATGCTCTTTCCCCTGCTTCTTTATTGATTTTCCTTTCCTTCACTTGTTGACTCGCAGAAGCTTTAGCATCGGCGAACGCACGCATTGCATCTCTGGAAGCTGAGCTTTCTGCTTCTCAGAAAGCCTATGACTCCGCGACTAAGGCCAAGGCGAACGCTGAAAAATTGCACAATACTGCAATTGCCAGGGCTAAGAGGGCAGAGTCATCTTTATCCAATGCTACCAAGGAGCGCCTCCAGCGGGAGCAAGTCATGGCCGAACGTCTCAACAAGATTTCTGCCGCTGCTGGCGGTACACACTCACTTCGTATTCTTTTCTTGCTGATGATACTTGCTTTATACTCTATTAATAATGCCTTTTCCTTTTTACTTACCTTCCCTTGCTTATCCATTCAGAGTGTACCAAGGCTCTTTTGCCAGCTCCGCAATCTGCCGATGATCCTCTTCTGGCAGTGGTCAACTTGCTCGAGGCAAACTGGATATCTGTCCAGGATGTTTTTGAGTTGGTTAGCCGCGTTCTATCGTGGATGTTCGTCGGGTTATGGCCAAAGAAATGGTCGGAGGTTCCAGTCAGCGACTTAGGACAGCTTACCTAGGCCTTCGATACTCAGGATGATCCTCTTCTCCAGCTGAAAGGTTTATCTGTGAAGCGAGGTGTCGAAGGTGCCATCGCGCTTTCCTGCGCGCACGAGGCATATCTTGACTGGGAGAAAATTGGTTCTCCTCATGGTCGCACCCGATCAGAGTTGAAGCCTTTCTTTGAGAAAGCAAAGAAATTTACACCTGCCATAGTGTCCATAATTTCTCCTTCAGCGGCCTCGGCGGCTTCATTGGCACCAACCTCCGCAACTCCATTTACGACTGCTTCCGCGCCTCCTCTAGCTACTGCGGACGACGCTACTGTTCCTCCTACTGCCACGGAGCAAGATGCTGAGGTGGCGTAGATTTTTAGCCTCTTTGCTGTAATTTCCTCTTTTGAATGTAGAAACTTGTATTCAACCCGAGAACTTTAGCCGAAGGGTTTGTAAATATGTCTATTCGGTATGATATGCTATGTTAGCTTCTGAAATGTTTCTTTTGTTTTGACTCTTGACTTCCAGTTTGTCGATGATCCCTTGAGTTATGCTCGTGCTTCTCCATTCGATGTGCCTGGTTCCCGAGTTTCGTCATCTGCTTCCCGCTGCTCTCAATGTGCGGAGTATTCTTCGAGGATTTCAGATCTAGAGACTCGCTTAACTTTGGCCAAACGTCAAGCAAAGATAGCTGTTGACAAGGCTAGCAAATCTTGCGGTTTTATGAAGCAGATTTCTGCTCTTGATGACCAGGTGTCTAGTCTGACGGCCAGGGTTGTTCATCATGAAGAGTGCGAATCTTTTATCTTTGGCATTATCGAATCTGCTTGCGAGATGCTACGATGTAAGACTCTTTTTTGACTTCTTCCTTTCCTCTTGAATCGCTTATCTCAACACTTTTTGCGATATGTCTTGCCATCGCAGGCACCTGTTTGGATTTCGCAGCTGAGGATCGTCGAGTTACTGAACGAAGTGCGGCTCTTGAAAGAATGTCGGTGAATGTTGAGACTCTGTGGTCTGACCCTCGATGTCGAAACACTATCGTGTTACTTCAAGATCGCGCCCAGCATGTTGGCGAATCAGTTGATGGTTGCCGAAGAGCTCTCACAACGATGCACTCTGTTGTGCTTCCTCGCAATCCTTTGCCTGCAACTTTCCCACTTCTTCTTGATATGTTCAGATCCAGCCATTGTGTTTATAGATTGATAGAGCTGAACTTAGTGGCAGGTGCCAATTTTGCTCTCGGGTGGATACGCAAGTGGCACCCGAGGCTGAATTACAGCTCTATGTCCTTGAGTTTGGCTCCGGGTGGAGCGAGCCTTTGGGTACATATGGAGAACACGCTGTAACCTGCTCGAAGACTCGTAGCTAGGCTGCTGGAAGCGGATGCTGCGTTTTTTCGTGAGTACCATTATTTGGATCCTTTAGGCGTAGATGATTCTGATAACTCATTATTGTAATATTTTTGTATATGTGGAACGCGAGAGTGTCCTATTTTGCGACTTATATGTCGAAAAATTTGTCCTCAAGGCGTTATTGTATGAGTCGTGCGTTTTATCGCATTTTCCTTTTGAAAGACTCGTAAACTCGAATATGAGGAACGCTTCGTCTTTATTATACTTGTAATGTAAGATACATGGGGTGACCCAATAGATCCGGCCTATGACCTGTGTTCTGAATCTAGAGGGCATTGCCCCTGGTATAACTCGTGGCTTTTACAACCTTATTCTTCTACCCTACTTTATTGTTCTTTGATGCTTATGCCGTCATGGCTTTCTCTTCCTCTCTTGTATCTTTGTCTTCTCCTGATGCTTCTACTCATGGTTTCTTCATTTCGGGTTCTGTAACGCGTCTTTCGAGTAGCTTGACGCCCTCTGTAGTCGTGTCTTTCACCTTTTCTGCATAGTTGGCTATCATGCCAAAATTTTGCGCCATCTTGTGGAACTCCCTATCGCAGAGATCTGAGACTTCAAAACTTCCTTTTACTGTAATTATTCCTCTTGGTCCTAGCATTTTGAGTACCAGATATGTGTAGTGAGGCACTGCCATGAATCGCGAAAACGCGGGTCGCCCGAGGATCGCATGATACTGAGATGGCCAGTCCATAACTTCGAAGTCCAGTTTTTCTCTCCTGTAGTTTTGTCGGTTGCCGAAGCAAACATTGAGTGCTATCCGACCCAGTGGGTAATTGGCACTTCCTGGTACGATTCCGTGGAAGGAACAATCCGTTGGTTTCAGGAACTCTAGTGATATATGCATTGCTCTGAGTGTTTTTGCGTATATCAGGTTAATTCCACTTCCTGCGTCCATGAATATTCTGTCGACATCATACACGCCGATTTGAGCTTTAAGTACCAAAGGCGCGTTTCCTGGCCGAGGTACTGTTATAGGGTGGTCTTCTCTGTTGAACTCGATAGGTTGCTCTGACCAATGCAGATACTCCGTTGCGGCTGGCGGTGAGATGACTGCTAAGTTGACTTGTCGAGTGATACTCTTTTCTTCTTTGTTCGACTTAGGCACGGGTTGTATCATTGATGTGATGTGTCCTTTTGATGGAACGTACCCTTACGTCGTCGTCGTGCCCTTGGTTCTGCTGGTCTTGTCCTTGAGGAGCTCCATTGTTTCCTTGTTGTTTTGCCGAAGGATTGTTGCTTCCTTCAAATCCTTGTCGCCTTGCTTCGGTTTGCTTGTTTAATGCCACCTCTTGTAGTTTTAAGAATGTTGCGCAATCTTTCATAGCGTGCCTTGATACTCGCTTCCCATCGACGAACGCTGAGTGTATATGACAAGGTCCGTTGAGCATATCTTCTGGCGATGGGTTGTACTCCCTGGGTTCTCTCGCGGAAAACTTTTTATAGTCCTCCTTTCCGTAGCTTCGATATCCCGAGCTTCTGCGATCACTTCCTTGATAGCTGTTGTCTTTATATCCTGCGGCGACTTGGCTATGGGAGCCGTAGTTGTCATAATTTCGGGATCATCTCCTTTGACTTCCATATCTGTTTCTTCTATCGTCCTCTGGAGATCGCGTCCGCTTGTTGTTGCACGCATCTTCTCCATCTGCAAATCTGTTTGCAACGTCCATGAGATCTGACACTGTTTTTGGCTTGATTCTGCCCATCTCTTCGACTTGGTCTCTTCGCCTTAATTCAATGATGAACGCATCTATTGCTCTTTCGTCTGACACTTTGACTGCCAAATTTTTGATGAGACTCCATCTTTGGATGTATGCCCGCAATGTTTTGTCGCGTTGTTGTACGCACGCTTTGACTTCTTCTATCAATGCTAGCCGTTTGTATGTCGACCTGAAGTTGCTTGTAAATTGCTTTGTGAGGTCTTCCCAGCTTCCAATAGTTTCTTTCTCTAGTTTGCTCAACCATGACCTTGCTGCGCCGGTGAGGTGTAGTTGCAAACTTTGCATTGCTATTTCTTTGGTTCCTCCTAATATTTGTACTGCTTGTAGATAATCTGAGAGCCATGATTGTGGTTCCTATGATCTGTCGTACTTTTGCTGATCATGACGTAACTTGAATCCTTTGGGAACTGGAGTGGTGCGAACCCTGTGGGTAAAGCATGATGCCCCCATCTCTTTTTCGTCTTCTTCATATTCGCGTTTTTCGTTTGGGGATCGCGATCTTCGGGTTCCACCGCGCTGTTTTGGTGATGGCGATCGAGATCATTGCTTGCTGCTTCTGCGCCGTGGACTGTTGTGACGGCGAGGTAACCTTGCTTTATGCGCTTCCTTGTGGTGATACGCTTCCTCTCCTTTTGCTGATAGTTTGTGGCCCACCATGTTAAGTCCGTTCAATGCTGCTCTATGCATATGTTCCCTAGGATCTCCTGGACTTGGTCGAGTTGTGAGCAGATATGCTTGCGCTGCTACTAGTGCTACTTCAGGGGTTTTTGGTAAGATGTTCCCCTGCTCGTCGACCGATAGGAAGGACGAGTCGAGGTTTTTGGAAATGCTTTGCCTATCGGAGTACTCGAGGTTGTCGTACCTTGAACCATGTTGACGATTTTTCCTTGCATTACTATATGATGCGTCGCTTCGCGCTTTACGAGCGGCGTCGCTAGCTGCGATGGCTGATTCCTTCCTTTGTTGGATCTCTATTTTCTCCTATGCTAGTTGCTTCGCCTGCTGCCTTAGGGCATAATGATACCCCAAAAGCATGTCTTTGCTGGAGTTTGATGGTATTGGCGTGCCGTGCTCTACAGCTTCTCTTATTATCCTCCATTCGTCGACTGATAGTAGAATTTTTTCCCTGGCTGTGAGGGATTCTGCTGTTTGCCCTTCTGCTAGATGATTTGCTCCTCTGTCGATATTTGCTGGGTTTAGCACTGGGTTGTTATTTTCGTCGAATTCTTCTGAGTTGTCTCCCACAATGGCGAGCACCTAGCATTGTTTGCCGACATTACTATTGAAGCTTGAGAAGATCGAGTCGCCATCTTCAGAAAGCTCTAACCCTGTCTTCCATGTGTCTGTTGATTTGTCTGAGATATCGTCGAGGCAGATCATGAGATCGTCGAGTTGGACTCCTGCGTCAAAATTTTCCTTTGCTTTGTTGTCTTCTGCGATTTTTCCTTTTTGTACTTCTTCCAAGCTGACCGGCGAGTTTACCTCGCTGGAAGAGCCTTCAGAATATTCCATCATTGCTACTGTTTCGGGCTCACTTGCCGACGGATTTTGTTTCATCGGATCTGAAAGGCGAGATGAAACCCAAGGCCCAATGAGGATGCTTAAACTTCTGATTGTCAACTCCATCTCTTGATTTTCGTCGACTTCTGTACTGTTGTTGGCTAAAAGCGAAAAAGCCGTCAAATTCATGATTCCAACGCCCAAGTTCCCCACGGTCGGCGCCAATTGACGAGGGGTTAACTCGACAAATATCCTAGATGAAGGACTTAGGATCGGGGAGATAGGGCATCAGATGAACTCGAAGGTAAAGTTAGTTGAAATAGGTGTGTGTCGAAAGTAAACTTGGGTATTCAACCTGGCTTTCTTTCAATCTTCCCTACACCGTCCCCTCCTGGCCCCTATATATAGATGGCCAGGTCTCGAGGATCGGGTAGGGACCGATACAGATTACAATATCGACATACGGTAAGAACTCGTATTCGACTATCATTACAATTGGGCCTATCTTAACGGGCCTCAGGGGTACTCAACATACGGGCTCTATTAACTATACCCTTGTCACCGACTGTCCATGACCGCGGACGTGGCTATTCGAATAGTTTTGAAACCTCTGCAGAGGGGTACACTTTACCCACAAGATTCGATACATCTGCCGGGAGAGATCCACGAATCGTCATACACTGAGTATGCGAGGTTCAGATAATCAAACAAACTCTTTCACTTGTTCACTCTAGTATAGGATCCTTTCCTAGAGCCCGAGACACGGACATCTCCATTCCGACGTCTCTAGTTTTGCCCGTTACAGGGTGCTGCATGAATGGAAATTTCCACCCGGTTCGGAAGTACCCGAGAATGGTGCACTTCTATAAAGGATGATACAAGGTCTCCCATACTAGGGTAAACAAGCTACGGACTAAGCCCCTTCCCATTTAGGGGTAATGTGGTCGTACGGTAATGGTTGGCTCACATGGTACATCACTTATTATCATTTACAAATCCATTCCATAGTCCTTAGTCAAGATTATTTTCCTTCATAAAACCATCATGTAGGAGAAATCTCCAATTCAAGTTTTCAAGTTCAAGTCACCAATTTCAAATAGGGTTCCCCTTATAGAAGGCCTCAATTTTATTAGCGACTAAGCAACTACATTGAGTGATGATACCACTAAATAGTGTAGGATAAACTTAGCTTGATACTCTTGCTAAGCAAGATATCACTACACAACTATCATTCTAGAGTAGCAATTCAATCATGCAATTTACTTAAAAACAAGTAGAATGCAATAGGAAAAACTAGGCATTTGGAGTATGATTCAAAAGATGGCTTGCCTTGGTTGGCAAAGTGTCCTGGGTAGTCTTCTTCTTCTTGATAAAACCCCCCCTCAATATCCTCTTCAGCAACACTAGCATCTAATAACGAATAAACACAATGCACACAATCACTTAAACAATACCAACAACACTCCAAGCACACATACTTGTTTTCAAACAATAGTAGTCATGTTGAATTTTATTGAGTTGGTTTGCAAGTTTTCTTCCAAGTTTCCATTAAGTGTGCAAGTTAGATTTTCTACCATGTGCCATGTGTTGATCACTTTCTTAGCATTGGTATGAAACCAGGGGTATTAGGGCTAGTTCAAGTGGAGAGGGATTAATTAAGTAAATTGGTAGTGAGGGAAATGTCAAACTAAGTGAATATTGGGATCTATCATTTTATGCTACAAACTAAGATTGGATTAGAAGTTAATTGAGGGTACTAACAAGGTTTCAAATGGTAATGGCTCTAGTAACCAGTAGGTAGGTTAGTTTAGGAGTTCATAAAATTAAGTTCAAGATTTTCTAATTTCTAATTAACTTTCTAGAATAATTTCTAAGGTTAAAGGGCTGCGGGTTAAATTGTTTTTATCAAATTAAATAGCTAACTCAAATTAGATTACAACCAATTTCAGGGGCTAGGTTATTTTCTAAGCTTTCCAACGAGTATTCATTTACTAAAAACGGATTTGTAAAACTCCAGGAATTTAAATTCGAAAACTAGATTTGAATCGAAATTCAAAACGGGCGGGAAAATAAAAATTATAACGGATCAAATTTTAACGGAAGCTGGGCCGCACCGAGGAATTTCTGAACGGGCCGGCCCAATACCGCTTCGCCGAGCGGGAGAGGTTTTTGTTTTAAACCTGGCAGGTGGAGCCCACCGGTCAGGTCACTTATGAAAAACCGAATCGGTACGTCACCGTAGGATTAGAATCCAATGGCGCGTCGCCGTTGTCTACCTCAGGCTCGGCCAGGACTCACCGGCGATGCAGAGAGAAGGTGTTCAATGGCGGGGCTCGATGGAGAGGAAGCAGTTCTTGTCGGCGGTGAAGCAGAACGGCGGCGGCGGCTTGACTCCTCCGCCTGGCACCGGTGGCGACTCCAACGGCGGCCGGACTCCTCCGAATCACGGCGGCTCGGCTTCACAGAGCTCGGACGTTTCCAAGGGGAAGAAGAAGAGGGAGAGGCTGGGAACGGTGGCGGAGGTGGTGTGCTTCTCTGGTGCGTCGAGGGGGTCCTTTTATAGGCACGGGGGAGCGCGGGAGAGGCGTTTCCAAATCTTGGCCGGGGCGGGAAAAATCCCGGGCACGGCGGCTCCGGCCAGGGCTGTGGACGCATGGGGCGTACGGGTGGTACCGTGGTGCTTACGCATGCGCTCTGGCGCGGCATGACGGCCTCGGCAACGGCTAGAACAGGTACTCTTGTCGGTTGACTGGGAGGAAAAAGAGAGGGCGATTTCTCTGTCCACTGGTCGGGGTCCGGGCAGGAGCAGTGGGGGTTTGACAGCGGAGAGGGAGAGGGTGCCGTCGGGTATGGCTAGGTCGGCTAGGTCGTACGGCAGAAACGTCATCCACAGTGGGTTTGATTTCACTGAAATTTGCCCACCAAGTGTTCGACACAATGCCCACATGAAATTCAAATTCAGATTTTTGAAAATTTCCTCCGTGGGTTGTCAAGGTATTCAACAAGGTTTCCTAAGATATTTTTATTGTGCTGAAAGGTGAAGTTTTTGCGAAAAACCTAATTGCAATTTGGAATGATTGCTGATTTAGATTCAGACTTTGGCAGAAGTTTGAGTTAGGTTAGAATTTGAATTTTTTGTTTGAAACTTCTTGGTCAAGTGAGTATGTGGTCTGGTCAAGCTCAGCCAACTGACCACACACTTAGTTGAGTTACAGATTGCTTAATCTAAGTGTCCAAAGTAGGGTAGTGGTTAACTTTTTCTAGATCAAACTTTTCTTTTCTTTATTTCTTTTGCTTCTGGTTTCTTTAGCTCTTGTAGTTATTCTCTAATGCTTATGCTCGTTAGGTTTTGCTTAACTAAACAATATACAACAATTTCTAACACACATGCAATCATAGAAAAACACTTACTCAAATACTATGCATACATGCAATATGAGATGAAAAAGTTTTATCTTGGTCCAAAATTTGGTACTTGAATAAGAGGAAGTAGGTTACAAATTTTTGAGTTGTTACAATCTTCCCCCCTTAAAAATAATCTCGTCCTTGAGATTCACTAACTAAGAACTGAAAAGATTTGGAAATTCTTTCTGAAGGTAATCTTCGCGTTCCCAAGTGGCTTCATCTTCTGTGTGATTGCTCCACTGAACTTTCAGAAACTTGATGCTTCGGGTTCGAGTGGTTCGATATGCTTCCTCTAGGATACGGGTAGGTACTTCACGATAGGTCAAATCCTTATTGATGTCCACAGAACGGTGATCAATATTCTTGAAGATTTCTGGCTTCTCCGGAACTTCAAGACATTTCCGAAGTAATGACACATGAAAAACATCGTGCACTTCAGACAATTCAGGGGCATTTCCAACTGATAAGACACTTCTCCTCTGCGGCCTAGTATCTTGAAGGGTCCAATATACCTTGGTGCAAGCTTTCCTTTTACTTGGAATCTCTGCATTCCCTTGAGAGGTGATACTCTAAGATAGACAAAATCTCCAATCTTGAAGGTCAGTTCTCTACGTCTCTTGTCAGCATAACTCTTCTGTCTAGACTGGGCTGCCTTGAGGTACTCACAAATCATGCGAACCTTTTCCTCAGCTTCTTGCAGAATATCAGGTCCAAATATCTTACTATCTCCAGTTTCAGACCAATTCAAAGGGGTACGACACTTTCTTCCATATAAAGCTTCAAATGGGGCCATTTGCAAACTGGCTTGATAACTGTTGTTGTAGGAAAACTCCGCGAAAGGCAGACAATCTTCCCACTTAGCTCCATAGGCTAGAACACAGGCTCGCAACATATCTTCAAGTATTTGATTTACTCTTTCGGTCTGTCCATCAGTCTGAGGGTGGTAAGCTGTGCTAAAGGCTAATTTGGTTCCCAAGGCTTGGTGCAAACTTCTCCAAAATCTTGAGGTGAATTGGGTTCCTCGATCAGAAACTATGGTTTTAGGGACTCCATGCAAACTAACAATTCTAGATAGATAAAGGTCTGCCAGCTGTCCTGATGTATAAGTGGTCTTGACAGGAACAAAGTGGGCAACTTTGGTCAGTCTATCCACAATAACCCAGATAGAGTCATTTCCGCGGCTAGACCTCGGAAATCAAGTGATGAAATCCATTCCAACTGATTCCCACTTCCATTCCGGAACTTGCAAAGGTTGCAGTAGTCCAGCAGGACGTTGATGTTCAGCCTTGACTCTTTGACAAATGTCACACTTGGATATGAACGATGCAATCTCACGCTTCATTCCATGCCACCAAAACTGTTCCTTTAAATCTTGATATATCTTGGTTCCACCGGGGTGGATGGAGTAAGGGGTCTCATGGGCTTCCTTCATAATGACTTCCTTCAGTTCTGAATCAGCAGGCACACAAATACGTCCTTTATACCAGAGAACTCCTTGATCATCTTCCTCAAATCCTGGCACCTTGCCGGAACTAATTCTGCGCTTAATTCTGTCAATACTCTCATTTCCCTTCTGGGCTTCTTTGATTTGGCTCATCAAGGTGGGTTGAAACTCAAGGTTGGCTAAGAATCCTTGACTGACTAGTTCCAATCCAAACCTTTCAAACTCTTGGTGCAACATGGGTTGCTCCTCCTTGATCATCATATTCAGGGTGCATGGCTTTCTACTCAAGGCATCGGCCACCACATTGGCCTTCCCGGGGTGATAATGAATTTCTAGATCATAATCCTTGATCAACTCTATCCATCTTCTTTGCCTCATGTTCAACTCCTTCTGGGTGAAAATATACTTCAAACTCTTGTGGTTAGTGTAGATCTCGCAACGGTTACCCATAAGATAGTGCCTCCAAGTCTTCAAAGCTAGAACTACGGCTGCTAACTCCAGATCATGGGTTGGATAGTTTTCTTCATGAGGTCGAAGCTGCCGGGACAGGTAAGCTATGACCTTGCCTTCTTGCATTAACACACAACCAAGTCCAAGTTTGGAGGCGTCGCAATAGACATCAAAGTTTTTGGTGATGTCGGGCATGGTTAGGACGGGGGCGGTCACCAATTGCTTCTTGAGCTCTTGAAAACTTTCTTCACATTTAGGGGTCCATTCAAACTTCTTGTCCTTCTTCAATAGTTGGGTCATGGGTCTGGCAATGCTTGAAAACCCTTCAAAAAATTTGCGGTAATATCCTGCTAATCCGAGAAAACCTCTAACTTCAGTTTGAGTGGTAGGGGCTTCCCATTCCATGACTGATTTGATCTTCTTTGGGTCCACTGAAACTCCTCCAGCTGATAATACATGGCCTAAGAATCCAAATTCCTTCAACCAAAACTCACATTTACTAAACTTGGCATATAGCTGATGCTCTCTCAGGGTCTCTAAGATTAATCTCAAATGGGTTGCATGCTCTTCTTCGGACTTGGAATAAATAAGAATGTCATCAATGAAGACAACAACAAACTTATCCAAAAACTCCATGAAAACCTTATTCATGAGATTCATGAAATAGGCAGGGGCATTGGTTAATCCAAAGGACATTACGGTGTACTCATACAATCCATAGCGGGTAGTGAAGGCGGTTTTGGGTATATCGGTTGCACGGATCTTCAGTTGATGGTATCCTGTTCTAAGGTCAATCTTTGAGAAGACTTGAGCTCCAGTCAATTTGTCAAACAGATCATCAATCTTTGGGAGAGGATAATTATTTTTTATGGTAACATCATTTAGCTTGTGGTAATCAGTGCACAGTCTGCTGGAACCATCACTTTTATCCACAAACAAGACGGGTGATCTCCAAGCAGATGAACTTGGCTGAATCAATCCCTTACTCAAAAGGTCATCCAATTGCTTCTTTAACTCCACTAGTTCTGCTGGGTTCATACGATAGGGTCGTTGGGCTATAGGTCCAGTTCCGGGGATAAGCTCAATGATAAACTCAATATCCCGATCCGGTGGCATTCCGGGTAGCGCATCGGGAAAAACATCCGGGTATTCATAGATGATGGGAACTTGCTCTAGAGTTGGTCCTGAGATACTCTTATGACATCTGGTGATTTGGGGTTGTTTTACGGACACATGCTTTACTACAATTCCAGTGCTACTGTTCATGGTGATGGTCTTTTTGGCACAATCTATCACTCCTTGATGCTGCGACATCCAATCCATACCCAAGACTACTTCCAATCCCTTGGTTCCTAACACAATCAAACTGGCTAAGAATGCTATCCCATGGATTTCTATGGGCACTGCCAAGCAGGTCCAACTAGCCTTTGTTATTGACCCAGGTATTTGTACAGACATGGTATTTTTCAGTGGTGTTTGTTGAAGTCCACTTTTATCCGCAAATAACTTAGTGACAAATAAGTGTGAAGCTCCAGAATCAAACAGAACTCTTGCAGGAACTGAGTTAACAGGGAACATACCAAGCACAACGTCGGTTGCTTCCTGAGCTTCTTCAACATTCATGTGGTTCAGACGGCCTCGAGGGTGAGGCTGGTTCCTTGGTGGATAGTTCTTGCCATTTCCAACACGGCGCTGTTGCTGAGCAAGAGCAGTGGTCTTGGATGCATCATTCAGCTTCTTAGGGCATTCATTGGAGTAGTGCCCCTTGATTCCGCACTCATAACAGGTAACACCAGACTTGTCACCAGACTTGGGCAGCACAGGTGCGCCATTTGGCCTTGGAGTATTGGGGTTGAAGTTGTTGCCATTAGGTCTTGGAGGGGTACTATTGAAGTTGTTGCCGGTCAGACGGTTGGGAAAGTTGGGACGTGGAGCAGGTGCAGGTGGCCTCATAGGTCTAGGGGCAAAACCCATAGGTGGATTTCCCCTTGGCTTCTGCGAGTTGCTTGAGTTGCCTTGATACATCATACGGCGCTTGCAGTTCTCTGCCGCTTGCTTGAGTTTGCCTTCCATCTGAATGGCAGAGTCAACCAATGACTCCAGGTCTGGAAAGGGAATGCTGACCAAGACACATTACATCTCATCATGAAGTCCATTCAGAAACCTCTCTTGCTTCTTCTCATTCTTGTTGGTGTCATCTGGGGCATACCTAGACAAAGTGAGGAAATTGTCACGGTAATCAACCACAGATAGGGAGCCTTGCTTCAGATTTCTAAACTCATCCCTCATCCTTTTAACTAATCCCAAAGGAACATGGGTTTTGCTAAACTTGCTCTTGAACTCCTCCCAAGGCATCACATACCCTTGGGCTTGCATTGCACGAGTGCTATCCCACCAAGCTCTTGCGGCTCCAGCAAGATAGTGGGTGGTGTACAAGACCTTCTCATGTTCGCCAACTCCGACGACTGCCAAATTGTTCTCCATGGTGCGAAGCCAGTCATCAGCATCTAAGGGTTCTTCAGACTTAGTGAACATAGGTGGGTTGGTGTTTTGGAAACTCCTTAACTTGGATCGGTGATCACCATGGCCATTGTTCTCTCCTTCACCATGGCCATTTCCATGGCCATTGTTGTGGTTCATTGCCATCTGGGCTAGCTGCTGAAGAGTGGCCAAGTTAGCTTGGCGCTCAGCTCGGGCTGCTTCCCGGTCTTCCATGATCAACCTTAGCAGTTGTGCCACTTCCGGGTTCGGGGGTGGGGGTGCTCGTGGCATCTGAAGATAATGGGTGTAAGACAAGAGGGAAAAACTAGTTGCTAAGATTTGAATGTAACACAAATAATGCAATTTAGTCTTACTAAGGCCTTAAGGGCCAAATTCATATTTCATTCAACAAACATCAAACATACCACACATACGAGTTCACACATTACAAATGGTTTACATCAAACCATTGCGACTCGTCTACTAGAGAGGGGGATACAACTCACACCTACACGAAGTGACTTAAGGTGAACTCATAATTAGATAACACTTGGGTCTCCAATCTAAACATCGGGCTCCTCAGGGTCATCCTCCTCACCCTCGATGAATCCAGCATCCTCACCATCTTCCTGATCATCCAGGTCCTCCATGAAATCATCCTCGTCGCTAATGAGGGCATTATCCTCCTTGCGGAGGTCAATGCCTTCCTCCTCACCAAGATGGTTCTCTAGATCTCCAATGTACTTAGTCAGCTCAGCCACCTGGGCCTTCAACTCTTCAATGGTCTCCTCCTTTTCCTGGCGCTGGCGGCGAAGGCTCTTGCGGTCCCTGGCAAGGATCCTGATGGTGCTCCTTGCCTCCACAAGTGTGAAGTTCTCAAGGTTGGCCTTGGTACGGGCACGATCTGCCTCCTGCTGAGTGGAGTATAGCAAGAAGTCCATGTGATCTATATATGAACTCGGCTCATTGTGCCCTGGCATGTTTGCGGGACGCCCATCCGCATCACGCCGAGCGAAGTTCCTAAAGCGTTCCACCTGGACCTCCTCAACATGCAGTCCGCATAAGCGGGCAAGCATCTCCTGCATACCTCAGACCAAACCATCGGCCCAAGTGTTCTCCACAAGCTCAAACTTGATCCTTGGAGAACTTAAACCTTCCTTCTTGCCATGGCAACTTGCCCTGACAAGCCACCAAAGCTCTCCATCCGGGTGCTCGTTGAGCACGGCTCCCTTGAACTCCGAATACAGACGATCCAAGAACAAGGTCAGGGTGGTGAGGTCGTGCTCGAAAACAAGGCTGCCACCATGCCCTTAGATTAAGTTAGTGATCATCCCAAGTGTGCAAAATTTTAAGTAGGCAAAACTGAATCATGTACAAAGCTTTGTAAATAGAGAGGAAAGACTAAGCAATTTTAAACCATTACTTATCTCTTTGCTTTTATAAAGGTTTCATCTAACGCCCATTCTAACTAAGGTCTCCTATGGTCAGCCTAGGCTCTGATACCAACTTGTAACACCCGAATTTCCAAAAATTCAAAGTGCCCGTTATGCATTCCACCACAATCCCAGAATCATTGTTGTGATACACATAACGTAGTTGGTAACCAGTTCCATAGACATTACAATACGAATAGTTCAAATACAAATGGTCATAGTGACCAAGTTCATATTACAACACAATATAGCAGCGGAAATAACATCTTCGGGTCCATGCCTTCACCCTACAGGCAATGGCGACTCAGGAGATGATCTTAGTTCTGGTACTCATCTTCATAACCTTCCTCCAGATAATCTTCCCCATAGTCTGGCCAAGTTGATAGCCAGGGACACAGCCATGAGTACATTGGATGCACTCACAAACCATCTTATAAACAAAATGATGAAGTAGATATGCATGGTTGATATGGTGGACTAAGCACTAGGTTTGTTTGCAAAAGCTAGTTTTGTTTCCCAAGAATGTTCATTAGTAGAGAAGAGGATTTAATTCTCTAAGTTCAATCTAAAGAGGAACTTCAAGTGTTGGTCAACATCAATGTCATGTCAAGTCATTCACCAAGTTCACCATAGGTTGTTAACATTCTTGACAAAAGTCAAGTACAGCTTGCCAACTGTCCATGACCGCGGATGCGGCTATTTGAATAGTTTTGAAACCTCTGCAGAGGGGTACACTTTACCCACAAGATTCGATACATCTGCCGGGAGATATCCATGGATCGTCATACACTGAGTATGCGAGGTTCAGATAATCAAACAAACTCTTTCACTTGTTCACTCTAGTATAGGATCCTTTCCTAGAGCCCGAGACACGGACATCTCCGTTCTGGCGTCTCTAGTTTTGCCCGTAACAGGATGCTGCATGAATGGAAATTTCCACCCGCTTCGGAAGTACCCGCGCATGGTGCACTTCTATAAAGGATGATACAAGGTCTCCCATACTAGGGTAAACAAGCTACGGACTAAGCCCCTTCCCATTTAGGGGTAATGTGGTCATACGGTAATGGTTGGCTCACATGGTACATCACTTATTATCATTTACAAATCCATTCCATAGTCCTTAGTCAAGATTATTTTCCTTCATAAAACCATCATGTAGGAGAAATCTCCAATTCAAGTTTTCAAGTTCAAGTCACCAATTTCAAATAGGGTTCCCCTTATAGAAGGCCTTAATTTTATTAGCGACTAAGCAACTACATTGAGTGATGATACCACTAAATAGTGTAGGATAAACTTAGCTTGATACTCTTGCTAAGCAAGATATCACTACACAACTATCATTCTAGAGTAGCAATTCAATCATGCAATTTACTTAAAAACAAGTAGAATGCAATAGGAAAAACTAGGCATTTGGAGTATGATTCAAAAGATGGCTTGCCTTGGTTGGCAAAGTGTCCTGGGTAGTCTTTTCTTCTTGATAAAACCCCCCCTCAATATCCTCTTCAGCAACACTAGCATCTAATAACGAATAAACACAAAGCACACAATCACTTAAACAATACCAACAACACTCCAAGCACACATACTTGTTTTCAAACAATAGTAGTCATGTTGAATTTTATTGAGTTGGTTTGCAAGTTTTCTTCTTAGTTTCCATTAAGTGTGCAAGTTGGATTTTCTACCATGTGCCATGTGTTGATCACTTTCTTAGCATTGGTATGAAACCAGGGGTATTAGGGCTAGTTCAAGTGGAGAGGGATTAATTAAGTAAATTGGTAGTGAGGGAAATGTCAAACTAAGTATATATTGGGATCTATCATTTTAGGCTACAAACTAAGATTGGATTAGAAGTTAATTGAGGGTACTAACAAGGTTTCAAATGGTAATGGCTCTAGTAACCAGTAGGTAGGTTAGTTTAGGAGTTCATAAACTTAAGTTCAAGATTTTCTTATTTCTAATTAACTTTCTAGAATAATTTCTAAGGTTAAAGGGATGCGGGTTAAATTGTTTTTATCAAATTAAATAGATAACTCAAATCAGATTACAACCAATTTCAGGGGCTAGGTTATTTTCTAAGCTTTCCAACGAGTATTCATTTACTAAAAACGGATTTGTAAAACTCCAGGAATTTAAGTTCGAAAACTAGATCTGAATCGAAATTCGAAACGGGCGGGAAAATATAAATTATAACAGATCAAATTTTAACGGAAGTTGGGCCGCACCGAGGAATTTCCGAACGGGCCGGCCCAATATCGCTTCGCCGAGCGGGAGAGGTTTTTGTTTTAAACCTGACAGGTGGAGCCCACCGGTCAGGTCACTTATTAAAAACCGAATCAGTACGTCGCCGTAGGATTAGAATCCAACGGCGTATCGCCGTCGTCTACCTCAGGCTCGGCCAGGACTAACCGGCGATGCAGAGAGAAGGTGTTCGACAGCGGGGCTCGACGGAGAGGAAGCAGTTCTTGTCGGCGGTGAAGCAGAATGGCGGCGACGGCTTGACTCCTCCGCCTGGCACCAGCGGCGACTCCAACGGCAGCCGGACTCCTCCGAATTGCGGTGGCTCGGCTTCACAGAGCTCGGACATTTCCGAGGGGAAGAAGAAGAGGGAGAGGCTGGGAACGGTGGCGGAGGTGGTATGCTTCTCTGGTGCGTCGAGGGGGTCCTTTTATAGGCACGGGGGAACGCGGGAGAGGCGTTTCCAAATCTTGGCCGGGGCGGGAAAAATCCCGGGCACGGCGGCTCCGGCGAGGGCTGTGGATGCATGTGGCGTATGGGCGGTACCGTGGTGCTTACGCACGCGCTCTGGTGCGGCATGACGGCCTCGGCAACGGCTAGAACGGGTACTCTTGTCGGTTGACTGGGAGGAAAAAGAGAGGGCGATTTCTCTGTCCACTGGCCGGGGTCCGGGCTGGAGCAGTGGGGGTTCGACAGCGGAGAGGGAGAGGGTGCCGTCGGGTATGGCTAGGTCGGCTAGGTCGTACGGTAGAGACGTCATCTACAGTGGGTTTGATTTCACTGAAATTTGCCCACCAAGTGTTCGACACAATGCCCGCATGAAATTCAAATTCAGATTTTTGAAAATTTCCTCCGTGGGTTGTCAAGGTATTCAACAAGGTTTCCAAAGATATTTTTATTGTGCTGAAAGGTGAAGTTTTTGCGAAAAACCTAATTGCAATTTGGAATGGTTGCTGATTTAGATTCAGACTTTGGCAGAAGTTTGAGTTAGGTTAGAATTTGAATTTTTTGTTTGAAACTTCTTGGTCAAGTGAGTATGTGGTCTGGTCAAGCTCAACCAACTGACCACACACTTAGTTGAGTTACAGATTGCTTAATCTAAGTGTCCAAAGTAGGGTAGTGGTTAACTTTTTCTAGATCAAACTTTTCTTTTCTTTATTTCGTTTACTTCTGGTTTCTTTAGCTCTTGTAGTTCTTCTCTAATGCTTATGCTGGTTAGGTTTTGCTTAACTAAACAATATACAACAATTTCTAACACACATGCAATCATAGAAAAACACTTACTCAAATATTATGCATACATGCAATATGAGATGAAAAAGTTTTATCTTGGTCCAAATTTTGGTACTTGAATAAGAGGAAGTAGGTTACAAAGTTTTGAGTTGTTACACTTCTCCATCATCGGAGCTATCGCCTTGTCCATCATCGGAGCTATCGCCTTCTCCGTCGACTTCATCTTCACGTTGGTCGATCTCCATTCCATCCCCGGAGGGGTTCAGATATGACGACGGAGATTCAGCTGGTTCAACATTGGGGGCGTCGTTGATTATATCCTCGAGAATTTCTTCCTGGGCTAGGTCCCTGCTATGTGGATCCATAGTTTCTGCAAAATACCGACATTTTCAGTTGATTCAATTATGGAACAATACCGACGGAAATTCAATATCAAATGACAAAAATCTATAACTAAAATCTAACAAACTAAAATCTATAACTAAAATCTAACTAATACTAACAAAAATCTAACCTAATACTAACTAATATTAACAAATACTAACTAAAATCTAACTAATATTAACAAAAATCTAACCTAATACTAATCTAACTAAAATCTAACCTAATACTAATATATACTAACTAAAATATAACCTAACTAAAATCTATAATGGAATGGATTCCTATTTCTATAATGTGAGAGCTAAAATCTAACCTAACTAAAATCTAACCTAATACTAACCTAACTAAAATCTAAACTAATACTAACTAAAATCTAACCTAATACTAATATATACTAACTAGCTAGTACTAACTAATACTAATATATACTAATTAAAATATAACCTAACTAAAAACAAACCTAACTAAAATCTAACCTAATACTAACCTAATCTAACCCTAACAGTAAATTGGAGGGGGGAGCGCGGGTTACCTGCTGCGAGGTGGCGGAGGCGGTCGGCGATGACATCGGGCGAAGGCGGCGGTCTGCGGTGAGGCGCGGCGGCGAGGCGCGCGCGCGGGACGTCGTGGCGACGCGGACGGTGCGAGCGAGCTGCTGGCGCGGGCGGCGGAGGCGATGGCGACGCGGGCGGCGACTGCGGGCGGCGGACGATTTTGGCAGCATGACAGCGTCCCAGATGCTCCTCCGCGCGCGCAGAAAGACGAAGTCCCGGTCGGTTCCACCGACCTGGGAAGAAGAAGGGCTTATATAGCCCCCCCCCCTTTAGTCTCGGTCTGTGGCTCAAACCGGGACTAAAGGGGGGTCTTTAGTCCCGGCTGGAGCCACGGGCCGGGACTAAAGGGGGTGGGGGGGTTTCAGCACAGCGGGCGCATAAGGGTCCTTTAGTCCCGGCTGGTGCTTTGGGCCAAACCTAAAGGCCCAAAAAATGCGTGGGGAGGCCCAACAAATTATACAGGGATGTTTTCTTAAAACAAAATTGAATGTTTGAATTAAACAGTTTTTGCATACTTATGAATTTGAGAAAACTTTCAACATGAAAAGTGCTTGAATTTAAATAAATAATCCAAATCCATTTACTGTTTTATAAAATAATTTTTCTAACTTATAAAACTATTTAAAATTTGCCATTTTCAATAAAAAAAATAGATTAACTAATATTTTTTTGCATATTTTTGAATTTCATTATACTTTCAACATGAAAAGTGCTTGAATTTGAATAAGTAATTCATATCCATTTACTGTTTTATAAAATAATTGTTCTAACTTATCAAACTATTAACAAATTTGCCATTTTCAATTAAAAATAGATTAACTAATATTTTTTGCATTTATTTGAAGCTCATTAAACTTTCAATATAAAAAGTGCTTGAATTTAAATAAGTAATTCATATCCATTTTCTGGCTTATGAAATAATTATTCTAACACATATGCTCCTTAAATAAAGGTTTAGTATATTCCATACATGCATTACATAAAAGGTTTAATACGATATTACATTATTGCACCAACATTCCTATCTATTATTTCTGTTTTCTTCTGGGTCATAGCCATGGGGAATCTTCATCATTCAATAGGATGCTTGGGTCAGTTTTCACTTTGAAGGGCAGAATTTCATGAAACTTATTATAATCTACTGATATATCTGTCTTGTGATCTACTCCCATGATGTTTCTTTTCGCTGAAAGAACTATGTGGTGCTTTGGCTCATCGGACGATGTATTCTTTTGCTGATTTCTTTTTCTTGTTTTGGTAGACATGTCCTTCACATAGAAAACCTGAGCCACATCATTGGCTAGGACGAATGGTTCGTCCATGTATGCAAGATTGTTCAGATCCATTGTTGTCATGCCATACTTTTGGTCTACAACTACCCCGCCTCCTGTCAGCTTGATCCATTTGCACCGAAACAAAGGGTCTTAAAAGTAGGTCCATAGTCAAGTTCCCATATCTCCTCTATGTACCCGTAATATATGTCCTTCTGCCCATTATCGTATGTTGCATCAAAGCGGACACCACTGTTTTGTTTGGTGCTCTTTTTATCTTTGGCGACCATGTAAAATGTATTCCCATTTTGTAACAACTCAGAAAATTGTAATCCACTTTCTATTAATTAAAGTGCCAAATTTTGGACCAAGATAAAACTTTATTTATCTATTATTGCATGTATGCATGTATTTTCCATTATGTGTGTTCTATGATTTCATGTGTGTTATTTTTGGTTGTGCAATAGTTAGTTAATTCTAACTTAACCAACAGAAGCAATGGAGACAAAGTATGAGAACCAAAGAAACCAGAAATAAAAATAAGAAAGAAAAATGAGAAGAATAAGATGATCTAGAAAATCTTATTGACTACCCTACTTTGAGCCTTTAGAATAAGAAATCTGTAACTCAACTTGGTGTTTGGCCAGTTAGTTGAGCTTGACCAAGTTGCATACTAACCCAACCAAAGGGTTGCTACCCAAAATTCAAATCAGAACATCACTCAAACTTCTGTCAAACTTTGAATCTGAATTAGTGACCAAACTTCAAATTCGAAATAAGATTTCTACAAAACTCATCCTTTCTTTAGAACAAAAATACCACTGGATACCTTGGCTCATATGCTGATCACCCAAAGTGGAAAATTTCAAAAATTCAAATTTAAATCTCTTGCGGGCATTTCGTCGAACACTTAACAGATGAAAATCGAGCAAATCTTAGTTACTATGATGATCACTGTCGCCGTTCGTCCAGCGCCTGTAGCCATGCTCCTGGGAGGCTCCGCGGTCGAGCCCCGCTCGCTCTGCCCTGACCCGAGCCGTGAGAAGTGGAGGGAAGAAGAGAAATGCGCCCAGGGCCCCCTCCCAGTCTTTCTTCTTCTCTGCACGCTCCCGACCGCCATGCCCTCGCCAGCACTGACCCACAGCCCTCCGCAGCCAAGGCGACAACCCCCCAGCACACCCCCGAGGCCGCCGTGCCCGGTGCGACCTCCGAACGCCGCCAGGACCCCCGCACTGGCCACGCACTGGTCGCCTTGCCCCCGGCCTCCCGCGACTATAAAAACCCCCGACGATCACCCCTAGAGGAAGCACACACCCACCGCAACCTATCCCCACTCTTCTCTCTTCCTCTCTCCCTCGGAATCGTCCGAGCTCTGCACGGGAGCGCCGCCGCGTTCTGGAGGATTTCAGCCGCCATTGGAGCTGCTGCTGGTGCGAGGTGGAGGAGTCGAGCAACCGCCGTCGATCTGCTATCCCGCCGGCAAGCTCTGCTTCCTCTCCGTCACGCCCTCGCCATCGAACACTCGTCTCTGCAACGCCGGTGAGCTCCGCCCTGGCCGAGGAAGACGACGCGTAGTAGCCGTTCGATCTAGATCCGAGGGTCGCGTACCGATTCGGTTTAGTTAAGTGACCTGACGGGTGGGACCCCCTGTCAGGTTCTGTTTTAATTCTTTCCCGCCGCGCGAAACGTTTTCTGGGCCGGCCCGTTCGGGATTCGTTTAGGATTCGGCCCGGTGCGGTTAAGTTTCGGTCCGTTTCAATTTTTATTTTTCCCGCCCGTTTGAATTAATTCAAATAACTTCCAGATGTGATTTTCAAACTTTAATTCAAAGAGATTTACAAATCCATTTCTAGCAAATAAATATGCGTTGGAAAGCTTGTCAAATGCTCTAGCCTGTAGAGCTGGTTAGAATTCCATTTGAAGTAGGAATTTAATTAAATAAGAATAGTGTGACCATAACTTTATTAATCATAGAAGATTTCTAGAAAATTGTTTAAGCCTCCTAAAATCATGAAATTTAAATTGTGAACTCACCAATGACCTCCCTTACTGTTAGTCAACTTTAATCAACTCAAACCTTGTTAGTGGTATCAATTAGACCCTAATCCCATCTCAGTTGGTAGCATAAAATGATAGATCTCTATCCTACACTTAAAATTAAATTGCCCTCAATACCAACTCACTTAATTAGCCAAACTCCACTTGAACTAGCCCTAATAACCCTAGTTACTTAGCATACTTAAAAGTGTGAACCACACTTGGCTTATGGTAGAAAATGTGAACATGCACACTCAATGCAAACTTGGAAGAAAACTTGCCAACCAATTCAAATAAAATCCACCCTGAATACTATTGTGTGAAAACAAGTATGTGTGTTGAAGTAATGTTAGTATTCTGTGATGATTGTGTGCTTTGTATTATTCGTTTCTGGACGCTAGTGTTGCGGAAGAGGATATTGAGGGGGAGTATTATCAAGAAGAAGAAGGATACCCCGGACACTTTGCCAACCAAGGCAAGCCATCTTTTGATTCATACTCCCAATGCCTAGTTTTAATATTGCATTCTACTTGATTTAAGCAAATTGCATGATTGAATTGCTAGAGTAGAATGATAGTGTGTAGTGATGTCTTGTTTAGCAAGAGCATCAAGCTGAGTTTATCCAACTCTACTTAGTGGTATCATCCCTCAATGTAGTTGCTTAGTCGCTAATAAAATTGGTGTTATCTCTAGAGGAACCCCATTTGAACTTGGTGAATTGAACTTGAAAACTTGAATTGGAAACCACTCCTACATGATGGTTTTATGAAGGAAAATAATCGTGACTAAGAACTATGGAATGTATTTGTCAAATGATACTAAGTGATGTACTATGTGAGCCAACCATACCGTACGACCACATTACCCCTATATGGGAAGGGGCTTAGTCCGTAGCTTGTTTACCTTAGTATAGGAGGCCTTGTATCAACCTTTATGGAAGGACACCATGAGCGGTTACTTCTGAACCGAGTGGATTCCACTAATCCGGCATCCCAGAGCGGCCAAAACTAGAGGCGCCGGAGCGGGGATTCCATATCCCTGGCTCTAGGGAAGGATCCTATACTAGGGTGAGCAAGTGAAAGAGTTTGTTTGATTATCTGAACCCCGCATACTTGTGTATGACGATCCGTGGATTTCTCCTGGCAGATGTATCAAATCTTGTGGGTAAAGTGTACCCCTCTGCAGAGGTTTTCAAACTATTCGAATAGCCGCGTCCGCGGTCATGGACAGTTGGCAAGCTGTACTTGACTTTTGTCAAGAATGATAATAACTTATGATGAACTTGGTGAAGGACATGACTTGACTTGATATGGATATTGACACCATTGAAGTTCCTTTTAGGTTGAATTTAGAGAACTAAACTTCTTTTCTACCAATGAACATTCTTGGGAAATAAAACTAGCTTTTGCAAACTAAACTTAGTGCTAAGTCCACCATATCAACCTTGCATATCTACTTCAACTTTTCCTTTATAAGATGGTTTGCGAGTGCATCCCATGTACTCACGGCTGTGTCCCTGGCTATCAACTTGGCCAGACTATGGGGAAGAGTATCCGGAGGAAGGATATGAAGAGGAATACCAGAACTAAGATCTTCTACTGAGACGCCATTGCCTGTATGGTGAAGGCATGGACCCGAAGACGTTATTTCCGCTGCTATATTGTGTTGTAATGTGAACTTGGTCTCTATGACCATTGTATTTGAATCATCGTATTGTAATGTCTATGGAACTGGTTACCAACTACGTTATGTGTATCACAACAATGATTCTGGGATTGTGGTGGAATGCATAACGGGCACTTCGAATTTGTTATCAAATTTGAGGTCGTCACAAGTTGGTATCAGAGCCTAGGCTGACCATAGGAGACCTTAGTTAGAATGGGCAATAAATGAAACTTTTACAAAAACAAAGAGATAAGTAATGGTTTGAAATTGCTTTGTCTTTTCCTCTCTATTTGCAAAGTTTTATACATGCTTCAGTTTTTCCCTACTTAAAATTTTGCACACTTGAGTTGATCACTAACTTAATCTAATCTAAAATTTTGTAGATGGCACCGGTATTCACTGAGCACTACCAGTTGGGCCATGGTGGCAGCCTTTGTTTCGAGCGCGACCTCACCACCCTGACCTTGTTCCTGAATCGGCTGTACCCGGAATTCAAGGGAGCCGTGCTCAATGAGCACCCAGATGGAGAGCTACGGTGGCTTATCAGGGCTAGTTGTCGTGGCAAGAAGGGAGATTTGAGTTCTCCAAGGATCAAGTTTGAGCTTGTGGAGAACACTTGGGCTGATGGTTTGGTCCGAGGTATGCAGGAGATGCATGCCCGCTTGTGCGGACTGCATGTTGAGGAGGTCCAGGGAGAGCGCTTTAGGAACTTTGCTCGGCGTGATGTGGACGGACGTCCCGCAAACATGCCCGGGCAGAATGAGCCGAGTACTTACACCGATCACATGGACTTCTTGCTGTACTCCACCCAGCAGGAGGCAGATCGTGCCCGTACCAAGGCCAACCTTGAGCACTTCGCCGCCAGCGCGATGAGAGGGATCACACCATTGAGGAGTTGAAGGCCAATGTGGCTGAGCTGACTGAGTACATCGAGAGTCTGGAGGACCACCTCGGTGAGGAGGAAGGCATTGATCTCCGCAAGGAGGATAATGCCCTCATTAGTGACGAGGATGACTTCATGGAGGATCTTGATGATGAGGAGGATCCCGAGGAGAATGGATTCATTGTGGATGATGAGGAGGAAGACCCCGAGGAGCCCAATGTCTAGATTGGAGATCCCCGTGTTATCTAGTTATGAGTTTTACTTTGAATCAGTTCGTGTAGGTGTGAGTTGTATTCCCCTCTCTAGTAGACGAGTCGCAATGGTTTGATGCAAACCATTTGTAATGTGTGAACTCATATGTATGCTATGTTTGATGATTGTTGAATGAAATATGAATTTGGCCCCTAAGGCCTTAGTGAGACAAAAATTGCATCATCCATGTTACATTTAAACCTTAGCCAATTTAGTTTTTCCCTCTTGTCTTACACACCTTATCTTCAGATGCCGCGAGCACCCCCACCTCTTCAGCAATTAACCCAGATGGCAATGAACCACAACAATGGCAATGGAAATGGCCATGGTGAAGGAGAAAACAATGGCCATGGTGACCACCGATCCAAGTTAAGGAGTTTCCAAAACACCAACCCTCCTATATTCACTAAGTCTGAAGAACCCTTAGATGCCGATGGCTGGCTTCGCACTATGGAGAACAATTTGGCAGTCGCCGAAGTTGGTGAAAATGAGAAGGTCTTGTATACCACCCACTATCTTACGGGAGCCGCAAGGGCTTGGTGGGATAGCACCCGTGCAATGCAAGCCCCAGGGTATGTGATGCCTTGGGAGGAGTTCAAGAGCAAGTTTAGCAAAGCCCATGTTCCTTTGGGATTGGTTAAAAGGATGAGAGATGAGTTCAGAAATCTGAAGCAAGGTTCCCTATCTGTGGTTGACTACCGTGACAAGTTCCTTACCTTGTCTAGGTATGCCCCAGATGACACTAACACCACTGAGAAGAAGCAAGAAAGGTTTCTGGATGGACTTCATGATGAGATGCAATGTGTCTTGGTCAGCATTCACTTTGCCGACCTGGAGTCATTGGTTGATTCTGCCATTCAGATGGAAGGCAAACTCAAGCAAGCTGCAGAGAACCGCAAGCGCCGTATGATGTATCAAGGCAACTCAAGCAACTCGCAGAAGCCAAGAGGAAATCCACCTATGGGTTTCGCTCCTAGACCTATGAGGTCGTCTGCACCTGCTCCACGTCCCAACTATCCTAGCCTTCCACCCGGCAACAGCTTCAACCGTGCACCTCCAAGACCTAGTGGCAACAACTTCAATACCAATACCCCTAGACCCAATGGCGCCCCTGTGCTACCCAAGCATGGGGACAAGTCTGGTGTTACCTGTTTTGAGTGCGGACTCAAGGGGCATTAGTCCAATGAGTTCCCCAAGAAGCTGAATGATGCATCCAAGACCACTGCTCCTGTTCAGCAACAGCGCCGTGTGGGAAATGGCAAGAACTATCCACCAAGGAACCAGCCTCACCCTCGAGGCCGTCTGAATCATATGAATGTTGAAGAAGCTCAGGAGGCAACCGACGTTGTGCTTGGTATGTTCCCTGTTAACTCAGTTCCTGCAAGAGTTCTGTTTGATTCTGGAGCTTCACACTCATTTGTTACCCAGTTATTCGTTGATAAAAGTGGACTTCAACCCACACCCTTGAAAGATATCATGTCTGTGCAAATCCCCGGGTCAATAACCAAAGCTAGTTGGACCTGCTTGGCAGTGCCCATAGAAATCCATGGGATATCATTCTTAGCAAGTTTGATCGTGTTAGGAACCAAGGGATTGGAAGTAGTCCTAGATATGGATTGGATGTCTCAACACCAAGGAATTATAGATTGTGCCAAAAAGACCATCACTATGAGGAGTAGCCATGGAATTGAAGTAAAACATGTATCAGTTAAACCCACCCAAATTCCCATATGTCATAAGAGTATCTCAGGACCAACTATAGAAGAGGTTCCCATCGTCTGCGAGTACCCGGATGTTTTTCCCGATGAGCTACCCGGAATGCCACCGGATCGGGATATTGAGTTTATCATTGAGCTTATCCCCAGAACTGGATCTATAGCCCAACGACCCTACCGTATGAACCCAGCTGAACTAGTAGAGTTGAAGAAGCAATTGGATGACCTTTTGAGTAAAGGATTGATTCAGCCAAGTTCTTCTGCTTGGAGATCACCCTTTCTGTTTGTGGATAAAAGTGACGGTTCTAGCCGACTGTGCACTGATTACCGCAAGCTAAACGATGTGACCATCGAGAACAAGTATCCTCTCCCAAAGATTGAAGATTTGTTTGACCAATTGACCGGAGCTCGAGTTTTCTCGAAGATAGACCTTAGAACTGGATACCACCAACTGAAGATCCGTGCAACTGATATCCCCAAAACAGCCTTCACTACCCGATACGGATTGTATGAGTACACCGTAATGTCATTTGGATTAACCAATGCCCCTGCTTATTTCATGAACCTCATGAATAAGGTTTTTATGGAGTTCTTGGATAAGTTTGTTGTTGTCTTCATTGATGACATTCTTATCTACTCCAAGTCCGAAGAAGAGCATGCAACCCATTTGAGATTAATCTTAGAGACCTTAAGAGAGCATCAGCTGTATGCCAAGTTCAGTAAATGTGAGTTCTGGTTGAAGGAAGTTGGATTCTTAGGCCATGTATTATCAGCAGGAGGAATATCCGTAGACCCCAAGAAGATCAAATCAGTCATGGAATGGGAAGCCCCTACCACTCAAACTGAAGTTAGAGGTTTTCTCGGATTAGCAGGATATTACCGCAAATTTGTTGAAGGGTTTTCAAGCATTGCCCGGCCAATGACGCAACTGTTGAAAAAGGACAAGAAGTTTGAATGGACCCCTAAATGTGAAGAGAGTTTTCAAGAGCTCAAGAAACGATTGGTGACCGCCCCCGTCCTAACCATGCCCGATATCACCAAAAACTTTGATGTCTATTGCGACGCTTCCAAACTTGGACTTGGTTGTGTATTGATGCAAGAAGGCAAGGTCATAGCTTACCTCTCTCGGCAGCTCCGACATCATGAAGAAAACTATCCAACTCATGATCTGGAGTTAGCAGCTGTAGTTCTAGCTTTGAAGACCTAGAGGCACTATCTTATGGGTAACCGTTGCGAGATCTACACTGATCACAAGAGTCTGAAGTATATCTTCACCCAGAAGGAGTTGAACATGAGGCAAAGAAGATGGATAGAGTTGATCAAGGATTATGATCTGGAAATTCACTATCACCCCGGTAAGGCCCATGTAGTGGCCGATGCATTGAGTAGGAAGCCGTGCTCGTTGAATATGATGATCAAAGAGGAGCAACCCCTGTTGCACCAAGAATTTGAAAAATTTGGATTGGAACTAGTCAGTCAAGGATTCTTAGCCAACCTTGATTTTCAACCCACCTTGAAGAGCCAAATCAGAGAAGCCCAGAAGGGAAATAAGAGTATTGACGGAATCAAGTGTCGAATCAGTTCCGGCAAGGTGCCAGGATTTGAAGAAGATGATCAAGGAGTTCTTTGGTATAAAGGATGTATCTGTGTGCCTGCGGACTCGGAATTGAAGGAAGTTATTCTGAAGGAAGCCCATGAGACACCTTACTCCATCCACCCCGGTGGAACCAAGATGTATCAAGATTTAAAGGAACAATTTTGGTGGCATGGAATGAAGCGTGAGATTGCATCGTTCATATCTAAGTGTGATATTTGTCAATGGGTCAAGGCTGAACATCAATGTCCTGCGGGATTGTTGCAACCATTGCAAGTTCCGGAATGGAAGTGGGAATCTGTTGGAATGGATTTCATCACTGGATTTCCAAGGTCTAGCCGTGGAAATGACTCTATCTGGGTCATTGTGGATAGACTCACCAAAGTTGCCTACTTCATTCCTGTCAAGACCACTTATACCTCAGGGCAGCTAGCAGATCTGTATCTATCCAAAATTGTTAGTTTGCATGGAGTCCCTAAAACCATAGTTTCCGATCGAGGAACCCAATTCACCTCAAGATTCTGGAGAAGTTTGCATCAAGCCTTGGGAACCAAATTAGCCTTTAGCACAGCTTACCACCCTCAGACTGATGGACAGACTGAAAGAGTGAATTAAATCCTTGAAGATATGTTGAGAGCCTGTGTTCTAGCCTATGGAGCTAAGTGGGAAGATTGTCTACCTTTCGCGGAGTTTTCCTACAACAACAGTTATCAAGCTAGTTTGCAAATGGCCCTATTTGAAGCTCTATATGGAAGAAAGTGTCATACCCCTTTGAATTGGTCAGAAACCAGAGACAGTCAGATATTTGGACCAGATATTCTGCAAGAAGCTGAAGAGAAAGTTCGCATGATTCGTGACTACCTCAAGGCAGCCCAGTCTAGACAGAAGAGTTATGCCGACAAGAGACGTAGAGAACTGACCTTCCAGATTGGAGATTTTGTTTATCTCAGAGTATCACCTCTCAAGGGAATGCAGAGATTCCAAGTAAAAGGAAAGCTTGCACCAAGGTATATCGGACCCTTCAAGGTACTAAGCCACAGAGGAGAAGTGTCATATCAGTTGGAAATGCCCCCTGAATTGTCTGAAGTGCACGATGTCTTTCACGTGTCTTTACTTCGGAAGTGTCTTGAAGTTCCGGAGAAGCCCGAAATCTTCAAGAATATTGATCATCATTCTGTGGACATCAACAAGGATTTGACCTATCGTGAAGTGCCTATTCGTATCCTCGAAGAAGCATATAGAACCACTCGAACCCGAAGCATCAAGTTTCTGAAAGTTCAGTGGAGTAATCACACCGAAGATGAAGCTACTTGGGAACGAGAAGATTACCTTCAGAAAGAGTTTCCCAATCTTTTCAATTCTTAATTAGTGAATCTCGGGGACGAGATTCTTTTTAAGGGGGGAAGATTGTAACAACTCAGAAAATTGTAATCCACTTTCTATTAATTAAAGTGCCAAATTTTGGACCAAGATAAAACTTTATTTATCTATTATTGCATGTATGCATGTATTTTCCATTATGTGTGTTTTATGATTTCATGTGTGTTATTTTTGGTTGTGCAATAGTTAGTTAATTCTAACTTAACCAACAGAAGCAATGGAGACAAAGTATGAGAACCAAAGAAACCAGAAATAAAAATAAGAAAGAAAAAAGAGAAGAATAAGATGATCTAGAAAATCTTATTGACTACCCTACTTTGAGCCTTTAGAATAAGAAATCTGTAACTCAACTTGGTGTTTGGCCAGTTAGTTGAGCTTGACCAAGTTGCATACTAACCCAACCAAAGGGTTGCTACCCAAAATTCAAATCTGAACATCACTCAAACTTCTGTCAAACTTTGAATCTGAATCAGTGACCAAATTCAAATTCGAAATAAGATTTCTACAAAACTCATCCTTTCTTCAGAACAAAAATACCACTGGATACCTTGGCTCATATGCTGATCACCCAAAGTGGAAAATTTCAAAAATTCAAATTTAAATCTCTTGCGGGCATTTCGTCGAACACTTAACAGATGAAAATCGAGCAAATCTTAGTTACTGTGATGATCACTGTCGCCGTTCGTCCAGCGCCTGTAGCCATGCTCCTGGGAGGCGCCGCGGTCGAGCCCCGCTCCCTCTGCCCCGACCCGAGCCGTGAGAAGTGGAGGGAAGAAGAGAAATGCGCCCAGGGCCCCCTCCCAGTCTTTCTTCTTCTCTGCACGCTCCCGACCGCCATGCCCTCGCCAGCACCGACCCACAGCCCTCCGCAGCCGAGGCAACAACCCCCCAGCACACCCCCGAGGCCGCCGTGCCCGGTGCGACCTCCGAACACCGCCAGGACCCCCGCACTGGCCACGCACTGGTCGCCTTGCCCCCGGCCTCCCGCGACTATAAAAACCCCCGACGATCACCCCTAGAGGAAGCACACACCCACCGCAACCGATCCCCACTCTTCTCTCTTCCTCTCTCCCTCGGAATCATCCGAGCTCTGCACGGGAGCGCCGCCGCGTTCTGGAGGATTTCAGCCGCCATTGGAGCTGCTGCTGGTGCGAGGTGGAGGAGTCGAGCAACCGCCGTCGATCTGCTATCCCGCCGGCAAGCTCTGCTTCCTCTCCGTCACGCCCTCACCGTCGAACACTCGTCTCTGCAATGCCGGTGAGCTCCGCCCTGGCCGAGGAAGACGACGCGTAGTAGCCGTTCGATCTAGATCCGAGGGTCGCGTACCGATTCGGTTTAGTTAAGTGACCTGACGGGTGGGACCCCCCCTGTCAGGTTCTGTTTTAATTCTTTCCCGCCACACAAAACATTTTCTGGGCCGGCCCGTTCGGGATTCGTTTAGGATTCGGCCCGGTGCGGTTAAGTTTTGGTCCGTTTCAATTTTTATTTTTCCTGCCCGTTTGAATTAATTCAAATAACTTCCAGATGTGATTTTCAAACTTTAATTCAAAGAGATTTACAAATCCATTTCTAGCAAATAAATATACGTTGGAAAGCTTGTGAAATGCTCTAGCCTGTAGAACTGGTTAGAATTCCATTTGAAGTAGGAATTTAATTAAATAAGAATAGTGTGACCATAACTTTATTAATCATAGAAGATTTCTAGAAAATTGTTTAAGCCTCCTAAAATCATGAAATTTAAATTGTGAACTCACCAATGACCTCCCTTACTGTTAGTCAACTTTAATCAACTCAAACCTTGTTAGTGGTATCAATTAGACCCTAATCCCATCTCAGTTGGTAGCATAAAATGATAGATCTCTATCCTACACTTAAAATTAAATTGCCCTCAATACCAACTCACTTAATTAGCCAAACTCCACTTGAACTAGCCCTAATAACCCTAGTTACTTACCATACTTAAAAGTGTGAACCACACTTGGCTTATGGTAGAAAATGTGAACATGCACACTCAATGCAAACTTGGAAGAAAACTTGCCAACCAATTCAAATAAAATCCACCCTGAATACTATTGTGTGAAAACAAGTATGTGTGTTGAAGTAATGTTAGTATTGTGTGATGATTGTGTGCTTTGTATTATTCGTTTCTAGACGCTAGTGTTGCGGAAGAGGATATTGAGGGGGAGTATTATCAAGAAGAAGAAGGATACCCCGGACACTTTGCCAACCAAGGCAAGCCATCTTTTGATTCATACTCCCAATGCCTAGTTTTAATATTGCATTCTACTTGATTTAGGTAAATTGCATGATTGAATTGCTAGAGTAGAATGATAGAGTGTAGTGATGTCTTGTTTAGCAAGAGCATCAAGCTGAGTTTATCCAACTCTACTTAGTGGTATCATCCCTCAATGTAGTTGCTTAGTCGCTAATAAAATTGGTGCTATCTCTAGAGGAACCCCATTTGAACTTGGTGAATTGAACTTGAAAACTTGAATTGGAAACCACTCCTACATGATGGTTTTATGAAGGAAAATAATCGTGACTAAGAATTATGGAATGTATTTGTCAAATGATACTAAGTGATGTACTATGTGAGCCAACCATACCGTACGACCACATTACCCCTATATGGGAAGGGGCTTAGTCCGTAGCTTGTTTACCTTAGTATGGGAGGCCTTGTATCAACCTTTATGGAAGGACACCGTGAGCGGTTACTTCTGAACCGAGTGGATTCCACTAATCCGGCATCCCGGAGCGGCCAAAACTAGAGGCGCTGGAGCGGGGATTCCGTATCCCGGACTCTAGGGAAGGATCCTATACTAGGGTGAGCAAGTGAAAGAGTTTGTTTGATTATCTGAACCCCGCATACTTCTGTATGACGATCCGTGGATTTCTCCCGGCAGATGTATCGAATCTTGTGGGTAAAGTGTACCCCTTTGCAGAGGTTTTCAAACTATTCGAATAGCCGCGTCCGCGGTTATGGACAGTTGGCAAGCTGTACTTGACTTTTGTCAAGAATGATAATAACTTATGATGAACTTGGTGAAGGACATGACTTGACTTGATATGGATATTGACACCATTGAAGTTCCTTTTAGGTTGAATTTAGAGAACTAAACTTCTTTTCTACCAATGAACATTCTTGGGAAATAAAACTAGCTTTTGCAAACTAAACTTAGTGCTAAGTCGACCATATCAACCTTGCATATCTACTTCAACTTTTCCTTTATAAGATGGTTTGCGAGTGCATCCCATGTACTCACGGCTGTGTCCCTGGCTATCAACTTGGCCAGACTATGGGGAAGAGTATCCGGAGGAAGGATATGAAGAGGAATACCAGAACTAAGATCTTCTACTGAGACGCCATTGCCTGTAGGGTGAAGGCATGGACCCGAAGACGTTATTTCCGCTGCTATATTGTGTTGTAATGTGAACTTGGTCTCTATGACCATTGTATTTGAATCATCGTATTGTAATGTCTATGGAACTGGTTACCAACTACGTTATGTTTATCACAACAATGATTCTGGGATTGTGGTGGAATGCATAACGGGCACTTCGAATTTGTTATCAAATTTGAGGTCGTCACACATTTATCTCGTACCCTTGGAAAGTACATATAGTCAAAGATGGTGGCTTGGCCAAATAGTACAGCTGATCTCCAACAGTGGTGTTATTCATGAGATGTGTTTGCAACCAACTGTTGAAAGTCTTCTTGTGTTCCCCTTTGATCCAAGAGTCAGCCTTCCCCGGGTTTTCGGAGCGTAGAATATTCTTGTGTCTCTTGATATACAGAGCCACCACAGTGGAATTGTATAGAACTGTGTAGTGTGCTTGAGTGAATGAATGCCCGTCCATACATACCATTGCTTTCCTTCCTAGTGTGCCTTTTCCTGTCAGCCTCCCCTCATACCGAGATTCAGGAACACCAATCGGCTTAAGGTCAGGAAGAAAGTCTACACAAAACTCAATGACCTCCTCTGTTCCATAGCTCTTAGATATGCTTCCTTCTGGCCTAGCATGGTTACGAACATATTTCTTTAAGACTCCCAAGAACCTCTCGAAGGGGAACATATTGTGTAGAAACATAGGACCGAGAATTCTAATCTCTTCGACTAGGTGATCTAGGAGGTGCGTCATAATATTGAAGAAGGATGGTGGGAACAACAACTCAAAGCTGACCAGACATTGGACCACATCAATCTGTAACCCTGATAAACTTTCTCGATCGATTACCTTCTGAGAAATTGCATTGTGGAATGCACATACCTTCACAATGGCCAGGCGAACATTTTTTGGTAGAATTCCCCTCAATACAATCGGAAGCAATTGCGTCATAAGCACGTGGCAGTCATGAGACTTTAGGTTTTGGAATTTTTTCTCTTTCATATTTATGATTCCCTTTATATTCGACGAGAAGCCTGTCGGGACCTTGATACTGAAAAGGACTTCAAAGAAGATTTCCTTCTCTTCCTTGGTAAGAGCGTAGCTGGCAGGCCCTTGAAATTCCCCTGGATGCATGCCGTCTCATCCTTTATGACGTTCCTGGTCCTCCCGTGCTTTGGGTGTATCTTTTGACTTCCCATACAAGCCCATGAAGCCTAGAATATTCACACAGAGATTCTTCGTTAGGTGCATCACGTTGATTGCGGAGCGGACCTCATGGACTTCCCAATAGGGTAGCTCCCAAAATATAGATTTCTTCTTCCACATGGGTGCGCGCTTATCAGGGCCATTAGGAACAGGTTGGCTGCCAGGACCCTTTCCAAAGATTATTTTTAAATCTTTGACCATATCAAATACTTCAGCACTAGTAAGGGTGACAGGCTTCGACCGGGTTTCTACCTTGCCATTGAAATGCTTGCCTTTTTACTTTAAGGGATGCTTGGGCGGAAGAAAACAACAATTATACGGGTACACATTCTGCCTATATTTGTCCAGATATATACTTTCTGTCTCATCCAAACAGTGTGTGCATGCATTGTATCCCTTGTTTCACTGTCCTGAAATGTTACTAAGAGCAGGCCAATCATTGATAGTTACGAAAAGCAATGCTCGTAGGTCAAATTCCTCTTGTTTGTCCTTGTCCCACACACGTACACCTGGTTTGGCCCATAGCTGTAAAAGTTCATCAACTAATGGCCTTAGGTACACATCAATGTCGTTGCCGGGTTGCTTTGGACATTGGATGAGCACTGACATCATAATAAACTTCCGCTTCTTGCACAACCAAGGAGGAAGGTTGTACATACATAGAGTAATGGGCCAGGTGTTGTGACTATAGCTCTGCTCCCCAAAAGGTTTCATGCCATCTGTAAGTAGACCAAACCATAAGTTCTTTGCATCACCTGCAAATCCTGGGAACTCTCTCTTAATTTTTCTCCACTGCCGACCATCAGCGGGGTGCCTCAACTTGTCGTCTTACATACGGTCTTCCATGTGCCATCGCAACAACTTCGCATGCTCTTTATTTCTGAACAGACGTTTCAACCGTGGTATTATAGGAGCATACCATATCACCTTGGCAGGAACCCTCTTCCTGGGTGGCTCACCCTCAATATCACCAGGGTCATCTTTTCTGATCTTATATGCAGTGCATACCGAGCATTTATCCATATTCTCATACTTCTCACCGCGGTAGAGGATGCTGTCATTAGGACATGCATGTATCTTCTGCACGTCTAATCCTAGAGGGAAGACAAGCTTCTTTGCTTCGTACGTACTGGCAGGAAATTCATTCTTTCTTGGAAGCATCTTCTTCATTAGTATCGACAACTTTTCAAATGACGAGTCAGTCACATCGGTCCCTGCCTTCCACTTCAGCAATTCCAGTGTGCTACCCAGCTTCTTCTGGCCATCTTCACAAGTTGGGTACAATAATTTGGTGGGGTCCTATAACATCTGCTCGAACTGCAACCTCTCCTTTTCTGTGCCGCAGCCTCACCGTGCATCAGAAATGACCCGACCAAGATCATCAGCGGGCTCATCTAGTGCCCGTTCTTCACCCTGACCTTCTTCTTCATTGTCTTCCATTGCGGTATTAGCGTACTCAGGGAACATAGATCGGTAGTTGTCATCATCATTCTCTTCTTCATCATCATCTTCCATCATAACCCCTCTTTCTCCGTGCTTGGTCCAAACATTATAGCCAGACATGAAACCGGACCGAAGCAGGTGGCTCTGTATGACTCTTGAGGAAGTGTGATCCTTCTCATTCCGACATTCAACATATGGACAAAAAGCCACCACCATGCTTGTTTGCCTCGGCCGCATCTCGAAAAGAATGCACGCCTTCTCTGTAAGCGGCTGTGCGTCGGTCACCGTACATCCATGGATGGCTCATCTTTATCATACAACAGTATATCAAATACAATCACGATCCTAAAATTAGTACCGCACGGTCTAAACGAGAAAATATAGTTGCTAACCTTCTTATATTTACTAATTGAAGGCACCGTAGAAGCCTCCACGTTAACTCTCCCGTGCTAAACAAAATAGTCCGTTGATCTACCTTGGAGCCATCTCTGACCATTAGATTAATCATGTGTTGCCGCACGCACGGACTCTACCATGCTGCACGCCATTGCCAAAAAGTAAAAAATAATACTATTCGTCCCTGCCCTAAACCTCCTAGCTAGAGTCCTAAATAATATCTCTTCTCCTCGGCAAGCCGCGTCGTCTTCCCATGCCAGGCTGCAACGAGATCGTAATACCTCCTTCCTCCTCCTCGCCCCTCTTTTCCCAGTCTTCCTGGACTGGAGGACATGGCAGCCTCTCATCCGGTAGCGGTTAGCTTGCTGTCAGGTCCTACTGCATGCTGTACCATCTCTGGAATGTCTACGCCCAATGTATAGCCGGCCTCAGGCCATTGGTTAGATGTAGGCATCGCCCATACTCAACTTGAATTCCTTTGTATTGCTTCCTTTGCCATGGTGTATACCATTACTAACTGCAGAGTCTGCAGGAATTGGATAAATTTCTACAATATGCTGCAAAGAATTACTTGCAGATGGCTGCCACAGGGGTAACAACGCCGGTGATGTAGATCTATTATATTTTTTGCTATACGTAGATTTGTTTGAGAAGTTTTTAAACTGTACTCAAACCGATTAGTCCCCATCTTGCTTACTTCTATTAAAAAATGTTTTTTGAGAAATTAGGACTGATTTTTTATGCTTGCAGAGCTGATTGAGCTCAATATAAAAGAAGAGGAAGCAAACATGAGCCGGTGCTGAGCTCATGTTTATACATTGATGTCTGCTATATGCCACACAAACGTACTATATTTTCATCTATGGATGCGAATGTTTTAGAAATAAAACATAATTATGCAACGAGATTCTGGTATGTAGCTGCAAGAAACTATCTCCACTGAATTTATGCAACGATATACCGCAGCAGTGGACGGCGCTCTCTATTGGAAGCCTTCGTCTCAGGTATGTAACCCGCTTCCATCTTCCATGTAAGATCTGGGAGTTTTTAGCATATACTCTATCGCTGCTACCATCTGTTCCGATTAAATCGATTTGCTACGCTGCTACCGCTGTTGCTGCAAATTCTCTAAATCGCGTCGATTAATAGGGAACGGAGGGAGTACATGTGTGCTGCTTTTATCTGGAAAGGTAGGGAGATGCTAGGAAGCACAACGACCCTTGGAGTACATCTTTTGGTGGAGCAATCTAATGCTGCCATGGTCGTTCCATGTAATCATGGTGCATCATTGCTAGCAATTATCTAGCCTCTATGAGTTAAGGTGTCCTATGGATGTAGTAATGCATAATGTTTGAGGCATCAATTAAAATCACTGACACTAAGGTCAACATACGTTATTAGGTAGATGTGATGTAACTAGGATAATCTATTTCCACACATCCGAAAACAATAAATTCTTATGGCAGATCTTATATTGCAACAGGAATATGCTATGTATCAAACATTTGTTGTGGTATGTCATCTACAGTAATCCATTTATTATGGTTCCTCTTTCTTTTTATAGAAAAGGGGTATCCTGCATGCAAGCAAGAAAAGCGATGTTTATCTGAAGATAATCTTTATATGTAGTACCTGTACTTAAGAGTATTTTACATGAACTTCTACAAAGTATACCATTTATAATGCTAGCCCGTGCAGTGGCACGGGTTGACGACTAGTTTAGGACAACTGGAAATAAAGAGGAGGAGGCTTAAGCGTGGCTCGGGCACCTCATATCATGGTTGTCTTCAGTGAACTTAAATGGCATCGCTCTAACACACATTTCAACAAACACCTCTAGTGCATAGGAATAAAATACGAAACTAGCACAAACCCACAATCCTCCATCTAGGAAAAAAACAAGGGAGAGGGTAGAGGGGGTGCGGTCATATATATATAGGGCCATCACATTGGTCCCGGTTTGGGATACAAACTGGGACTAAAGGGGGTGTACCTGTGCGCTGCTAGCCGCATAGCCCTTTAGTCCTGGTTTGTGTCTCAAACCGGGACTAATGGGTTCTAACAAACCGGGACCTAAGGGTGCCGTACGCGTAGCCAAAATTTGGGCGACGTGGCCAGACCTTTAGACTCGGCCCAGACAACGGCTGGGACTAAAGGGGCCTGACCAAAGGCCTGTTTTTCACTAGTGTTCTATATCATGTCCTGTTCTTCTATCCTCATGTTGACTTTCATGTTACACGTGAAAGGAGGTGACTTTAGTTGTACGAGTTGGCTAGTGCATAAAACTTGAAATAAACTATATTGTGGACTGCCTTTCGGTTGAATAAAAAGCCTTCTACAAAGAAATCTGCGTGACTAACACGGGATCGGATGAGAGGTCATTGAACATGAACAAAACCAAATGACAGATTCGGGAGATGCTACAACCTGCAGCTAAGGCATGTTTAGGTCGATTGCTTAATCTATACCTAATAATAAAGGATGTAAGGGTTCCATGGTTTGGTTTCTTCCAATATTTTTTTGGGACCGATTTGCCCTTCCACCAAAACACATATTACGCACCAATGCTACCGGTAAAAAAAAAGGTTCGATTCCTGTTGCAATGCTCCTTCGGGAGATCGGTCGATCTGATGGATACTCGAATCCTGGCATGAGACGCGGAAGTAATCCCGTGCTTAAAAGCTAGGCCTCCAAGCGTTTTCTCCTTATCACAGCACGGATCGAATAGGCTCAACACGAGAAAAACGAAAGAAAAGGGGGAAAATTGTTCGTGCGCACGTATCGCTCGAGAAGATTGATTCCGATCAGTTCTCTGGTGGCGACTTGGCTGCCTTGGCGAGAGGGATCAACGACGGACCACCTCCATCCATCTGGTTTGTACACAACGTCACACCAGCGGCCGCCAGGAGAGGATCCGACCTGATTAGCTTGATACTGCACCCGCATGCCGCTGTAGTTGGTGTAGGAAGACCACGCCGGCACTGCTGGCCCAATCCACATGAAGTTCACCTCGCCATCACCATTTGATTCCGTCGTATCCGACTTCCGACCACGCTGTGAGACGCGGGCATCTTCCTCGCCACCATGCCAACCTCAATAATGCGGAGACAATCGGGGTGATCTCCGCCGCATCTTCCCATAGCAAAGCAGACATGGACGGACAGCGTGACAGCAGTGCTGTCGATCTAGGGGTCACCTCTAATAAAACAGCAACAGCTCAGTACCTATTCTCTGGTCCGATGCATTGCCTCCGCGTCCAGCATTGGCAGAATTAGCAACTCAGCACGTCAACCTCTGGTCCGGCGTGTTGCTTCCACGTACATGACTGGTCATATTCCGTGCGCAACAACCGCAGGAGTGGCAGATCCTTCCCCGGCGCGTCACACCTCTGAATGTCCATAAATCCATCAGGAAGCTAGCCAGATTAGTAATCCCATAAAGATGGACAATGTTCCAGTAGGTGCATCTCGGCTTGGCTGGCGTGATTTCTCAAATTAGCCCGAATGGGCAATCAAATTCTTGACGGGAATCATCAATAGATATCAAATCGTGTGCTCTCTTGATCTGGAAAAGCTTGCATTACGTGAGCAAATCCAAGAGTTTTAAGGGATAGTCAAATCAGTTTTTATTGGCTTCATGGCAGGAATTCTACATCACGTGATTACTTTGCATTAGTTGCTTTTATCAAGGTTTATTAATTCCCCCTTTTGGGAGGAAAGATTAATTATTTCGTACGTTGTCTCCAATCCCTGACTTACTTCATGTGTGTGTTTGAAAGAGTTGATTACAAAACTTCTAGCACTAAAGATTAAGTCATATTTTTTCTCTAGGTGCTTGATGACTTTCCCATCTAAGAAATTTCCATCTTCAATGTGAGGTAACTTTAGATGAGAAAATCGTTTTGTTGCCTTAATAAAAAAAATTGATTTCGGTTGGTGAAATACTTAACCTAAATAAAATTTTAATAAATCAACTTGTAGCTATACACAAGCATATTTTTCTCTGTAAATTTTACTTCATTGCTTTGTGTTTAGTGAAGTGTTAGGACGCTACTAGGTGGTTACTTAAGATGAAAATGGTGAAGCTACATTAATAATTATACACACGTGATGTTATAAGTTTAGCAAAACTATAGGTGTATGTTTTTAGTAGTGGTATATCATTTTATGGTTTTCTCCCGATGCAACATACGGGCAATTTTCGTAGTTGATATAGATTTCTAATGGAGAAGACGGGCATGTTAACTAAAGCATCGCGATCTTAATTACGATACCGTGGAAGCCGGCGTACGACCAGGCTGGGTTTGGCGTGGTGCAAGTGGGTGTGAAGGTTGTTTCTTTGTGTAGACACTATAGGAACGAAACGGTACGCCGACGACCTTTGGCCCTCGGCATACGATCGACCATCGGCGTAGTCTCCATCGACGGCTCTCCTCGGCGTAGCTCCTCAGTGAAGACCGACCTCGGTGGAGACAAGCTAGCCCTCGACGTATATATGGCTGACGTAGCTCACGTATACCGACGGCTAGGCTCGGCCCTTGGCACAGACCTGTGGGGGTCACGTCAACCCCTAAACGGCCGTTTTCCCTACGCCGACGGCCTCCCCCTCGGCATAGTCCGCCATGTGGCCTGAGCTGGCTTGCTTAGGCCAGGAGGTACGCCGATGGCCTCCCCCTCGGCATATGGGACTTCATGTGCCGACGGTTTCCCCCTCGGCGTAGTGTGCTGTCTGTGACCAAATGGTCACCACTACGTTGACGGGAATGCCGTTGGCATAGGACCATCCTGGAAAAAAATTGTTTCTTCCAGCTAATCGTTTGATAGAACCAAAATTCACACAAATTCATAGTAATTCATAGAATAGTTGACAATAGGAATATACTTAGAAATCAAGTGCAAGTAGATTATCAAATGATCAAGTCATCATCCAAAATGCACATAGGTGTGTCAAATCATCAAGTAGCAACACACATAGGACTAGCGACCCAAAAATACATAGTGCATGTCTATCTCAAGGCCAAAAGCCCTACTACTCTGGAGACGGGGTCGGGGTGAACCCGAGATCTCTCCTGTTGAAATCAGGCGGCGGCTGATTTCCGAAATGTCCAGTGGAAGCTGCAGAAGAACCACCAGGAGAAGTAACGGGAGAACCATCGGGAGAACTACCAGGAGAAGTACTAGGACAACCACCAACAGAATGGCCAGGAGAAGGACCACCACAATGAACCGGTGTGATATCACGCCCACCTGGTGAGGCAAAGGAAGATGTCGTTCCCTACATGTTCCCTAGATTTTAGCAACTTGCGAGGGAAAGGAAAGCGGTAACCAGTGGTTTGGCAAAGAACTTACCATTGTCGATGCAGCAAAACTTTCCCTCGATAGCATCAATGCCCTCCGCTGTCGATCTCCTTCTAATCGGACGGACCGCATCGCCCCGTACCGCTTCGGCAGCCCGAGCCGCTGACCGCTGCCCCCCGCACATCAGTTCGAATCCCCTCTCCCGCGCGCTGGTGCCTGAACTGGGCCGGCCCAGCTCAGATCCAGCAGAGCCCCTCCCGGATCTGGCCCGTTTGATGTTTTTTTCAGAAAACTGTTTTAAAAATTTATTTGAATCTGCTAGATTATAAAATCTGTAGAATATTCTCTGAGTGTCCAAATTTGGTGATTCAAATTTTCATGTGAACCTTACAGTATTGTCTAGCCCCTAGTACTGCATGCATGATTTTTAGGATAATAGAAATTATCTGAGATTTAATTGTTCTAGATCTGGGGATTTACCATCTTAAATCCAAATCTGAAGTTCTGTGCTATGAAAATGTTTGATTCCAATTTTCATAGGTGCCTTGTTGTAATGTGAAGCTTGAGGACTTGGTTTTGCTATTTTAGGAGTATTGAGTTGCATGCAGTAATTATTTTAGTGTTATTTAAGTTTCACATTGTTTTATTTATTGTGCCTAGTAGGAATATTATTTTTGGGTGATTCAAACTCTGGTGTGTTGTGCATTACTGTAGCTATCTAAATTGGTCTCTATTAGAATTTTAGGAACTACTGAAAAGTTTAGAGAATTAAATTGCTTTTCTAGTGATATGTGTGATTAGGAAATTCATTATAAATCAACCCTAGCACCTTTTGATTTGATTCCAATTAGGTTGGTTCTGTATAGTTGCTAGCTACCTGGTAGTATACTGGTTTCCATGCTTTGATTCATGTTAATGCCTGCAAAGTGTTTGCCTTGTGCATATGACCTATTTTGCTATTAGAAATTATCTTGCTATTGTTAGGGTGATAATCCTTGTGTTAAATGATTTCTTGTATTATAATCTGAACATGTTTATTTCTAATACTCTTTGATTGAAATGTGATATTGCATGGTTTGTGTGTGGTTTATATATGCAAGTGTGCTTATTGTGTGTTATTAACTTTTCTGGCGATAGAATCGAACGAAGAGTGTGCGGAGGAAGGAGAAGTATTTGAGTACCAGGAGGAGGAAGACCAGGGACTAGCCAACCAAGGCAAGCCATCTAAACTTGATGCATATCTGAATCCTATTCACTCAATTTGCAGGTTGCATAAAGGTTTACTAAATTGCATGTTTTCATATTGCTATAGCTGTTGTAGCAATTATATTGTTGGCTCATGCTCCACAAGCCAATTTGATATCATCCTTCGAGATGACCCCTTTGAACACCTATCCTTTACTCTTCTAGTGGTGGCTTGTTGATTTGCAACAAAGCCCTTGGAAAACTTCTAGTGGAGCCAAAAACTCTAGGATGGGAACACTCAAAGAAAAGTTTCGAAAATGTTTTCGAAAACCTTGGAGTAGTATCTACCCCACTGAAATGTTTTCAAAAATGGCTTTGGACAAATGGAGTTGGACATAGAGGAAAAAGGAGTGGTGGTTTTAAAAGAAAAGACATTGGTGATTATGTATTCACCCGGGGCAATTAACCCGTGCAACCACATTACCCCGGTATGGGACGGGGCTTAGTCCGAAGTTTATCTGCCTTAGTGCGGGGAGCCTCACACTATATAAGGGTTTGTAGGACCCTGGAATCCGGGTTGTCGCAAGTGGTGGGCAATAGTGTAGCGGGCCCGCCAATAGGCAACCCGCCCGGAAGACACTTGGGTTTCTCCCGCTATGGCACTAGAACTACGCTCGACGGAGGTAGACGGCCAGGGTTTGCTGGGGAGGTATACTCCATAGGGTAGGCACCCATACTAAGGTGGATAGATGGAAGGCTCTGATCGATTATCTGAACCCCGCATACTTGTGTATGACGGTCCGCGGTGGTATCCCGGTGGATTTATCGGATGGTGTGGGTAAAGTGTACAACCTCTGCAGAGTGTAAATCTATTTGAATAGCCGAGTCCTCGGTCATGGACGGTTGAACTGGCTATTGCCTAACCCAATGTCAAGTTTTGGTTTTACAAAAGTGTTTTCGAAAAAATGGAGTAAAGTGCCGGATGGAGTACTCGGAGGGTACTGCCGTGGCACGGTGATGGTTCGGAGTACTTGCGGGGTACTACCAAAGGAAATGGAGATGGTCATGTGTGATTGACCGGATTTATAAAGGAGGGTGGTCATGTTTGATTGACCCCTGGCTCTTCTCTTGAAAATGAGTTCCCCCTTTCCTAGAGCTTTTACTAAAATAGTTTTTATAAAATTCTTCTTTAATAAGGATATAGAGATGTCGTATGACATGCTATATTGACAAGAGAAACTTGTTAGTATAGGATAAGCTAGACTAGAGCCTTTCACCTTGCTACAGCCAAATAGCATGCAACTTGTTCCTCTTAGGTGGTTTGCGAGTACAATTCCAAAATGTACTCACGGCTTTGTCCCTGGCTATTAACTTGGTTAGATTATGGTGAAGATTACGATGATGATGGTGAGGAGTACAACGATGACGCCGGTGCGAACTAGGATCCATCTCCCGGTCAGTCGCCTGTAGGGTAGAGGCATGACATGGGCTACCGACACTGCTTTTGTTTCCGCTACAATGCTTAGAGAACTTTCCCTGCGTGGCATTTGAATTCGGCCAAGTGGCCATGTAAGACTATTTGAACTTGTTATGTAATGGATGATGTACTCTGTAATGCCTACTCTGTTATGTGGATTCACGACGGTCTTCCTAGGATCGTGAATTTTATGCATAACGGGAATCCCGGGTGGTAAGCCGGGGTCCCCACAGAGTTGGTATTAGAGCCATCCTAGCCTTAGGAGACCTTAGTTAGCATGGGCGTTAGACCGGACCAAAAACTATTTTCACTACTAAATTAAAAGAGATGGCTTAATATATATAAGGTAAATATATATTGCTCTCGTCTCTTCCCTCATTCTTTAAGCATTTAGACTACTTGCATCTTAATTCAAGTTTTTACTGTATTTAAAATATTGCACACTTGAGTAAGTTATTAATTCAATCTACCCTAAAATTTGTGTATATGGATGCTCCTACTGCACACCGTCAGGTTGGTACCCTCGAGGACGTGCTCGTCTTTGAGCGCGACTTGGTGGAGTTGGTCGTGCGTCTCGGACGCCCGCTTCCGGAGATCCGAGGTTACCGTCTCTTTGAGGAGGGTACCCGGGAGCTGGCTTACCAGGTTGTTTGCTAGGTCCACGGGAAGGAGGTCCCGCTGACTTCTCAGGAGTTCACCTTCGAGGTGATTGAGCGCACTTGGGCATTGGCCTGATGCCTGTTTGCGACATGCCATCTCGTGCCTTGTCCACCTCCACTACGATGAGCTGCTGGGCACCCGCTACGAGCACTATGGGAGGGTCGACTCTGACGGCTTTCCCCACCAGGCCGCCGCTCACACTCCCTTCAGTCGCCACCTCTGCCACACGGAGGCCCTGCTGCACCACACTCAGGGGCAGCTGGACCATGTCCGTATGGTCGCCGACGAGAGAGGCCTAGAGTTGGCCGTTCTTCGTGAAGATCTTCAGGAGTCCATTTTCTCTCGTCACCGCCTCCTCCCTGCCAAGAGGAGGATTGTGAAGAGGAACAGGGCTCTGAGGCAGCGTGTCCGTGATCTGGAGGATCACCTAGCTTCACTTGAGAGCCACGTGTCCGAGCTAGAGGAGGAGACCACCGAGCTCCGCAAGGAGAACGAGGCGGTACTTGGCCGCGACAACGATCACCAGGAGGCCTACGATGAGGAGCCCGCGAGCACTGAGGACGACGACCGTGGTAGCGATGACGGTGATGACCACGACACTGTCATAAACTTCTACGCGCCCAAGACTCCGACGGAGGAGGACCCCAAGGAGGTTGTCCCCCTCGTTAGCGTCGACAAGTAGGTACCGGTGCACTGCTACTTCACTTAGGATGTCGCGTATCGAGTAGGACTACCCGATCCCTTTTGCGCATATGCGTTGTATGGTTCCGCTGAAACCATTTGGTGTGTTGTTGCATGAGACTATGTGAGGTGTGTGCTAGACTTGAGTGGCACTTCTTTTGCATGTATGTATGTATGTATGTATGTATGTATGTATGTATGTATGTATGTATGTATGTATGTATGTATGTATGTATGTGTTGAACTTGGATGATTATGGATGTCGTTGTGGTATGCTCATGGATGCTTGGTGTAATTATGCCTCTTATGTTCATTTTTTATGTTTTATTGCACAACTTGTTCCTCCCGCATTTTGTTGTCGTTTCTCACCAAATAACTTATCTCCAGAATGCCTCCGGAAACGCGAGGCCACGCTGGAAGCAACCCGCCCCCACCTCTTGAGCCTAGCATGGCGCAGGTGCTGCGGCTCATGCTAGAGGATCATGAAGCCACACGCACTGAGCACCAAGCCAACCTCGCCACAATCCAGCACCTCGCCCAGATTGCCACCAACAACAACAACAATGGTGGCAATGGTAATGATGAGCCCCAAAGCAAGCTTAGGGATTTCCAGAATTCCAATCCCCCAACCTTCTCCAAGTCCATCGAGCCTCTAGATGCCGACGATTGGCTCCGGACCATTGAGAACAAGCTAGAGTATGCCAGAGTTGGAGCGAATGATAAGGTACTGTACGCGACCCACTTCCTAGCTGGCGCCGCTTGGAGCATGGTGGGAGAATGTCCGTGCCATGCAGCCCGAGGGTCAAGTGATGACTTGGGAAGCTTTCAAGACCAAGTTTCGCAAGGCCCATATTCCTTCTGGACTCATCAAGATCATGAGGGACAAGTTCCTCAATCTGAAGCAAGGTGGGATGAGCGTCCCCGAGTACCTTGACAATTTTACCACCTGGGGAAGATATGCACCCAATGACATCGACACCGATGAGAAGAAAAGAGAGCGGTTCCTCAATGGACTGCAAGAGGAGCTGAAGACATATCTTGTAGTTGTGTACTATCCCAACCTGGAAGCTATGGTGGATGCAGCCATTATGGTTGAGGATAAAAACAAGGCTGCCCGTGAGAGTCGCAAGAGGAGGATGATGAGTCAAGGTGGACCTAGCGGACAGCGGTCCCGCAGCCTGCCCCCATCTAGGGCTGTGCCACCTCCACAGAGGTTTACCTCTCAAGCCCCTAAGCCCAACAACCCAAACCGTCAGTACTCCAGCAACCGCCCTTCAGGCGGGAATTTCTCTGGAGGCAACCGCAACACCTTCAACCCCAATAACCGCAGCCAAGGCAGTGGATGTTACACCTGCGGCCAGCCTGGACACTTCTCTAAGGAGTGCCCATTGAAGAAGCCCTCTGCACCGAACCTCAGCGCGCCTCGACCCAATCAGGGTCAAGGCCGTGGAACCACTGCTAGGAACCAGAAGACCCAAGCCAATAATGCAAGAGGCCGTCTGAACCATGTCACTGCTGAAGAAGCTACCGAGGCCCCTGATGTCATTCTGGGTACGTTTCTCGTCAACTCAGTCCCTCAAAGGTGTTGTTTGATTTTGGTGCATCGCATTCGTTTGTCACTGAGAGATTTGTGGCCGCGGGAGGGTTGACCGCGACTCAAATGGCACGCAACATGATAGTTCAAATTCCTGGATCCCAAGTTAGAGCTCGTTTGTCCTACGAAGGGGTACCCGTAGTTATTCATGGGGTATCCTTCCAAGCCAACTTGATCATTCTAGGCACGAAGGGTTTGGATGTGGTACTTGGAATGGATTGCATATCCAAGTATCAGGGGCACATAGATTGCGCTAGGAAGTCTATAACCGTAACCAACAGTGATGGTATTCAAATTGAGCACATCGCAACCATGCCATCCTGTAAAGCCTACTACAAAAATTCCGTGTCTGGGCCAACCATTGACCAAGTCCCGGTGGTATGTGAATATCCCAATGTTTTCCCCGAAGAGTTGCCAGGTATGCCTCCTGACCAGGATATCGAATACATTATTGAGTTGGTTCCTGGAACAGCACCTATAGCACAAAGAGCCTACCGCATGAACCCCCAGGAGTTAGAAGAGTTAAAGAGGCAACTCGCTGATATGCTCAGCAAGGGTCTTATCCGTCCTAGTGCATCACCTTGGGGATCGCCTATTCTTTTTGTGGACAAGCGAGACGGTACCATTCAATCGTGTGTGGACTACCGTAAACTGAATGAGGTGACCATCAAAAACAAGTACCCACTACCAAAGATTAAAGACCTATTTGATCATCTGAATGGAGCCAAAGTGTTCTCCAAGATTGATCTCCGCACTAGATGTCATCAGCTGAAAGTCCGCGAGTCCGATATACCCAAGACCGCCTTCACCACTCACTATGGCTTGTTTGAGTACACCATAATGTCATTCGGCCTAACCAATGCCCCTGCCTACTTTATGAATCTCATGAATAAGGTGTTCATGAAGTTTCTCGACAAGTTTGTGGTGGTGTTTGTTGATGACATCTTGGTCTATTCCAAGACCGAGGAAGAGCATGCAGAGTATCTGCGGCTAGTGTTGGGAACCTTGCGAGAGCAGCAACTTTATGCCAAGTTCAGCAAATGCGAATTTTGGCTGAAAGAAGTTAGATTTCTGGGTCATGTTATCTCAGCCGGTGGAGTGTCCATGGACCCCTCTAAAATTACCTCTATCCTGGAAAGAAAAGCCCCAACCAATACCACTAAAGTTCGAGCATTCCTCGGACTAGCTGGCTATTACCGTAAGTTTGTTGAAGGATTTTCTAGCATCGCTCGCCCGTTGACCCAACTCCTCAAGAAGGATAAGAAGTGTCGTGGGGATGACTTCTGGGGCATGCCAAGGGCCGTGCTATCTGCCGGCTGGCATCCCAGGAATCTCCACGGCGCTAGGATAAGACGACCGGCTCTGCCCGAAGGGCCGCCTATGCCAGCAGCAGGCTGGTGACTCCACTGAGGAGAGCCAGAGCCGGGTGATGAAGACAAGATTCCTCCAACGGCTATTTCGCCGAAAGTGGCCTGGCCCCTAACAAGATTGACAGAGGCGAAGGATGGGCGTGACACAAGCCACATCCAGACTCCACCAACCAGCGAGCAAGAGCCTTCCCCATGAAAGTATCCGAGACAAAAGGGAGGGCATATGCCTCCCAGATGCCGGTCCAAGGGGGAAAAGGCGCTTTATAAGGTGCTATCGTCAGATGAGGACAAAGGAGGGCCAGAAGATCACGCTGTGGATGCAGCCATGGAGGAGCCGGCAGCCGGACAGCCGGTCACCTAACCTATAACCAGACCCTCGCCTATATAAGGGGGTCTGGACCCTTAGTCTAGAGAGATCCGATCTTCTTCTTCCTCCTCTAGACCGAACAGCTCGAGGAGCATTGTAACCACCGTGAAGATAATACAAAACAAGGCAGGAAGTAGGGGTTTTACCTCCAGCGTGGAGGGCCCTGAACCTGGGTAAACCGAGGTGTCTCAGTTGGCACAATCCCGAGCCGGACCCATCGTCACACGCCGTCGTGCTCCTTCGTTAAGCCATCCCCATGGCTACTGTCTCCAAATTCCCACGACAGTTGGCACCCATCGTGGGGCAACGCGCGGCGGTGACCGGAGTCAAGTTCCAGCCAGGACCCTCATCGGCTCTTGGCGAGAAGGTCGCCTCTGGCCTTGTCTGGAGGTTCGGCACCTTCGACTGCATCAGCGACAACTTAGCCTGCTTCAAGAATGGCTTCGGCAACAGCGGCTCCTTCCTCGATGTCGGCAGCCACTGCTTCTACGTCGGCAAGCCCTTCCCGGAGGAGGTAACCGATGTGCTTGACCCTCTCTGTGACATAGGTTTAGACTGCAGTGAAAGCAGTGACCTTTGTACCATGGTCGAAGTGCTGGCCCTAGAGGATGATGGTGGCGGCGACCTACCGCGCACCGCGCGCCCGCCGCTCGAATGCCCACCTCAACAGGAGCAAGATCTTCTACCTCCAGAGCGGGACATGTTGGACGCTGCCATCACGGACCTGCGTGCTCCACTCGACCTCACTGCCGATCCAGTCAAGCTCTCCGAGGATCTGGAGCAGACATGCCGTAACCTCCTCAAAGAAGCGATCGGCGTCGAAGACACTCGTTGGTGCGTCCTCTCCATGCTCCATGAGTACAACACCGCCCAAGGCTTCACCCCGGCCGGAGATGGTCCCAGCCGGGCGGGACAAGTTCGTCAACGAGGCTGTGAGCTGGGCGCAGAGCTAAACCAGGCAGCGCCCTCGGCGAAGCTGCCTCATGTCATCGCCAAGCCTACCTACAGCATGCCCATGAAGAACCTCGGTGCCGCGCACTACATCACCTCCGAACTGGCCGGACTGCAAGGCGAGGACTTGCAGGAGAAGCAAGCCCAGCTCCAGGAACTCTTGGACGCCGCCGATCTGCAGCAGCAGGCGATGGAGCCGCACAGAGAGGCGAGTGGCACACAGCACGACAACCGCATCGTCGTAGCTGGCCAAAACAAGTTGTAGGCGCAGGCTTCATCACCCAATCATGGCCCGGCGGAGCACAGCCGGAGCAACCGAGCTCCTGGCAAAAGCGGTGGAAACCATCGCACCCAGCATTCTGGCCACCACAGCCGGCAGCCCCGAGATCCGGCTGCGGTCACCAGCAAGCCGCGCAATCACCCTCGGCCAGATGCGGCGGAGCCAGCACGCGGCAAGTCTGCAGCGCAAGTGGCGCCGACTCCAGGAGCCGGCCAAGGCGCCCAAGGACACCAGTCGGCCCGCTCGCACGTGAGCCTAAGGATTGGAGAGCATGTCGACTGGCCAAAGGATGATGCAAGCCACCGGCTCAACCAATTGGCGGACTCCAAGTTCGACAAAGAGGAGTCTTCGGCGGGGCCGGTTTGTTACGGCCCCCGCATCTGCAATGAGCCCTTCCCGGCCAAGTTTGTGCTTCCACGCGATATGCCCAAATACACTGGAGTGGTGAAGCCGGAAGACTGGCTGTCAGACTACGTCATGATACGTCTCAAACGTATCTATAATTTTTGATGCTCCATGCTTGTTTTTACACCATTTGCCTTGTGTTTCGTTACACTTTGTGGCGTTTTTATGTGATTTCCAGAACTAACCTATTGACAAGATGCCACAGTGCCAGTTCCCTGTTTTCTGCTGTTTTTGTGTTTCAGAAAAGTTACACAGGAAATATTCTTGGAATTGGACAAAACCAAAGCCAGTCGCCCAGAATTTCACCGAAGCTTCCAGAGAACCGAAGAGGAGGCGGAGTAGGACCATGAGGGCCCCACACACTAGGGTGGTGTGGCCCAGGCCCTGGCCATGCCCCCTATGTGTGAGGGTGCCCTGGCAGCCCCCTGACGATGCCCCTTCGCCTATATAAAGCCTCGAGACGGAAAACCCTAGGGGAGTCGGCAAAATTTCCAGAATAGTTTCGTAGCTCCACCGCCGCCACCGACGAATTTTGGGGGATAGAAGTCTCTGTTCCGACACCCTACCGGGACGGGGAAGTGCCCCCAGAGCTATCTCCATTGGTCTCCATGGCCGTCTCCGCCATCTCCATCGACCTCACCGCCATCTCCATCAACCTTGATGTCTCCTATGATGAGGAGGGAGTAGTTCTCCCCCGGGGCTGAGGGCTCTACCAGTAGCTATGTGGTTCACCTCTCTCTCCCATGATGTGATCTTTATGTGATCGTGAGCTTTGTATCTAGTTGAATTGGTAGATGTTATTATTCAGATATTATGCTACTCCTATGCTTAATTATTATACTCTCCAGAGATACCTCGTATCATGGTGTAAAGGTGACTAGTGTGTGCATCATGTGTATCTTTTTGGTTAATGTCTCTATGAATTGTTGGTGTTTGTTGGAACCATCTAGTGCGTTCATGGTGATAGTGTGGGACAATCTAGTTTGGGTACATATGGACTTTGAGGAGTGCTTCGTAGCCCTACGCATGATTAGTGTTTGTTTTCCATTGGAGAATTGTTTTGAGTTGCATATGGATGATAGTATCTATTGGTTCAATTATGTTATATTTGTTGAGAGTGTGTCCAGTAGTGAAAGTGTGATCCCTAGGCCTTGTTTCCAAGCATTTCACACCATTTACTTACTGTTTTGTTACATGTTTGCTTGCAGCGATATTTATTTCAGATCACATTTACTACTTATAATCCTCACAACTACTTGTATTTCACTATCTCTTCGCCGAACTAGTGCACCTATACATCTGACAAGTGTATTGGGTGTGTTGGGGACACAAGAGACTTTCTGTATCGTAATTGCAGGGTTGCTTGAGAGGGATAGCTTTGACCTCTTCCTCCCTGAGTTTGATAAACCTTGGTTGATCCACTTAAGGCAAACTTGTTGCTGTTCTACAAACCTCTGCACTTGGAGGCCCAACACTGTCTACAAGAACAGACGCATGCGTAGACATCAAGCTCTTTTCTGGCGCCGTTGCCGGGGAGGTAAGGTAAAAGGTACTCGCATCCTCCTGTGTGAGTGCTTGGAGTTATTTCCTTTAGATTCTCCAATTATATCTTTTTGTTTCTTGTTTTTATTTTCACTAGTTAGGCTTAATGGAAAATAAAGAGTTCTTTAGTCTTTTTTCTGAGTTTAGATGTGAAGAGAAAATTGAAAAACCTTTGGAGCCAAATTTGCATGCTAATAGTGTTGTTAGTACGAATGCTTTGAATCCCGTTATTGCTAATGCTATAGAAAAGTCTAAGCTTGGGGAAGCTGGTTTTGTTAAGCATGATATTTTTAGTTCCCCAGCTTTAGTTGAGAAAGTTTGCTCTGATGATATTTTATCTCCCATATATGATGTTTCTAATGATGCTTGTGCTCCTCATCCTTTTAAAATACCTATGGAAATTGTTGAACGTGTTAGGAATAACTGCTATTTAGGAGATGGAACTGTCTATCCTGGTGATCATTTGCTTTTTATACATGAATTATGCGAGTTGTTCCAGTGTGCAGGTATTTCAATGAACCAAGTTAAGAAGAAGCTATTCTCTTTTTCACTGAAAGGCAGAGCTGAAGAATGGTATAAAACACTGAAGGATGGTCAATCTATTGACTGGGAGGAAATTGCACCTATCTTTTATTCTAAATTCTATCCTTCTAGTCAGGTTTATAAAGATAGAAATTACATTTATAATTTTCATCCGCATGAGGGAGAAAGCATTGCCCAAGCGTGGGGAAGATTGAAGTTACTAATGTACAAATGTCCTATTCATGATCTTCCCCGTAATATTATTATTAATAATTTTTATGCAAGGCTTTCAGGATATTACAAGGACTATCTTGATGCATGCTTTGATGGGTCTTTCACAAGCAAGGATGTCGACACCAAGTGGGGTCTGCTTGAAACAATTCAAAACAATATTGAAGGTTGGGATAGCGACAAAGGTAAAGGATCAGGTATGAATTACGAGTTTGATTGCATTAAGTATTTCGCTGAAACTGCTAATTTTCAAGAGCTTAGTGCTAAGTATTGTCTTGATCCTCAAATTATGGTTGATTGCTTTAAAGCCTTTGCTTCCCATATGAATGTTCCTAAAGGAAATGGGGACGTGTATCATAAAACTTTTAAGGACACTTGCATAGAAAGTGATATTGTTATTGATGATTGCAATAAACATGCTCAAACTTCTAAAAGTCCTATTTCTTATAAGCATGTTAATTTTTGTGGAGTACATAGACCTTGTGAACAGAGTTACAACAAGGAAGATTATTGTGTCCACCATGCAAATGAAGAAACCCGAATGTGGTACAAGGATATAGGCGAGATCGGTAAAAAGGTTTGTGAGCTTTATCCTTTTCTTTGTAAACATTGCGATGGCATATGTCATTTTAATTTCCAATGCTCAAGACCTAATAGTTACTCTTCTAGTACCTTAAGTTTGTATTGTGATGATAAGATTACTCTCAATCAGCATGATGAGCTCACTTTGTTCTTGGCGTGTGAAGAGATATCTAGAAAGATTGCTTTGATAGATATGAATGATGTTGATATTAATAGCACCCTTCATGGTTGTCGTCTCTATTGTGCTAAAGATTGCCTTGCAAATACTTACATACAAAATCTTATAAAACTTGATGTTTTGCCAAGCTATGACAGGACTGATAGATGTTTTTATCTTATTAATAGAGAGGAGGAATCCTCCAAAGTTTCTTCTGTTGTTTCTGTCAGTAAACCAGATTATGTGGAGAAGATGCCTTTCCCTCCTAAAGATTATGTGGAGAAGATGTTCTTCAAGTCTCTCCCTCCTAAAGGAGAGAGTAAGAAGAGTAAGAAGAAGAAGAAGAAGAGGAGTAAAAGGCGAGAGGACATGGTGTCTTCCCCTAAGCGTTATGATCCTGCTATAGATTATGATAATTCTGATTGGGATGATGTTCCTATGCCTGTTACCTATGTTAGTGATCTTGATTGGGAAAAGCACTCTACTTTTGATATTGAAAATCTTTTTGGTACCAATTCTAAGGTTAATAATTGTTGTACCATTAGTACTATTCATGTTCCTTCTTATGATGATATGTTTGATGAGTATGCTTTGCGAAATAGTTGTTCTCTAGCTTGTGATGATACTAAACCTCTAGTTTATGATGGTTATGATGATGAGTATAATATTTTCAGTTCACCTACTTTTGAGGAGAAAATTAGTTATGATTACAATATGCCTCCTATTTTTGATGATTATGGTGATGAGAATAATTATTCTGTTGAATCTGCTCCTATTACGATTGTAAATGTGGGGAGTATTAATTCTTTTATGCATGTGGCTCATGATAGGGATGCTTTATGTGATAGTTATATTGTTAGTTCTATTCATGATGCTACTGAAAGTTATTATGAGAGAGGGAAACATGGTTTGATGGATCTCAACAATATTAAGTTTCCCCTCTTTATGTTGCAAATCTTGAAGTGGCGCTTGTTTTATCTATCCATGCTTGCTACTATGTGCCTCGTTGATTTATTTTCTTACAAGATTCCTATGCATAGGAAGTGGTTTAGATTTAAATATGTTTCACATTTGCTTTTTTATGCTCTCTATTGCTTTAATTTCCTATATGGTGCCTTTGCCTCAAGCTCTTATATGGCGCACACATGAGCATCTTTGCAAATTACTGCGCCTAGCTCAAAGGCGTTAAAGAAAAGCACTCTTGGGAGATAACCCATTGTTTATTTTCAGTACTTTTTTCTTTTATTTGAGTCTTGGAAGTTATTACTACTTTAATAACCTCTCATTATCCTTTTATTTCGTTTTTGTGCCAAGAGAAGCCTCTAATTTGAGCGAGGTAAGATTTGGGGATGTTGCTGTCCTGAAACTGTTTTCGGTGCTGCACCGTAAAAATTCGTGAAAATTCTCCGTATATCTTTTGGACCTGCGATTTCTTGTGCATATGCCCCAGGTTATATCCAAACTTTCATTAGCTGAACACTTTTTTATTTGAGCAACAGAAAACCCTCTAAAAATTCGACCTTTGTCAGCTGTTCTGTTTTGACAGATTTCTGCCAATATTTGTGTTTGCCGCTTTATCGCTTTCTTTTTGAGTTCTTTTGATCACAGAACTTTAGGGGAAGTTGCTACCGTAGTATATGCTTAATATGTGGTGGTTTTAGGTTGAAACCTGAAGCAAAAGGGTTGATTATATGTTATCCTTAAACTAATGTTGCTAATAGATTTGTGTTTAGTTTTGTATGAAGGAAGTTTTCAAGTGTAGGGATCGGAGAGTGATGAGATGAGTTGAAGAATGGACAAAAGCTCAATCTTGGGGATGCCCATGCATCACCCCAAGAAATATCCAAGAAGTACAAGCGTCAAAGCTTGGGGATGCCCCCGAGGCACCCCTTCTTCATCGGCAAAAATCAGGTCACCTTTCAAGACACTATATTTTTATTGCTTCATGCTCTATGCGTTTTTCTTGGAGCGTCTTTACTTTTGCTTTCAGTTTTATTTTGTTTTGTTTGCTGCAATAAATGGTTAGATCACATCATGTTTCTTTTGGAGGAGATGAACTAGCTTTTCATTTGCCAAGAACACTCTAGTTTTCACTCTTATCGTTCAATGAGTGTTCTCTTTTTCTGCTACTACGTTCAGCTTGCATTTTTCGCCTTGATTTTTATTCAGATCTTGTTTTATCTTTGCATCAAGGTGTATTTTTGCCTCTGGTCTTTATTGGTTTTCATCAAAAGAGGTGTTTATAAAATTTTGAATGGTGTTGGAAAAGAGAAAAAGATTTATGCAAAAAAGTGGTACAAGAAGGAGCTTGTGTAGACTGCGGCCCAGGCTTTCGCATGTCGAGCTTGATGTCTTTTTGATAGTATGCTTAGTGGTTTTGCTATAGCATGACTTGTCTCAAATAACTGAGATTGCTTAATGAGCCTTTGAAAGAATCATGCGTTGTTTTTATCGTTTGGAAGCATTATTTTGGTTTTCTCCTTGATGCTTTATTTGGGTTGACTTGGCGCATGCTCACACATGTTAGACTCTTACAAAGTCACCAATAGCCTCTATGATCATTTAGTTTTTGAATTTTGATGCCATCTTATGCTTTTTTTAATGTCGCTTTGTCGCTTTGCTTGATTATGGCCGTTATTGCTCTCTTAGTTGGTCGCTCCCAGTCTTTTGCTAGCCCTCGCCTTGTACTGAGTATGAGCTCTACTCGTGCATCCAACTCCTAAAAAACCAAGTTTTGCCAAAGTGTCCACCATACATACCTATTAGCAATTTGCTATTCCAAAGTACATTTGACTTGCTTTTATCTACTCTTCAAATTAAACTCTTACCAGTGTTATGTGAAAATTGGTCAGTAAAGCTCTCACGAACCGGAAGGCACACTTTACTTTTTCTTGTTCTTAAAATTTTGACATTGTGGTCTCTTATGTTGAGTTGTTATGCTTGCAAGTTGTAAGTTGGGAACTAGCCCAGCCATGCCATCATGGGGCAAGCTTTCAACATTGCACTTCTTATTTGAGTTGATATCGTAATCTTTTGTTTATGGATACTCGCGGTGTGAAATGAATTAGGAATCTTGCGGGATCATGGAGTTTGTATATGTGTTAGAGAAATGCCTGGGCTGCCAATCTAAGTCATGCATAATTCATGATGGAAATTTGCAGCATGCCCATAGTGGACATTCGACGATGCATCTCAAAATAAAAAACTATACAAATGGTAAATAAAAGAGATGTCGAGGTGTTCATTGCCTGCTTGTCCTGTCATTTTGATGTGGGCTTGTTCCATGTCATCGGGAACGGAGGTACCCCGTTGGTGGTTCTCGATGACACGTGTATACTTACAATGACAAGAGCTTGCTTGGGACTCTAAGTAAAGTAGCATGAGGTTTGGGTACTCGTATTCACAGGACACGAGGTTTTCAACTTATGATTTGTCAAGCATATGTAGCATAAGTGTTCTCGCATTAACTTTAATCATTCAAGATGCTTATGATGGGGGCAATGAGAGCTCAAAGCCAGTAAGTACCATAATTTTTGAAGGTTATAAAACTTGCAATTACTACTTCCCTCCGTGAAGGGCCTTTCTTTTACTTTTATGTTGAGTCAACACCTTCTATCTTTATGCACCATTAAGAGAGCATAGTTGTCATTCTGAGTATAATGTGCATTGTCCCAAAGTTTTCATTGATTGATTAATGATCATGGTTTCACTTGTTCTTAAATTATTTGTATCTAGTCACCCACTTAAACTTGAAGGTAGCCTATGCATTTATGTTTTGCTATTCCATGAGGGACAAGCTGAAAACCATTTGTATGTTTTTCCTTATGATTTGAACACACGTTTGACTTTCATTGTTTCATTTTCATGATCTTTTGTTTGTGTTCATTTTCATCTTATATTTACTAATTGGAGGCACCAAACGAGGCACCACGTTAATCCTAGAAATTAAACAATAGTATCCATCCGATACAAGAATTAAGCATCTACAGCCCTTGGATGGTTTTTGTCGGAAGAGTCCTCACGAACCATCCAGTATCCACACGCATGCCCTTTGGCTGAAAGAAAAAAAATATCTCGCACCCTCTCCATAGATCGTTTGTTACATTAGCCTGTCATGTAGCGACTCCTTCCGCACGTATTCCCTCGCTTGCGAGACCTCCCACGGCTGCCAGCGCTATGCCGAGAAGAACTCCACTGCGCCGCTTACCTCGCTCGATGAAGACATCAAAGAAGAAACCGGGGCCAACCCTCTTGCCGCCATCGCTGCCGAGCTCGCCGTCTATTTCCAAAACGCTATCCAGGCGCTTCAAGCCATGGAGAAGAGATCATCTCCACCAGCACCTAGAAGACTGTCTTCTTTTTTTCTGTCCATGCCACAATCCATCTAGATTTAGAAGAGCATGACCAAATCCAGTCTCTCCTAAATCTCCTACTCTCCAATCCCGGATGGTTGACGATAATTTGAAGAGAGGTGCAAATCGATCTAATTAAGGAGGCCACGACCAAATCCAGGGTTGTAATGAACCTGCTGTTGTGCCAACTTTTAATCTCCTGCAGGTTTCAAATTTTGCGTATGATGTAATCCAGCTTCTCTTTTTAGTGCAGTCAATTACCGTGATGATTGATGTAGTTGACGAGCAGGCAAACCTATGTCAGTTTAAAACAGATAGCAGGGGTGTTGTCATTAGGAAATTACAAAGTAATACTATCAATTAAACTTTACGGGCCAGGAGGACTCCAGCAGCCAGCAAAGAATCATCTCACGTTGGGGAAGGGCAAGTGATGAACTATCTATATTTTCTCATGTTTTAGTAATCAACCACTCCTCACGTCCTAATAGCAACATATTCCTTGATGTTGGTTTGCATATTTATAGCTGAATAGCAATCTAGAATCTACCTGGTACCTGCTGTAATTTGTCAAACATAACTGGAAGCGTGAAGTCATGATATTGGTGTTCATATTATTTACTTTCTATGGATGTACAGAACATGATTTGTGTTATTCTACGGCTCTTTTCTAGGTAAAGTATCTGTGGTCCGTAACTGCTTTGAGTAATAACTGAAAATTACTAGAAAATGGCAATTGCAAGCATGATATTTGCAGGTTGTATTTACTGAAACATACTCTTGATACGTCTCCAACGTATCTATAATTTTTGATGCTCCATGCTTATTTTTACACCATTTGCCTTGTGTTTCGTTACACTTCGTGGCGTTTTTATGCGATTTCCGGAACTAACCTATTAACAAGATGCCATAGTGCCAGTTCCCTGTTTTCTGCTGTTTTTGTGTTTCAGAGTGATACACAGGAAATATTCTCGGAATTGGACGAAACAAATTCCTGAAGTCTTATTTTACCCGGGAGCATCCAGACATCCGAAAGAGAGCCGGAGAGGGGCCAGGGCCTGCCCTCACACTAGGGTGGCGCGGCCCAGGCCCTGGCCGCGCCACCCATGTGTGAGGAGCCCCTGGCTGCCCTCTTGCGACGCCCCTTCGCCTATATAAAGCCTCGGGACGGAAAACCCTAGGGGAGTCGGCAATTTTCCAGAAAGAGTTCCGCAGTTCCGCCGTCGCTGATACGTCTCAAATGTATCTATAATTTTTGATGCTCCATGCTTGTTTTACACCATTTGCCTATTGTTTCGTTACACTTAGTGGCCTTTTTATGCATTTTCCGGAACTAACCTATTAACGAAGTGCCACAGTGCCAGTTTCCTGTTTTCTGCTGTTTTTGTGTTTCAGAAGTGATACACAGGAAATATTCTCGGAATTGGACGAAACAAGTTCCTAAAGTCTTATTTTACCCGGAAGCTTCCAGAGATCCGAAGGAGAGTAGGAGGTGAGGGACCAGGGGCCCACACACAGGGGTGGCGCGGCCAGCCCCTGGCCCGCGCCACCGCCTTGTGAGGCCACCTGGCCCCTCTTCTGACGACGCCCCTTCGCCTATAAAGACCCCCGACGGAAAAAACCTAGGGGCCCGATCAGTTTTCCAGAACACATCGCGATCCGCCGCCGCCGTCGACCCGAAGATCGGGAGGGTCCAGAAGCTCTTCCTGGCACCCTGCCGGAGAGGGGAATCGCCACCGGAGGACTTCTTCATCGCCATGCTTGCCTCCGGAGCGATGAGTGAGTAGTCTACACTACTAGGAAAACGTCTATAGGTAATACAGCTACCCGTAGCGCACCGTATATGTGGTGCGCTGCGGGTATTTACCCGTAGCGCATGTGTGTACATGCGCTGCGGGTATGTCACATACCCGTAGCGCACCATATATAAAATGCGCTACGGGTATATGTAGGCCCGGATGGAGAGCTCTGCCCACACTTACCCGTAGCGCATGTGATATACATGCGCTACGGGTAGTTCAACTACCCGTAGCGCACCTGTACACATGCGCTACGGGTAAGTGTGGGTAGAGGCAGTCCAAGTTACCCGTAGCGCATGTGTATATGTGCGCTACGGGTAGTTCAACTACCCGTAGCGCACCTATACACATGCGCTACGGGTAAGTGTGGGCAGAGGCAGTGCCATGTTACCCGTAGCGCATGTGTATAGGTGCGCTACGGGTAAGATTATGAAACGATAATTTTTGGGGGACATGTAATTTTCGAAGATATTTATCATGTATCGTGCTTATTTACTTTTTCGAACATGTAATTTTCGGAGATATTTATCATGTATCGTGCTTATTTACTTTTTTAAAAAATCATGCTTATTTACTTTAGAATATATTATAATGTAATAACATGTTAAAAAGTCATGTAAAAAATGAAACAAAAAAATTGGTGTATTTTTGAAACAAAACAAACATGTAATTTTTGGAGATATTTTGAATGCAATATTATTTTAAGCATGATACAAAAATATTATTTATGCTTATTTACTTTTTTTTAAATCGTGCTTATTTACTTTAGAATATATTATAATGTAATAACATGTTAAAAAGTCAATTAAAAAAATGAAACAAAAAATTAGGGTTCCCAGGACTCGAACCTGGAACACCAGGCCAATTTCAGAATAGGTTGGCCGAAGCCAGTAGGGTAGAGCGGAGGTTGTGTAAACATAGGTTGGCCGAAGCCATCCCTGGGAATGCACGCACCCATTACGCTCGCCCCCACCAAACCCTAGCCTCACGCCGCACTCCCCTCGGTCCTCGCTCGCCACCACCAAACCCTAGCCTCGCGAAACGCACGCGCCGCCGCCACTGCCTTCCCCCCGCTGCTGCCTTCCCCATACTCTCCCCCAGAACGTGCCGCCGCCGTCGCTTTTTGTGGGGTGGCTCTAGTTCAAATTTGACCCGCTTCCAGCTGAATCGATAGATATTTGTCATTTTTTGTGGGGTGGCTAGAAAACTTCTTCCATGCTAACAACTGGTGAATTATGCAAAATATAAGGTATAATATCATTTAAAATTTGGTTGTTCTATTTTTGCAACATATTTTTGGTAGACGCTTCAGAAAGAACCCATTTTTTACACTAAGAAAATGAAAAATAAATTTTTTGTGCAATGAAAATTAAAACTTCCCAAATCAACATTATTTGTCTAGAAACTAGGTCAGATAACATGACATGATGCGGAGGTTTTCTATTTTTTGAATTTGTTTTGAATTATTTGGGTTGAATTTAAAATATGGTCAAAACTAGTTGTCTCGGACCAATCACAAGGTAGTACCATTGCTCCCACGGATCACCGTATGAAACGGATCTGAGTCGTTCACACGCTGATCCAACTGATCCAACATTACCTACCTCTCGTATAAATTTACAAAGAGAGCGACCCACAAACCCTAACCCTCAGAAAGCCATATCCCCCCGCCGCAGCCACCTCCTCTCTTCCCTTCACCGCGTCAGATCTCTTCCCTTCATCCCGAAGATCCGGAGCTAGAGAGGAGGCGTCAGGTCTTAGGGCAGAGGGGAGAACAACAGATCTTCGCCGGATCCGGTACTCACTGTCAAGGTCCGATTTTCCCCCAGATTAAGCTCCCACTCTATGTCTTGGTGGTGGCGCAGCAGGCCGGCGTGGAGCTGGTGAAAGGGTACTCGAAGAACCTGGTGCGGCTGTTCCTGAGGCGGATGGCGTGCTCACGCCATCGGCTCTGTGCTGCGCAGCTCGCCGACCAGGTCGCCGCACGCGATTCTCCGGCTCCGCCTGCCTGGTAACCTGGTACGTACGGCGCCGCCCTCCTCTTTCCATTACCTGTCTCCCGTCTTCGGTTAGGATCCATGCAGCTTTGGGTTGAATTCCTCGCTCATTCCCCTCTCGCTGCATCGGGGAACCAATCGATCGATCGACGGTGACGGATGCCGGGTGGGTGGGATAGGATGGACTTTCTCAGCTGATTTGGCTGTCCTGATCGAGTCCTTTTTCCCGAGTTCATGGCCTTGTCCAGATTACATGCTGCGTGTTTATCAACCGTGCAAAGGGATGTTGTCTGCGTGTGATTAGTTACTGATGCATAGGAAAAATCCTTATGTTCCTGTGCAGATTGCCGCTGACAATGTGGGGTGAAAGAACCAATCACAAGCATGAGCATCACAAGCACGAGCAACACACCTACCTAGTAGTGTATATGCTGCTCTGAGCGTGGAATTACTGCCATCGACAGGCCATTGATATCTGAATTCTGAAACCAACTCTAGCACTGTCCAAAATAAGTCCATTTCTAGTGCATTGTTGTTAGACTTGAATCTAGGAATATCCCAAGTAACTTTTCCATTTTATAATTCAGTGATTCTCGACTGCTTTTGAGATCCAACCTTTTTCATAATAATTCAGAGCCAACATGATGAGATGGAGGATAAGTTTTTAGAGGAACGAACTGCCCTTGAAGATAAGTACCAGAAGCCAAGTAAATGGTTGACTTCAACTATTCATATGATTACATTTGCCAATATAGTGATGATTTGACTTCAGTCATTCATATGATCAAATTATATAAATCCTTGTAACGGTCATACATACAAACTTATCTGAAGCTATCTGACGGTGATGTGTGTCGAATTGCTGATGCAGGGTCAAATTGTTGTTTCTATCCTCAAATTCAGGCTCGATTAATTTTTTATTAGCATTCTGTCTGTAGGGTGACAAAACTAATTACTCATGATAAACTAATAATGGATGCAAACTGAAATTGCAATGAACTAATTATTTGAATTGAGTGTGGTTTGTTCTGCAGCCAATGAGCATGGTCTTGCCAGCAGTTGTTGGTTTCAAGTTATCAGGGAAGCTGCGTAATGGAGTTACTCCCAGACTTGGTTCTAACAGTAACTCAAATGCTTAGGAAACATTGGATATCTTGTTTCTTTGAGCCACATTATACAACTCGGTGGATCACATCCTCATCAGGTTGCAGGTGCTTTTTTGTAATGGAATGACTCAGTGTCCTCATTACTCGTTAGTTTGCTATTGAAACACATATAGGATATAGTGGTAGCTTGTCATATCCTTGATGCCACATACATAATCCATTTCTATTGCAATTGCGTCATCCTTAATAAAATGCCCACGAGACTTTGTTTTTTTTGCATTGTTCATCACCCTGATCTTGTTTTGGTATGTATAGCATGCTATGTTCAGAAGTGGGGTACACTATGTTCAGGTAAGTAAGCTCCTTCCTAATTCAGAAGCTAGATTTTTTGACTCCTAATCTGAATTCATTGTGTGGCAGCAATCTTGGGTGTGCTGTTCAGTTGAACTGAAACTGAACTTGTTTCTTTGCAGTTAATTGAAGGCGACCTCACCATGGTCGACAGGAGGGCTCGAGGAGGCCGGAGGCCCGGAGGCGAACTGTTGATCCGCTCTGGAACGGGAGCAGGAGGGCTGTGTATTATGTTCTGCTGTTCCTGATCGCTTTTATCTGTGGTGTAGGTTGTGTAAAGGGGAATGTGAGCTCCTGTGGTGGTCCATAGTTTATATTACTGCTATTGCTATCTCTGTATGTGTTCATTATGTCAGCTAACCTTATAGATAGCACTGTTGATGCATGCTGACTATTAACATGTTCTTGTATCCAAAAATATTTAGCTATTCATTGTGTGGTATAAGCAGATTGCAATTTGCTAATGCGTGTCCTTGAATAGCTAGTGCTTCACTCTGGCTATGCAATATCTCGTTTAATCTGTTCGTTTAATCTCGTTTAATATATTGCGTGGGTAATGATTGTTAGTTCTACCAGATGCAATTTTGCTTATCCTTTGTTATATGCCTTCTACACCAGGATCTGTTGCCTAGTAAGCCGGAGAACTTCAAGGATAAGGTGAAGGAGGACAGAGAAGATCAAGCAGCTCCTTTCCATGAGTTATTTGAGACTCATACCTATGTACTCCATTGACAGTGTTGAAGAACATAGTGGTATTCTCATCATGCCAGCATGTTGCTAATCAAGTACGGGGAATGATCTTTGATGAAGAAGCATAAATAATGCTTCTATATGTAGCTAGCCTGTTGTAGGCTTCGATACGTTTGAACCTTAGTTTTTCTAGAGTGATTGAGCTATTTCATGTTGTAAAACTATTGGCTGTTATGAATGAACAACTATGTTATCAATATATGGATGCAATTGATTATTGTGTGATCTTTTATTCTGTGTTGAATCATAAGTGTGATATTGTGCTAAAAGCAAAGTACATATATACTGCTGTTAGATTTTGTATCAAAAAAAAAATACCCGTAGCGCATGTGTCTGGTGCGCTACGGGTAATATGCATACCCGTAGCGCATGTGTGTCTGGTGCGCTACGGGTATGTATATTACCCGTAGCGCATTTGTGTCTGGTGCGCTACGGGTATGTATATTACCCGTAGCGCATGTGTGTCTGGTGCGCTACGGGTAATATGCATACCCGTAGCGCATCAGATATACATGCGCTACGGGTATGCATATTACCCGCAGCGCACCACACATGCGCTACGGGTATTTTTTTACTAGTGGCGTGCTACCCGCAGCACACGGTATATGCGCTACGGGTAGCCATATTAGGTGCGCTACGGGTAAGCTTTTTTCTAGTAGTGCTACCTTGGACTATGGGTCCATAGCAGTAGCTAGATGGTTGTCTTCTCCACTATGTGCTTCATGTTTAGATCTTATGAGCTGCCATACATGATTGAGATCACCGTTATGTAATTCTACATGTTTGGTTTGTTGGGATCCGATGAATATTGGTGTTTATGATTAAGTTGTTGTACTGAATATTATCTTTTGTTATCTCTATGTTGTTTATGATCTTGCATGCTCTCCGTTGTTAGTAGCTATCTTGGCCGAGTAGTTGCTAGTGACTCCAAGATGGGGTATTTATGCTCGATAGTGGGTTCATGCCTCTATTTCACCTGGGGGAGTGACAGAAACCTCTAAGGTGGTAGATGTGCTGTTGCTACTAGGGAGAAAACAACATTCATATGCTCAAGGGCATATGCTTTGTTTACATTACACACTTTGCTTAATGCAATTATTTGTTGTTCGCAACTTAATACTTGTGGAGTTCTCGGATTGATTCACCACAAGTGGATTATTAGTCATAGATGCAGTTGGATGGCGGTCTATGTATTTTGTTGTAATGCCCAGAGTAAATCTCATAGTGATCTTCTTGACATATCACGTTATCTTTATTCTATCAATTGCCCAACTGTAATTTGTTTACCCAGCATGTGTTATTTTATCTATGGAGAGACACCACTAGTGAACTGTGGACCCCGGTCCTATTTCCATCATATTGCTATCACCTGTTTACTTTACTCGTACTGTTTACTTAACTCGCATACTATATTGTTTTCCACTCGATACACTCATAACCTTTGTTTCAAGCAAACCGGTGAGATTGACAACCTCATCGCAAGTTGGGAACAAAGTATTTGTTTGTGTGTGTGCAGGTTCCACAACACCTTCAGTCGTCATTGTCTCTCTTCTCCTGTTCGATAAACCTTGGTTTCTTAAACTGAGGGAAAACTTGCTGCTACACTCATCATACCTTCCTCTTGGGGTTCCCAATGGGCTGGTTATTTACCACGCACAAGGACAGTCTGCTCCCACGTCAACTGTACACCACCACACGTAGCAGCTACTTTTCTGGCGCCGTTGCCGGGGAAGAGAGAAGACTTCTGCAAGGGGAGTTCTTCGCACACACATTCTTTACTTTGTTATTTGTTTTGCTTTACTTCATTTTATTTTACCTGCATTGCTTTTATATCAAAAATCCAAAAAAATTAGAATCCTTGGTAGCTGTTTTTACTTGTTTACTTTCGTTTTGCTGAAATGGCCAATCCTGAAAACACCAAGTTGTGTGACTTTACTAGCACAAACAATAGTGATTTTATCTGCACTCCTATTGCACCACCTGCTACTGCTGCAAACTTTTACGAGATTAAGCCTACTTTATTGAACCTTGTTATGAAAGAGCAATTTTCTGGTGCTAGTACTGAAGATGCTGCAGCTCATCTCAACAATTTTGTTGAGCTATATGAGATGCAGAAATATAAGGATGTTGATAGTGATATTATTAAGCTCAAGTTGTTTCCTTTTTCTTTGAGAGGAAAAGCTAAATATTGGTTGCTGTCTTTGACTAAGAATAGTATTGATTCATGGGCTAAGTGTAAGGATGCTTTTATTGGTAGATACTATCCTCCTGCTAAGATTATAGCTTTGCGTAGCAATATTATGAAGTTTACTCAGTTTGATAATGAACATGTTGCTCAAGCTTGGGAAAGAATGAAATCTATGATAAAGAATTGCCCCACTCATGGACTGACTACTTGGATGATTATCCAAACTTTTTATGCAGGACTGAATTTTTCTTCAAGGAACCTACTTGATTCAGCTGCTGGAGGCACTTTTATGTCCCTTACCTTGGGCGCCGCGTCAAAGCTACTCGACAACATGATGGTAAATTATTCTGAATGGCACACCGAGAGAGCTCCACAAGGTAAGAAGGTAAATTCTGTTGAGGAAACCTCTTCCTTGAATGATAAGATTGATACCATTATGGCTATGCTTGCTAATGATAGGATTCATGTTGATCCTAATAATGTTCCTTTAGCCTCTCTGGTTGCTCAAGAAGAGCATGTTGATGTGAATTTCATTAGAAACAATAATTTTAACAACAATGCTTATAGGAACAATTTTGCTAGTAACAATTATAGGCCGTATCCTTCTACCAATGGTAATGGTTATGGTAACTCTTATGGTAATTCCTACAACAACACTAGGGCCGCGCCCTTCGAGCTTGAGGTAATGCTCAAGGACTTCATCGGTAAGCAAACTGCTTTTAACAAGTCTGTTGAGGAAAAGTTAGGCAAAATTGATATTCTTGCTTCTAAAGTTGATAGCCTTGCTCATGATGTTGAAATTCTGAAATTAAAAGTGTTTCCTAATGATGTGAAAGTGAGCAATGTTGTTGCTGCCGCTAATGCTATCCAAGTTGGAATTGATGAAAATATTAGATTGTTAGCGGAATTGCATGCCAGGTAGGAAAGAGAAGATGAGATGGCTAGAGAGATGAAGGTATATACTATTACTACCTCTAATGATGTTGCTCCTACTGGTAGCAATCCTCTTACTTTGATTGGTGTAGAGAAAACTCCCACTCCTTGTGTTCAAAAGCCTAAAACTGCCAAAACTTTTTCTCAAAAGAGTGCTGAAATTTTTCGGAGTGTGGAAGATGATAGCTCTATTTCTTTTAATGATTTTGATGTTGATGGCTGCAATATATCTGAAGTAATTTTGTTTTTGCAAAAGCTCGCTTTAATTCCCAATGCTAGTTCTTTAAATATTGCTTTTACTAAGCATATTACCAATGCTCTTATAAAGATTAGGGATGAAAAGTTGAAGCAAAAAGCCTCTGTTCCCAAGAAGTTAGAAGATGGTTGGGAACCCATCATTGATATGCATGTTAATGGTTATGATTGCCATGCTTTATGTGATCTAGGTGCTAGTATTTCTATCATGCCTAGAAAGATTTATGACATGCTTGATTTACCACCGCTTGAAAAGTGTTATTTTGATGTTCCTATTGCTGATGTTGCTAAGAAGAAACCTTTGGGAATGATTAATGATGTTCTTATTGTGGTTAACAATAACCTTGTTCCCGTTGATTTTTTTGTTATGGACGTTGAATGCCATGCTTCATGTCCTATTATTTTGGGAAGACCCTTTCTTCGAACTGTAGGTGCTATCATTGATATGAGGGAAGGCACTATCAAATATCAATTCCCACTTAAGAAAGGTATGGAACACTTCCCTAGGAAAATAAAGAAATTACTTTTTGACTCTATTCTTAGAGCAAATTATGAGCTTGATGCTTCATCTCTTGATATTACTTGATTCACACTTTTCTGCGCCTAGCTCAAAGGCGTTAAAGAAAAGCACTCTTGGGAGATAACCCAATGTTTTCTTTTTAGTACTTTTTCTTTTATTTGTGTCTTGGAAGTCATTACTACTGTAATGACCGCTCCTTATCTTGTTTATTTCGTTTTTGTGCCAAGAGAAGCCTCTAATTTGAGTGAGGTAAAGATTTGGGGACGTTGCTGTCCTGAAACTGTTTTCGGTGCTGCACCGTAAAAATTCGTATAAATTCTCTGTATATCTTTTGGACCTGCGATTTCTTGTGCATATGCCCCAGGTTATATCCAAACTTTTCTTAGTTGAACACTTTTTGATTTGAGTAACAGAAAATCCCTCAAAAATTCGACCTTTGTCAGCTGTTCAGTTTTGACAGATTTCTGCCAATATTTGTGTTTGCCACTTTATCGCTTTCTTTTGAGTTCTTTTGATCATGGAACTTTTGGGGAGGTTGCTACAGTAGTATATGCTATATATATGGTGGTTTTAAGTTGAAACCTGAAGCGAATAGAGGATTGATTATATGTTATGCTTGCACTAATGTTGCTAATAGATTTGTGTTTAGTTTTGTATGAAGGAAGTTTTCAAGTGTAGGGATTGGAGATTGATGAGATGAGTTGAAGAATGGATAAAAGCTCAAGCTTGGGGATGCCCATGCATCACCCCAAGAAATATCCAAGAAGTACAAGCGTCAAAGCTTGGGGATGCCCCCGAGGCACCCCTTCTTCATCGGCAAAAATCAGGTCACCTTTCAAAACACTATATTTTTATTGCTTCATGCACTATGTGTTTTTCTTGGAGCGTCAGTTGTTTTAGTTTTCTTAGTTTGTTTAGTTTGTTTGTTTGCTGCAATAAATGGTTGGACCCCAACAAATTTCTTTTGGAGAAGTTGCTTGTTTTCATTTGCAAAGAACGCTCAATTTTTCACTCTTATCGTTCATCGATGCGTTCTACTTTTTCTGCTACTGCTTTTGGTTTTCGTTTTTGCCTTGATTTGCGTTCAGATCTTGTCATATCTTTTCATCAAGGTGTATTTTTGCCTCTGATATTTATTGGTTTTCATCAAAAGAGGTGTTTATAAAAATTTCAAATGGTGTTGGAAAAGAGAAAAAGCTTTGTGCAAAATAGTGGTACAAGAAGGAGCTTGTGTAGACTGCGGCTTAGGCTTTTTCATGTCATGCTTGATGTCTTTTTGATAGTATGCTTAGTGGTTTTGCTGTAGCATGACTTGTCTCAAATAACTGAGATTGCTTAATGAGCCTTTGAAAAAATCATGCGTTGTTTTTATTGTATGGAAGCATTATTTTGGTTTTCTCCTTGATGCTTTATTTGGGTTGACTTGGCGCATGCTCACACATGTTAGACTCTTACAAAGTCGCCTTTAGCCTTCATGATCATTTAGTTTTTGACTTTTGATGCCATCTTATGCTTCTTTTAATGTCGCTTTGTCGCTTTGCATGATTATGGCCATTATTGCTCTCTTAGTTGGTCGCTCCCAGTCTTTTGCTAGCCCTCGCCTTGTACTGAGTATGAGCTCTACTCGTGCATCCAACTCCTAAAAGCCAAAGTTTTCCAAAGTGTCCACCATACATACCTACTAGCAATTTTCTATTCCAAGTAAATTTGACTTGCTTTTATTTTCTCTTCAAATTAAACTCTTACCAGTGTTATGCGAAATTCGGTCAGTAAAGCTCTCACGAACCGGAAGGCACACTTTACTTTTTCCTGTTCTTAAAAATTTGACATTGTGGTCTCTTATGTTGAGTTGTTATGCTTGCAAGTTGTAAGTTGGATTCTAGCCCAGCCATGCTGTCATGGGGCAAGCTTTCAACATTGCACTTCTTATTTGAGTTGATATCGTGATCTTTTGTTTATGGATACCCGCGGTGTGAAATGAATCGGGAATCTTGTGGGGATCATGGAGTTTGTATATGTGTTAGGGAAACGCCGGGCCGCTAATCTAAGCCATGCATAATTCATGGTGGAAATTTGCAGCATACCCATGGTGAACATTCGACGACGCATCTCATAATAAAAAGCTAAACAATATAGCAAATAAAAGAGATGTCGAGGTGTTCATTGTCTGCTTGTCCTGTCATTTTGGTGTGGGCTTCTTCCATGTCATCGGGCACGGAGGTACCCCATTGGCGGTTCTCAATGATATGCATATACTTACAATGACAAGAGCCTTGCTTGGGACTCTAAGTAAAGTAGCATGAGGTTTGGGTACTCGTATTCACGGGGCACGAGGTTTCAAACTTATGATTTGTCAAGCATATGCATCATAATTGTTCTCGCATTAACTCTAACCATTCAAGATGCTTATGATGGGGGCAATGAGAGCTCAAAGCCGGTAAGTACCATAATTTTTTAAGGTTATAAAACTTGCAATCACTGCTTCCCTCTGCGAAGGCCCTTTCTTCTACTTTTATGTTGAGTCACCACCTTCTTTCTTTATGCACCATTAAGAGAGCATAGTTGTCATTCTTAGTGTGATATGCATTGTCCCAAAGTTCATTGATTGACTCATATTGTTGGTTTCACTTGTTCTTAAATTATTTGTATCTAGTCGCCTTCTTAAACTTGAAGGTGTCCTATGCATTTATGTTTTGCTCTCTTTGAAGGACAAGCTGAAAACCATTTGTATGTTTTTCCTTATGATTTGAACACACGTTTGACTTTCATTGTTTCATTTTCATGATCTTTTGTTTGTGTTCATTTGCATGTTTACAACATGGTTGCTAAGTTCTTATTGTCATGATTATATCTTCATGCCCATGTTTTAAGTTCTATTGATCCCAGCTCACCAATGCTTACATATATGATCAAGATTGTGTAGGTGCATGTCACCTCAAAAATTATTCTTTTGTTATCACTTACCTACTCGAGGACGAGCAGGAGTTAAGCTTGGGGATGCTTGATACGTCTCAAACGTATCTATAATTTTTGATGCTCCATGCTTGTTTTACACCATTTGCCTATTGTTTCGTTACACTTAGTGGCCTTTTTATGCATTTTCCGGAACTAACCTATTAACGAAGTGCCACAGTGCCAGTTTCCTGTTTTCTGCTGTTTTTGTGTTTCAGAAGTGATACACAGGAAATATTCTCAGAATTGGACGAAACAAGTTCCTAAAGTCTTATTTTACCCGGAAGCTTCCAGAGATCTGAAGGAGAGTAGGAGGTGAGGGACCAGGGGCCCACACACAGGGGTGGCGCGGCCAGCCCCTGGCCCGCGCCACCGCCTTGTGAGGCCACCTGGCCCCTCTTCTGACGACGCCCCTTCGCCTATAAAGACCCCCCGACGGAAAAAACCTAAGGGCCCGATCAGTTTTCTAGAACACATCGCGATCCGCCGCCGCCGTCGACCCGAAGATCGGGAGGGTCCAGAAGCTCTTCCTGGCACCCTGCCGGAGAGGGGAATCACCACCGGAGGACTTCTTCATCGCCATGCTTGCCTCCGGAGCGATGAGTGAGTAGTCTACCTTGGACTATGGGTCCATAGCAGTAGCTAGATGGTTGTCTTCTCCACTATGTGCTTCATGTTTAGATCTCATGAGCTGCCATACATGATTGAGATCACCGTTATGTAATTCTACATGTTTGGTTTGTTGGGATCCGATGAATATTGGTGTTTATGATTAAGTTGTTGTACTGAATATTATCTTTTGTTATCTCTATGTTGTTTATGATCTTGCATGCTCTCCGTTGTTAGTAGCTATCTTGGCCGAGTAGTTGCTAGTGACTCCAAGAGGGGGTATTTATGCTCGATAGTGGGTTCATGCCTCTATTTCACCTGGGGGAGTGACAGAAACCTCTAAGGTGGTAGATGTGTTGTTGCTACTAGGGAGAAAACAACATTCATATGCTCAAGGGCATATGCTTTGTTTACATTACACACTTTGCTTAATGCAATTATCTGTTGTTCGCAACTTAATACTTGTGGAGTTCTCGGATTGATTCACCACAAGTGGATTATTAGTCATAGATGCAGTTGGATGGCGGTCTATGTATTTTGTTGTAATGCCCAGAGTAAATCTCATAGTGATCTTCTTGACATATCACGTTATCTTTATTCTATCAATTGCCCAACTGTAATTTGTTTACCCAGCATGTGTTATTTTATCTATGGAGAGACACCACTAGTGAACTGTGGACCCCGGTCCTATTTCCATCATATTGCTATCACCTGTTTACTTTACTCGTACTGTTTACTTTACTCGCATACTATATTGTTTTCCACTCGATACACTCATAACCTTTGTTTCAAGCAAACCGGTGAGATTGACAACCTCATCGCAAGTTGGGAACAAAGTATTTATTTGTGTGTGTGCAGGTTCCACAACACCTTCAGTCGTCATTGTCTCTCTTCTCCTGTTCGATAAACCTTGGTTTCTTAAACTGAGGGAAAACTTGCTGCTACACTCATCATACCTTCCTCTTGGGGTTCCCAACGGGCTGGTTATTCACCACGCACAAGGACAGTCTGCTCCCACGTCAACTATACACCACCACACGTAGCAGCCGCCACCGACAAATTTCGGGGGACAGAAGTCTCTGTTCCGGCAGCCTGCCAGGACGGGGAAGTGCTCCCGGAGCCATCTCCATCGATCTCCATCGCCGTCTCCGCCATCTCCATCGACCTCACCGCCATCTCCATCAACCTTGCTGTCTCCTATGATGAGGAGGGAGTAGTTCATCCCCGGGGCTGAGGGCTCTACCGGTAGCTATGTGGTTCACCTCTCTCTCCCATGATGTGATCTTTATGTGATCGTGAGCTTTGTATCATGTTGAACAAGTAGATGTTATTATTGAGATATTATGCTACTCCTATGCTTAATTATTATAGTGTACTCTAGTGATGTTATTAAAGTAATCTATTCCTCCTGCCATGGTGTAACGGTGACAGTGCGTGCATCATGGTGGTACTTGGTTTAGGCTATGATCGTGATCTCTTGTGGATTATGAGAGTAATTATTACTATGATAGTATTGAGTGATCTATTCCTCCTTTCATGGTGTAATGTTGACAGTGTGTGCACCGTGTTAGTACTTGGTCTAAGTTGCAATGATTTCTATCTTGAGTTGTGATCTGACTTGGATATCTCTATGAGTGGTGTTTGTCAAGTACTTGATGAACTTTAAGGGGTGCTTCTGTAGCCACTACACAATGATTAGTGTTATTCAATAGGAGAGTAATTCAGAGTACCATAGTGGAGAGAAGTTGTTTATTTGTTCAATCATGTTATATTGTTGGGAGTGTGTCCACTAGTGAAAGTATGATCCCTAGGCCTTGTTTCCAAGCATTGCACACCGTTTACTTCCTGTTTTGTTACTTGTTTGCTCGCAGCGATATTTATTTCACATCACGTTTGCTACTTATAATCATCACTACTACTTGTATTTCACTATCTCTTCGCCGAACTAGTGCACCTATACATCTAACAAGTGTATTGGGCGTGTTGGGGACACAAGAGACTTTCTGTATCGTAATTGCAGGGTTGTTCGAGAGGGGATACCTTTGACCTCTAACCTCCCTGAGTTCGATAAACCTTGGGTGATCCACTTAAGGGAAACTTGCTACTGTTCTACAAACCTCTGCACTTGGAGGCCCAACAAGTGTCTACAAGAATAGAAGTGTGTAGACATCAAGCTCTTTTCTGGCGCCGTTGCCGGGGAGGTAAGGTAAAAGGTACTCGCATCCTCCTGTGTGAGTGCTCGGAGTTATTTCCTTTAGATTCTGCAATTACATCTTTTTGTTTCTTGTTTTTATTTTCACTAGTTAGGCTTAATGGAAAACAAAGAGTTCTGTAGTCTTTTTCCTGAGTTTATATATGAAGTGTTTGAAGAGAAAATTGAAAAACCATTGGAGCTTAATTCGCATGGTAATAGTTTTGTTAGTATGAATGCTTTGAACACTGCTATAGAAAAGTCTAAGCTTGGGGAAGCTGGTTTTGTTAAGCATGATATTTTTAGTTCCCCAGCTTTAGTGGAGAAAATTTGCTCTGATGATATTTTATCTCCCATATGTGATGTTCCTTCTTATGATGATATGTTTGAAGAATATGCTTTGCGAAATAGTTGCTCTCTAGCTTGTGATGATACTAAACCTCTAGTTTATGATGGCTATGATGATGAGTATAATATTTTCAGTTCACCTACTATTGAGGAGAAAATTAGTTATGATTACAATATGCCTCCTATTTATGATGATTATGGTGATGAGAATAATTTTTCTGTTGAATCTGCTCCTACTACTATTGTTCCTGTGGTGAGTATTAATTCTTTTATGCATGTGGCTCATGATAGGGATGCTTTATGTGATAGTTATATTGTTAGTTCTATTTATGATGCTACTGAAAGTTATTATGAGAGAGGGAAACATGGTTTGATGGATCTCAACAATATTAAGTTTCCCCTCTTTATGTTGCAAATCTTGAAGTGGCACTTGTTTTATCTATCCATGCTTGCTACTATGTGCCTCGTTGATTTATTTTCTTACAAGATTCCTATGCATAGGAAGTGGTTTAGATATAAATGTCTTCCATATTTGCCTTTTGATGCTCTCTATTGCTTTAAGTTCCTATATGGCGCCTTTGCCTCAAGCTTTTATATGGCGCCCACATGAGCATCTTTGCAAATTACTGCGCCTAGCTCAAAGGCGTTAAAGAAAAACACTCTTGGGAGATAACCCATTGTTTATTTTCAGTACTTTTTCTTTTATTTGAGTCTTGGAAGTTATTACTACTATAATAACCGCTCCTTATCCTTTTTATTTCGTTTTTGTGCCAAGAGAAGCCTCTAATTTGAGTGAGGTAAGATTTGGGGATGTTGCTATCCTGAAACTGTTTTCGGTGCTGCACCGTAAAAATTCGTGAAAATTATCTGTATATATTTTGGACCTGCGATTTCTTGTGCATATGCCCCAGGTTATATCCAAACTTTCAGTAGTTGAACACTTTTTGATTTGAGCAACAGAAAACCCCTAAAAAATTCGACCTTTTTCAGCTGTTCTGTTTTGACAGATTTCTGCCAATATTTGTGTTTGCCACTTTATCGCTTTCTTTTTGAGTTCTTTTGATCATGGAACTTTTTGGGAAGTTGCTACAGTAGTATTTGCTATATATGTGGTGGTTTTGAGTTGAAACCTGAAGCAAATAGAGATTGATTATATGTTATGCTTGCACTAATGTTGCTAATAGAATTGTGTTTAGTTTTGTATGAAGGAAGTTTTCAAGTGTAGGGATTGGAGAATGATGAGATGAGTTGAAGAATGGACAAAAGCTCAAGCTTGGGGATGCCCATGCATCACCCCAAGAAATATCCAAGAAGTACAAGCGTCAAAGCTTGGGGATGCCCCCGAGGCACCCCTTCTTCATCGGCAAAAATCAGGTCACCTTTCAAGACACTATATTTTTATTGCTTCATGCACTATGTGTTTTTCTTGGAGCGTCAGTTGTTTTTGTTTCAGTATTAGTTTAGTTTAGTTTGCTGCAATAAATGGTTAGATCACATCATGTTTATTTTGGAGGGAGATGAACTCCGTTTTTCATTTGCCAAGAACACTCTATTTTTCACTCTTATCGTTTCAATGAGTGTTCTCTTTTTCTGCTACTGCTTTTGGTATTCGTTTTCGCCTTGATTTGCGTTCAGATCTTCTTATATTTATTTATCAAGGTGTATTTTTGCCTCTGGACCATGTTGGTTTTCCTCAAAAGAGTTGGATTTAAAAAGTTTGAATGGTGTTGGAAAAGAGAAAAAGCTTTATGCAAAAAAGTGGTACAAGAAGGAGCTTGTGTAGACTGCGGCTTAGGCTTTTTCATGTCATGCTTGATGTCTTTTTGATAGTATGCTTAGTGGTTTTTCTGTAGCATGACTTGTCTCAAATAACTGAGGTTGCTTAATGAGCCTTTGAAAAAAACATGCGTTGTTTTTAATGTTTGGAAGCATTATTTTGGTTTTCTCCTTGATGCTTTATTTGGGTTGACTTGGCGCATGCTCACACATGTTAGACTCTTACAAAGTCGCCAATAGCCTTCATGATCATTTATTTTTTGACTTTTGATGCCATCGTATGCTTCTTTTAATGTCGCTTTGTTGCTTTGCATGATTATGGCCATTATTGCTCTCTTAGTTGGTCGCTCCCAGTCTTTTGCTAGCCCTCATTTTGTACTGAGTATGAGCTCTACTCGTGCATCCAACTCCCAAAAACCAAGTTTGCCATAGTGTCCACTATAAATTCCTATGCATGGTATTTGCAAGCCATTCCAAGTAAATTTTCATGTGCTACCTTTCAAAAAAACCTTCAAAATACTTCTCGTTTTGTGACACTGTTTTCAGCTCATGGGGACGTAGTGGTCGGATTTGCTATCTTCCATATTGCTTATTCCAAAAAGAAAAAAAAAAGAAAAAAGGCACTCCTCCATGGAAAGTGAATGTTGGTGGGCACCCGATGGAATCGGTTAGCCATGGTTTGTGAAAGGAAAAAAGGTGGGGAGGAGTGCCAAGCTTTATAAAAGAGCACAAAAGTGCAAATCTCTCTCTCAAAAACTTGCTTCATTTTTGTATGGAAGATAGTAAGAACCCCATTGCCAGTCGTTGACAAAGACAACCACCTCTCAAAACCAATTTTTATCTCTCTGTTTTACAAGTGAAAAGCTCTAGCACATGTTTAATCACTGCTTCCCTCTGCGAAGGGCCTTTCTTTTACTTTTATGTTGAGTCACCACCTTCTATCTTTATGCACTATTAAGAGAGCATAGTTGTCATTCTTATTGTGATATGCATTGTCCCAAAGTTCATTGATTGATTCATATTGTTGGTTTCACTTGTTCTCAAATTATTTGTATCTAGTCGCCCTCTTAAACTTGAAGGTGTCCTATGCATTTATGTTATGCTCTCTTTGAAGGACAAGCTGAAACCATTTGTATGTTTTTCCTTATGATTTGAACACACGTTTGACTTTCATTGTTTCATTTTCATGATCCTTTGTTTTTGTTCATTTACATGTTTACAACATGGTTGCTAAGTTCTTATTGTCAAGGTTATATCTTTCATGCCCATGTTTTAAGTTCTTTTGATCCCAGCTCACAATGCTTACATATTTGATCAAGATTGTGATGGTGCATGTCACCTCAAAAATTATTTCTTTTGTTATCACTTACCTACTCGAGGACGAGCAGGAGTTAAGCTTGGGGATGTTGATACGTCTCCAACGTATCTATAATTTTCGTTACACTTCATGGCGTTTTTATGCGATTTCCGGAACTAACCTATTAACAAGATGCCACAGTGCCAGTTCCCTGTTTTCTGCTGTTTTTGTGTTTCAGAGTGATACACAGGAAATATTCTCGGAATTGGACGAAACAAATTCCCGAAGTCTTATTTTACCCGGGAGCATCCAGACATCCGAAAGAGAGCCGGAGAGGGGCCAGGGCCTGCCCTCACACTAGGGTGGCGCGGCCCAGGCCCTGGCCGCGCCACCCATGTGTGAGGAGCCCCTGGCTGCCCTCTCGCGACGCCCCTTCGCCTATATAAAGCCTCGGGACGGAAAACCCTAGGGGAGTCGGCAATTTTCCAGAAAGAGTTCCGCAGTTCCACCGCCGCCACCGACGAATTTCGGGGGACAGAAGTCTCTGTTCCGGCACCCTGCCGGGACGGGGAAGTGCCCCCGGAGCCATCTCCATCGGTCTCCATCGCCGTCTCCGCCGTCTCCATCGACCTCACCGCCATCTCCATCAACCTTGTTGTCTCCTATGATGAGGAGGGAGTAGTTCATCCCCGGGGCTAAGGGCTCTACCGGTAGCTATGTGGTTCACCTCTCTCTCCCATGATGTGATCTTTATGTGATCGTGAGCTTTGTATCATGTTGAACAAGTAGATGTTATTATTCAGATATTATGCTACTCCTATGCTTAATTATTATAGTGTACTCTAGTGATGTTATTAAAGTAATCTATTCCTCCTGCCATGGTGTAACGGTGACAGTGTGTGCATCATGGTGGTACTTGGTTTAGGCTATGATCGTGATCTCTTGTGGATTATGAGAGTAATTATTACTATGATAGTATTGAGTGATCTATTCCTCCTTTCATGGTGTAATGTTGACAGTGTGTGCACCGTGTTAGTACTTGGTCTAAGTTGCAATGATTTCTATCTTGAGTTGTGATCTGACTTGGATATCCTATGAGTGGTGTTTGTCAAGTACTTGATGAACTTTAAGGGGTGCTTCTGTAGCCACTACACAATGATTAGTGTTATTCAATAGGAGAGTAATTCAGAGTACCATAGTGGAGAGAAGTTGTTTATTTGTTCAATCATGTTATATTGTTGGGAGTGTGTCCACTAGTGAAAGTATGATCCCTAGGCCTTGTTTCCAAGCATTGCACACCGTTTACTTCCTGTTTTGTTACTTGTTTGCTCGCAGCGATATTTATTTCACATCACGTTTGCTACTTATAATCATCACTACTACTTGTATTTCACTATCTCTTCGCCGAACTAGTGCACCTATACATCTGACAAGTGTATTGGGTGTGTTGGGGACACAAGAGACTTTCTGTATTGTAATTGCAGGGTTGTTCGAGAGGGGATACCTTTGACCTCTAACCTCCCTGAGTTCGATAAACCTTGGGTGATCCACTTAAGGGAAACTTGCTACTGTTCTACAAACCTCTGCACTTGGAGGCCCAACAAGTGTCTACAAGAATAGAAGTGTGTAGACATCAACTCTCTCTGCATTTTCTCATTTATTACTCGAGATGCAATGCATACTCTCTATTATTCCACAGGATCGCCCTGCATTGCTTTCTCGCCAGATGATCCTTAGACCGAAAATTTATTGGCAATGCCATTTAAACATGATGTTTGCAGGTCATTTTTACTCAAATATTAACGTTTTCTGTGTTTTACTATTCTTTTTTTGAAATATATTATGAATTTGATTCATGCCCCATTGTTACTTATGCTATGAAGATTTCTTGGAATTGACATAGAAAACATGATTATGTAGTTCTAAATTTTCTTTTGAGCCCTGGAGATGAACTCTGCAATCTATTTAGAGATGGTTATGAATGGTCCAACAGAGTCTATCATGGATACTCTATAACGTATCTGCATCTAACCTTCATATATATGTAACTTGAACTAAACACCTCCTCTTTTCCTGCACTTTACTTGATATTTGAGATTTAGACTCAGCAATTTATGGGTGCATATTTTACTCGCATCTGACTCGAATAACAACATAGGTGGACATTATCATGGTAATATCTTCACCAGTTTTGTATTGAGCTGAAATTCAGGCATTGCATCAGCACCTTATTGCCCTTTCTAATTATTAATAAGAAGAATAATTTTGAGATGGCTAACATTGTATGCTCCAATTTTCTTTCACCGTTGTGTTTGCAGAATCTATGAATGCGTGTATTCTGTGATGCATTGCCGGTTAACATTTGCATTCTTTCCCCCTTTCTCAGCCATACCAGGTTAGTCTCTTCAAAACTGGATACTTCACATATGGACTTTTTTCCTCCTCACTTCACTCTAGCCACAAAATGTGTGTACTATGTCATTGAACCTGTTTACCCATAACTGACATGGAGAAACTTATTTCAAATAAACAAAAAATGTAATATAAAAATATAGCAGGTTATTAAGTAAGTTGATGTCATTCTCCCATTTAAATAGTAAAGCTGATCTCGGTGTAAAGGTTAGAGGTTTATCGAAATCTCATATTTGCATATTTATAATAGTTATGATATAAAAGGGAAATATTTTCTCTATTAGCACTTCATACGCCCTCTGTCCTAAATTAAATGACTCAACTTTATCTAGGTATGATGTATCTACACACTAAAACGCGTTCAGATACAACCTTATCTACACAAAGTTGAGTTAGTAATGTTGGGACAGAGGGACTATTACATATTAAAATGTGGTACTTTTCTGGTAATATCATGCTCATTCAAGCATGGATTGATAAGTGAACTAATGACTTTTTTTCGATCCAACGAAAGCTTTAAAAGATTCTGATAAGACAATACAGTCATTACATCATACAATAGTTCAAAACCTAATATTTAGAGTAAGACCATCAATTTGAAGTTGGCAAGCAACATCACAATGGTAAAAAGTACTAATAGCATCTACATCTATTAGAAAACACAAATACAAAAGTTCTAATCAAGAGCTAATTGAAGAAGCGGATTACAATGTAGGCTGCTAGATGTGATAATAAACAAATATATCTATAGCTGTCGTGATACTTGAATTTTGAAAACTATTTGGTGAACATATTAGTAAAACTAATTTATAGATAAGAAATATTATCGGTCTTTTAATATATCATGTGTTCCTTCGAATAGCTAGCCCGTGCAGGTGCACGGGTTAATGACTAGTGTTTATAACATGGTTGCTAAGTTTCTTCTATCAAGATTATGTCTTTCATGCCCATGTTTTAAGTTCTTTGATCTCAGCACTCAATGCTTTACCTATATGATCAAGATTGTGATGGTGCATGTCACCTCAAAAATTATTTCTTTTGTTATCACTTACCTACTCGAGGACGAGCAGGAGTTAAGCTTGGGGATGCTGATACGTCTCAAATGTATCTATAATTTTTGATGCTCAATGCTTGTTTTTACACCATTTGCCTTGTGTTTTGTTACACTTCATGGCATTTTTATGTGATTTCCGGAACTAACCTATTGACAAGATGCCACAGTGCTAGTTCCCTGTTTTCTGCTATTTTTGTGTTTCAGAAAAGTTACACAAGAAATATTCTCGGAATTGGACGAAACCAAAGCCAGTCGCCCAGAATTTCACCGAAGCTTCTAGAGAACCGAAGAGGAGGCGGAGTGGGGCCACGAGGGCCCCACACACCAGGGCGGCGCGGCCCAGGCCCTAGCCACACCCCCTATGTGTGAGGGTGCCCTGGCAGCCCCCTGACGATGCCCCTTCGCCTATATAAAGCCTCGGGACGGAAAACCCTAGGGGAGTCGGCAAAATTTCCAGAACAGTTCCGTAGCTCCGCCGTTGCCGCCGACGAATTTTGGGGGACAGAAGTCTCTGTTCCAGCACCCTGCCGGGATGGGAAAGTGCCCTCGGAGCCATCTCCATCGGTCTCCATCGCCGTCTCCGCTGTCTCCATCGACCTCACCGCCATCTCCATCAACCTTGCTGTCTCCTATGATGAGAAGGGAGTAGTTCTCCCCCGGGGCTGAGGGCTCTACCGGTAGCTATGTGGTTCACCTCTCTCTCCCATGATGTGATCTTTATGTGATCATGAGCTTTGTATCTAGTTGAATTGGTAGATGTTATTATTCAGATATTATGCTACTCCTATGCTTAATTATTATACTCTCCGGCGATACCTCGTATCATGGTGTAAAGGTGACTAGTGTGTGCATCATGTGTATCTTTTTGGTTAATGTCTCTATGAATTGTTGGTGTTTGTTGGAACCATCTACTGCATTCATGGTGATAGTGTGGGACAATCTAGTTTGGGTACATATGGACTTTGAGGAGTGCTTCGTAGCCCTACGCATGATTAGTGTTCGTTTTCCATTGGAGAATTGTTTTGAGTTACATACGGATGATAGTATCTATTGGTTCAATTATGTTATATTTGTTGAGAGTGTGTCCACTAGTGAAAGTGTGATCCCTAGGCCTTGTTTCCAAGCATTGCACACCGTTTACTTACTGTTTTGTTACATGTTTGCTCGCAGCGATATTTATTTCAGATCACATTTACTACTTATAATCATCACAACTACTTGTATTTCACTATCTCTTCGCCGAACTAGTGCACCTATACATCTGACAAGTGTATTGGGTGTGTTGGGGACACAAGAGACTTTCTATATCATAATTGCAGGGTTGCTTGAGAGGGATAGCTTTGACCTCTTCCTCCCTGAGTTCGATAAACCTTGGGTGATCCACTTAAGGGAAACTTGCTGCTGTTCTAGAAACCTCTGCACTTGGAGGCCCAACAGTGTCTACAAGAACAGACGTGTACGTAGACATCACGTCACCGCCGTTGACATCGCGGGTGGCAACAAGAGGACAGCAGTGCGCTACGCGCCGCTCATGCTCACAGGATCTGCTCGGACGTGGCTCAATAGCCTGCCGGCTCTGCAGATCAACTCATGGCATGACTTCCAGGAAGCGTTTATCAAGAACTTCACCGGGACTTACAAGCGACCACCCCGCCCACGGCAGCTGGCCCTCTGCAAGTAAGGTCCGGACGAGCCAGACCGTGACTACCTCACGAGATGGTCCGAGCTGCGCAACTCATGCAAAGGGGTGGGCGAGGAGCAGGCCATTGGCTACTTCATGGACGGATGCAGAGAAGGGACCTTGTTGAAGGATAAGCTCCACAGGACCGAGCCGAAGACAATGGCTGACTTCATGGTGATAGCGGACAAGTACGCTTCCGCTGACTCCGCCGCAAGGGTGCAATGCATTGAGCCAGCACCAGCCGGAGGCCAATCCCAGCCGGCATCCGGCCAGGGTGGACATCACAACCGTGATCACCATGGCAAGAGAAAGGATGAGCGTCATGATAACAAGTACGGCTCCCAGCAAGTGGCCGCTGTACAAGGAAGCCCGGGGGCTACAGGTGGAAGTCAGAAGCGCAAGGCAGACAAGTTCAGCAAGGACAAGTACACCATCGAGGTGATGCTAGATCAACCCTGCAAGTTCCATAGCGTCTCAGGCAAGCCAGCAGCGCATACTACTCGCCAGTGCAGTTTCACCAGAGACCTGGAGCAAGGCAACCATCAACTGCCTGGCCCTCCGCCAGGCCTGCCGGCTGAAGCGCAAGGAAACAAGAACCGGCAGCCAGCCAAAGCGGCTGGGGACTACCCTGAGGAGGCTAATGTGGAGCAGTACCACGTGTTCACTTCCCAGACAGAAGAACCGAAGGACGAACCATGGTTTGGTGTCAAGGTGAACACAGTCATGCAAGTTGGACCGCAGTACATGCACTGGTCTGAAGCATCCATCACTTGGGGGCGTGAAGATCACCCGCCACTCATGCCTAGACCCGGGGGCTACGCGCTGGTCTTGAACCCAATTGTGTTCTCCGAGACGCATACATGCCGGTTCTCGCGCGTACTCATCGATGGAGGCAGCAGCATCAACCTGCTCTATCGTACCTCGATGGAGAAGCTCGGGATCCCTGCAATCCAGCTGAAGCCTACCAAGCTAACCTTTCATGGGATCGTGTCGGGACACTCTTGTACACCAATGGGATCATACGCTGCTTGGTCGACCCGCCCTGGCCAAGTTCATGGCGGTCCCGTATTATGCCTACTTGAAGATGAAGCTTCCTGGCCCTCGTGGGGTGATTACTATCACCGGGTGCTACAAGAAGTCGATAGAATGTGTGAGAGCCAGCTCTAAACTGGCAGAGGCTCTGGTCATCGCTGAGGAGAAGCGTCAGCTACTGTAGCGGGTGGCGGTGACCCAGCCAGGCTGTCCGGCACCAAGCCAGCCGGCTCCTCACCTCAAGCTGGCAAGCGGCGCCAAGAAAGTCCCACCCGAAGTGGGCAAGGAGGCCGAAGCCTTTGTCTCGGGGGCTGGCCCTTCCTCGAGGTAGGAGGGTGCACCTCATGGCCTCGCCCGAGACAAGTCGAGATGTCGATCGCTTAAGAACTTTGGCTAGCCAAGGCAAAAACCTTGTATCTCGAACAAGTGTCGATGAATAAAAGAAAGTTGGGTGGCATACGGCTGATCCCAGGAAAGAGTGCTTTAAGTGTCTTTTACCTTTCTAGCGTTATTCATGGGGGCTAAAAACCGGCTTCGAGCGGGAGCCGGCAGCCCCGAACTGTCGAACCTCTTGCCAGATGAATGAGTACTGCATGCGGATCGGACCTCGAGCCTAACCTCCATCCCAGGCTCGGAATAGGCCGCAGGGAACGGAGCCGGCAGGTCACCCACCTAGGAAAATCGCTAAGAGGAAACGCCCGAAACCCGATGAATCGAGCCTCTTGTCAGACAAACAAGTACTGCATGCGGATCGGACCCCGAGCCCAACCTCCATCCTGAGCCGCGGGGGATCGATCCGGCAGGTCACCCACTTAGGAAAATCGCTAAGAGGACAGGACGTAAAGACGTCAAAAGCATTGCTATTCTCCTAAGAACTGCGTGCGTTGGTTAATAGTTGCGCGTGGGCTAGACCAAGCTGGATCTTTTATGCACCGAAGTACTCCTCATCCCGCGGCACGCTCCCACCCTAGACTGGCATTCGGCTACCAGTCCAAGGGAGACCAACCGGCACCAGGCTGCCGGTTGGGGGTAGAAGGGCCGAAGGATGGGGAGATAAAGGAAAAAGTCGAAAGAGGTCAGGCTAAATCCGGTTCACAAACAACTAGAAACCAATGCATAAGGGACTTAGGATGAAACCTTATCGGTGTACATGAGCGAAATGTCATTGGGCACGGCATAAGTTCAACACACATACAAACAAATAAGGAAACCTTGACACAGTCAGGAGGCGCTTGGCGAGCCGGCCGGCTCCAAAATGAAGTCATCGCCGCTGGGGGATGGAGGGATGGAGTTGTCAGCGGGATCCTCGGAGGCTTTCTGAGGCGCCTCTGCAGAGCTGGGCTCTTCGAAATTCGCATTGTCCAAAGACTCATCACTCTCCCCAGTGTTGAAGAGTACGCTGGTGTTGGCACATTCTGCAATGGCGCGGGTGCGCTGGCGAAGCTTGGCCTCGTCGAGAGCAGCCAACGCACCCTCGCAAAGATGCTCTAGTTGGTCTAGGTTAACACCTGGGTACCACAAGAGCACGGACTCCAAGGCTTGTGTAGCGCCATCTCGGACCGCAGACTTTTTCCAGACGTCGACCCGGTTGGACACGAGCGGGATCCATTTTAGGAGCGTCTGGATATCGATAGGCACCGCTCGCCCAGGCCACAAATCTTTGAACAGAGAGGCAATAGCTTGGCGAAGTTTGCCCCCCAGCTTAGCCACCGGGTGGAGTCGGCCTTTGACCAATGCCATCAGCTCTCCGGAGGTAAATTTGGCCTTGGGGTCGTTGTAGGGGACGATCTTCTACTCGGCCCGATACTTCTCCAGCGCGGCTGTCGCAGCCCCGTCAGAGTCAGGGAAGGCCCCTGCAAGAGCGGCCAGAAAATGAGGAATCGGCTTGAAAGAGCAAAGGCTGGGAAGCGAGGGCAGAAGCGTACCGTGAAGAGCGTCCTCTAGTCCCAGGAGGCTGGAGTGGAGCTTGCAATCCCAAGCGCGCCAAGCACTGAGATCGGTGTCATGCTGCTTGCTGTCACGCTCCCGAAGGGATTCCAGCTCGTTGATCTTAGCATCGCGGCTCTCGACTTTGCTTTCCAGTGACGCGTGAAGCTCATCCACCTCACTGTCATACTTCGCGGAGAGGATGTCTCACTCTTTGGCCAACTGGTGATCAAACTCCAGCCGCGGCTTCGATTCCGCCTCCTGAGCTTCTGTCAGCTCCGTTTCCAACTCCTAGGCCCGGGCGGCCTGGGACCGCAAACTTTGGAGTTCCTCCGCATGCTCCTGCTTGAGTAGCTCAACCGCGTCGGCCGACACCGAGTTAGCCAACCGGGACTCAAGCGAGGAGATGAGCGAGGCGGCATCTGAGAATGGAAATGTGAGGACAGAGAAGGCAGCAGTAGCATTTCGAGGCAAAGGGACCTGGGCCTACCTGATAGCTTCTCCAGCTCCTTTTTTAGAGCCTGGTACTGAGATTTGCCGCCACGGTACTTTGCCAGCAGCTTCTGGAAGATGCTAGCTTGGAGCATATTTAGATCCTGTGGAAAATAGAAAGGCAATGTTTTCTTAGCGAGATTCAGTTTCAAGTCAGCTGTCGCCACAGCTACCTCGAAACTCGGGGGCTAGGGTGAAGGGAGAAATTGGTCACAGAGTTACAGGCCTCAACCCCCAGTCGGTAGAAGAAATCGAAAGTTGAGAGCATGATACTCATGACGGTGGTCTACGATGCCTCGAGGAACTGGAGGTTTACATTCCTCAGCGACTCCTTAACGACAGAAAGCTGCCTGCTCGACTCTGCCAGGGTCAAGTTGTTGCCTTGGGCCTTGAGTTTTCCGCCAGTCTCGACGCTGGAGGCAGTATCCGCCCATTCCTGCTGAAGTTGGCTAGAGGAGCTTAGACTCCCAACGCTAGACCCGGCCATGGCAACATGGATCTTCTCCACATAAGCGCCCTTGGCTGCAGCGTCGGGAGCCGGGGAAGCCTCGCCGCGTTCACTCCCTGCCGCCCGAGCGGTGAGGGGTCCTTGAGGAGCTTTGCCAGAATCCGAAGCAGCCCCAAAGAGAGGGGGACCAGCGGCTGCACCAATCCCCATCCCAAAAGTGGACATAATAGTCCGTACGCTCAGAGCAGCCGGCTCCGCAGGTTCTGACGCTTCCACACGCACCGAGGTCTCTCCCGTCGTTTTCACTGCGACCTCGTGTGTGTCTTCATGACCGAGCGGGTCGGAGGATGCGTCAGCGGCGGTGACCTCCCCCGCTGCAACCTCACCGACGACAGGAGGAGGCGCGATGACTTCTGTCAAGATAGCTTCCCCGGCTCGCGCAAGCTCGGCCTCGGCCGCTGCAGTTGGGCTAGAGACAATTCTTACTGATGTCTCCAGATGGGCAGGTTCCTCCGTCATACTCTCACCCTCGACAACCCCCAGTCGCGGGGATGGTGGCCCCCTCCAGCATGGCCCAGGTCGCTGTCGGCGTCCTCACTGCGCATCCTCTTGCTGCACGAGAGGTCAGGAGTCAAAGTTTTAGTTTCCCCTGATGCCACTGCGGGGGGAGGCTGCGTAAGCAGGTCAACAGAAATGGGAGACCTAGAAAGAAAGTACCCCATAATCAAGCTGATCAGGAATGTGATGGCCAAAAGCGGTGAGAAGTGCGGAGGCAGAAGGCTTACCCGGCCACTGCAGTCGCTCGCCGTTTGATCACCTTCTTTATCCTAGGAGGGAGCAGGCTTTTCGCTGCCGGCTCCGCTTTCTTTCGTTTCTCAGCCGAATCGGCCGGAGTCGGCTGGATCCCTCTCTTGGCGCTAGTTGCCCAGCTTACGGCTCCCTCTGGGTCGTCCGGCTTCGAAGCGGCCGGTTCCGGAGCAACAGGAGGTTGTTCCGGAGATGCCGACAGGTCCACAATCGGAATGGCCTAAGCTCCAGTGGTGGCCGCGGTGACTACATGAAGGGCTACATCCCCGAGGGCGACAGCCGACCCTGGTTCATCATCATCCTCGGACCAGTCTCTTAAGGAGAAGGGACCTGGGAACTTACTGGAGTGGCCAAGGGGCTCGCCTGAGTCCTCGAGCTCCTCACTTCCATCGTTGCTGTGGGTGGCGCTTGAACGCTCGGCGGCGGCATTGGAGCCGGCATCATCATCCTCCTCGCCGTCATCCCAGACGACCTCGTCATCTGAATGCTCCTTATCGGTGGCAAAGTCTGTTTGGCGCGCGGCCGAATTCTCCGTAATCTGCAGAGCAAATAAGTTCTGCCCAAGCCGAACGGGCAATGTTCAGGCTATCGACAATTCAAGGGAGGAGAAACCGAATCTAAGCCTAATAGACGCACCTCTGCGATCGGGTTGCTGTGGTCATAAGGCCTCACGCCCATGTGGCCGGGAGTTTGACCTCGGCGATCCTGTTCGCCTTCTGTGCCACCTTTACCGCCGCCAGCGTCCTGGAAGAGTGGCGAGTGGGATCTCTGGCGGATCCCATGAAGTACATCTTGTGCGAGCGGCGCTGGAGAGGTGACAAGCGGGCATCCAGGAAAGCAAGCAGGAGGTCAGATGGCTTCAGGTTGCCATCCTTCTGCAGGGCGGTGATCCGCTGGAGTATCTTCATTATGTTCGGCGAGGGACGAGGGAGTGGGGCACTCCAACTATCTTGCTCGCTGGGCCTGCTGGCATCGAAGGGGGGAAGGTTGATATAGTCAGCCCCCTCCTTCAGATTCTTCACATAGAAGGAGCGCTGCCACTTCTTGTAAGACTCTTTCCCTTTCAGTCCAGGGAAGTCCGCGGTCTTGTGTGCATAGAAGGAGGTTGTTCCGTACACCACCGGGATTGTGCCCACCGTCTAGGTCTTGAAGTAGATCATCCGCCGGAACAGCTCAACGTTAGGCCAGATGCCTAAATATGCCTCGCAGAGGGTCGCAAATGCGGCCAAGGTCATCATCGCATTTGCCCAGATGTGATGCAGCTGCAAATGGAAGTGATCCATGAACTGCCACAGGAAGTTGCTAGCTGGCAGTGCGAAGCCCCTGGGGAAATGGTTGTAGAAGACCACCGTTTCCCCGGGTTGAGGAGCGGGCACTCGTTCGCCGCTGGCGGGGCGGCAACCCACCAAGTCCGCGGATGGCAGCACGCGACCCTGGCGTAGCAGCTCGATCCGTTTCTCTTTCACCCAGGAGCCTTCCCAGGATCCTTTGGGCAGATTTGCCAGAGCACCATCCTCGTTCGAGGTTGCCCCCTTCCCCTTCTGCCGAGAAGCCTTGGGAGCCATCCGGGTGCGGATCTAGATGAACGGAATGGCGGCGGTGGGAGTTCAGAACCCTAAATCTGTGGGGGTGAAGCTTGGGAGTAGAGGATTTCGGGGTGAGCGAGCGCTGAAGGAGGATGAGAAGCGGGCGACCGGTGTTTCGCTTCAGGAATGGTTCCCAGTTTAAAAGTGGGAGGGCGGATCAGTTGTGTATTTCACCCACGATGAGCTAGCAACTGACCCCTCCGTCATGCGCCACGATCGCGTAAAGATCGGGCAACCGCCGTGGTTGCCGCAAAGGATCGTGGGGCCAGAGCCGATTGGACGTGACGCTGTGGCGCACGGACAAGTGGCGCTTTGGTCCAGAACCTGAGGGAGCAAGACCCTAGGAGCCGGACACCAGCGGGCGGCCACACAGCAGCCGCCAGCCGGATCGGTCTAGGAGTCGGTACGTCCCGAGATGGCCGGCGACACTCCACAAGACTTGACCTCGAGGCCAACAACATCTAGGCCGGACGAGGAATCCTGGGACTTCGACGGAAACGAACAAGACTTCGGCGAGGAAAAGAACCCGCCAAAGACCCATGCAAACCCATGAGACTTCGCTAGTTTTGGGGGCTAGTGTCGTGGGGATGACTTCTGGGGCATGCCAAGGGCCATGCTATCTGCCGGCTGGCGTCCCAGGAATCTCCACGGTGCTAGGATAAGAAGACCGGCTCTGCCCGAAGGGCCGGCTGCGCCAGCAGCCGGCTGGCGACTCCACCGAGGAGAGCTAGAGCCGGGCGATGAAGACAAGATTCCTCCAACGGCTATTTCGCCGAAAGTGGCCTGGCCCCCGACAAGATCGACAGAGGTGAAGGACGGGCGTGATGCAAGCCACATCCAGACTCCACCAACTAGTGAGCAAGAGCCTTCCCCATGAAAGAATCCGAGGCAAAAGGGAGGGCATATGCCTCCCAGGTGCCGGTCCAAGGGGGGAAAGGCGCTTTATAAAGTGCTATCGTCAGACGAGGATAGAGGAGGGCCAGAAGATCACATCGAGGATGCAGCCACGGAGGAGCCGGCAGCCGGACAGCCGGTCACCTAACCTGTAACCAGACCCCCGCCTATATAAGGGGGTCTGGACCCTTAGTCTAGAGAGATCCAATCTTCTTCTTCCTCCTCTAAACCGAACAACTCGAGGAGCATTGTACCACTGTGAAGATTATACGAAACAAGGCAGGAAGTAGGGGTTTTACCTCCGGCGTGGAGGGCCCTGAACCTAGGTAAACTGAGGTGTCTCAGTTGGCACAATCCTGAGCTGGACCCATCATCGCACACCGTCGAGCCCCTTCGTTAAGCCATCCCCATGGCTACTATCTCCAAATTCCCACGACAAGAAGTTTGAGTGGACTGAAAAGTGCGAGAAGAGTTTCCAAGAACTCAAGAAGAGACTTGTGTCATCCCCCATTTTAACCATGCCCGACATCACCAAGAGCTTTGATGTCTACTGCGATGCATCCAAGCTTGGACTTGGGAGTGTCCTAATGCAAGATGGCAAGGTCTTTGCTTACCTGTCTCGTCAACTACGCCGCATGAACTAAACTACCCTACCCATGACCTAGAGCTTGCTACTATCGTTTATGCACTCAAAACTTGGCGACACTACCTCATGGAAAACCGGTGTGAAATCTACACGGACCACAAGAGCTTGAAGTACATTTTCTCTCAGAAGGAGTTGAATATGAGGCAGAGGAGATGGATTGAGCTTATCAAGGACTATGACTTAGGCATACACTATCATCCGGGTAAGGCGAACGTGGTCGCCGATGCCCTCAGCCGAGAGCCCTGCTCTCTAAATGCCCTACTAAAGACCAACCAGCCTACCCTATGTGAAGAGTTTGAGAGGTTTGGACTGGAGCTTGTGAGCCATGGGTTCCTAGCCAATCTTGAAGTCCGACCTACTCTGTTTGACCAAATTAAGGAAGCCCAGAAAGGTCACGAGAGCATTGAAGGGATCAAGCATAGGATGGGACGAGAAGAGGTACCTGGGTTTTCGATTGATCAGCAAGGTGTGCTGTGGTATAATGGCCGCCTATGCATCCCTAGCGTCGATGAGTTGAAGCAGCTCATTTTGAAGGAGGCCCATGATACTCCCTATTCGATTCACCCAGGAGGCACCAAAATGTACCAAGACTTGAAAGAGCAGTTTTGGTGGCATGGCATAAAGCGAGAGATAGCCTTTTATATTGCCCAGTGCGACGTCTGCCAGCGTGTCAAGGCCGAGCACCAAAGACCTGCGGGTCTGCTGCAACCATTGAAGGTACCCATGTGGAAATGGGAAGAAGTTGGCATGGACTTTATCACAGGCCTACCAAGATCAGACCGAGGTCACAATTCCATTTGGGTTATTATCGACCGCCTCACCAAGGTAGCTCACTTCATACCCGTCAAAACTATCTACAACGGGAGGCATTTAGCCGAGCTTTACCTCGCCCGTATAGTCGGCCTCCATGGAGTCCCTAAAGTGATTGTCTCTGACAGAGGTTCCCAGTTCACTTCATGATTCTGGAATAGTCTACATGAAGCCTTAGGGACCAAACTCTCCTTTAGCATGGCATATCACCCACAAACCGGAGGTCAAACTGAGAGGGTAAATCAGATTCTTGAGGATATGCTTCGCGCCTGCGTCCTCTCATATGGGACCAAGTGGGAGGACTGTTTGCCATTTGCCGAGTTCTCCTACAATAATAGCTATCAAGCTAGTCTACAGATGGCCCCCTTTGAAGCTCTATATGCTCTTAAATGCCATACCCCTCTCAACTGGTCTGAGACTAGAGAAAGTCAAGTGTTTGGCCCCGATGTCATCAAGGAAGCCGAAGAACAAGTGCAACTGATTCGCAACCGCTTGAAGGCCGCCCAATCTAGACAGAAGAGCTACGCAGATTCTCGACGAAGGCCCCTTACCTTCCAAGTGGGAGACTTTGTCTATCTCTAGGTGACTCCACTCAAGGGTATGCAGCGTTTCCATGTCAAGGGCAAGTTTGCAACTCGCTACATTGGCCCATACAAGATCCTTGAACGCCGCGGAGAAATGTCCAACAAATTAGAGCTACCCCCGAAGTTGTCCGAGTTTCACGACGTCTTCCACGTCTCACAGCTACGCAAGTGTCTCCAGACCCCCACCAAGCCCAAAACCTTCAAGGAGGTTGACCAAGATTCCATTGACCTTAACCATGACTTGACCTACCGCGAGAGGCCAATCCGTGTTTTGGAGAAAGATGTCTGTCTCACTCGTAGACGTAAGATCAACATGTACAAGGTTCAGTGGAGCAACCATACCGAAGATGAGGCCACGTGGGAACATGAAGATTATCTTCAGCGAGAGTTTCCCAAGTTGCTCAATGCTTAACTACCGAATCTCGGGGTGAGATTCTTTTAAGGGGGGAAGGTCTGTAACACCCTACTTTTTGTAAACCAGATTTGAATCAAATTTCAATGCATGGGTTTAGGGAGAAATAAAAACTTGCATTTCAATGTGTGCTAGAGTTTGTGATTTCATGTGGTGTTTACATGATTTCATGTGCATGTGTGTGGATGCTATTTAAAAATCTTTTTCTTCTCGAATTTCTTTTCTTTATCAATTCTTGCAAACATAAGTGACCTAGGAGAATGTTTTTGAATTTCTTTTAGACATTGTTGTATGAATGCATGAGAGAGTGCTATGATTGTATGCTATTGTTTTGACCTAGTATTAAGTGTGCATGACACCAATAATCTTATTCTCTCTTTTTAATAACCATTATTTTTGCACCCCATATTGGAAAATATGAGCTTCTCAAAAACCCCACCTCTCTCCTTTAAACTCAAGATTTCGATCTTGAGTCTTGACACATGAGATGATCATGTAATTCTGAGCCAATCACCATCACCCCATGGATCAATTTCTGAACTTTTCAAATTTCAATCAAATTTCGGCCAAACCTTTTATTTTCTCCTTCTCCTCTCTCTTACTCCCTCTCTCTCTCTTTTGCAAACCGACCAAGTGAACCAAACCATGACCACTCATCTCTCTCTCTCTTACTCCCTCTCTCTCTTTCTCTTTTGCAAACCGACCAAGTGAACCAAACCATTACCAGTCATCTCTCTCTCTTCCCTCTGCACTGTAGCAACATCACCCCAGCCCCTTTGTCTCATTTGCTTGGAAGATCTTGGAGGAGCCCGAGGCAATCCATGCAAGATTTGCACTCCACACTCTACACCCCCTCTCCACCACCCCTAGCACCCAACCAGCAACAAGTCAAGCTCTAGGGATCTCCTAGGACCCCATCTAGCAGTAGCCCCCGAACCCTACCTCTCCCTCCATGCCTCAGGTCGCCTATGTCTGCCGGCGAGTGCCTGAGCTGGCTAGGGGCGTAGGCAGCACGCCTGGCCACCCAACCTCACCAACCAGCTCGCCACTCCCTCCACTATGCGACCCAACCCTGCCCCACGACCAAGCAGACCCTAGCGCCGCCCGGTCGCGTCGCTCTGACCTTGTCCCCTGCATGCCGAGAGTGCCTGGAGCAAGCCCCACGTTCCCAGTCATGCGTGATCGAGACCGCACCGTGCCGAGCGTGTACCAGCAAGGCACCATGACCCCTTCACCCCGTGATGACCCCTCTGAGCCGTAGCCGACCGAAGCGATGAGAACGAGCTCGACCGTTCGTGCACACCCACTGAACCCGACACTTTTCCGATCGGAACGTTAAGCCACTGACACCGCCGACCACACCCATAGACGCAGCCCACGACACCGTCCAGAATGCACCGCCCCGCTGCCCAATCCCCGACACTCGAACCCACGTACACCGAGCTCACCGCCAAGGTATAAAAACCTCTGGAACGGCCAGATCCTTCCCCTGGACGCCATTCTCTCCCCAGCCCCTCTCCTCTCCACCCAGAGGACCAAACTGAAGACCCCATCCCCTTCCCCGGGCTGCTGAGCTCGAGGATCATCGCTGGAGCTAGGGTAGACGGTGAAGGTTGCAGTCACCATCGATCATGCCTCTCTGCTCCCTCTCTACATCTCTTCCTTCCTCTCCTCGATCTGGATCTCACCCAGCCCTTTGTTTTCTCTGTAGCAGCCCGTGGTCATCGCCATCTTCAACGGAACTCGGAGACCGTCACGGACGAGCACGACCACCCCCCTCTGCAAGATCCACTTCCTGCAGGTTTCAGACGCGAACGAGCTTCCAGAGAGACCGCTGCCGCCCTGCAGCAACCCCAGCCACCCTCGACGCCCCTCGGTGAGCACCTCCCAGCTTTCCCAGTAGCTAGGGATAGGGTTTTGCCCCGCCTCTGTCACGAGGGAGACGATGGCCCTTGTCGGTGTTCTGGATACCGGGGTATCCCGGTCCACCTGCTCCTAGGCCCCTTCAACAGCCCAGCTTCGGCCCAGGGGTGGAACGATAGCCGAAGCCAGCGGGGAAGACCCTCATGAGGAGGCGCCTCATGAGGAGAACGACGAGCAAAACTGCGAAGGACCAGAAGACCTCCTCATCGAGCTTCTGCTGGTGAGGGGAGGGACCATGTCCACGTCAGCTCGGCACGTTTGTGTGCAGAGCAAGAAGATAAGGGCAGGAGACCGCATACCGCCCACGCTACCCCCGACAGGGAGGAGACCAACTTTCGCCATGCCTGCATAAAGCGGCACAGTGGTTGTTGGCCACCCCCCCTAAAAATAGCGTGGACGGTGCAGGGCGCCAGAGGAAGACGTCAGCTTCCTCCACCCACTCCTGTGGACCGGCGCCACTACTCTACGAAGACTACGTCCATGGAAGAACCAAGACTACAGCTGTCCTCCCTCCTTGGCCGTGTGTGGCAACCCCTTCCCCAAGATGATAAGGGGAAGGAGGACCTTGGCACTAGAAAAGGAGGGGAGGCCACCCCTTAGAGTGGATCGAATCTTCATCTCTAGGCTCCTAGCTAGGCTAAGTTGGTTCTTCTACCTCCGGCCAGCTAGAGCTCTGTAATCAAGACCTTGTACTCCTCGCGAGGTATCACGTCGTAATACAAGAAGGTAGGAAGTAGGGGTTTTACCTCACCACGAGGGCCCTGAACCTGGGTAAAGCTCAGCGTCCCTCTCTGCAGTGCGTTATGCGTTCGACAACTCGAGGCTTCCGTCACCTTGTTTCATTGCGATCCAAGATCTCCCACGTTCAGCCCATGCGTTCGAATCTTTGGGTCCATCGCGTGGTACCCCGTGTTCTTGTGACACGAAATCCATCGACATTTGGCGCGCCAGGTAGGGGGTTGTGGTGTGTTTTCTTCTAGATCTGCTTCGACATGGCCGATGCCAACGCAAGGCTCGAGCGTCTTCACCGCCATAATGCTGTTCGGGAGCAAACCGAGCCCATCTTCCGTCGTCGTGAAGCCTCGGCCGAGGAGGAAGAGGAGGAAGATCTGGAGTCCTCCTACCTCCCGTCTCGGCGTACAGAGCCTTCGCTCTCCTTCACCGCCACCGCCACTTCTCGCGCTCGTTCTAGGAGTCAGCTGTCTCCTGCGCAGGCTCTCGCCATGGCACAGGAGCTGCTGCGCTATCAGCCCACTGATGACGGGCATGAGGGGTGGCACGCTCGAATCGCCGAGCTCGTCGCCATCGCCAATGAAGACCCGGCGCAGGGAGGAGCCCAGAGCGCGGGGGAGCCAGATCCGGCAGCGGGGCGACGTGCCCCAGGCGCCGGAGATGGGAAGGCCACCAAGGCCAAGAAGGTAGCATCCCGCGCCGCATCTTCGCCGCGCTAGGAGCCCAGCTACCAAATCGTCCAACGCGCTCCGGAAGACGCACGTGTCTCCCTTGAGCGCCGCCGCGAAAATCATGACCGCACCGTCGACGACATCGGTGAAGCTGGCAAGAATGTCAAGACCCCCGGGGACCCTATCTACAACCCCGGGTGCCTTGCTCTCACTCGCCAGCAATGCTACGTGGTCTGGCCTGACAAGTTCAAGCCGGACATCGGCGCGCTTTATGACGGGACCACAAACCCCATCGAATTCCTCCAGCTCTATGTCGTCGCCGTCCAGGTTGCGCGTGGAGATCAGCGTGCGATGGCCAATTGGTTCCCCATGGCCCTCAAAGACGCTCCACAAACTTGGCTCATGAATCTTCCTCACGAATCCATGACCTCATGGAAGGACTTGTGCCATCAGTTCGTCGCTAACTTCATGCCCACGTACGAGCGCCCCGCCACCAAGAATGATCTTAAGGCGGTGCGTCAGTACAAGGGCGAGACGCTTCGCCAATACATCTAGCGCTTCAGCCAGATGAGGAACAAGATTCCCAGGATCTCCAATGAGGAGGTCATCTCCGCGTTCTCCACGGGCGTCTCCGACATCAAGATGAGGGAGAAGCTGTCCGTGAACGATGAGCTGACTTCTGTCGTCCGGCTCTTCGAGATCGCCGACCGCTGCGCCAAGGCTGAGGAGGGGAGGCTCTTCATGCACAACTTGCCGGAGGCACTTCCCCCAAAGCCGAAGTCCAAGGACCCCAAGCGCAAGGAGGCTGCTGTCCTCGCGGCAGAGCCCGAGCATAAGCAGCACCGCGGGGACCGCTCCGAGCGCGATAAAGGTCGATGTCGCCGCTACTGCATCCTCCACAAAAAGGACCCACAATACCGACAATTGTTGGATTGTCCGAAAGTTTCATGAAGAAAATGGTGTCACCAAGCACCGTCGGAGTAGCCGTAGCCACGGCAAGGGTGGATCCCGGGGCAATCGCCGCGACAACGACCAAGACGAGGGTCGCCGCCGTGATGGTCTATCTCGTGCAGATCCCGAGCCACTGCCGCTGCCTCCACCAGCGAATGATCATCATGAAGAGAACCAGGGGGCTATCAAGAGCCGCGAGGCTTCGCCGCTTGCCTCCTGGGTGGAGCTCAAGCTCCTTTATCTAATCGTCACTTCAAGCAGCTGTCGCGAGAAATCACGGCGGCACAGCCCAACGCCGGCAACCACTTAATGAAGTGGTCAACCAGCAAGATCGGCTTCGATGAGGAGGATCATCCGACCTCCACCAAGGGTGTTGGCACAATTCCCCTCTTATGCATGCCAACCATCAATAACATCGCCGTCAATCGTACTCTCATCGACGGAGGGGCGGGCCTCAACATCATCTCGGTTGAGGTCTTCGAGAAGATGCAGGTGCCGTAACATCGGCTCATGCTAACCCGACCGTTCTTCGGGGTAACCAAAGGGTCTACAATGCCAATTGGGCAGGTACACCTGCCCGTCACCTTCGGCACCCGGGACAACTACAGGACAGAAAGCCTCGACTTTGACGTCGCCTACATCACGCTGCCATATAATGCCATCCTCGGCTATCCAGCCCTGGCAAGGTTCATGGTAGCAACGCATCATGGCTTCAATGTCCTCAAGATTCCGGGCGCCAACGGCACAATCACCGTGCGCTGCAATGAAAGGGACACGCTCCGGTCTGTGGAGCATGTCTACCATGAGGCCGCCGCCATGTTCCCCGCCGATGAAGATCTGCTGGAACACTCCGGTGACCTCACGAGGAAGAAGCAGCTCGTATCTCAAGAGTGAGCTGCTACAAAGAAGGCCTCTCTCGAGCCCCATCTGCCGGGCTCGATAGGGAAGAAGTTCACCGCCTCTACATCGCCTACTCCAAGCGAGGACCTGGTCCATCCGACGCTGGACATGAGCATTGGGGAAGCTGTGATACCCTCGGGGAGGAGGCCCCAGTTCACCCAAGAGTGCTCCGCCACAAAGAAAGTCCCGCTCCAGGCTAGGGGCTGCAAAAACTTCATCACCATCGGGGCAGGGCTTTCTCCCAAATAGGAAAGCGCGCTCGTCACCTTCCTGTGGGAAAACTCTGACATGTTCGCTTGGACCCCGTCAGATATGCCCGGCGTTCCCAGGGAGGTGATTGAGCACCACTTAGCCGTGTGCCCTCAGGCACACCCCGTGAAGCAGAAGACCAGGAAACAAGCGCAAGAGAAGCAAGACTTCATCGTCCAAGAAATAGAGAAGCTGAAGAAGGCCAAGCTAATACGCGAGGTAGCCCACCCCACCTGGATCGCCAATCCGGTGGTCGTCCCAAAGGCTAATGGCAGTGGGTGCCTCAGCGTGGATTTCACAAGTCTCAACAAGGCCTGTCCCAAGGATCCTAATCCTCTCCCAAGGATAGATCAAATCGTTGACTCCACCGCCGGCTGTGACCTCCTTTGCTTCTTGGATGCCTTCTCTGGCTATCATCAGATTAAGATGGCAAGGGAGGACGAAGAGAAGACTGCCTTCATCACGCCCTGTGGTGTGTACTGCTACGTCTGCATGCCCTTCAGCCTAAAGAACGCAGGAGCCACCTTCCAAAGGCTCATGCGTAAGGCCCTAGGGGCTCAGATGGGAAGAAACACGAAAGCCTACGTCGACGACATTGTCGTCAAGACTCGCGAGAGTCACACCTTCATCGAGGATCTGGAGAAAACATTCGCCAACTTGAGAAAGGTAAATATCAAGCTCAACCCCGCCAAGTGCGCCTTCGGCGTACCGTCAGGAAAGTTGTTGGGGTTCCTCGTGTCTCATCGCGGGATAGAGGCGAACCCTAACAAAGTCAAGGCCATCGAAGAAATGCGTCCTCCGCACAATCTCAAGGAAATGCAATGCCTCGTGGGATGCATGGCAGCCCTAGGGCGCTTCATCGCGAGGAGTGGGGAGAAGGCCTTGCCCTTCTTCAAGCTCATGAAGCGTACTGGGAAGTTTGAGTGGACTCTGGAAGCCGACAAAGCCTTCGTCGAGCTGAAGAGGTATCTCACGAGCCCACCGATCATGGTTGCCCCAACATTCCGCGAGCCCTTGCTGCTCTACATCGTGGCAATCCCAAGAACTGCAAGCGCTGTCCTCGTCACGGAACGAGACGCCAAGGTAATCGCCAAAGAGGAAATTGATCCTCCCTGCCCGGGGGCTCCTCATGAGGTAGAGGCAGCTATTCCGTCTATCCCTCAAGAGGAGCCACCCGCTGCAACTTCGCCGACCGAGCCACTCTCTCAGAGCGACGCTCCTGAACTCCAAGAGGAGAAGATTCCTGAAGACACTGCCAAGGTGCAGAAGCCCGTGTACTTTGTCAGCACGGTGCTACGCGACGCGCGGGAGCGCTACACCATGCAGCAAAAGCTGCTCTACACCTTGCTCATCGCTTCAAGGAAACTATGTCACTACTTCCAGGGTCCCCCGATTAAGGTGGTCACTGATCGTCCCCTGGAGACCATTCTACGCAATCCCAATGTCACCGGACGGGTGGCAAAATGGGCTGTGGAGCTTTAGCCTTTCGAGATCTCCTTCGAAACCACCAAGGTGATCAAGAGCAAAGCTTTGGCTGAGTTCACTGCCGAATGGACTGATCCATTCACCGACGAGCCTCCAGAGGTGGAGTCAACGCTTCCAGGAGAGGAGGCCCCAGGCCTCTGGGTCATGCACTTTGACGGCGCCTTCAACCTTCCCAGCGCGGGGGCTGACGCTGTCCTTACCTCTCCCTCTGGGGACAAGCTCTTCTATGCCATCCAGCTCTGCTTTAAGCCAGAGGACAAGGTCTCCAACAACATCTCGGAATATGAAGGACTACTCGCTGGCCTAAGGGCGGCAAATGCTTTGGGTATCAAGCGCCTTGTCGTCAAGGGAGATTCATAGCTGGTTGTGAACTTCTTGAACAAGAGCTACACTCCAAAGGATAAGCATATGGCAGCTTATCTTGAGGAGCATCGAAAGATGGAAAAACACTTCCAAGGCTTGGAGCTGAAGCACATCCCAAGAGGAGAAAATGTGGAAGTAGATGAGATCGCCAAGCGCGCCTCTCATCGCCTGGCACAACCTGCCGGCATCTTTGAGGAGCATCTCTTCAAGCCGTCCGCTTCTCCATCGTCGTCTGGATCAGACCCTCCGCCTGCCCTGCCACCGCCGCCGGAGCAGTGGGCTCCGGACTGAGGGCCTCCTTCGGGTGACCACGTCCTTCTGGCATTGGCACGGCAGGAGGGAGTGGACTGGATCCTCAAGCTCAGGGCCTTCCTCATCAGCAGCAGGCTTCCTGAGGATGAATCAGAGGTCGAAAGGATAGTACGCCAAGCTTTAGGCTACTACGTCAAAGATGGTGACTTGTACCGGCGTCACCCAAACGGCGTCGCTCTGAAGTGCATATCCACTCACCAAGGCCAAGAGCTTCTCAGGGATATCCACGCCGGCAAATGTGGGCATCATGCTTCCGCTTCAACTCTCGCCGCAAAGGCCTATCGAAGCGGCTTCTACTGGCCTTCGGCGCTCTGGGATGCGGCGGAGATGGTCAAGAGGTGCAAGGCGTGCCAATTCCATGCCAAGCAGATTCATCAGCCGGCGCAGGAGCTGCAAGCCATCCCACTCACTTGGCCCTTTGCCGTTTGGGGGCTGGACATTCTCGGTCCATTCCCCAGAGCGCAAGGGGGCTACCGCTACCTCTGCGTCGCCATCGACAAGTTTACCAAGTGGGTGGAGGTGGAACCGGTGTGCACAATCCCGGCCAGGTCCGCAGTCAAGTTCATCCATGGGCTGGTCTGTCACTTTGGTGTGCCTAACCGCATCATCACCGACAATGGCAGCCAGTTCACTTGGTAAGCGCGCCTCTCATCGCCTGGCACAACATGCCGGCATCTTTGAGGAGCATCTCTTCAAGCCGTCCGCTTCTCCATCGTCGTCCGGATCAGACCCTCCGCCTGCCCTGCCACCGCCGCCGGAGCAGTGGGCTCCGGACTGTGGGCCTCCTTCGGGTGACCGCGTCCTTCTGGCATTGGCACAGCAGGAGGGAGTGGACTGGATCCTCAAGCTCAGGGCCTTCCTCATCAGCAGCAGGCTTCCTGAGGATGAATCAGAGGTCAAAAGGATAGTACGCCAAGCTTTAGGCTACTGCGTCAAAGATGGTGACTTGTACCGGCGTCACCCAAACGGCGTCGCTCTGAAGTGCATATCCTCTCACCAAGGTCAAGAGCTTCTCAGGGATATCCACGCCGCCGAATGTGGGCATCATGCTTCCGCTTCAACTCTCGCCGCAAAGGCCTATCGAAGCGGCTTCTATTGGCCTTCGGCGCTCTGGGATGCCTCAAGCTCAGGGCCTTCCTCATCAGCAGCAGGCTTCCTAAGGATGAATCAGAGGTCGAAAGGATAGTACGCCAAGCTTTAGGCTACTGCGTCAAAGATGGTGACTTGTACCGGCGTCACCCAAACGGCGTCGCTCTGAAGTGCATATCCACTCACCAAGGCATAAGATGCCCCTGTGACCGGCACAGGGACCTTCTCCATCGTGGAGGAGCGCGGCACTATCTGTGCCAGCAGCTAAGAGCAAATTGCCGCGCGTGGCGATTCACGGGGCCTTCCTCATCGTTGAGGGAAGCTGGACCCTCATGGACGCGAAAGCGTCGACGCTTAAGAGAGCCCAGAGACCATCAACACCTCGTTAAGGGTTGCTCACGAGGTGAAGGGCCTGGCGCGGACCTCCGGATCTGGAAGATTTCCCTCGCTCGAGGAAGGCCCAACATGGCGGGATTACTGAAGACTAAGGCCGCTCCGATCATCTTGCGAAGGAGACACAGATCCGGAGGTCCGTGCCAGGCCCTTCACCTCGTGAGCAACCCTTAACGAGGTGTCAACGGTCTCTGGGCTCTCTTAAGCGTCGACGCTTTCGCGTCCATGAGGGTCCTGCTTCCCTCAATGATGAGGAAGGCCCTGTGAATCGCCACGCGCGGCAATTTGCTCTTAGCTGCTGGCACAGATAGTGCCGCGCTCCTCCACGACGGAGAAGGTCCCTGTGCCGGTCACAGGGGCATTTTTTTCGCTTTTTTTTCATTTGTTTTACCGATTTGTTTTCCATTTTTGGGGATTTGGGGTTTTTTGTTTTCCAACTCTTTCTTCAACTACTTGTCTCAGGAATCGTCCGATGTCGTCGCCGGCGCCGACCCCGTCATGAGCTCTGAGGCGCAGGGAGGCCTCCCATCGGCGTTAACAACTCGCTAGGGCTCTCGAGTGCGCAGACGACCAGGACAAATGGTGAGCAACAAGAAGCGGAAAAGCAAAGGAGATTTCATTGATAACCCCCAGTGGGGGAAGGAACAAAGGCACGGTGGGGCATACCCCACCAGCACGAGCTACATTGCAAAAAAGGGGAGGAGACTGCGCCACGCCAAGGCCGCCCCTTTACTGTGCCGCAGGCTGGGGGTAGGTGCGGCGGACGCCGGCGGCGGCGAAGATCCGCACCGAGGCCTCCAGCGTCCCCAGCTTGAAGCTGAAGACGAGGTGGTCACCGACGCGGAGGCGGTGGCCGAGGGCGAAAGCCCTCCAGTGCCCGGAGAGGACGGCGTTGTCGCCCGCTCCGAGGATGATGTCCACAGGCCAGAAGAGATCTGGCCTGCTCTGCTCTGATAGCGGGACCTCTCCTGAGGAAGCGCCGGGGGTGTAGATCACCCTCCGGACTGCGTCGGGCAGCTGGAGGGAGTCGAAGCTCCAGAGGTCGATGACGACGAGGAGCTCCAGGAAGCGGGACCTCGGAGCGATGAGGGGTCCCAGCATTGCCGCCGCCAAAGGGCGGGGAGTGGCGACCACTCCAGTCGCCAGTGGGGCCGCCTCCTGCGGCCCCGGGCCATCTGCGGCCGGGGGGAGGGGGCCCAGGGCGGCCTCCACCTCCTGGAGCACCCGGTCGATGCTTCCTAGAGAGCGGGGAGCCAACGCCGCCGCCACCGGTGACGGCGCTTGAAGAGCACCTCCAGGCGCAGGACCCCGAAGGGTCAAGGCATCGGAGGCCCCCGGGGCGGCGCGATTCGCCTCGCCCTGCCTCGGCGCGCCGATGCGCAGGGGGCCGCCGGCGCCGGGTGTCCACCGGGCCGGAACCTTCGCCTTGTTCTTGCTGCCCGGGGGGCGCCCGCGGCGCTTCACCCCCGAGCTCGATTCTGCGGCGGCGGAGGAGGCAGAGGGATCCATGGGCTTGGGGAGCGTTGAGGAAGAAGTGGCACTGGAGGAAGAGGGTGAGGTGCCGAAGGTCTCGAGGAGGCTGTATTTAAGGGGCGCGGCTGGTGTCAATGCGTCAAGTCCTAGCGTGGGAATCGAAGCATTGGCGCAGCGCTCTGCAGTGAAGCGACGCGCCATCATGACGGTTTGACGCCTCGGGTCTGCAGCGTCGCCCGCCGTTTCGTCTCGCTAGCTGCGGGAGCGCCACGTGATCACGACCTCTGCATCTTCACATGGTCCTCTGACCACGCGTTGACGCGGGCCGTTGGAGGGCCCAGCAGCTTCTGGGGGCCCCTAGCCCTTCGCTCCCTCAAGAGGGCGCGTTCGCGGGCCAGGCTCCCGGGGGCTACTGTCGGTGTTATGGATACCGGGGTATCCCGGTCCACCTGCTCCTGGGCCCCTTCAATGGCCTAGCTTCGGCCCAGGGGTGGAACGACAGCCGAAGCCAGCGGGGAAGACCCTCATGAGGAGACGCCTCATGAGGAGAACAATGACCAAAACTGCTAAGGACCAGAAGACCTCCTCATCGAGCTTCTGCTGGTGAGGGGAGGGACCATGTCCACATCGGCTCGGCACGTTTGCATGCAGAGCAAGAAGATAAGGGCATGAGACCGCATACCGCCCACGCTACCCCCGATAGGGAGGAGACCAACTTTCGCCATGCCTGCATAAAATGGCATAGTGGTTGTTGGCCACCCCCCTAAAAATAGTGTGGACGGTGCAGGGCGCCAGAGGATGACGTCAGCTTCCTCCACCCACTCCTGTGGACCGGCGCCACTACTCTACGAAGACTACGTCCATGGAAGAACCAAGACTACAGCTGTCCTGAAGGAAATATGCCCTAGAGGCAATAATAATATTGTTATTATCATATTTCTTGTTCATGATAATGTTTATACTCCATGCTATAATTGTATTAAGCAGAAACATTAATACTTGTGTGGTTTATGAACAACACCGTGTCCCTAGTACGCCTCTACTAGACTAGCTCATTGATTAATGATGGTTAAGGTTTCCTAACCATAGACATGAGTTGTCGATTAATAATGAGGTCATGTCATTAGGAGAATGATGTGATGGATAGACCCAAATAAAGCAGAGCAATTAGATCGTGTCATTGTGTTCATCTTTGCGAAGCTTTTTCCTATATCAAGTATTGTATTCCTTAGACCATGAGATAATACAGCTCCCTGGTATCGGAAGAAAGCTTTGAGGTCATCAAACGTCATCCTATGTGAGGGTGATAATAAAGGTGTCTCTCAGGTGATCGGAAAGTACTTGTTGAGTTGTATGTATCGAGATGGAATTTGTCCCTCCCAAGTCGGAGAGATATACTTCGGGCCCACTCGGTAATTGATATCAACACCGCTTGCAAGCATGTGGTTAAGGAGTTAATCACGAAGTGATATCGGATTACGGAACGAGTAAAGTACTTGCTGTGAACGAGATTGAACTAGGTATGGCGATACCGACGATCAAATCTCGGGCAAGTAAAATATCGTGTGACGAAGGGAATACATATACGAGATTAATTGAATCCTGACATCGTGGTTCATCCGATATGATCATCGATGAATATGTGGGAGTCAATATGGGTTTCCAGATCCTGCTGTTGATTATTGATAGAAGATCATGTCTGCATATTCTCGAACCCGTAGGGTCACACACTTAACGTGCATCGATGCTAGGATAGAATGGATAATTGGTTTATGAGTTTTAGTTCGGAGTCTCGGATGAGATCCAGGACGTCACAAGAGGTTCCGGAATGGTCCGGAGAATAAGATTCATATAAAGGAAAGCAGTTTTTGGATTCCGGAATCGTTTCGGAGTTTATCGGTATTGTACTGGAAGGTTCTAGAAGGTTCCAGAGTGGGACCAACGTGGGCCCACTTGTCGGAGGCCTGCGTGGGCCTAAGGGGAAGTGCCCTGGCCACCTTGGGCCAGGCGCACAAGGCCCCAAAGGCCCAGCTGGCCAGCCCTAGGGGAAACCCTAGGGGAACCTTCCAGAAGGGGGGGAGACTTGCCCCCTACTCTTCCCCCCTAGCCGCCGCCCTAGAGGCTTGGAGGAGGGGCCAAGGCAGCCGGCCTGCCCCCCATATAAGGGGGGGCAGGGGCGCAGCCCCCTACTACTCCAACCCTAGCCGCCGGCCAATTGCTGCCCCTCCACTTCTCTCTCTCGCGACTGTGCGTAGGCGAAGCCCTGCCGCAGAAACTCTCCACCATAAGCACCACGCCGTCGTGCTGCGGATCCAATCTATCTCTCCACCATACTTGCTGGACCAAGGAAGGAGGAGACGTCGCTGCACCGTACGTGTGCATCTCTCGGAGGCGCCGCCACTTGCGGCGTAGGATCGGATCGCGAGGAGGAGACGGCGAGTACGACTACGTCAACCACGTTCTATTGAACGTTTCCGCTGTGCGATATCTTCAAGGGTATGAAGATCTCATCTACCTCTCTCGTTGATTACATCTCCTAGATTAGATCTTGGCTTTCTTGTTCGCTCCGTAGGAATTTTTTTTGATTTACTATGCTGCGAAACCCTTCAGTGTTATCAGAGCTAGATCTATGCGTAGATGTGTTTCACGAGTAGAACGCAACATGCTTGTTGCGGGCGTTGATGTTTTCTGTTGCAAACCTCTTGTTTTGTACTTCTTATGGCACGGCATAGTGAGATCGAAGCGGTCCAGGCCAACTTTACGCGACCTCGTTCGCGAGACCGGCTCCGCACTTGACGTGTGGCTTGTTCCACACATGCGGCTGGTGGATGCCAGTTTCTCTCACTATAGTAGTCATGAGATTTACAACGGATGTTAGCAACCATAATATCACCGTTGTGGCTTTCGTAGGTAAGAATCGTTCTTAGCTTGCTACTCCCATAAGCCACGTAAAACATGCAACAACAAAGTAGAGGCGTCTAACTTGTTTTTGCAGGGAGTGTTTTGTGATATGGTATGGCCCAAGACATGATGTGTATGAATTGAGATGTATGCAATGATCATGTTTTGTAATCTTTCACGACTTGCATGTCGATGAGTTCACAACCGGCAGGAGCCATATGGTTGTCTTTATAATTGTGTATGACCTGCGTGTCAACTTCTTATACGCCATGTAATAGCTTTACTTTATCGCTAAGTAGTTAGCAATAGTTGTAGTTGCTATTCGTGGTGGAGGCAATCATGGTGGAGTGATGGAGATCATGCCGGCGCGCACAAGATGGAGATCATGGCGCGGAGATTGGCTATACCATGTCACATAAAATTATATGCATGTGATGTTTATCATTTTATGTATCTTATTATGCTTAGATCGCGACGGTAGCATTATAAGATGATTCCTCACTTAAAGATCAAGATAAAATTGTGTTCTCCCCATGAATGCGCCGTTGCGAAAGTTCGTCGTTTTCAAGCACCTCGTGATGATCGGGTGCTATAAACTCTACGTTCACATACAACGGGTGCAAGCCAGTTTTGCACACGCGGAAATACTTGGGTTTGACTTGACGAGCCTAGCATGTACAGACATGGCCTCGGAACACATGGACCGAAAGGTCAAGCATGAGTCATATGGATGATATGATCAACATGTTGATGTTCACCATTAAAGCTACATCATTCACGTGATGATCGGTCTCGGTGTAGTGAATTTGGATCATGCTTCACTAAACAACTTTGAGGGATGTTGAATTTAGTGGGAGTTCATTAGTAATTTGATTAACTTGAACTAATTATCTTGAACTAAATCTTGTTGTATTTGCATAAGTCGTTGTAGTCTTTGGCACCGTTTCCCACTGACACTTAGCTTAATTGAGTTAAAAGAACTATAGAATTCTGGATAATCACTTTTCGGTCTAGTGCCGTTTAGTTAGAATATCAAGACTAAAGATTAAGTCCTATTGCAAACTTTAGCAAACCTTGCTTGCTCCATACGATTTAATAAATTGTATTAATCTAAGAGCAACGATTCAAGTTTAGTATCTAAAGATCATATGTTTGCCTTCATGATAAATTGATCTTCAAAATTGTTTGAGAATCAAAGTGATCATTGAGCTGAAAGGATTGTTTCAGAAACAAATAATAAGTAAAAGATATTTGATATCTAAGACTTTGATTGTTTGCAAAATGATGAAGTATAATTTAAAAGAACATATGCTCATATTGTATGACTATATGCGAAGATTGAAGATGCTAGGCGTCCCGATCACCCAAAAGTTTGGGAACTAATATTATAGTTGCATTCATCCTTATAAGCTATAGTAGTTTCATCATGAAAGATGTCATGATAGGACGAATGAAAAGGTATCGGCTAAATTGTTTTGCTATACCAAAGGAATACTAAAGAATGGAATCTGGAAGAATACCAATCATATGATGATGGCAATCCACTTCAAAGTGCAAAATCCATGGCTATTAGTATTTGACTAAAAAATCCTTTGGACTATGTGTCAAATAATTGACGCCACTATTGATGTCGATAGATTCTTTTAAAAGGAGAGGAAATGCTAAATAGGATCTGCAAAATTATTTGGTAGAAAAAGAAAAAAAAACTGGAATTGTCCAGTTCAGGTATATAAATGATATATGTGTTATAGATGAATTATTTTGCTCGTTAACAATGTAATTCTTGGGTATTCGATACTGATTTGTTGGTATGAAATGTCATACAAAGCAACACAATACAAGAAGTACAATGGCCTAAGTAACTAGTAAAAGAATATGGTAATGATGCATGTCGAGATACAAATAAAAGTGTTATTGTGCTTCTCGTCGACATCAAAGCTAGCCTTCAAGATATTTCATGAACTTAATAATTGTTATTTTGTTCTGGTATTATGAGAACAATGGTTGTTCAAATTATTACCGTCTTCCATAATCGATGGATAGATTATTATTATCTTGTTGGTGAAATAGACATTTATAACACTGATGCTAAAGGTCGCAAGACAAAATGAATTTCACTTATATATGACACCGCCGTTTAAGTCATATTGGAAACAAAACATGAAAGAAATTCTATATTGATAGATTTTCGAGTCATTTGATTTTGAATTGATTGACGCTTGTGAGACTTTTCCTAAAGATGATTAAACTCCGTTCATAGGCCATGGACAGAACAAGTGACTAACTAAAAAGAGATCATACATGTTGATGTATATAGTCCATGGTGTGAAGTCGATCATGGTGTATTTTCTATTTCATCAATGACTCGAATAGATGTATGGTATATCTACTTGATGAGATAGAAGTATGAAACAATTGAAATTGTTCAATTTATGAAGTGAAAATTGTTGTAACAAGAATATTCAAGTTGTATGATTAGATCATAAAGAAGAATATTTAAGTTACAAGTTTAGCAAACATCTAAGAGTTAGAGGAATTGTTCCACAAACTTGCATCATGATAAACACCATAGGAGTATGGAGTTTTCGATGGATGTAATCAAACCTTGTTTGACATGGTTAGATCAATAATGAAATAAACTACCAATATAATTTGTGGATTATGCTTTAGAGACTACCGCTTTTTCACTGAATAGAGTGCCATCACAATCTACCGAAATGACACCATACAAATTATAGTTGTCTTTTCTTGAATTTTGGTATGCAAGGCATATGTGTAAAATGTTTACAACCAAAATTGGATTAGTATGTCTTTGTAGGTTATCCCAAAGAATGTCGATGGGTGTTTCTTCTGCCATAAACCCAATTAAAGGTGATTGTCACTGAAAGAAGTGAACTTCTTATGAAGGAGTTTTTCGTGAAAGGTTTAAGTGGGAGGAAGATAGAACTTGATGAGGTTATTGAATCTGAGCAAGATGATCAGAGTAGCGCAACACCAGAATATGTTCTGGAAGCGGCAACTACATTCATAGCTCACGCGTCTACAATATGTTGTAGTCACGACATCGAAGTTCCTATTTAACCAAGTTGGTCGTAATCAAATAGTAAGATTTGAGGACGAGATATTATTAGATAATAGTAACCAACAATATACAAAGAAGCGATGATGGGCCCTGACTTCGTCATATGAATTATTCTAGCAACAATTACATATAGAGATATGTTAGTTGAATAAACAAGACAACGTTCCTCTACCGGAATGCTCACCAAGGACGTGTACCTGACACGACCCAATGGGTTTTGTTGATTCAAAGGTTGCTAGAAATGTATGCAACTTCTATGGTAGAAGTAAGCATAGCGAAGTTGGAATCTTCAATGATGAAAATGTTAAAGTGTTAATTTCATCAAGATATTTGAAGATGCTTGTATTACAAGAAAGTAAGTGGGAGCGCTAAGACATATTTCTAATGCTTTATGTAGATGACATATCGTTCATTGGAAATTATGTGTTTTTTTGATATTTGTGAAGTTTTTCACTAAAATTAGATTTCTAATGAAAGACTTAGGTAAAACCAGAATATTAAGCATCAATGTCTATGCAGATAGATTGAGGCACTAATATAGTTTTACCAGAGTACATAGATGAAATATTGAATTTGTTCAATATGGAAACAATAAGAACGGTTCTTGTTGCATGGAAGAGGTTGGAGCAAGAATCAATTGTTTTGACACTTGATGAGTGAAACCGCAAGAATGATTTTATCAATCTTGTATACCATGATATGTAGATCCAGATATGTCTGATGCTCTAAAAGGTTACGAGCATTCATATGATGATTGTTGGACAATAGTAAGATATTCTTATGTACTTTAGAAGAACTAAGAATATGTTCTGTATGCAAAAGTGACAAATGGTTCATTGCAATGTGTTACATTGGCTTTGTCACATATACAGTTAAAATTTTATCTCAATTTTTAAAGCTATTTGTTTTGAGTTAGAAGGTGGCACAATAAGATGGAAGAAAGTTCCATGATGACTTGGGTGAGTTCCAATGTTAACATTGTGGCGGACACTGCAACGAGGGCTAAGTATATAATTGCTTTAGAAGCGGCATAAAAGATGCGAAATAGATAGTGATAATCCAACTTATTTGTGGCACTGTCGTCTAGGTCATATTGGCATAAAATGCATAAAGAAACTCCATTCTGATGGACTTTTGGAGTCTCTTGATTTTGAATCATTTGACACGTGCAAGCCATGCCTCATGGGCAAGATGATCAAAAACCCGTTCTCCAGAATAATGGAGCGAGCAACGGATTTATTGGAAATCATACATACCGATGTGTGCGGACCAATGAGTATTTCGACGCACGGTGGATATCGCTATTTTTCTAAGTGTGCTAGTACTATGTAGTTCTATTGTATGACAATAGTGACAACATAGTCTCGGCAAAGAAATTGAGGTCTCGCCAGAAGACCAAGTTTATACGATGCCATCTCATGTCAAGATGAGTAATGCGTGATGACGCAAAAGATATGCAAATACAAACGGACCTGAAAGTGTCAGACCCGTAGATAAGGTTTACCACGTGCAACGCGTATGAGTAACACCGGAATGCCATAGGTGTTGAATGCGCAAGTATTGACTAGATTATTGACTCTAGTGCAAGTGGGAGACTGAAGGAAATATGCCCTACAGGCAATAATAATATTGTTATTATCATATTTCTTGTTCATGATAATGTTTATACTCCATGCTATAATTGTATTAAGCGGAAACATTAATACTTGTGTGGTTTATGAACAACACCGTGTCCCTAGTACGCCTCTACTAGACTAGCTCATTGATTAATGATGGTTAAGGTTTCCTAACCATAGACATGAGTTGTCGATTAATAATGAGGTCATGTCATTAGGAGAATGATGTGATGGACAGACCCAAATAAAGCAGAGCAATTAGATCGTGTCATTGTGTTCATCTTTGCGAAGCTTTTTCCTATATCAAGTATTGTATTCCTTAGACCATGAGATAATACAGCTCCCTGGTATCGGAAGAAAGCTTTGAGGTCATCAAACGTCATCCTATGTGAGGGTGATAATAAAGGTGTCTCTCAGGTAATCGGAAAGTACTTGTTGAGTTGTATGTATCGAGATGGAATTTGTCCCTCCCAAGTCGGAGAGATATACTTCGGGCCCACTCGGTAATTGATATCAACACCGCTTGCAAGCATGTGGTTAAGGAGTTAATCACGAAGTGATATCGGATTACGGAACGAGTAAAGTACTTGCTGTGAACGAGATTGAACTAGGTATGGCGATACCGACGATCAAATCTCGGGCAAGTAAAATATCGTGTGACGAAGGGAATACATATACGGGATTAATTGAATCCTGACATCGTGGTTCATCCGATATGATCATCGATGAATATGTGGGAGTCAATATGGGTTTCCAGATCCCGCTGTTGATTATTGATAGAAGATCATGTCTGCATATTCTCGAACCCGTAGGGTCACACACTTAACGTGCATCGACGCTAGGATAGAATGGATAATTGGTTTATGAGTTTTAGTTCGGAGTCTCGGATGAGATCCAGGACGTCACGAGAGGTTCCGGAATGGTCCGGAGAATAAGATTCATATAAAGGAAAGCAGTTTTTGGATTCCAGAATCGTTTCGGAGTTTATCGGTATTGTACCGGAAGGTTCTAGAAGGTTCCGGAGTGGGACCAACGTGGGCCCACTTGTCGGAGGCCTTCGTGGGCCTAAGGGGAAGTGCCCTGGCCACCTTGGGCCAGGCGCACAAGGCCCCAAAGGCCCAGCCGACCAGCCCTAGGGGAAACCCTAGGGGAACCTTCCAGAAGGGGGGGGAGACTTGCCCCCTACTCTTCCCCCTAGCCGCCGCCCTAGAGGCTTGGAGGAGGGGCCAAGGCAGCCGGCCTGCCCCCCATATAAGGGGGGGCAGGGGCGCAGCCCCCTACTACTCCAACCCTAGCCGCCGGCCAATTGCTGCCCCTCCACTTCTCTCTCTCGCGACTGTGCGTAGGCGAAGCCCTGCCACAGAAACTCTCCACCATAAGCACCACGCCGTCGTGCTGCGGATCCAATCTATCTCTCCACCATACTTGCTGGACCAAGGAAGGAGGAGACGTCGCTGCACCGTACGTGTGCATCTCTCGGAGGCGCCGCCACTTGCGGCGTAGGATCGGATCGGATCGTGAGGAGGAGACGGCGAGTACGACTACGTCAACCACGTTCTATTGAACGTTTCCGCTGTGCGATATCTTCAAGGGTATGAAGATCTCATCTACCTCTCTCGTTGATTACATCTCCTAGATTAGATCTTGGCTTTCTTGTTCGCTCCGTAGGAATTTTTTTTGATTTACTATGCTGCAAAACCCTTCATGTCCTCCCTCCTTGGCCGTGTGTGGCAACCCCTTCCCCAAGATGATAAGGGGAAGGAGGACCTTGGCACTATAAAAGGAGGGGAGGCCACCCCTTAGAGGGGATCGAATCTTCATCTCCGGGCTCCTAGCTAGGCTAAGTTGGTTCTTCTACCTCCGGCCAGCTAGAGCTCTGTAATCAAGACCTTGTACTCCTCGCGAGGTATCGCGTCGTAATACAAGAAGGCAGGAAGTAGGGGTTTTACCTCACCACGAGGGCCCTGAACCTGGGTATTGTGTGTTCGACAACTCGAGGCTTCCGTCACCGTGTTTCATTGCGATCCAAGATCTCCCACGTTCAGCCCCTGCCGTCGATCTCCTTCTAATCGGACGGACCGCATCGCCCCGTACCGCTTCGGCAGCCCGAGCCGCTGACCGCTGGCCCCCTCGCGTCAGTTCGAATCCCCTCTCCCACGCGTTGGCGCCCGAACTGGGCCGGAACAGCTCAGATCCAGCCGAGCCCCTCCCGGATCTAGCCCGTTTGATTTTTTTTCAGAAAACTATTTTAAAAATTTATTTGAATCTGCTAGATTATAAAATCTGTAGAATATTCTCTGAGTGTCCAAATTTGGTGATTCAAATTTTCATGTGAACCTTACAGTATTGTCTAGCCCCTAGTACTACATGCATGATTTTTAGGATAATAGAGATTATCTGATATTTAATTGTTGTAGATCTGGGGATTTACCATCTTAAATCCAAATCTGAAGTTCTGTGCTATGAAAATGTTTGATTCCAATTTTCAGAGGTGCCTTGTTGTAATGTGAAGCTTGAGGACTTGGTTTTGCTATTTTAGGAGTATTGAGTTGCATGCAGTAATTATTTTAGTGTTATTTAAGTTTCACATTGTTTTATTTATTGTGCCTAGTAGGAATATTATTTTTGGGTGATTCAAACTCTGGTGTGTTGTGCATTACTGTAGCTATCTAAATTGGTCTCTGTTAGAATTTTAGGAACAAATGAAAAGTTTAGATAATTAAATTGCTTTTCTAGTGATATGTGTGATTAGGAAATTCATTATAAATCAACCCTAGCAGCTTTTGATTTGATTCCAATTAGGTTGGTTCTGTATAGTTGCTAGCTACCTGGTAGTATACTGGTTTCCATGCTTTGATTCATGTTAATGCCTACAAAGTGTTTGCCTTGTGCATATGACCTATTTTGCTATTAGAAATTATCTTGCTATTGTTAGGGTGATAATCCTTGTGTTAAATGATTTCTTGTATTATAATCTGAACATGTTTATTTCTGATACTCTTTGATTGAAATGTGATATTGCATGGTTTGTGTGTGGTTTATGTATGCAAGTGTGCTTATTGTGTGTTATTAACTTTTTCGGTGATAGAATCAAACGAAGAGTGTGCGGAGGAAGGAGAAGTATTTGAGTACCAGGAGGAGGAAGACCAGGGACTAGCCAACCAAGGCAAGCCATCTAAACTTGATGCATATCTGAATCCAATTCACTCAATTTGCAGGTTGCATAAAGGTTTACTAAATTGCATGTTTTCATATTGCTATAGCTGTTGTAGCAATTATATTGTTGGCTCATGCTCCACAAGCCAATTTGATATCATCCTTCGAGATGACCCCTTTGAACACCTATCCTTTACCCTTGTAGTGGTGGCTTGTTGATTTGCAACAAAGCCCTTGGAAAACTTCTAGTGGTGCCAAAAACTCTAGGATGGGAACACTCAAAGAAAAGTTTCGAAAATGTTTTCGAAAACCTTGGAGTAGTATCTATCCCACTGAAATGTTTTCAAAAATGGCTTTGGACAAATGGAGTTGGACATGGAGGGAAAAGGAGTGGTGGTTTTAAAAGAAAAGACATTCGTGATTATGTATTCACCCGGGGCAATTAACCCGTGCAACCACATTACCCTGGTATGGGACGGGGCTTAGTCCAAAGTTTATCTGCCTTAGTGCAGGGAGCCTCACACTATATAAGGGTTTGTAGGACACTGGAATCCGAGTTGTCGCAAGTGGTGGGCAATAGTGTAGCGGGCCCACCAATAGTCAACCCGCCTGGAAGACACTTGGGTTTCTCCCGCTGTGGCACTGGAACTACGCTCGACGGAGGTAGACAGCCAGGGTTTGCCGGGGAGGTATACTCCATAGGGTAGGCACCCATACTAAGGTGGATAGATGGAAGGCTCTGATCGATTATCCGAACCCCGCATACTTGTGTATGACGGTCCATGGTGGTATCCCGGTGGATTTATCGGATGGTGTGGGTAAAGTGTACAACCTCTGTAGAGTGTAAATCTATTCGAATAGCCGAGTCCTCGGTCATGGACGGTTGAACTGGCTGTTGCCTAACCCAATGTCGAGTTTTGGTTTTACAAAAGTGTTTTCGGAAAAATGGAGTAAAGTGCCGGACGGAGTACTCGGAGGGTACTGCCATGGCACGGTGATGGTTCGGAGTACTTGCGGGGTACTGCCGAAGGAAATGGAGATGGTCATATGTGATTGACCAGATTTATAAAGGAGGGTGGTCATGTTTGATTGACCCCCGGCTCTTCTCTTGAAAATGAGTTCCCCCTTTCCTACAGCTTTTACTAAAATAGTTTTTATAAAATTCTTCTTTAATAAGGATATAGAGATGTTGTATGACATGCTATATCGACAAGAGAAACTTGTTAGTATAGGATAAGCTAGACTAGAGCCTTTCACCTTGCTACAGCCAAATAGCATGCAACTTGTTCCTCTTAGGTGGTTTGTGAGTACAATTCCAAAATGTACTCACGGCTTTGTCCCTGGCTATTAACTTGGTCAGATTATGGTGAAGATTACGATGATGATGGTGAGGAGTACAACGATGATGCCGGTGCGAACTAGGATCTGTCTCCCGGTCAGTCGCCTGTAGGGTAGAGGCATGACATGGGCTACCGACACTGCTTTTGTTTCCACTGCAATGCTTAGAGAACTTTCCCTGTGTGGCATTTGAATTCGGCCAAGTGGCCATGTAAGACTATTTGAACTCGTTATGTAATGGATGATGTACTCTGTAATGCCAACTCTGTTATGTGGATTCACGATGGTCTTCCTGGGATCGTGAATTGTATGCATAACGGGAATCACGGGTGGTAAGCCGGGGTCCCCACCGAGTTGGTATCAGAGCCATCCTAGCCTTAGGAGACCTTAGTTAGCATGGGCGTTAGACCGGACCAAAAACTATTTTCACTACTAAATTAAAAGAGATGGCTTAATATATATAAGGTAAATATATATTTCTCTCGTCTCTTCCCTCATTCTTTAAGCATTTAGACTACTTGCATCTTAATTCAAGTTTTTACTGTATTTAAAATATTGCACACTTGAGTAAGTTATTAATTCAATCTACCCTAAAATTTGTGTAGATGGACGCTCCTACTGCACACCCTCAGGTTGGTACCCACGAGGACATGCTCGTCTTTGAGCGCGACTTGGTGGAGTTGGTCGTGCGTCTCAGACGCCCGCGTCTGGAGATCCAAGGTTACCGTCTCTTCGAGGAGGGTACCCGGGAGCTGGCTTACCAGGTTGTTTGACAGGTCCACGGGAAGGAGGTCCCGCCGACTTCTCAGGAGTTCACCTTCGAGGTGATTGAGCGTAGTTGGGGCGATGGCCTGATGTGTGTTTGCGACACGACATCTCGCGCCTTGTCCACCTCCACTACGATGAGCTGCTGGGCACCCGCTACGAGCACTATGGGAGGGTCGACTCTGACGGCTTTCCCCACCAGGCCACCGCTCACAATCCCTTCAGTCGCCACCTATGCCACATGGAGGCCCTGCTGCACCACACTCAGGGGCAGCTGGACCATGTCCGTATGGTCGCCGACGAGAGAGGCCTGGAGTTGGCCGTTCTTCGTGAGGATCTTCAGGAGTCCATTTTCTCTCGTCACCACCTCCTCGCTGCCAAGAGGAGGATTGTGAAGAGGAACAGGGCTCTGAGGCAGCGTGTCCGTGATCTGGAGGATCACCTAGCTTCACTTGAGAGCCACATGTCCGAGCTAGAGGAGGAGACCACCGAGCTCCGCAAGGAGAACGAGGCATTACTTGGCCGCAACGATGATCACCAGGAGGCCTACGACGAGGAGCCCGCGAGCACTGAGGACGATGACCGTGGTAGCGATAACGGTGATGACCGCGACACTATCATAAACTTCTACGCGCGTGAGACTCCGATGGAGGAGGACCCCGAGGAGGTTGTCCCCCTCGTTAGCGTCGACGAGTAGGTACCGGTGCACTGCTACTTTACTTAGGATGTCGCGTATCGAGTAGGACTACCCGATCCCTTTTGCACATATGTGTTGTATGGTTCCGCTGAAACCATTTGGTGTGTTGTTGCATGAGACTATGTGATGTGTGTGCTAGACTTGAGTGGCACTTCTTTTGCATATATGTATGTATGTATGTGTTGAACTTGGATGATTATGGATGTCGTTGTGGTATGCTCATGGATGCTTGGTGTAATTATGCATCTTATGTTCATTTTTTATATTTTATTGCACAACTTGTTCCTCCCGCATTTTGTTGTCGTTTCTCACCAAATAACCTATCCAGAATGGCTCCGGAAACGCGAGGCCACGCTGGAAGCAACCCGCCCCCACCTCTTGAGCCTAGCATGGCACAGGTGCTGCGGCTCATGCTAGAGGATCGTGAAGCCGCACGCACCGAGCGCCAAGCCAACCTCACCACACTCCAGCACCTCGCCCAGATTGCCACCACCAACAACAACAATGGTGGCAATGGCAATGATGAGCCCCAAAGCAAGCTTAGGGATTTCCAGAATTCCAATCCCCCAACCTTCTCCAAGTCCATCGAGCCTCTAGATGCCGACGATTGGCTCTGGACCATTGAGAACAAGTTAGAGTATGCCGGAGTTGGAGCGAATGATAAGGTACTGTACGCGACCCACTTCCTAGCTGGCACCGCTGGAGCATGGTGGGAGAATGTCTGTGCCATGCAGCCCGAGGGTCAAGTGATGACTTGGGAAGCTTTCAAGACCAAGTTTCGCAAGGCCCACATTCCTTCTGGACTCATCAAGATCATGAGGGACAAGTTCCTCAATCTGAAGCAAGGTGGGATGAGCGTCCCCGAGTACCTTGACAAGTTTACCACCTGGGGAAGATATGCACCCAATGACATCAACACCGATGAGAAGAAAAGAGAGTGGTTCCTCAATGGACTGCAAGAGGAGATGCGGACATATCTTGTAGCTGTGCACTATCCCGACCTGGAAGCTATGATGGATGCAGCCATTATGGTTGAGGATAAAAACAAGGCTGCCCGCGAGAGTCGCAAGAGGAGGATGATGAGTCAAGGTGGACCTAGTGGATAGCGGTCCCGCAGCCTGCCCCCATCCAGGGCTGCACCACCTCCACAGAGGTTTGCCTCTCAAGCCCCTAGGCCCAACAACCCAAACCGTCACAACTCTAGCAACCGCCCTTCAGGCAGGAATTTCTCTGGAGGCAACCACAACACCTTCAACCCTAATAACCGCAGCCAAGGCAGTGGATGTTACACCTGCGGCTAGCCTGGACACTTCTCTAAGGAGTGCCCATTGAAGAAGCCCTCTGCACCGAGCCTCAGCGCGCCTCAACCCAATCAGGGTCAAGGCCGTGGAACCACTGGTAGGAACCAGAAGACCCAAGCCAATAATGCAAGAGGCCATCTGAACCATGTCACTGCTGAAGAAGCTGCCGAGGCCCCTGATGTCGTTCTGGGTACGTTTCTCGTCAACTCAGTCCCTGCAAAGGTGTTGTTTGATTCTGGTTCATCGCATTCGTTTGTCACTGAGAGATTTGTGGCCGTGGGAGGGTTGACCGCGACTCAAATGGCACGCAACATGATAGTTCAAATTCCTGGATCCCAAGTTAGAGCTCATTTGTCCTGCGAAGGGGTACCCGTAGTTATTCATGGGGTATCCTTCTAAGCCAACTTGATCATTCTAGGCACGAAGGGTTTGGATGTGGTACTTGCAATGGATTGCATGTCCAAGTATCAGGGGCACATAGATTGCGCCAGGAAGTCTATAACCATAACCAACAGTGAAGGTATTCAAATTGAGCACATCGCAACCATGCCATCCTGTAAAGCCTACTACAAGAAGTCCGTGTCTGGGCCAACCATTGACCAAGTCCCGGTGGTATGTGAATATCCTGATGTTTTCCCCAAAGAATTGCCAGGTATGCCCCCTGACAGGGATATCGAATACATTATTGAGTTGTTTCCCGGAACAGCCCCTATAGCACAAAGAGCCTACCGCATGAACCCCCAGGATTTAGAAGAGTTAAAGAGGCAACTCGCTGATATGCTCAGCAAGGGTCTTATCCGTCCCAGTGCATCACCTTGGGGATCGCCTGTTCTTTTTGTGGACAAGCGAGACGGTTCCATTCAATTGTGTGTGGACTACCATAAACTGAATGAGGTGACCATCAAAAACAAGTACCCACTACCAAAGATTGAAGACCTATTTGATCAGCTGAATGGAGCCAAAGTGTTCTCCAAGATTGATCTTCGCACTAGATATCGTCAGCTGAAAGTCCGTGAGTCCGATATACCCAAGACCGCCTTCACCACTCGCTACGGCTTGTTTGAGTACACCGTAATGTCATTCGGCCTAACCAATGCCCCTGCCTACTTCATGAATCTCATGAATAAGGTGTTCATAAAGTTCCTCGACAAGTTTGTGGTGGTGTTCATTGATGACATCTTGGTCTATTCCCAGACCGAGGAAGAGCACACAGAGCATCTGCGGCTAGTGTTGGGAACCTTGCGAGAGCAGCAACTTTATGCCAAGTTGAGCAAATGCGAATTTTGGCTGAAAGAAGTTAGATTTCTGGATCATGTTATCTCAGCCGGTGGAGTGTCCGTGGACCCCTCTAAAATTACCTCTATCCTGGAAAGAAAAGCCCCGACCAATACCACTGAAGTTCGAGCATTCCTCGGACTAGCTGGCTATTACCGTAAGTTTGTTGAAGGATTTTCTAGCATCGCTCGCCCGTTGACCCAACTCCTCAAGAAGGATAAGAAGTGTCGTGGGGATGACTTCTGGGGCATGCCAAGGGCCGTGCTATCTGCCGGCTGGCGTCCCGGGAATCTCCACGGCGCTAGGATAAGAAGACCGGCTCTGCCCGAAGGGCCGCCTGCACCAGCAGCCGGCTGGTGACTCCACCGAGGAGAGCTAGAGCCAGGCGATGAAGACAAGATTCCTCCAACGGCTATTTTGCCGAAAGTGGCCTGGCCCCTGACAAGATCGACAGAGGCGAAGGACGGGCATGATGCAAGCCACATCCAGACTCCACCAACCAGCGAGCAAGAGCCTTCCCCACGAAAGGTTCCGAGACAAAAGGGAGGGCATATGCCTCCCAGATGCCAATCCAAGGGGGAAAAGGCGCTTTATAAAGTGCTATTATCAGACGAGGACTGAGGAGGGCCAGAAGATCACGTCGTGGATGCAGCCATGGAGGAGCCGACAGCTAGACAGCCGGTCACCTAACCTGTAACCAGACCCCCGCCTATATAAGGGGGTCTGGACACTTAGTCTAGAGAGATCCGATCTTCTTCTTCCTCCTCTAGACCGAACAGCTCGAGGAGCGTTGTAACCACTGTGAAGATAATAAAAAACAAGGCAGGAAGTAGGGGTTTTACCTCCGGCATGGAGGGCCCTAAACCTGGGTAAACCGAGGTGTCTCAGTTGGCACAATCTCGAGCCGGACCCATCATCACACACTGTCGAGCCCCTTCGTTAAGCCATCCCCATGGCTACTGTCTCCAAATTCCCACGACAGTTGGCGCCCATCGTGGGGCAATGCGTGGCGGCGACCGAAGTCAAGTTCCGGCCGGGACCCTGATCGGCTCTTGGCGAGAAGGTCGCCTTCGGCCTTGTCTGGAGGTTCGGCACCTTCGACTGCATCAGCGACAACTTAGCCTTCTTCAAGAATGGCTTCGGCAACAGCGGCTCCTTCCTCGACGTCGGCAGCCATCACTTCTACGTCGCCAAGCCCTTCCCAGAGGAGGTAACCGATGTGCTTGACCCTCTCTGTGACACAGGTTCAGACTACAGTGAAAGAAGTGACCTTCGTACCATGGTCGAAGTGCTGGCCCTGGAGGATGATGGTGGCGGCGACCTACCGCGCACTGCGCGCCCGCCGCTCGAACGCCCACCTCAACAGGAGCAAGATCTTCCACCTCCAGAGCGGGACGTGTTGGACGCCGCCATCATGGACCTGCGCGCTCCACTCGACCTCACCGCCGATCCAGTCAAGCTCTCTGAGGATCTGGAGCAGACGCGCCGTAACCTCCTCAAAGAAGCGATCGGTGTCGAAGACACTCGTCAGCGCGTCCTCTCCACGCTCCACGAGTACAACACCGCCCAAGGCTTCACCCCGGCTAGAGATGGTCCCAGCCGGGCGGGACAAGTTCGTCAACGAGGTTGTGAGCTGGGCGCGGAGCTAAACCAGGCAGCACCCTCGGCGAAGCTGCCCCCTGTCATTGCCAAGCCTACCTACAGCATGCCCATGAAGAACCTCGGTGCCGCGCGCTACATCACCTCCGAACTGGCCGGACTGCAAGGTGAGGACTTGCAGGAGAAGCAAGCCCGGCTCCAGGAACTCCTGGACGCCGCTGATCTGTAGCAGCAGGCGATGGAGCCGCACGGAGAGGCGAGTGGCACATGGCACAACAACCGCAACCGCATTGTGGTAGCTGGCCAAAACAAGTCGCAGGCGCAGGCTTCATCACCCAATCATGGCCCGGCGGAGCACAGCCGGAGCAACCGAGCTCCTGGCAAAAGCGGTAGAAACCATCGCACCCAGCATTCTGGCCACCACAGCCGATAGCCCCGAGATCCGGCTGCGGTCACCAGCAAGCCGCGCAATCACCCTCGGCCAAATGCGGCGGAGCCGGCACACGGCAAGTCTGCAGTGCAAGTGGCGCTGGCTCCAGGAGCCGGCCAAGGTGCCCAAGGACACCAGCCAGCCCGCTCGCACGTGAGCCTGAGGATTGGAGAGCGCTCCGACCGGCCAAAGGATGATGCATGCCATGGGCTCAACCAATTGGCGGACTCCAAGTTCGACGAAGAGGAGTCTTCGGTGGGGCCGGTTTGTTTCGGCCCCCGCATCCGCAACGAGCCCTTCCCGGCCAAGTTCGCGCTTCCACGCGATATGCCCAAATACACTGGGGCGATGAAGCCAGCAGACTGGCTATCAGACTACGTCACCGCCGTTGACATCGCGGGTGGCAACAAGAGGACAGCGGTGCGCTACGCGCCGCTCATGCTCACAGGATCTGCTCGGACGTGGCTCAATAGCCTGCCGGCTCTGCAGATCAACTCATGGCATGACTTCCAGGAAGCGTTTATCAAGAACTTCACCGGGACTTACAAGCGACCACCCCGCCCACGGTAGATGGCCCTCTGCAAGCAAGGTCCGGACGAGCCAAACCGTGACTACCTCACGAGATGGTCCGAGCTGCGCAACTCATGCGAAGGGGTGGACGAGGAGCAGGCTATTGGCTACTTCACGGACGGATGCAGAGAAGGGACCTTGTTGAAGCATAAGCTCCACAGGACCGAGCCGAAGACAATGGCTGACTTCATGGCGATAGCGGACAAGTACGCTTCCGCTGACTCTGCCGCAAGGGTGCAATGCATTGAGCCAGCACCAGCCGGAGGCCAATCCCAGTAGGCATCCGGCCAGGGTGGACATCACAACCGTGATCGCCACGGCAAGAGAAAGGATGAGCGTCGTGATAACAAGTACAGCTCCCAGCAAGTGGCCGCTGTACAAGGAAGCCCGGGGGCTACGGGTGGAAGTCAGAAGCGCAAGGGAGACAAGTTCAGCAAGGACAAGTACACCATCGAGGTGATGCTAGATAAACCCTGCAAGTTCCATTGCATCTCAGGCAAGCCAGCAGCGCATACTACTCGCCAGTGCAGTTTCACCAGAGACCTGGAGCAAGGCAACCATCAACTGCCCGGCCCTCCGCCAGGCCTGCCGGCTGAAGCACAAGGAAACAAGAACTGGCAGCCAGCCAAAGCGGCTGGGGACTACCCTAAGGAGGCTAATGTGGAGCAGCACCACGTGTTCACTTCCCAGACGGAAGAACCGAAGGACGAACCATGGTTTGGTGTCGAGGTGAACACAGTCATGCAAGTTGGACCACAGTACATGCACTGGTCTGAAGCATCCATCACTTGGGGGCGTGAAGATCACCCGCCACTCATGCCTAGACCCGGGGGCTACGCGCTGGTCTTGAACCCAATTGTGTTCTCCGAGACGCATACCTGCCGATTCTCGCGCGTACTCATCGATGGAGGCAGCAGCATCAACCTGCTCTACCGTACCTCGATGGAGAAGCTCGGGATCCCTGCAATCCAGCTGAAGCCTATGAAGCTAACCTTTCATGGGATCGTGTTGGGACACTCTTGTACACCAATGGGGAAGATCCAATTAGAAGTGCTGTTCGGTGAGAAGGACAATCATCGCCGTGAACCGATCTGGTTCGAAGTGGTAGACCTCAATAGCCCCTATCATGCACTTCTTGGTCGACCCACCCTGGCCAAGTTCATGGCGGTCCCGTACTACGCCTACTTGAACATGAAGCTTCCTGGCCCTCGTGGGGTGATTACTGTCACCAGGTGCTACAAGAAGTCGATAGAATGTGCGAGAGCAAGCTCTAAACTGGCAGAGGCTCTGGTCATTGCTGAGGAGAAGCGTCAGCTACTGCAGCGGGTGGCGGCGACCCAGCCAGGCTGTCCGGCACCAAACCAGCCGGCTCCTCACTCAAGCCGGCAAGCAGCACCAAGAAATTCCCACCCGAAGTGGGCAAGGAGGCCAAAGCCTTTGTCTCGAGGGCTGGCCCTTCCTCGAGGTAGGAGGGTGCACCTCAGGGCCTCGCCCGAGACAGTGAAGGTATTCAAATTGAGCACATCGCAACCATGCCATCCTGTAAAGCCTACTACAAGAAGTCCGTGTCTGGGCCAACCATTGACCAAGTCCCGGTGGTATGTGAATATCCTGATGTTTTCCCCAAAGAATTGCCAGGTATGCCCCCTGACCGGGATATCGAATACATTATTGAGTTGGTTCCCGGAACAGCCCCTATAGCACAAAGAGCCTACCGCATGAACCCCCAGGAGTTAGAAGAGTTAAAGAGGCAACTCGCTGATATGCTCAGCAAGGGTCTTATCCGTCCCAGTGCATCACCTTGGGGATCGCCTGTTCTTTTTGTGGACAAGCGAGACGGTACCATTCAATTGTGTGTGGACTACCATAAACTGAATGAGGTGACCATCAAAAACAAGTACCCACTACCAAAGATTGAAGACCTATTTGATCAGCTGAATGGAGCCAAAGTGTTCTCCAAGATTGATCTCCGCACTAGATATCATCAGCTGAAAGTCCGCGAGTCCGATATACCCAAGACCGCCTTCACCACTCGCTACGGCTTGTTTGAGTACACCGTAATGTCATTCGGCCTAACCAATGCCCCTGCCTACTTCATGAATCTCATGAATAAGGTGTTCATAAAGTTCCTCGACAAGTTTGTGGTGGTGTTCATTGATGACATCTTGGTCTATTCCCAGACCGAGGAAGAGCACGCAGAGCATCTGCGGCTATTGTTGGGAACCTTGCGAGAGCAGCAACTTTATGCCAAGTTGAGCAAATGCGAATTTTGGCTGAAAGAAGTTAGATTTCTGGATCATGTTATCTCAGCCGGTGGAGTGTCCGTGGACCCCTCTAAAATTACCTCTATCCTGGAAAGAAAAGCCCCGACCAATACCACTGAAGTTTGAGCATTCCTCGGACTAGCTGGCTATTACCGTAAGTTTGTTGAAGGATTTTCTAGCATCGCTCGCCCGTTGACCCAACTCCTCAAGAAGGATAAGAAGTGTCATGGGGATGACTTCTGGGGCATGCCAAGGGCCGTGCTATCTACCGGCTGGCATCCCAGGAATCTCCACGGCGCTAGGATAAAAAGACCGGCTCTGCCCGAAGGGCCATTTGCGCCAGCAGCCGGCTGGCGACTCCACCGAGGAGAGCCTGAGCCGGGTGATGAAGACAAGATTCCTCCAATGGCTATTTTGCCGAAAGTGGCCTGGCCCCCGACAAGATCGACAGAGGCGAAGGATGGGCGTGACGCAAGCCACATCCAGACTCCACCAACCAGCGAGCAAGAGCCTTCCCCACGAAAGGTTCCGAGACAAAAGGGAGGGCATATGCCTCCCAGATGCTGATCCAAGGGGGAAAGACGCTTTATAAAGTGATATGGACTGAGGAGGGCCAGAAGATCACGTCGTGGACGCAGCCATGGAGGAGCCGGCAGCCGGACAGCCGGTCACCTAACCTGTAACCAGACCCCCGCCTATATAAGGGGGTCTGGACCCTTAGTCTAGAGAGATCCGATCTTCTTCTTCCTCCTCTAGACCGAACAGCTCGAGGAGCGTTGTAACCATTGTGAAGATAATACAAAACAAGGCAGGAAGTAGGGGTTTTACCTCCGGCGTGGAGGGCCCTAAACCTGGGTAAACCGAGGTGTCTCAGTTGGCACAATCCCGAGCCGGACCCATCGTCGCACACCGTCGAGCCCCTTCGTTAAGCCATCCCCATGGCTACTGTCTCCAAATTCCCATGACAGTTGGCGCCCACCGTGGGGCAACGCGTGGCGGCGACCGGAGTCAAATTCCGGTCGGGACCCTCATCGGCTCTTGGCGAGAAGGTCGCCTTTGGCCTTGTCTGGAGGTTCGGCACCTTCGACTGCGTCAGCGACAACTTAGCCTTCTTCAAGAATGGCTTCGGCAACAGCGGCTCCTTCCTCGACGTCGGCAGCCACCACTTCTACATCGCCAAGCCCTTCCCGGAGGAGGTAACCAATGTGCTTGACCCTCTCTGTGACACAGGTTCAGACTGCAGTGAAAGCAGTGACCTTTGTACCATGGTCGAAGTGCTGGCCCTGGAGGATGATGGTGGCGGCGACCTACCGCGCACTGCGCGCCCGCCGCTCGAACGCCCACCTCAACAGGAGCAAGATCTTCCACCTCCAGAGCGGGACGTGTTGGACGCCGCCATCATGGACCTGCGCGCTCCACTCAACCTCACCGCCGATCCAGTCAAGCTCTGTGAGGATCTGGTGCAGACGCGCCGTAACCTCCTCAAAGAAGCGATCGGCGTCGAAGACACTCATCGACGCGTCCTCTCCACGCTCCACGAGTACAACACCGCCCAAGGCTTCACCCCGGCCAGAGATGGTCCTAGCTGGGCGGGACAAGTTCGTCAACGAGGTTGTGAGCTGGGGGCGGAGCTAAACCAGGCAGCGCCCTCGGCGAAGCTGCCCCTGTCATTGCCAAGCCTACCTACAGCATGCCCATGAAGAACCTCGGTGCCGCGCGCTACATCACCTCCGAACTGGCCGGACTGCAAGGTGAGGACTTGCGGGAGAAGCAAGCCCGGCTCCAGGAACTCCTGGACGCCGCCGATCTGCAGCAGCAGGCGATGGAGCCGCACGGAGAGGCGAGTGGCACATGGCACAACAACCGCAACCGCATCATGGTAGCTGGCCAAAACAAGTCGCAGGCACAGGCTTCATCACCCAATCATGGCCCGGCGGAGCACAGCCGGAGCAACCGAGCTCCTGGCAAAAGCGGTAGAAACCATCGCACCCAGCATTCTGGCCACCACAGCCGATATCCCTGAGATCTAGCTGCGGTCACCAGCAAGCCGCGCAATCACCCTCGGCCAAATGCGGCGGAGCCGGCACACGGCAAGTCTGAAGCTCAAGTGGCGCTGGCTCCAGGAGCCGGCCAAGGTGCCCAAGGACACCAGCCAGCCCGCTCGCACGTGAGCGTGAGGATTGGAGAGCGCTTTGACCGGCCAAAGGATGATGCACGCCACGGGCTCAACCAATTGGCGGACTCCAAGTTCGACGAAGAGGAGTCTTCGGCGGGGCCGGTTTGTTTCGGCCCCCGCATCTGCAACGAGCCCTTGCCGGCCAAGTTCGCGCTTCCACGCGATATTCCCAAATACACTGGGGCGGTGAAGCCAGCAGACTGGCTATCAGACTACGTCACCGCCGTTGACATCGCGGGTGGCAAAACAAGAGGACAGCGGTGCGCTACGCGCCGCTCATGCTCACAGGATCTGCTTGGACGTGGCTCAATAGCCTGCCGGCTCTGCAGATCAACTCATGGCATGACTTCCAGGAAGCGTTTATCAAGAACTTCACCGGGACTTACAAGCGACCACCCCGCCCACGGTAGCTGGCCCTCTGCAAGCAAGGTCCGGACGAGCCAAACCGTGAGTACCTCACGAGATGGTCCGAGCTGCGCAACTCATGCGAAGGGGTGGGCGAGGAGCAGGCTATTGGCTACTTCACGGACGGATGCAGAGAAGGGACCTTGTTGAAGCATAAGCTCCACAGGACCGAGCCAAAGACAATGGCTGACTTCATGGCGATAGCGGACAAGTACGCTTCCGCTGACTCTGCCGCAAGGGTGCAATGCATTGAGCCAGCACCAGCCGGAGGCCAATCCCAGTAGGCATCCGGCCAGGGTGGACATCACAACCGTGATCGCCACGGCAAGAGAAAGGATGAGCATCGTGATAACAAGTACGGCTCCCAGCAAGTGGCCGCTGTACAAGGAAGCCCGGGGGCTACGGGTGGAAGTCAGAAGCGCAAGGGAGACAAGTTCAGCAAGGACAAGTACACCATCGAGGTGATGCTAGATAAACCCTGCAAGTTCCATTGCATCTCAGGCAAGCCAGCAGCGCATACTACTCGCCAGTGCAGTTTCACCAGAGACCTGGAGCAAGGAAACCATCAACTGCCCGGCCCTCCGCCAGGCCTGCCGGCTGAAGCACAAGGAAACAAGAACCGGCAGCCAGCCAAAGCGGTTGGGGACTACCCTGAGGAGGCTAATGTGGAGCAGTACCACGTGTTCACTTCCCAGACGGAAGAACCGAAGGACGAACCATGGTTTGGTGTCGAGGTGAACGCAGTCATGCAAGTTGGACCACAGTACATGCACTGGTCTGAAGCATCCATCACTTGGGGGCGTGAAGATCACCCGCCACTCATGCCTAGACCCGGGGGCTACACGCTGGTCTTGAACCCAATTGTGTTCTCCGAGACGCATACCTGCCGATTCTCGCGCGTACTCATCGATGGAGGCAGCAGCATCAACCTGCTCTACCGTACCTCGATGGAGAAGCTCGGGATCCCTGCAATCCAGCTGAAGCCTATGAAGCTAACCTTTCATGGGATCGTGTCGGGACACTCTTGTACACCAATGGGGAAGATCCAATTAGAAGTGCTGTTCGGTGAGAAGGACAATCATCGCCGTGAACCGATCTGGTTCGAAGTGGTAGACCTCAACAGCCCCTATCATGCGCTGCTTGGTCGACCCACCATGGCCAAGTTCATGGCGGTCCCGTACTACGCCTACTTGAAGATGAAGCTTCCTGGCCCTCGTGGGGTGATTACTGTCACCAGGTGCTACAAGAAGTCGATAGAATGTGCGAGAGCAAGCTCTAAACTGGCAGAGGCTTTGGTCATTGCTGAGGAGAAGCGTCAGCCACTGTAGCGGGTGGCGGCGACCCAGCCAGGCTGTCCGGCACCAAGCCAGCCGGCTCCTCACTCAAGCCGGCAAGCAGCGCCAAGAAAGTCCCACCTGAAGTGGGCAAGGAGGCCAAAGCCTTTGTCTCGAGGGCTGGCCCTTCCTCGAGGTAGGAGGGAGCACCTTAGGGCCTCGCCCGAGACAAGTTGATATGTTGATCACTTAAGAACTTTGGCTAGCCAAGGCAAAACCTTGTATCCCGAACAAGTGTTGATGAATAAAAGAAAGTTGGGCGGCATACGGCTAATCCCAGGAAAGAGTGCTTTAAGTGTCTTTTACCTTTCTAGCGTTATTCATGGGGGTTGAAAACCAGCTTCGAGCGGGAGCCGGCAGCCCCGAACCGTTGAACCTCTCGCCAGACGAACGAGTACTGCGTGTGGATCGGACCTCGAGCCTAACCTCCATCCCAGGCTCGGAATAGGCCGTAGGGAATGGAGCCGGCAGGTCACCCACCTAGGAAAATCGCTAAGAGGAAACGCTCGAAACCCGACGAATCGAGCCTCTTGTCAGACGAACGAGTACTGCGTGCAGATCGGACCCCAAGCCCAACTTCCATCCCGAGCCGCGGGGGATGGATCCAGTAGGTCACCCACTTTGGAAAATCGCTAAGAGGACAGGACGCAAAGACGTCAAAAGCATTGCTATTCGCCTAAGAACTGCGTGCGTTGGTTAATAGTTGCGCGTGGGCTGGACCAAGCCAGATCTTTTATGCACCGAAGTACTACTCCTCATCCTGCGGCACGCTCCCACCCTAGACTGGCATTCGGCTGCCAGTCCAAGGGAGACCAACCGGCTCCAAGCTGCCGGTTGGGGGTAGAAGGGCCGAAGGATGGGGAGATAAAGGAAAAAGTCAAAAGAGGTCAGGCTAAATCTGGTTCACAAACAACTAGAAACCAATGCATAAGGGACTTGGGATGAAACGTCATCGGTGTACATGAGTGAAATGTCATTGGGCATGGCATAAGTTCAACACACATACAAACGAATAAGGAAACCTTGACACAGTCAGGGGGCGCTTGGCGAGCCGGCCGGCTCCAAAATGAAGTCATCACCGCTGGGGGACGGAGGGATGGAGTTGTCAGCGGGATCCTCGGAGGATTTCTGAGGCGCCTCTGCAGAGCTGGGCTCTTTGAAATCCACATCGTCCGAAGACTCGTCACTCTCCCTAGTGTCAAAGAGTACACTGGTGTTGGCACATTCTGCAATGGCGCGGGTGCGCTAGCGAAGCTTGGCCTCATCGAGAGCAGCCAACCCACCCTCGCGAAGATGCTCTAGTTAGTCTATGTTAACACCTGGGTACCACAAGAGCACAGACTCCAAGGCTTGCGCAGCGCCGTCTCGGGCCGCAGACTCCTTCCAGACGTCGACCCGGTTGGACACGAGCGGGATCCATTTTAGGAGCGTCTGGATATCGACAGGCACCGCTCGCGCAGGCCACAAATCTTTGAACATAGAGGCAACAGCTTGGCGAAGTTCGCCCCCAGCTTAGCCACTGGGTGGAGTCGGCCTTTGACCAATGCCATCAGCTCTCCGGAGGTAAATTTGGCCTTGGGGTCGTTGCAGGGGACGATCTTCTGCTCGGCCTGATACTTCTCCAGCGCGGCTGTCGCGGCCCCATCAGAGTCAGGGAAGGCCCCTGCAAGAACGGCCAGAAAATGAGGAAATGGCTTGAAAGAGCAAAGGCTGGGAAGCGAGGGCAGAAGCGTACCGTGAAGAGCGTCCTCTAGTCCCAGGAGGCTGGAGTGGAGCTTGCGATCCCAAGCGTGCCAAGCACTGAGATTGGTGTCATGCTGCTTGCTGTCACGCTCCCGAAGGGATTCCAGCTCGTTGATCTTAGCATTGCGGCTCTCGACTTTGCTTTCCAGCGACGCGCAAAGCTCGTCCACCTCACTGTCATACTTCACGGAGAGGATGTCTCACTCTTTGGCCAACTAGTGATCAAACTCCAGCCGCAGCTTCGATTCTGCCTCCTGAGCTTCTGTCAGCTCCGTTTCCAACTCCTGGGCCCGGGCGGCCTAGGACCGCAAACTTTGGAGTTCCTCCGCATGCTCCCGCTTGAGTAGCTCAACCGCGTCGGCCGACACCGAGTTAGCCAGCTGGGACTCAAGCGAGGAGATGAGCGAGGCGGCATCTGAGAATGGAAATGTGAGGACAGAGAAGGCAGCAGTAGCATTTCGAGGCAAAGGGACCTGGGCCTACCTGATAGCTTCTCCAGCTCCTTTTTTAGAGCCTGGTACTGAGATTTGCCGCCATGGTACTTTGCCAGCAGCTTCTGGAAGACGTTAGCTTGGAGCGTATTTAGATCCTTTGGAAAATAGAAAGGCAACGTTTTCTTAGCGAGATTCATTTTCAAGTCAGTTGTCGCCATAGCTACCTCGAAACTCGGGGGCTAGGGTGAAGGGAGAAATTGGTCACAGAGTTACAGGCCTCGCCCCCCAGTCGGTAGAAGAAATCAAAAGTTGAGAGCATGATACTCACGATGGTGATCTGCGATGCCTCGAGCAACTGGAGGTTTACGTTCCTCAGCGACTCCTTAACGACAGAAAGCTGCGTGCTCAGCTCTGCCAAGGTCAAGTTGTTGCCTTGGGCCTTGAGTTTTCCGCCAGTCTCGACGCTGGAGGCAGTATCCGCCCATTCCTGCTGAAGTTGGCTAGCGGAGCTTAGACTCCCAACGCCAGACCCGGCCGTGGCAACATGGATCTTCTCCACGGAAGTGCCCTTGGCTGCAGCGTCGGGAGTCGGGGAAGCCTCGCCATGTTCACTCCCTGCCGCCCGAGCGGTGAGGGGTCCTTGAGGATCTTTGCCAGAATTCGAAGCAGCCCCAAAGAGAGGGGGACCAGTGGCCGCGCCAATCCCGTCCCAAAAGTGGACATAATAGTCCGTACGCTCGAAGCAGCCAGCTCTGGAGGTTCTGATGCTTCCACCCGCGCCGAGGTGTCTCCCATCGTTTTCACCGCGACCTCGCGTGTGTCTTCATGACCGAGCGGGTCGAAGGACACGTCAGCGGCGGTGACCTCCCCCACTGCAACCTCACCAACGACAGGAGGAGGCGCAACGACTTCTGTCAAGACAGCTTCCCCGGCTCGCGCAAGCTCGGCCTCGGCCGCTGCAGTCGGGCTGGAGACAATTCTCGCTGATGTCTCCAGATGGGCAGGTTCCTCCATCATACTCTCACCCTCGACTACCCCCAGTCGCGGGGAATGGTGGCCCCCTCCAGCGGGGCCCAGGTCGCCGTTGGCGTCCTCCCTGCGCATCCTCTTGCTGCATGAGAGGTCAGGAGTTGAAGTTTCAGTTCCCCCGATGCCACTGCAGGGGGAGGCTGTGTAAGCAGGTCAACAGAAATGGGAGACCTACAAAGAAAGTACCCCATAATCAAGCTGATCAGGAATGTGATGGCCAAAAGCGGTGAGAAGTGCAGAGGCGGAAGGCTTACCCGGCCACAGCAGTAGCTCAACATTTGACCACCTTCTTTATCCTAGGAGGGAGTAGGCTTTTCGCTGCCGGCTCCGCTTTCTTTTGTTTCTCAGCCGGCTCGGCCGGAGCCGGCTGGACCCCTCTCTTGGAGCCAGTCGCCCGACTTTCGGCTCCCTCTGGGTCATCCGGCTTCGAAGTGGCCGGTTCTGGAGCAACAGGAGGTTGTTCCGGAGATGCCGGCAGGTCCATGATCGGAATGGCCTGAGCTCCAGTGGCGGTCGCGGCGGCTACATGGAGGGCTACACCCCCGAGGGCGATAGCCGACCCTGGTTCATCATCATCCTCGGACCAGTCTCTTAAGGAGGAGGGACCTAGGAACTTACTGGAGTGGCTAAGGGGCTCGCCTGAGTCCTCGAGCTCCTCACTTCCATCATCGCCGTGGGTGGCGCTTGAACCCTCGGCGGCGGCATTGGAGCCGGCATCATCATCCTCCTCGCTGTCATCCCAGACGACCTCGTCATCTGAATGCTCCTTATCGGTGGCAAAGTCTGTTTGGCGCGTGGCCGAATTCTCCGCAGTCTGCAGAGCAAATAAGTTCTGCCCAAGCCGAACGGGCAATGGTCAGGCTATCGACAATTCAAGGGAGGAGAAATAGAATCTAAGCCTAATAGATGCACCTCTGCGATCGGGTTGCTGCGGTCATAAGGCCTCAGGCCCCACGCCCATGTGGCCAGGAGTTTGACCTCGGCGATCCTGTTCGCCTTCTGTGCCACCTCTACCGCCGCCAGCATCCTAGAAGAGTGGCGAGTGGGATCTCTGGCGGATCCTAGGAAGCACATCTTGTGTGAGCGGCGCTGGAGAGGTGACAAGCGGGCATCCAGGAAAGCAAGCAGGAGGTCAGATGGCTTCAGGTTGCCATCCTTTTGCAGGGCGGTGATCCGCTGGAGTATCTTCGTTATGTCCGGCGAGGAACGAGGGAGTGGGGTACTCCAACTATCTCGCTCGCTGGGCCCGCTGGCATCAAAGGGGGGAAGGTTGATATAGTCAGCCCCCTCCTTCAGATTCTTCACATAGAAGAAGGAGCGCTGCCACTTCTTGCAAGACTCTTTCCCTTTCAGTCCAGGGAAATCCGCGGTCTTGCGTGTGTAGAAGGAGGCTATGCCCGCCGTCTAGGTCTTGAAGTAGATCAGCCACCAGAACAGCTCAACGTTAGGCCAGATGCCTAAATACGCCTCGCAGAGGGTCGCGAATGCGGCCAAGGTCATCATCGCATTTTCCCCGATGTGATGCGGCTGCAAATGGAAGTGATCCATGAACTGCCGCAGGAAGTTGCTAGCTGGCAGCGTGAAGCCCCTAGGGAAATGGTCGTAGAAGACCACCGTTTCCCCAGGTTGAGGAGCGGGCACTCATTTGCCGCTGGTGGGGTGGCAACCCACCAAGTCCACGGATGGCAGCACGCGACCCTGGAGCAGCAGCTCGATCCGTTTCTCTTTCACCCAGGAGCCTTCCCAGGATCCTTTGGGCAGATTTGCCTGAGCACCATCCTCGTCCGAGGTCGCCCCCTTCCCCTTCTGCCGAGAAGCCTTGGGAGCCATCTGGGTGCGGATCTGGATGAACGGAATGGCAGCGGCGGGAGTTCGGAACCCTAAATCTGTGGGGATGAAGCTTGGGAGTAGAGGATACCGGAGCGAGTGAGCACTGAAGGAGGATGAGAAGCGGGCGACCGGTGTTTCACTTCAGGAATGGTTCCCAGTTTAAAAGTGGGAGGGCGGATCAGTTGCGTATTTCACTCACGATGAGCTGGCAACTGACCCCTCCATCATGCGCCATGGTCGCATAAAGATCGGGCAACCACCGTGGTTGCCGCAAAGGATCGTGGGGCTAGAGTCGATTGGACATGACGCTATGGCGCACGGACAAGTGGCGCTTTGGTCCAGACCCCGAGGGAGCAAGTCCCAAGGAGCCGGACACCAAGTTTGAGTGGACTGAAAAGTGCGAGCAGAGTTTCCAAGAACTCAAGAAGAGACTTGTGTCAGCCCCCATTTTAACCATGCCCGACATCACCAAGAGCTTAGACGTCTACTGCGACGCATCCAAGCTTGGACTTGGGAGTGTCCTAATGCAAGATGGTAAGGTCATTGCTTACCTGTCTCGTCAACTACGCTGCATGAACTAAACTACCCTACCCATGACCTAGAGCTTGCTGCTATCGTTTAAGCACTCAAAACTTGGCGACACTACCTCATGGGAAACCGGTGTGAAATCTACATGGACCACAAGAGCTTGAAGTACATTTTCTCTCAGAAGGAGTTGAATATGAGGCAGAGGAGATGGATTGAGCGTATCAAGGACTATGACTTAGGCATACACTATCATCCGGGTAAGGTGAACATGGTCGCCGATGCCCTCAGCCGAGAGCCCTGCTCTCTAAATGCCCTACTAAAGACCAACCAGCCTACCCTATGTGAAGAGTTTGAGAGGTTTGGACTGGAGCTTGTGAGCCATGGGTTCCTAGCCAATCATGAAGTCCGACCTACTTTGTTTGACCAAATTAAGGAAGCCCAGAAAGGTCATGAGAGCATTGAAGGGATCAAGCATAGGATGGGACGAGAAGAGGTACCTGGGTTTTCGATTGATCAGCAAGGTGTGCTATGGTATAATGGCCGCCTATGCGTCCCTAGTGTTGATGAGTTGAAGCAGCTCATTTTGAAGGAGGCCCATGATACTCCCTATTCGATTCACCCAGGAGGCACCAAAATGTACCAAGACTTGAAAGAGCAGTTTTGGTGGCATGGCATAAAGCGAGAGATAGCCTTTTATATTGCCCAGTGCGACGTCTGCCAGCGTGTCAAGGCCGAGCACCAAAGACCTGCGGGTCTGCTGCAACCATTGAAGGTACCCATGTGGAAATGGGAAGAAGTTGGCATGGACTTTATTATAGTCCTACCAAGATCAGACCAAGGTCACAATTCCATTTGGGTTATTATCGACCGCCTCACCAAGGTAGCTCACTTCATACCCGTCAAAACTGTCTACAACAGGAGGCGTTTAGCCGAGCTTTACCTCGCCCGTATAGTCAGCCTCCATGGAGTCCCTAAAGTGATTGTCTCTGACAGAGGTTCCCAGTTCACTTCACGATTCTGGAACAGCCTACATGAAGCCTTAGGGACCAAACTCTCCTTTAGCACGGCATATCACCCACAAACCGGAGGTCAAACCGAGAGGGTCAATCAGATTCTTGAGGATATGCTTCGCGCCTGCGTCCTCTCATACGGGACCAAGTGGGAGGACTATTTTCCATTTGCCAAGTTCTCCTACAATAATAGCTATCAAGCTAGTCTACAGATGGCCCCCTTTGAAGCTCTATATGGTCGTAAATGTCGTACCCCTCTCAACTGGTCTAAGACTAGAGAACGTCAAGTGTTTGGCCCCGATGTCATCAAGGAAGCCGAAGAACAAGTGCAACTGATTCGCAACCACTTGAAGACCACCCAATCTAGACAGAAGAGCTACGCAGATTCTCGATGAAGGCCCCTTACCTTCCAAGTGGGAGACTTTGTCTATCTCCGGGTGACTCCACTCATGGGTATGCAGCGTTTCCATGTCAAGGGCAAGCTTGCACCTCGCTACATTGGCCCATACAAGATCCTTGAATGCCATGGAGAAATTTCCTACAAATTAGAGCTACCCCCGAAGTTGTCCGAGTTTCAAGACGTCTTCCACGTCTCACAGCTACGCAAGTGTCTCTAGACCCCCAGCAAGCCCGAAACCTTCAAGGAGGTTGACCAAGATTCCATTGACCTTAACCATGACTTGACCTACCGCGAGAGGCCAATCCGTGTTTTGGAGAAAGATGTTCGTCTCACTCGTAGATGTAAGATCAACATGTACAAGGTTCAGTGGAGCAACCATACCGAAGATGAGGCCACGTGGGAACGTGAAGATTATCTTCAGCGAGAGTTTCCCAAGTTGCTCAATGCTTAACTACCAAATCTCGGGACGAGATTCTTTTAAGGGGGGAAGGTCTGTAACACCATACTTTTTGTAAACCAGATTAGAACCAAATTTCAATTCATGGGTTTATGGAGAAATAAAAACTTGCATTTCAATGTGTGCTAGAGTTTGTGATTTCATGTGGTGTTTACATGATTTCATGTGCATGTGCGTGGATGCTATTTAAAAATCTTTTTCTTCTCGGATTTCTTTTCTTTATCAATTCTTGCAAACATAAGTGACCTAGGAGAATGTTTTTGAATTTCTTTTAGACATTGTTGTATGAATGCATGAGAGAGTGCTATGATTGTATACTATTGTTTTGACCTAGTAGTAAGTGTGCATGACACCAACAATCTTATTCTCTCTTTTTAATAACCATTATTTTTGCACCCCATATTGGAAAATATGAGCTTCTCAAAAACCCCACCTCTCTCCTTTAAACTCAAGATTTCGATCTTGAGTCTTGACACATGAGATGATCATGTAATTCTGATCCAATCACCATCACCCCATGGATCAATTTCTGAACTTTTCAAATTTCAATCAAATTTCGGCCAAACCTTTTATTTTCTCCTTCTCCTCTCTCTTACTCCCTCTCTCTCCCTCTTTTGCAAACCGACCAAGTGAACCAAACCATGACCAGTCATCTCTCCCTCTTCCCTCTACACTGTAGCAACATCACCCCAGCCCCTTTGTCTCATTTGCTTGGAAGATCTTGGAGGAGCCCGAGGCAATCCATGCAAGATTTGCACTCCACACTCTACACCCCCTCTCCACCACCCCTAGCACCCAACCAGCAACCAGTCGAGCTCTAGGGATCTCCTAGGACCCCATCTAGCAGTGGCCCCCGAACCCTACCTCTCCCTCCATGCCTCTGGTCGCCTATGTCTACCGGCGAGCGCCCGAGCGGGCTAGGGGCGTAGGCAGCATGCCTGGCCACCCAACCTCGCCAACCAGCTCGCCACTCCCTCCACTCTGCGACCCAACCCTGCCCCACCACCAAGCAGACCCCAGCGCCGCCCGGTCGCGTCGCTCTGACCTTGTCCCCTGCATGCTGAGAGTGCCTAGAGCGAGCCCCACGTTCCCAGTCATGCGTGACCGAGACCACGCCGTGCCGAGCGTGTACCAGTAAGGCACCATGACCCCTTCACCCCGTGATGACCCCTCTGAGCCGTAGCCGACCAAAGCGATGAGAACGAGCTCGACCGTTCGTGCACACCCACTGAACCTGACACTTTTCCGATCAGAACGTTAAGCCACTGACACCGCCAACCACACCCATAGACGCAGCCCACGACACCGTCTAGAACACACCGCCCCGCTGCCCAATCCCCGACACTTGAACCCATGTACACCGAGCTCACCGCCAAGGTATAAAAACCTCTAGAACGGCCAGAACCTTCCCCTGGATGCCATTCTCTCCCCAGCCCCTCTCCTCTCCACCCAGAGGACCAAACCGAAGACCCCATGCCCTTCCCCGGGCTGCCGAGCTCGAGGATCATCACTGGAGCTAGGGTAGACGGTGAAGGTTGCAGTCGCCGTCGATCATCCCTCTCTGCTCCCTCTCTGCATCTCTTCCTCTCCTTGATCTGGATCTCACCCAGCCCTTCATTTTCTTTGTAGCAGCCCATGGTCGTTGCCATCTTCAACGGAGCTCGGAGATCGTCGCAGACGAGCACGACCACCCGCCTCTGCAAGATCTACTTCCTGCAGGTTTCGGACATGGACGAGCTTCCAGAGAGACCGCTGCCGCCCTGTAGCAACCCCAGCCACCCCCGACGCCCCTCGGTGAGCACCTCCCAGCTTTCCCAGTAGCTAGGGATAGGGTTTCGCCCCGCCTCTATCGCGAGGGAGACGATGGCCCTCCGCCGTCGATCTCCTTCTAATCGGATGGACCGCATCGCCCCGTACCGCTTCGGCAGCCCGAACCGCTGACCGCTGGCCCCTGCGTGTCAGTTCGAATCCCCTCTCCCACGTGCTGGCGCCCGAACTGGGCTGGCCCAGCTCAGATCCAGCCGAGCCCCTCCCGGATCTGGCCCGTTTGATGTTTTTTTTAGAAAACTGTTTTAAAATTTTATTTGAATCTGCTAGATTATAAAATCTGTAGAATATTCTCTGAGTGTCCAAATTTGGTGATTCAAATTTTCATGTGAACCTTACAGTATTGTCTAGCCCCTAGTACTACATGCATGATTTTTAGGATAATAGAAATTATCTGAGATTTAATTGTTGTAGATCTGGGGATTTACCATTTTAAATCCAAATCTGAAGTTCTGTGCTATGAAAATGTTTGATTCCAATTTTTAGAGGTGCCTTGTTGTAATGTGAAGCTTGAGGACTTGGTTTTGCTATTTTAGGAGTATTGAGTTGCATGCAGTAATTATTTTAGTGTTATTTAAGTTTCACATTGTTTTATTTATTGTGCCTAGTAGGTATATTATTTTTGGGTGATTCAAACTCTGGTGTGTTGTGCATTACTGTAGCTATCTAAATTGGTCTCTGTTAGAATTTTAGGAACTACTGAAAAGTTTAGAGAATTAAATTCTTTTCTAGTGATATGTGTGATTAGGAAATTCATTATAAATCAACCCTAGCACCATTTGATTTGATTCCAATTAGGTTGGTTCTGTATAGTTGCTAGCTACCTGGTAGTATACTGGTTTCCATGCTTTGATTCATGTTAATGCCTGCAAAGTGTTTGCCTTGTGCATATGACCTATTTTGCTATTAGAAATTATCTTGCTATTGTTAGGGTGATAATCCTTGTGTTAAATGATTTCTTGTATTATAATCTGAACATATTTATTTCTGATACTCTTTGATTGAAATGTGATATTGCATGGTTTGTGTGTGGTTTATGTATGCAAGTGTGCTTATTGTGTGTTATTAACTTTTCCGGCGATAGAATCGAAAGAAGAGTGTGCGGAGGAAGGAGAAGTATTTGAGTACCAGGAGGAGAAAACCAGGGACTAGCCAACCAAGGCAAGCCATCTAAACTTGATGCATATCTGAATCCTATTCACTCAATTTGCAGGTTGCATAAAGGTTTACTAAATTGCATGTTTTCATATTGCTATAGCTGTTGTAGCAATTATATTGTTGGCTCATGCTCCACAAGCCAATTTGATATCATCCTTCGAGATGACCCCTTTGAACACCTATCCTTTACCCTTGTAGTGGTGGCTTGTTGATTTGCAACAAAGCCCTTGGAAAACTTCTAGTGGAGCCAAAAACTCTAGGATGGGAACACTCAAAGAAAAGTTTCGAAAATGTTTTCGAAAACCTTGGAGTAGTATCTACCCCACTGAAATGTTTTCAAAAATGGCTTTGGACAAATGGAGTTGGACATGGAGGAAAAAGGAGTGGTGGTTTTAAAAGAAAAGACATTGGTGATTATGTATTCACCCAGGGCAATTAACCCGTGCAACCACATTACCCCGGTATGGGACAGGGCTTAGTCCGAAGTTTATCTGCCTTAGTGCGGGGAGCCTCACACTATATAAGGGTTTGTAGGACCCTAGAATCCAGGTTGTCGCAAGTGGTGGGCAATAGTGTAGCGCACCCGCCAATAGGCAACCCGCCTGGAAGACACTTGGGTTTCTCCCGCTGTGGCACTGGAACTACGCTCGACGGAGGTAGACGGCCAGGGTTTGCCGGGGTGGTATACTCCATAGGGTAGGCACCCATACTAAGGTGGATAGATGGAAGGCTCTGATCGATTATCCGAACCCTGCATACTTGTGTATGACGGTTCGTGGTGGTATCCCGGTGGATTTATCGGATGGTGTGGGTAAAGTGTACAACCTCTACAGAGTGTAAATCTATTCGAATAGCCGAGTCCTCGGTCATGGACGGTTGAAATGGCTATTGCCTAACCCAATGTCAAGTTTTGGTTTTACAAAAGTGTTTTCGGAAAAATGGAGTAAAGTGTCGGACGGAGTACTCGGAGGGTACTGCCGTGGCACGGTGATGGTTCTTAGTACTTGCGGGGTACAGCCGAAGGAAATGGAGATGGTCATGTGTGATTGACCGGATTTATAAAGGAGGGTGGTCGTTTGATTGACCCCCGGCTCTTCTCTTGAAAATGAGTTCCCCCTTTCCTAGAGCTTTTACTAAAATAGTTTTTATAAAATTCTTCTTTAATAAGGATATAGAGATGTCGTATGACATGCTATATCGACAAGAGAAACTTGTTAGTATAGGATAAGCTAGACTAGAGCCTTTCACCTTGCTACAGCCAAATAGCATACAACTTGTTCCTCTTAGGTGGTTTGCGAGTACAATTCCAAAATGTACTCATGGCTTTGTCCCTGGCTATTAACTTGGTCAGATTATGGTGAAGATTACGATGACGATGGTGAGGAATATGATGACGCCGGTGCGAACTAGGATCCGTCTCCCGGTCAGTCGCCTGTAGGGTAGAGGCATGACACGGGCTACCGATGCTGCTTTTGTTTCTGCTGCAGTGCTTAGAGAACTTGCCCTGCGTGGAATTTGAATTCGGCCAAGTGGCCAAGTAAGACTATTTAAACTCGTTATGTAACAGATGATGTACTCTGTAATGCCAACTCTGTTATGTGGATTCACGACGGTCTTCCTGGGATCGTGAATTGTATGCATAACGGGAATCCCGGGTGGTAAGCCGGGGTTGCCACAAACCAGGGAGAACCATACCCAACTACGAATTTGCTGACTGCCCGATAAAAGCCGTAAGCATACGGTTCAAAATATACACCACTAATGCATATTAATCCGTGTAACACTTACGGTCGGGATGACGCCTAGGTAACGCGACTTGACATCAAAAGTGAACCTAGTGACATGAAAAAATGGGGAGGAGGGTAGGCAGAGTTTCATCTCACCATTAGCGATAGAGGAAGTAGTCGAACGAGTGTCAAGGTCGGCAGCCTCCGGGACAGCGGGACGTCACCTACACCAACTCCCGCTAATGGTCACTCCTGCAACACCACAAAACTAAAAATTGACATAAAACGGTCAATCCCACTAACAGTCACTCCCGCCATCGCAATACCCTAAAATTATTTCCTACACTAAATGCATCAAAAAAATCTCACCTTGCTCACAGCAAGGCATCCTGGTGGGCCTCCACGGCCATGGAGGAGCACCTCCCGCTCAGGCCATGGCGGGGAGGCTGGGTAGGGGAGGGGAGGTGCGGCAAGGGGATGGGAGGAGCGGCGAGGGGCGGCAGCGAGGGGCAGGGAGGCACGGCGAGGGGAGGCGTGATACATCTCAAACGTATCTATAATTTTTGATGCTCCATGCTTGTTTATACACCATTTGCTTTGTGTTTTGTTACACTTTGATATGTCCATTTTGCATCACTATTTTATATCATAATTTACTATTATTCATTGATATATTTCATATTTAGAGTTGATACTTATGTTATTTCCTCTGATTTTGCATGATTGATGATTATTGGAGGACTTGCTGCCAGAGTCAGGATTCTGCTGGAAAAAGGACCATCAAGACACCATATTTCTGAAGATCAGCAATTCCAGGAAAATACCCAGAAATTCATATTTTACCAGAAGACAAAAGTAGCCATAAGGAGAGAGCGAGATGAGCAGCAGGAGGCCCACACCACCAGGTGGCGTGGGCCAGCCCCTAGCCGCGCCACCCAGTGGTGTGACCACCCTGGCCCACTTCTGCCATCGCCCCCTCGTGTATATTGTCGTCCCTAAAAACCTAAGATGAGGGGGGATCAGAGATAGACTCCGCCACCTCTGCGGGGCAGAAACACCGAGAGAGAGAAAGCTCTCCGGCAGGAAGAAATCTGTCAGGGAAATTCCTTCCCGGGGAGGGGAGATTGTCGCTATCATCATCGTCATCGAGCTAGACTTCATCAGGATCATCATCATCATCACCAGCACCTTCATCACCACCATCACCATGCCATCCCGCTGTAACATCTTGGGTTGAATCTTGTCCAATTCTTAGGGGAAACTTTCCCGGTGTTGATTACTCTTGTAGTTGATGCTATTGAGTGGAACCATTGAATTAAGGTTTATGTTCAGAATGTTATTTACCATTATTTCACCTCTGGTCATGATCCATGTGATGTCTTGTGAGTAGTTCATTTAGTTCTTGAGGACATGGGAGAAGTCGAGATGTTAGTAGTGAAACTATATTGAGTAATATTTAATGGTTTGATATTTATATGTTGTGGTGCTATTCTGCTAGTGGTGTCATGTGAACGTCGACTACATAATACTTCACCTTTATGGGCCTAGTGGAATGCATTGTGTATTAGGCTACTAATTGTGGGGTTGCCGGAGCGACCGAAACCTAAACCCCCGTTAGGAAACCATTGCACCAGGGAGTGTAGGATCTTAGAGTTTAAGGTTGTGGTTAGATTTATCTTAATTACTTTCTTGTAGTTGCGGATGCTTGCAAGGGGTATAATCACAAGTGTGTATTAGTCCAAGTAAGGATAGTGCACTAGCATAGGTTCACCACCATAACACTTATCAAACCAATGAAGATTACTTAGCTGCATGAAGCGAAAGCACTCGACAGAAACTCACATGTGTCCTCAGGAACATTTGGTAATCATAGGTTACACAACCGGCTTGTCCTTTGCTCTAGAAAGGATTGGGCCACTTGCAGCAATTATTATTACTATCTTTTATTTACTCGTACTTTATTTACTTGTATTACCAAATACCCCTGAAAACTCATTTGCTAGTATTTACAGTGAATCCTTGATCAAAACTGCTTGTCAACACCTTCTGCTCCTCGTTGGGTTCGACACTCTTATTTATCAAAAGTATTACGATACACCCCCTATACTTGTGGGTCATCACACTTCATGGCATTTTTATGCATTTTCTGGAACTAACCTATTAACGAGATGCCACAGTGCCAGTTCCCTGTTTTCTACTTTTTTTGTGTTTTAGAAAAGTTACACAGGAAATATTCTCGGAATTAGACGAAACAAAAGCCGAAGTTCCTATTTTCCCGACATGGGACGGAGTCCAAAGCAGAGACAGAGGGGGTCAGAGGGAAGCCGCACCATGGGGTGGCGCGGCCTATCCATGGCCCGCGCCACCAAGTGGTGTGGCCACCTGGCCCACCTCCTGACACCGCCCTTCCGCCTATATATTCTCCTCGATGAGAAAACCCTAAGGGCCCCGATGAAGTTTCCAGAAAACATACTGCAAGTCACCGTCATCATCGATGCGAGATCGAGAGGGTCCAGAAGCTCTTCCCGGCACCCTGCCGGAGAGGGGAATCACCACTGGAGGCCTTCTTCATCACCATGCCTGCCTCCAGAGTTATGTGTGAGTAGTCTACCTTGGACTACGGGTCCATAGCAGTAGCTAGATGGTTGTCTTATCCTCCATGTGCTTCATGTTTAGATCTTGTGAGCTGCCTATCATGATCAATATCATCGTTATGTAACTCTACATGTTGCGTTTGTTGGGATTGATACGTCCATCTTGCATCACTATTTTATATAATAATTTATTGATATTCATTGATATATTTCATATTTAGAGATGATACTTATGTTGTTTCCTCTGTTTTTGCATGTTTGATGATTGTTGGAGAACTTGCTACCGGAGTCAGGATTCTGCTAGAAAAAGGACCGTCAAGACACCATATTTCTGAAGATCAGCAATTCAAGGAAAATACCCAGAAATTCATATTTCATTAGAAGACGAAAGTAGCCAGAAGGAGAGAGCGAAAGCTCTCCGGCTGGCAGAAATCTGTTGGGGAAATTCCTTCCCAGAGAGGGGAGATCGTCGCCATCGTCATCACCATCGAGCTAGGCCTCATCGGGATCATCATCTTCATCACCATCATCACCAGCACCTTCATCTTCACCATCACCACGCCATCCCACTGTAACATCTTGGGTTGAATCTTGTCCAATTCTTAGGGAAAACTTTCCCGGTGTTGATTACTCTTGTAGTTGATGCTATTGAGTGGAACCATTGAATTAAGGTTTATGTTCAGATTTTTATTTACCATTATTTCACCTCTGGTCATGATCCATATGATGTCTTGTGAGTAGTTTGTTTAGTTCTTGAGGACATGGGAGAAGTCGAGATGTTAGTAGTGAAACCATGTTTAGTAATATTTAATGGTTTGATATTTATATGTTGTGGTGCTATTTCACTAGTGGTGTCATGTGAACGTTGACTACATGATACTTCAACTTTATGGGCCTAGTGGAATGCATTGTGTATTTGGCTACTAATTGTGGGGTTGCCAGAGTGACAGAAACCTAAACCCCCGTTAGGAAACCTTTGCACCAGGGAGTGTAGGATCTCAGAGTTTAAGGTTGTGGTTAGATTTATCTTAATTACTTTCTTGTAGTTGCAGATGCTTGCAAGGGGTATAATCACAAGTGTGTATTAGTCCAAGTTGGGGTAGTGCACTAGCATAGGTTCGCCCCCATAACACTTATCAAACCAATGAAGATTACCTAGCTGCATGAAGCGAAAGCACTCGACAGAACCTCCCATGTGTCCTCAGGAATGTTTGGTAATCATAAGTTACACAACCGGCTTGTCCTTTGCTCTAGAAAGGATTGGGCCACTTGCAGCAATTATTATTATTATCTTTTATTTACGCGTGCTTTATTTATTTGCATTACCAAATACCCTTGAAAACCCGTTTGCTAGTATTTATAGTGAATCCTTGATCAAAACTGCTTATCAACACCTTCTGCTCCTTGTTGGGTTCGACACTCTTATTTATAGGAAGTACTACGATACACCCCCTATACTTGTGGGTCATCAAGACTATTTTCTGGCGCCGTTGCCGGGGAGTGAAGCGCTATTGAAGAGTGGAATTGGTAAAGGTAACTTTTACTGTGAGTATTGTTTTTATTTTTGTCCTTTATTTTATTTTGCTATGGAGAAGTCTCCATTTGGTTCCCTATTTGGGAATACTACTGCTACTATTACGGTAGTGGATGAACCACCGCCTGCTCAATTAGATCCTTTTAAAATACCAATGAAAATTGTCGAATGTGTTATGAATAACTGCTATTTAGGAGATGGAACTGTCCATCCGGGTGATCATTTACTCTTTATACATGAATTATGCGAGTTGTTCAAGTGTGTAAGAATTTCATCAAGCCAGGTTAAGAGAAAGCTATTATCTTTATCACTGAAGGGCACAGCTGCGGAATGGTATAGGCTGCTAAAGGATGGTCGATCTATTGGCTGGGAGGAAATTGTACCCCTCTTTTATTCCAAATTCTATCCTCCAAGTGAGATTCATAAAGATCAGAATCAAATATATAATTTCTGGCCTCATGATGGAGAGAGTATTGCCCAAGCGTGGGGAAGATTGAAGTCACTAATGCTCAAATGTCCCATTCATGAGCTCCCCAGTAATATTGTTATTAATAACTTTTATGCAAGGCTTACTATTCATGACAAGGATTTATTGGATGCTTCTTGCTCTGGATCATTTACACGTATGAAAGAAGAAGCTAAATGGGATCTTCTTGACCGTATTCAAGAAAATACTGAAGGATGGGAGAATGACAAAGGTAGAAAGTCAGGTATAAATTATGATTATGAATGCATTAAAGCTTTTATGGGAACCGATGACTTTCATAATGTTAGCGTTGTTTATGGTCTTGATTCTCAAATAATTGCTAACTGTTTTAAGGCCTTTGCCTCTTATCTTGATGTTCCAAAGAAGGATTGGAACAAGTACCATGCACCTTATAAAGATACTTCTAGTTGTGTTCCTACTAGAATTACTGAAGTTTGTACTGTTGATCACATTTTGCCTAAGCCTTATTTTGCGAAAACGTCTTTCCCTGCTAAGGTAAAGGAGCATTCTATGTTAACTAGTGTGCTTAATAAAAGTGCAAAGAAAGCTTTAGAACCTGATGAGCAAATAACTGTTAAGTCTCCTATAGCTATAGTGAAGGACCTTGTTACTAAAAATGTAGAAGATGGACATATTATCTTTTGTGAAGATGCTTCTAACATTGTTTCACATCCTAGTAGATCTAGGAAAACAAGTGTTCATGTGCTTTCTGTCAGGATTGGTGATCATTGCTATTATGGTTTATGCGACATTGGTGCAAGTTCAAGTGCTATTCCTTATGATCTTTACATAGAAATCATGCATGAAATTGGTTCTTTTGAACTGGAAGATATCGATGTGGTTATTCAGCTCGCTAACAGAGAGACTATCTCTCCAATTGGTAGTGTTAGAGATGTGGAAGTTTTATGCAGTAAGACTAAATATCCTGCTAATTTTCTAGTACTTGGTTCAGCTGCTAGTAAAACTTATCCTATTATTTTTGGTAGACCCTTTTTGAATACTTGTGGTGCTTTTATAGATTGTAAGAAGGAGAAAATTTTGACTAAGTTTGATGGAGAATCTTATGAGTTTAATTTTTCTAAGTTTACCAAAGCTCCTTATGAAATGGAATTTCCTAATGAAGATTTTAGAGTTGAATAGCTTGCCTCTATTGCTCTTGCTCCTAACGATGCTTTGCAGCAATATATGGAGGACCACGAAAGTGAGATCTTCAGGGAAGAAGAAATGAGATTGACGAGATTCTTCTTCGTCAGCCAGAGTTGCTTAAACATAATTTACCTATGGAGGATTTGGGTACCACTTTGCCACCTAAGGAAGACCCTGTTTTTGATTTAAAGCCTTTACCTGATGATCTTAAATATGCTTATATCGATGATAAGAGAATATATCCTATTATTATTAGCTCTAAACTTTCAGGGAAGGAAGAAGAAAGGTTATTGGAAATACTGAGGAGACACCGAAGAGCTATGGGATATACTCTTGATGATTTAAAAGGGATTTCTCCTACTATATGTCAGCATGCTATTAATATGGAGCCTGATGCAAAGCCAGTTGTTGAACATCAACGCTGTTTAATTCCTAACATGAAGGAAGTGGTAAGAAATGAGGTATTGAAACTTCTTGATGCTTGTGTTATTTATCCTATTGCTGATAGTAGATGGGTTAGTCCTGTGCATTGTGTTCCTAAGAAAGGAGGAATTACTGTTGTGCCTAATGAGAATAACGAGCTTATTCCTCAGAGGGTAGTAGTTGGTTATAGGATGTGCATCGGTTTTAGAAAGGTCAACAAAGTTACTAAGAAAGATCATTATCCTTTACTATTTATAGATCAAATGTTAGAGAGGTTATCTAAGAAAACTCATTTTTGTTTTCTTGATGGTTATTCTGGTTTCTCTCAGATTGGTGTTAAAAAGCAAGATCAAGAGAAAACCACTTTTACTTGTCCTTATGGAACTTATGCTTATAGACGTATGCCTTTTGGTTTGTGCAATGCTCCTGCTACTTTTCAAAGATGCATGTCTACTATTTTCATGGATTTTGTGAAGAAATTGTAGAGGTATTCATGGACAATTTCTCTGTCTATGGAACTTCTTTTGATAATTGTTTGGACAATCTTGATAAAGTTTTACAGAGATGTGAAGAAACTAATCTTGTCCTTAATTGGGAGAATGCCACTTTATGGTGAATGAAGGAACTATTCTTGGACATAAAATCTCTGAAAGAGGTATTGAAGTTGACAGAGCAAAGCTTGGAGCAATTGAGAAAATGCCCTGTCCCAGGGATGTTAAAGGTATTCGTAGTATTCTTGGTCATGCTGGTTTTAATAGGAGATTCATTAAAGATTTCTCTAAGATTTCAAAGCCTCTTACTAATCTTCTTCAAAAAGATGTACCATTTGTTTTTTGATGATGATTGTAAGGAAGCTTTTGAAACTCTTAAGAAGGCTTTAACTACTGCTCCTAGTGTCCAACCACCTGATTGGAATTTACCCTTTGAAATTATGTGTGATGCTAGTGATTTTGCTATAGGTGTTGTTCTTGGACAACGCGTAGATAAGAAGTTGAATGTTATTCATTATGCTAGTAAGACTCTTGATGCTGCTCAAAAGAATTATGCTACTACTGAGAAGGAGTTTCTTGCTGTTGTTTTTGGATGTGATAAGTTTAGACCTTATATTATTGATTCGAAAGTTACTATTCATACTGATCACACTGCTATTAGGTATCTTATGGCGAAGAAGGATGCTTAGCCTAGGCTTATTAGATGGGTATTGCTTTTACAAGAGTTTGATCTGCATATTGTAGATAGGAAAGGTGCTAAAAATCCTATTGCTGATAATTTGTCTAGGTTGGAAAACATTTCTTTTGATCATATTCCTGTTAATGATAGTTTTCCAAATGAATAGTTGGCCGCAATAAAGGTAACTTTGCGAGAGAGTCCTTGGTATGCTGATTATGCTATCTTTATTGTTTCCAAGTATTTGCCTCCAACCTTTACAGCCCAGCAAAGAAGGAAATTCTTTTATGACTTGAGGCATTATTTTTGGGATGACCCACACTTATATAAAGAAGGAGTGGATCATATTATGCGAAGATGTGTTCCAGAATATGAACAACAAGAGATATTGAGGAAATGTCATGGTAGTGCTTATGGAGGACATCATGCTGGAGATAGAACTGCACAAAAGGTTCTACAATCAGGGTTTTATTAGCCTACCCTTTTTAAAGATGCTAGAAAGTTTATTTTATCTTGTGATGAATGTCAAAGAGTTGGCAATATTTCTAGACGCAATGAAATGCCTATGAATTATTCTCTTGTTATTGAACCATTTGACTATTGGGGATTTGACTTTATGGGTCCTTTTCCTCCTTCAGAAGGCTATACTCATATACTTGTTGATGTTGATTATGTTACTAAGTGGGTAGAAGCTATACCTACGAAGAGTGCCGATGGTGAGACCTCATTAAAGATGCTTAAGGATAATTTTTCCTAGGTTTGGTGTGCCTAGATATCTTATGACTGATGGAGGTTCTCATTTTATTCATGGTGGTTTTAGGAAGACTCTTGCTAGATATGACGTTAATCATAGAATTGCTTCTTCTTATCATCCCCAAACTAGTGGGCAAGTAGAGCTATCAAATAGAGAGATCAAGTTTATCTTGCAGAAGACTGTTAATAGATCTAGGAAAAACTAGGCTAGCAAGTTGAACGATGCTTTATGGGCTTATAGAACTGCTTATAAGAACCCCATGGACATGTCTCCTTACAAAATGGTTTATGGAAAAGCGTGTCACTTGCCTTTAGAATTAGAACACAAAGCTTTTTGGGCAGTGAAAGAGCTTAATAGGGATTTTAAACTTGCCGGTAAGAAAAGGTTTCTTGATTTGAGTTCCTTAGATGAGTGGAGAAATGAAGCTTATGAGAATGCCAGACTTTTTAAAGAGAAAGTCAAGCAATGGCATGATAGGAGAATTCTTAAGAGAGAATTTCATGTTGGTGAGAAGGTTCTATTATATAGGTCTCATCTCAGATTTTTTTGCAGGAAAATTACTCTCGAAATGGGAAGGACCCTTTATTATTGAAGAGGTGTATCGTTCAGGTGCAATAAAGATTACTTCTCTTAAAGATAATACTACGCAAGTGGTGAATGGGCAAAGACTCAAGCATTATATTTCTGGAGATTCTTATAATGAAGATATCGATGTTATTCAAGTGGTGACTCTAGAAGAATTCATCAAAGAACATATGCAGGAAACTGCAGAGTCCGTTTTCGAATAGGTAACAGTTCTAGTCAGAAAAAGTTTGCGTTAAACTTTTCTGCTTATACTTTTGTTGTTTTTGTTAAATATAAAAAATCACAAGATGAAAACGAGTTGGAAACAGAGCCCGGAGGCTCCACACCACCTGGTGGCGCGGGCCCCTTGCTGGCCGCACCACCCTGTGGTGTGTCTGCCTCGGAGCTCGTTTCCGTCCCGGTTTCCTCCTGTGCCTTCGTTTCGTTGTTTAATTTTTGCCTATATAACCCCTCGAATTGCCCGAGGTCTGTATATCGTGTTCTCGTCGTGTTTTTGTTTCATTCTGTTTCTTTCAGGAGTTGTTCTCAGTTTAGAGTCATCATGTCTTCTTCTGGTTCGTCCGAGGAGAATTCTCTTGCGGACATCATTAATCCGTACATGAGGGAGCTGAAGATGCATCCCAAGGAGTTATCGCTCAAGGATGGGAAGGTGCAGATAGAAGATGTTTGGGGTCCTAAAGGAGAAGTAAGTCTTGAAGCTAGGATGGAAGAGCTGGAGCAAGAAGTCTTTAAATACAAGAAGATGGCAGAACGCGAGGTGGACATTATCCATGGGATAAATCAAGAACTTATCGCCAAGCACAAGAAGGAGACTGCAGAGCTCTGGGATGACATCTTGTCACTCCATGAGACCACCAACACATTACAAGCACAACTCTACGACTTGCAAAATCAAAATTATGAGTATGAAGCTAGGTTTAAACAAATGAGTGTTGCTGCCAGTTTTAGGATATTGGAGACCAAGTCATCCTTTCTTGATGGGGAACCTCTGCCTTGGAAGTCTGATGATGATAAAGATGCACCACCACCACCGAAGGAGTAATTCATCATTGGTATTGGCATTCCCTTGGCTTGTTCCAAGCTTGGGGGAGTGCCGCGGTATCACACGATTACCTTTTACCCATTTACTTTTCAAGTAGAGTCATATCATGAATAGAGAAGTTATCTTATAGAATAGTTTGCAGTGTGGAAGTATCCTCCTTTAGTTGGTTATCCATGTATCCCTTGGTGTGAGTTGCGGTTATGAAATATTAATGAGAAGTCTTATCATTTACTTTCTGCACAATTTATTTTAGTTTGCAATGTTTTCTTATATGATTAGTCTTGTTGATTAGTATTGGTATCACTTTGGGAGCATGAGTAAATCTAGTTGGTTTTGGCAAACTTAGCAATGGTCAGCAGCAACAATACTTTGAGGGTTGAGTAGAAAAGAGGGAAATACTTGTAGATACATCATTTCAGCTTTCCTTTATGATTGGCCCATAAGCATTAGTATTCTCAAGCTAAGATCATTTGTACTTTCAAGGAAGTTTGCATGATTGTTTTCTATCACATATATGTTTGTTTGTTTCATGCAACTCTTATGCTTGCTACCCAGACTTGCTAGCCAAAAACATGTACTGAGAGGGAATACTTCTCGTGCATCCAATTCCCAAAAAACCAAGTTACTTCCAAAGAGTCCACCATAAATTCCTATGCATGGTATTTCAAGCCATTCCAAGTAAATTTTCATGTGCTACCTTTCAAAAACCTTCAACTACTTCTCATTTTGTGCCACCATTTTTAGCTCATGAGCACGTGGTGGTTGAGTTTGTTATCTTCCATACTAAATTGAGTACCCCTCGACTTGCATGCATCATCAGCTCGTCACTAATTTTGCAAGGCAGCTGGTCAGACCATTATAACCAAAAAACAGAAAAAGAAAAGAAAAAGGCACTCCTCCATTGTATGTGAAAGTTGGTGGGCACTTGATGGAATCAGCTAGCCATGGTTTGTGAAAGGAAAAGTGGGGAGAAGTGCCAAACTATTAAAGATCACAATTGTGCCAATTAATCAAACATCTCGAAACTGCTCTCACTTGTTTAGTATGGAAGATGGCAAGAACTCTGCTGCTAGTCGTTGACAAAGACAACCACCTCTCAAAACAAACTTTTATCTCTATTTTACAAATGAAAAGCTCTAGCACATGTTTAATCCCTACTTCTCTCTGCGCAGGGCCAATCTTTTACTTTTATGTTGAGTCAACCTATTCCATCTATTATATTATTAAAACAACTAACAACCAATGGTCAAGATTAGCTAGAAAATAATCAAAGCAAGATAACGGTCAAGATTAACTTCTCACATCCCGCCGGCCAGTGTCCATCCAATTTACGCAGATACAATGTCCTCCTCCCGCATGTCTACTCTCTTTGGTCAAGATTAGCTAGAAAATATATACAATATCCTTCTCCCGTACGTCTGCTCTCTTTGCACAACTATAAGGTTTGGTAGGGGTAACAAACCACCACGATTGACCAGAGTCCCGATCGGACATGTATAGGCTGGCATCTAATAGCATATACAAAGTTGACGAGTACTGTATTAGCCTCAATACTTCAAGAAATATATTTGAGTCCATGGATTTAGAGGAATAATTCATGGATTTGATCTTGCGCAGCTTGGCGAAACAATTCACGGTTAAACTTCCGGCATGTCATGCCATTGGGGCAGATGCGAGCATGCCGTGGCGCCGCCATCGCCTCCGCGGTAATCTATCGCGTCTTCTCCCACGCTGCCGCCGTATTCTGAACCTCAAGCATGCATGTCTCAAGCATGCTGCGTCACCTGCTGTCGGCAGGTTTCAATAATGGATGCCTCCTGCATATATACAACATGCATAGATCGATGCAGCCATGCAACATGCATGGATCGATTTCATCCACGTTTAGTTGCCTGATGCAGAAACTCGGACACCCCAATGCCACCATCGCCTTGCATACACGATCGAGTCGTGCATCTCGGCGAATATATTGAGGTTGATCGGTCTCGCTTACAACAGCGGCGCAGCATGGACACCATCGGGTCGCCCAGCTCGATGAACAAATCGGCGTTGATCGGTCTCTCTTACAACTGGACGAGCAGTAACCAGCAACCACACGGCCGTCCCATGGATCAGGAGGTGCCAGCGTCCCTAGCCCAGTATATTTGCATTCGATGACCTAGATGCATGCGACAACAGCGATCTGGCCTCACAAAATTAGCTCGAGGCGACAACGGCGATCTCGCGCTCACAAACATACATGGCTTCAGTCTACCTCAAGGCCTTCCACGACATATAAAGATATCAATCGGGCGAGAAGCAAAGATTTCTGAAGCCCACGAGGAGGTTGGAATCGATGGCGACATGCCGACCCCAAGCTAGGACAAAACACTGGTGCAGCGCCTGACGGGGGTTGAGAACTTGCTGACCCGGCATGCAGTTCGGATCAGCGGGGCTTGATTTTTCTTTGATGATTCAAATACTAATATACTCTCTTCGAGCATGAGCATTCGCCAATTCGATGAAGGCTGAACGCATAAATATGCAACTATGCAAATGGTTATAGATGCATATATGGAACACGATTGTAATTATTTCAGGTAAGAAGTATTATCTAATTAAATGCAGGGAAACCAATAATATGCCAACGATGATTAGAATATCCTGACAGTGCGGATGTGTCTATAAAAAATGGTGAATTAATTTGAGAGAGCAGTTGAATGAATTTACATATCAAATGGCCGGATGCGCACTGATGCCACTCGAATTTGCACAGCTAGATCGAAAGTCCAATAGAACCCGTAGAGGAAAAAAAAGGGGATTAGCATGAGACGGAACAACATAAGTGAGGCCAGGGATATTTAAGTTTAAGAACCGAGAGGACAGAAAGAATGAATTTCGTATGAATGCAAAGAAGTCATCATGCACACCGACTCAAAAGATAATTTAGCCAAAGATAACCCCTATACAAAATTTATATACATAAGTATAGGATACTCCATTCAAAAGATAATAGTGCTATTACTTTTGAAGATGAAACAAGATATGTAACGGTAGAACAAATATCATTTTTTTTTGATATGCAACCCAAAAGTACTTATTTCCAAGTCTAAACAATTAAATTCAACATATGAACTAATGGGCCAAAACATCACATCAGCTACGCATACACAATAACATTATGAAAAAATTATTTCATCCGTCTAAGTTAAACATGTGGCAAAAATACATACCTGTGTAAATATAAAATCTAGCCGCGCAAATGCGCGGGTAAACATGCTAGTTCTATCTCAAGCAAGCATTTGAGTTGTTGTGTTTCAATCATCCATATGTTGATTTATTCAATCTTGTTTCCTATTTTCCTTTGTTTAGTATGATGCTTTTATCTGAAAGAATATACCTTTGAAAGCTATTTCTGACTGTAAAGAGATTGTTATGGTTGAGCATGTGATTTTTGCTTTGTAAGCTCTGATATAAAAGACTCCGATCGAAATATAAGTATAATCTGTTCATTGTTCTCTGACCAAGAACAAAGGTTTTCCATCACCAATCATGATTTACCTTGTGCATTTTTATTGTGATTCCTTTTGCTTATTGCAAGTCAAATTATATGAAGGGAAGTTGCTGTCTATTATGACTTGTGCCTTGGTAAGTGTGATGCTTCTTGTCCGTATTTTGTTTATCGACACTTCACTCCATAAACCTGTGGTCATGTTTACCGAGTTCAGTTTTTGCTTGGGGACAAGCGAGGTCTAAGCTTGGGGGGATTGATACGACCATTTTGCATCACTATTTTATATCATAATTTACTGTTATTCATCGATGTATTTCATATTTAGAGATGATACTTATGTTGTTTCCTCTGTTTTCGCATGTTTGATGATTGTTCGAGAACTTGCTGTCGGAGTCAGGATTCTGCTAGAAAAAGGACCATCAATACACCATATTTCGTAAGATCAGCAATTCCAGGAAAATACCCAGAAATTCATATTTCATCAGAAGATGAAAGTAGCCAGAAGGAGAGAGCAAGGGGAGCAGCCAGGGGCCCACACCACCAGGTGGCGCAGGCCAGCCCATGGCCACGCCACCCAGTGGTGTGGCCACCCTGGACCACTTCTGCAAGCGCCCCCTCACGTATATCATCGTCCCCGAAAACCTAAGACCCCAGGAGGGATCAGACATAGACTCCGCCGCCTCTGCGGGGCGGAAAACACAGAGAGAGAGCAAGCTCTCCGGCAGGCAGAAATCTGCCAGGGAAATTCCTTCTCGGAGAGGGGAGATCGTCGCCATCGTCATCACAATCGAGCTGGGCCTCATCGGGATCATCACCTTCATCACCATCATCACCAGCACCTTCATCTTCACCATCACCACGCCATCCCGTTGTAACATCTTGGGTTGAATCTTGTCCAATTCTTAGGGGAAAACTTCCCGGTGTTGATTACTCTTGTAGTTTATGCTATTGAGTGGAACCGTTGAATTAAGGTTTATGTTCAGATTGTTATTTACCATTATTTCACCTCTGGTCATGATCCATATGATGTCCTGTGAGTAGTTCGTTTAGTTCTTGAGGACATGGGAGAAGTCGAAATGTTAGTAATGAAACCATGTTGAGTAATATTTAATGATTTGATATTTATATGTTGTGGTGCTATTTCACTAGTGGTGTCATGTGAACGTCGACTACATGATACTTCACCTTTATGGGCCTAGTGGAATGCATTGTGTATTTGTCTACTAATTGTGGGGTTGCCGGAGCGACAGAAACCTAAACCCCTGTTAGGAAACCTTTGCACCAGGGAGTGTAGGATCTCAGAGTTTAAGGTTGTGGTTAGATTTATCTTAATTACTTTCTTGTAGTTGCGGATGCTTGCAAGGGGTATAATCACAAGTGAGTATTAGTCCAAGTTGGGGTAGTGCACTAGCATAGGTTCACCCCCATAACACTTATCAAACCAATGAAGATTACTTAGCTGCATGAAGCGAAAGCACCGACAGAAACTCCTGTGTGTCCTCGGGAACGTTTGGTAATCATAAGTTACACAACCGGCTTGTACTTTGCTCTAGAAAGGATTGGGCCACTTGTAGCAATTATTATTATTGTCTTTTATTTACTCATGCTTTATTTATTTGCATTACAAAATACCCCTGAAAACCCGTTTGCTAGTATTTACAGTGAATCCTTGATCAAAACTGCTTGTCAACACCTTCTGCTCCTCGTTGGGTTCGACACTCTTATTTATCGAAAGTACTACGATACACCCCTATACTTGTGGGTCATCAGGGATCCGATGAATATTGAGTACTTTGTCAAGTTGATTTATTGATTTATCATCTCTATGTTGTTTATGATCTTGCATGCTCTCCGTTGCTAGTAGATATCTTAGCCGAGTAGATACTAGTGACTCCAAGAGGGAGTATTTATGCTAGATAGTGGGTTCATGCCTCTAGTAATCTGGGGAGTGACAATAACCTCTAAGGTTGTAGATGTGTTGTTGCCACTAGGGAGAAAACAACAATTTTGTGTTCAAAGACATTTGTATTGTTTACATTACACACTTTGCTTAAGGTGATAATCTGTTGCTTGCAACTTAATACCCAACGGTTGCTTGGATGACATCCGGGTGGATTATTAGTCATAGATGCAGCTGGATTACGGTCTATGTATTATGTTGTAATGCCCAAGTGAATCTCATAGTGATCCTCATGACATGTACATGCATGTGCATGCTTTCTTTATTCTGTCAATTGCCCAACTGTAATTTGTTTACCCAGCATATTATTTATCTTATGGAGAGACACCTCTAGTGTACTGTGGACCCCGGTCCATTCTATTACATTCATATTACCGTTTACTATTTACTCACATTATTTACTTTCTCGCAAACTACTATCTTTTACCACACGATATGTTTAATCTTTTGTCTATAGCAAACCGGTGAGATTGACAACCTCACTGTAAGTTGGGGCAAAGTACTTTGGTTATGTTGTGTGCAGGTTCCACATTGCTGCTGGTGCAAAGCTACGCCCCAGATAAGACGTCATATATAAATTGTCTGGAGCTGTCACCAAGCCAGCGGGCATCAACCTTCGGAAGTTGGTTCTTTCTCCTACAGGTTCGATAAACCTCGGTTTCATACTGAGGGAAGACTTGCTGTTGTGCTCATCATACCTTCCTCTTGGGGTTCCCAACTGGGTGCCTTACACGCACTATCAAGCAATTTTTCTGGCATTGTTGCCAGGGAGAAAGAGGATTTCTGCAAGGGGAGTCTCTCGCTTCCAATCTTTTTACTTTGTTATTGTTTTGCCTATTTTCTTTACTTTATTTTTGCTTGCATTTTTTTATCAAAAATACCAAAAAATTGTTCCTATTTCAAGTTGCTTTTATGTCTAGTTTAGTTCCTATTACTATGTCACCTGAGGAAATGATCTTCACTTTCAAACAAAAGAGTGAAGAGATTTTTAAAGAAGCTTGGTCTGGAATTTATGATTTCCATGGTAAAACTGAACCAAAAATGACTTTGAGCTTGCTTCTTAGTAGCTTTTACTTTGGTCTTGCTCTTCGTTATAGATATGCTTTGGATGCTATAGCAGGAGGAGATTTCCTTCATTGCGATGGAGATCAAGCTTTCAATGTTATAAAAAAAGTTGATTGCAGTATATAGCTTACCGAGTGATTTTGATTCTTCTCTTCTGAGCATTTTTGCTAGATTAAATACTCTTGGGACTCATACTGCTTGTTTAAAAGAATGTTATGGTATGTTGCACGAGCATCATGATTATGTGCCAATAAATTCCAAACCCTCAAGTTGGTTCCCTACAGTGAAAATCACTATCAATGGTGAAACTTTTCATGCTCGTTGTGATATTATGTCTGAGTTTTGCCTTATGCCTAAGGATGTTTATGAATCTTTGGGAACTTTCTGAGGGTGGAGAAGAAGTATCTCTTGCCAATAATTCTGCTATATTTCCCGTTGGAATAGCCGGAGGAGTGTTTACAAAAATCCTAGGGAGAATGGTATCTACTGATTATCTTGTTATTGAGTGTAGGAAATGGACAAATCACACTTGGAAGATCACTGCTAAAACTTATGGGAGCAGTAATAGATGTGGGAAAAGGCACCATGAAGTTCACTTCCCCATCAGGTAATCATCATGTCTTTCCTAGAGGGAAGAACTGTCGGGGGGATGACCCCCGGTAGGGTCAAGAGAGTAGAAAGACACAAGGTCTATGATTGACTTTATGCCGGGTTATCGAGGAAGGGCCTGGCCGGAATATAAGTGCATCGGCCAGGCCGGCATATAATGTGTATCCCGGCTGATACTTGGATATGCCGGCATAGCCGGAATACTTATAAAAGTGTGCCGGCATATACTTAGATACGCCGGCCTAACCATTTTGTGTGTTGTGCAGGAGCAGGGGAGGCCGGATTACCCGACCCTCGTAGGTCGTTGGTCCGGCATATAAGTCCTGGGTATGGCGAACGGTCATATCCGGGATACTTAAGTCAACCAAGGTGTCACATCCCTACAATCAAGGAAGAAAACATCCAAGCATGGTAGCAGAGTAAGATGGCAGGGTGCACAGTGGAGGTTACCTACCCTCACTGTGCACAAGTACGAGCTTACCGCACAGAGGTAAGGCCACAGTTCAAGAGGTACAAGGTACAGCAAGGGGAGTCCCATCGAGAGCAATCAGGGAGAAAGTCGTGGGCGTCTGCCCTCGACAGTAAGTCCTGTTTGGAGTGTAGTTGGTGTCTCCTGGTCTTCTATGACCGTTGTAACCCTGGCCACCACTATATAAGGTGGCATAGGGAGCCCTGGTAAAGGGTTGGTCGCTGGAAGAAGGTTGAAAGGTTGAAGGTAGATTGGTCACACTGTACTCCTACACTTAGCAGTTCATCTTCCTTCTCTAGCAGAGAGCTTGGAAGCACCATTGTGGTGTACTACATCGACCCATATATACAATCAGTAGAGAAGGAGTAGGGGTGTTATCTCCTTACGAGAGCCCCGAACCTGGGTAGATCAGTGTCTCTTTCTGTCGTGCTTTTTAGCTCGTTCCCCTCTCCCGAATCCTCCAGCATCTAGTTCGGCCCCCATTTAAGCCATCCTATGGCATATGTTGTTTCACCACGACGACATTTGGCGCCCACCGTGGGGCTGATCGATATGCTGGGCGGAGTGTTCATTCGGACGGGGTCTGTGATAGCAGCTTCGGGAGTGCGCGTGGTCTCTGGCCTCGTCCAGAGGCTAGGCTCGCTCAGTTTCGTCAGTGACAACGCCGGTTGTCTCGGTGGCCGGCCGTTCCCCAGGGAGGGCCGGATTATGTCTTTCGGTTCCCACGAGGTGTACGTGGGGACTGAGAGAATTTGCAGGAAGGAGGTGCTGGTGGCGTCGGATCCTCCGTCACATCGGCTGGCTCACGCTGGGCGTAGCGCTCGCTCAGTAGAGTCGGCTGAGGTGATGATGGCCGGCACATCCGTGCCGCCGGCGGAAGATGCCGGCAAAGCAGCAGCGGCCGGAGCTTCTCCTCCGGAGCCGCCGAAGGTCAAGAGGTCGACGCGTCCTCCGTTGGAGCGTGCGGAGAACCTGGCCGGCACTTCCGGTGTGCCGGCTAGGGGCGAGGTTCTTCTTCCCATCATCGACCGGCTTCTCGAGCCGGTGCGATCCGGCGTTGATCCGGAGCAGACAAGGGAGGTCCTGGAGGGATCTCGTCAGGCCCTCGTCGACGAGGCCCTGGCCATGAACCAGGAGCGCGAACGGTTTAACCGGCAACTCCTTGAGTATGAGGCAGCCCATGGTTTTACTCCTGTAGTAATCCGGCCTAGCCGGATAGAAGAGGTTAGAACTAGAGGCAGAAATCTTAATGCTGAGATAGGAAAAGATGCTAGAGATAAGAGTCATACTGCAACTAGTACTGTGCCTAAGGTAGTCTATAGTTCGCCAGTAAAGAACCTTAGAGCGGCGGCCGAGGTAGCTAAGGATTTATCTTGTTTATCCGGCGAAGCACTGCGTGAGCAGCAAGCCCGGCTTAACCAACTTTTGTCTGAAGCTACAAAGCAGCAGGAGGCCTTTAAGAAGGCAAACCCAGGTGCCGGGGCATCCCAGTACATTGTGTCGGCGGGAGGTGCCGGCGCGAGGTCGAGGGGCCAAACCTCGTCCCCGCATCCTAGCGCCCGGCGTGCCGGAAGTGTGACCTCTGGCCGCCGGGACAAGCAGATCCAGGTGTACGATCCGGCTGCCGCCGGAAAGCAGGCGATGGTGCAGAAGAATGTCGGCCAAGCTGACAAGTATGTCGGCAGCAAGAAGCCCGGCCAGAGTATGCCGGCCGGGCATGAAGCAGCAGCGGCCGGTGGTGGCCGGAGTAACAGTGCAGCCCGGCGTCAGCAACAGGGCACCGGAGGTGCAGCGCAGCAGCAGGGTGCAGGCCATCCGGGACATCGAGAGGATGACGGCAATTCCGCCCTTGCCAGGGCGGGATATCAGCAGCAGCATCAGCAAGGCCGGCATAGTGAGCAGCATCAGCCGGAGCAGCAGCAGCAGATGATCGCAGGCCCAATAGCATCCCGGCTTGGACCTCGGTCCTTGGAAGCCAATGATGCACGTTTCAAGCTGGACAAGCTCCACCAATCAGAGTTGGTGGAGAGACAAGGAGCTCCGGGCCCTATGTGTTTCGGACCCCGGATTATGGGGGAGCCGGTGCCTTACTTCTTCCAGCTCGCGCGTGGCGCGAGGACATATAATGGCAGTACGAAGCCGGAAGATTGGTTGGAGGATTACTCCACAGCGGTGAACATCGCTGGAGGAAACCTCAGATGGGCGGTACGATATGTGCCGCAGATGTTGGAAGGTCCAGCCAGGATATGGCTGAATAATTTGCCGGCCGGGAGTATCAACGGCTGGATTGATTTCGAAGAGCAGTTTGTGTCGAACTTTACCAGTACATACAAGAGGCCCAACCGTCCGCAGCAGCTGGCTAACTGCCGGCAAGGAGTGAATGAGACTGACCATGACTATCTGACCAGGTGGTGCACGTTGCGCAATTCCTGCGAAGGAATCAATGAGCAGCAGGCCATCAGGTGGTTCGCTCATGGGTGCCAACATGGCACCATGCTGTGGCAAAAGCTTCAGAGGCAAATGCCGGCCACGCTGGCCGAAACAATCAAGATCGCTGATAGTTATGCTCTGGGAGATCCCAAGCAGCCCAGTCTCGATTCACAAGGACAGGGGCAAACCCAGGGGAACACCAGCAATGCCGGTAGACCGGGGCAATACTATCGCCCGGATAACCGGAATAAGAGGAGAGATGAGCGCCCGGATTACCGGTATGGGGCAGCACAAGTTGCAGCTGTGGAGGAAGAGCAAGGGGGCGCCGGCAGTAGCCAGCGTCCGAGATATGAGAACTATCAGCAGCCTCAGCAGCAGCCGCAGCAGCAAGCACAGCCGTTCCAGAAGAAGAATGTCTGGACCAACAAGAATGCCGGCGGAGCCGCCGGCCTGAAGAAGCAGTGGCCGAAGTATACTGTGGGTCTTGCCATGGACAAGCCTTGTGTTTTTCACACATTCCAGCCGGGAAAGCCGGCAAACCATTTGACAAGGAACTGTTCGTGGCTGGACGACATATTGGCAGGTCGTGCAGGTCCCTGGGGACCGGCTAGACCCTCTGTCCCGGCAGCTCCATCGCCGTTGACAGGTGCCAATACAATTGCAGTCCCACCTAGGCCGGGTAATCCTGGGAATCAGAGCAACGCCGGAAATGCCGGCGTAAATCAAGTTGACCAGAGCTATAATCCGGAATATAACGCCGGAGGCCCAGGAGCGGGCCGGAATGAGTACAAGGAGTATGATCAGAGCTATATGGTCTTTGAGACCGAGAGAACAGACAAGCAGAGCTTGTACCGGCGGAGTCTGGAGGTGAATGCCATTATGTCGGCTGTGCCAAAGCTGATGTACTGGTCTGACCAGGCTGTTGGTTGGGACAGGGCAGATCATCCCCGGATCATGCCAAATCCCGGCGGATATGCTCTGGTGATGGATCCGACATTCGTCGGGCCGGCTAATAACGTAAGATTCAGCAAGGTCCTCATTGATAATGGAAGCAGCATCAACATCATGTATCGAGATACGATGGAGAAGCTGGGAATCAAGGAAAATATGCTGGAACCAAGCAAGACCACGTTCCACGGCATTGTGCCGGGACTTTCGTGTGCGCCGATGGGCAAGATCCGGATGGATGTCATGTTTGGCAGCCGGGATAACTGCAGGGTGGAAAACCTCATGTTTGAGGTGGTTGATTTGGAGAGCCCCTACCATGCTTTGCTGGGTAGACCGGCACTGGCAAAATTCATGGCCTCTACGCATGTGGCGTATCTGAAGATGAAGATACCGGGACCCAAAGGAGTGATCACCATCATTGGTGATTACAAGCGTTCGATGGCATGTGCCACCGCCGGATCCAATCTGGCCGAGACTCTGATCATTGCAGAGGAGAGGAAGAGGCTCAAGCGAGCAGTGGAGATTGCTGAGACGGTCGTGGCCGGCAAATATATGCCGGGCATGACAAATCCCGGTGGCAGCGTTTCTTTTCAAGTGAGTAAGGAAGTCAAAAAGGTGCCTCTGGATGAAGCTTTCCCGGAGCGCCATGCCCTGGTTGGGGCAAGTTTGGATCCCAAATAGGAAAGCGAGCTCATCAGCTTCCTCCGTGAGAATCGGGATATCTTTGCATGGTCTACTTCGGACCTGCAAGGTGTGCCGAGGGAGCTGGCTGAGCACGCATTGCACGTGAGACCCGATGCTAAGCCAGTGAAGCAGCCGCTCCGGCGGAATGCCGGCGATAGAAGGAAAGCCATATGGGAGGAAGTGGCCAGGCTCTTAGCCTCTGGCTTTATCAAGGAAGTACTTCATCCGGATTGGGTGTCTAATCCGGTTTTGGTGGAAAAGAAGAAAGACGAGCCCGCCATAATGAAAGTATGGCGGATGTGTGTTGATTACACCAACTTGAACAAGGCATGTCCTAAAGATCCATTCCCGCTGCCTCGGATCGATCAAGTGATTGATTCCACAGCCGGATGTGAACTGTTATCATTTGTAGATGCCTATTCTGGTTTCCACCAGATCCCCTTGTTTGAGCCAGATCAAATAAAGACATCCTTTATTACCCCGTACGGGGCTTATTGCTATCTCACTATGCCGTTCGGTTTAAGAAATGCCGGCGCAACTTACCAAAGGTGTATGCAAAAGTGTTTGCACGATCAGATAGATAAAAATGTGCAGGTATATGTCGATGATATCGTCATAAAAACCAAGGAGAGCAAGACTCTCATAGATGATCTCCGGGAAACCTTTGGGAACCTGAGGAGATTCCGGATGAAGTTGAATCCGGCTAAGTGCACCTTTGGTGTGCCGGCGGGCAAGTTGCTCGGTTTCCTTGTTTCCAGCCGGGGTATTGAGGTGAATCCCGGCAAGATTCGTGCCATAGAAAGGATGAAGCCGCCGACAGATTTGAGGGAAGTACAGAAGTTCACTGGGTGCCTCGCATCCCTGAGCCGCTTCATAAGCCGGCTGGGAGAGAAAGCTCTGCCGTTATATCAGTTGATGAAAAAGTCCGACACATTTGTCTGGACAACGCAAGCAGATGCAGCTTTCAAGGAATTGAAACAGTTGTTGTCAACAGCGCCGGTATTAGCGTCTCGGATGCCCCGGGAGCCAATGTTGCTCTATATAGCGGCAACTAACCGAGTTGTCAGTGCTGTGGTGGTAGTAGAGCGAGAGGAAGGAGGCAAAACCGTGCAGCGGCCGGTATATTATCTGAGTGAAGTCCTCTCTACCTCAAAGCAAAATTACCCCCACTATCAGAAGATGACCTATGGTGTCTATATGGCGGCCAAGAAGCTCAAGCATTACTTCCAAGAGCATCCAATCCGGGTAGTGGCCGAGGCCCCTATCTCGGAAATTATAGGCAACAAAGATGCCAGCGGCCGGATAGCAAAGTGGGCAATAGAGCTTTCACCATATACACCGCAGTACGATAAGAGGGATACAATCAAGTCCCAGGTCTTGGCTGATTTCTTTATTGACTGGGCCGAGATACAGTATGAGCCACCATTGCCAGATGCCAATTATTGGAGGATGCATTTCGATGGGTCCAAGACAATCCATGGCTTGGGTGCCGGCATAGTTCTCAGTTCACCAAAGAATGACCAGCTGAGATACGTCCTGCAGATTCACTTTGCAACATCAAATAATGTGGCGGAATATGAGGCACTTGTGCATGGCCTGAAGGTGTCTAAGGACATAGGAATTCGCCGGATTATGTGCTTCGGGGATTCTGACTTAGTGATTCAGCAGTGTTCCGGCATATGGGACGCGCATGATGCTAACATGGCATCATACCGTTTCCTAGTGCAGCAGTTAAGTGGTTACTTTGAAGGTTGTGAGTTCCGGCACGTTCTCCGGGCTCAGAACGATGTAGCCGATGCATTATCCAAGCTGGGGTCTTCCCGAGATTCAATCCCGCCCGGCATTTCGCTGGAGCATCTGAGGAAGCCATCGATCAAACCCTCGCCGGAGTCATCCTCCATTTATGTCCCGCCAGGTCCAGACGAAGCAGTTCCAATGGAGATAGATGCCGGAGCCAAGACGGATAACCCGGGGACTGTTTCCTCAGTCCCGGGGACTGGGCCGGCATATGCTGTTAGTACAGTATTCCGGAGCAAAACTAAAGGCAAGGGTAAAATGTGCCAAGAGGTTGTGCCGGTATACCCGGGGACTGCTCCGGCATACCCGGGGACTGATTCTTCAGTCCCGGGGACTTCGCAGCCCATGGAGATCGATTATGTGTCGGTCGAAATGATGGAAATAGATCAGGCAGTGTTCACTGTCAGGGAAGTGCCCTCATGGGCACGTCCTATCATGAACTTCATGGTGGATGGTCAAGTGCCGGCGGATGAAACCGAGGCCCGCCGGGTTATAAGGAGATCCAAAGCGTATACCATCATCAACAAAGAAATATACAAGAGAAGTACCACCGGAGTATTGCAGAGATGTGTCAAATCTGCGGAGGGTCTGGAGATGCTCCGGGAAATTCACCAGGGGGAGTGTGGTCACCATGCTTCGTCCAGGGCATTGGTGGCAAAGGTATTCCGGCATGGCTTTTATTGGCCAACGGCACTGCAAGAGGCAGAAAACTTGGTCCGGAAATGTAATGGGTGTCAAAGATATGCCCACCAGATTCATCAGCCGGCATCTGCCCTGAAAACTATCCCAATAACCTGGCCCTTTGCTGTTTGGGGCCTGGATATGGTCGGGGCTTTTAAGCCGGCCAGAGGGAAAATGACCCATATCCTAGTCATGGTGGACAAGTTCACCAAGTGGATTGAAGTGAAGCCCATAAGCAAGTGTGATGGTCACACAGCAGTGAAATTCTTAAAGGATATAATCTTGAGATATGGTGTTCCTCATAGCATCATCACTGACAATGGGTCAAACTTTGCCCAAGGGCCATTTGCCAGATTTTGTGAGGAGGTGGGAATCCGGCTGGACGTTGCGTCGGTTGCCCACCCTTGTGCCAATGGCCAAGTAGAGAGATCGAATGGGCTAGTATTATCCGGCATAAAACCCCGGCTGATAGAGCCCCTGGAGAAAACTCCGGGATGTTGGCTAGATGAGCTGCCAGCAGTGCTGTGGAGTTTAAGAACTACTCCGAATAGATCAACAGGCTACACACCATTTTTCCTGGTGTATGGAGCAGAAGCTGTGCTTCCAACAGATGTAATACATGATGCACCAAGAATAGTGCTATATACTGAGGAAGAGGCTAAAGAAGCCAGAGAAAATGATGTTGATCTGCTAGAGGAAGCAAGGGAAATAACTCTGTCAAGAACAGCAGTATATCAGCAGAACCTCAGACGCTATCATGCGCAGAAGGTAAATCCAAGGAGATTTCAAGAGGGAGATCTAGTACTCCGGCTAAAGCAAGGAACAGAAGGCCGGCATAAGTTAACTCCTCCATGGGAGGGGCCATTCATTGTGAGCAGAGCTCTGCACAATGATGCCTATTATCTTATAGATGCGCAGGACCCCAAGAAGAATAAGGCGGACAGGTCCGGAGAAGAAACCAAGAGGCCATGGAACATAGCTCTACTGCGCCCCTTTTACTCCTGAGCAACACAATGTATGTATTTCCATATTTTCCTTTGTATGCCGGCGTGTTGTGCCGGCACAAGACTAATGAATGAAATACCGGCATCCCGAAGAAGCCGGGTAACTAGCTCTGAGGTATATTTGTTGTTTATTTACAGTTTTTTGTTATATGCCGGCTGGCTTTATTTGAATGTTTCCTATGTCGGCCTAGTAATGTGTCGGCACCAAAGGCCACTCTTCGACTCAGCTGCTGTCCGAAACCCGGCTTCATGGCTAGCAAGAGTAGATGTCGGAGATTGTCTACACATGGAAAACGGCTAAGGAAATACAAAGCAAGCGAACCGACATTTTCGTTAAAGCTAAAGTTAAAATTTAAAGTGTCGGATGATTTGAAGTCTAAGTCTCAAAGTTAAAGTACTGTATGTTCGAGGAAGCAACCTTGAGACTCATACGTCGAAAGCCAATTGAGGTAGACAAGCAGCCAAGGTTGTGAAATTGAGGAAACAGGAAAACAACTCGGTGACTTAGCCAAAAGATGATCCGGCATTAGTAACAAGCAAACCAAGATAAAACTTGTTCAGGAAGCAAACCAAAGGAAATTAAACGTGTATATTACAACTGCACCCGGCATACCGGGGATCTGATAAAGCTTAAAGTGTTTTTGGTGCAAAGATTCAAGGGGCAGACGCGGGGCCGCCAGCAGGTGGAGCAGTAGCAGTCGAGATGTCGGCCTCAGGTGTGCCGGACCCAGCAGATGGAATGGAGCCGTCGCCTCCGCCCGGGGCAGATGCCTGTTCCGGAGCTTCAGTGTCGGCTTCCTCAGCTTCATCTTCATCTTGGCTGGAGTCGGAACCCTCAGCAGCGGCAGATGTCCCGGCATCGTCATTCTTCTCCGGCTCGCGGATGTCCCGGACGAATTTGTCGGTGTCGGCATAGTCCACATAACTATGGGCCAACTCCTTGCGGCGACGGATATGATCCGGATCCGTGGTCCAGATGGATCCTTCGCGCACGGTGCGCAAAGTCTCCAAGTCTGCCTTTTCATACCAAGACAAGAAGTAGGTGAGAGCTTCGTCAGCTCCAACCCTCGCGCCGGAATCTCGCCACTCCCGGAGGCGAACCTTGGCAAGCTGCAGATCGTTGCCGAGGTCGACGGGATCAGTGGGAGTCCTTTGTCCCGGCCAGAGGGCAGAGAATGCCTCCTGGGCGCCGTAGAAGAGCTCTTCAGTGTAAAGGGTCATGGCCTCCTTCCGGGACTGCAGGGCCAGCAGCTGCTCCGACATGTCCCAGTTGGGCGAGTCAACCGGAACACCCCGGTTTTCTCGGTCCAACTGCAAAGCCCTCTCAACGTCAGCGACGGAAGCGGGAAACATGCCTGCAGAATAGAAACAATGTTAGCAAAAGGAAAATATGTCGGCATAGATGCTATGCCGAAAAAGATTACACTATGTCGGGAAGGATAAAAGGGGAAAGGATTTGAAGCTTACGGGCAAGGTCGGCATTCAGCTGTGCAACTGTAACCTCCCATTTGGTGGCCTGCTCCTTCAGGCTATCCAGTTCAGCGTGGGCGTTGGAGGCATCAGTCTCGGAGGTAACAAGCAGGGTCTGGGTTTTCTTCAGTAGGCCCTCCCTCTGTTCCTTTTCGTCCAGCAGCTCGGTGATCCGGCCCTTCAACTGCTCAACCTCGGCCTTGTGACCGGCATCCCGGTCGTGCAGTTGCTTGGCCACATCCACCGAGGACACACAATCCTGGTGGCGTGCCTCCAGTGCAGCCTTCTCATCTGCAAAGATTTCAAGTTAAAAGGATTTGAAGAAAGAAAACAGTGACAAAGAGTAAAGGATTTGAAGTATAAAGTAGCTATCCGGGTAACAGCAGGATCCGGCATACCAGTAAGCTCTTTCACCCTCTTGAGAAGCTCGGTGACTTGCGCTTCGGCACCAGCTGAAGAATGTCGGCACAAGGTTACGTGTCGGCAAGAGTAAGCATTGCAAAGTAAAGAGAGGAAAGATATCCGGCATACAGCAGTATGTCGGCAAAGATTACCTTTCTGGGACAGCTCCTGCTGAAGCTTGCTGTGTGCGTCAGATAGCTTCCGGTGCTCGCACACCAACTCATGGAACATGTCGGCCCGGGTGTTGTTCATGCGCTGCAAAAATGCCGGGATTTGAAATATCAGCAGAGAAATTTGACATGATAATTAAAGTGAAGATTTTATCAAGTGATCATTCTTTTAAAGACCCGGCACAGGTGCTGCGCACCTATCCCGGCTCTCGGTGACTAGGATTTGAAGCTCGAATCGAGCTTATATCCCGGTCAAGAGGATTTGAAAGATAATAGAGATGTGAAATTGTTAAAAACCCGGCACAGGTGCTGCGCACCTATCCCGGCCCTCGGTGACTAGGATTTGAAGCTCGGATCGAGCTCATATGTCGGCAGTTAATTCAAAAGAAGCTAGCTAAAGGACTATGAGAAAATCCCGGATGTCCATATCCTGGACAGCCGACATTTTCGGGGACTGGGGATATGTGTGTGAATAGAGAGGACTTACGTTGGTGACAGAGGCCAACTTGTGAAGTCTTTGCTGGATGCTGAGGAGCTCGCTGGCGATCGGTATGGGCTTCGCTGCCAGGAAGTCGCTTGGGTCGCCACTGGTCTTGGCTTCGGCCAGCTTCTTGCTCCTTGAGTCCGCAGTGTCCATGTTGCTGGCGTCGTTCCATTTGATGCACTGCTCCTTAAGAGAGCCGAGGCTCTGATCACTTTTCGTCGCAAGAGGGACGAGGCCCTCGAGTTCTGGGGTGTCGAAGAAGCTGGTCCGGTACCCCGGCCGGGCTGCTGCCCTGCCAAGATGCAGGGCCAGAGCAGAGCTGGTCCGGGACGCTGCCTTAGGAGGAGCAGTTGCGGCAGATGGTGTGCCGGACTTGGCCGGCTGAATCTTCAACGTGCCGGTCTGGGCCGGTGCAGTGGTCTTGGCCGGGGCAGTGGACTTGGCCGGTGCAGTGGTCTTGGCCGGTGCAGTGGTCTTGGCCGGTGCTGGGGTCTTGTCAGCTGAAGGAGTCTCGGGTGCGGGCTGTTCCGGCGCGGCCGGTGCATCTTGGCCAGCAGAGGCAGGATCCGGAATAGTCCGGACTTCCGGCACTAAAGGGCCTTTACCCTTGATGTCTGCTCCGGCGTTTTCAGTTGTGCCGGCGTCGCCGGTGGGCGCGCCGGAGTCTGGTACTTCTTGGTGGGCTCCTGTGTCCATGTGGACATCAGGAGCCGGAGGTTCCTGTTGAGCCCCCGAGTCCATGTGGACGTCGGGGGCAGAGGTGTCTTGTTCCGGCGGAGGAACGTCCTTCGCCGGGGAGGAGGTCTTGTCGGGCGCAGGCGAGGATGCCGGCGCCGGGGAGCTCGTGTGACTGGCAGAGGGAATGTCGGAGGTAGCAGGGGCAGCGGGCTTGGTAACCTTCGGGTCGCCGCTCAAGCCAGAAGCTTGTTCCGGCTCAAGAGGAGCACTGAAAGAGAGAAAACACCAAGTCAGTAATACAAACAAGAGATATGTCGGAGGAAATGCAAAGAAAAGGAAATTTACCCCGAGGCAACAGGCCTCTGTTTCTTCTGTTTGGGCACGCCGACCTTCTGCCTTTTCGACCTCTGAGGTATGTCGGACGGGGGCTTCACACCTCGCTTCCGGCCGGCACGTCCGCCGGTGGAAGGAGGTCCCTGGTTCAGAGGGGCGGCGTCGATAACCATATCGTCCGGGATAGCTGAGGACGGCATTGCAAACTCGTGAGCAATAGGTGTTTCTGGAAAGGCGTACGCAAGTGGCATCGGGTCATAGTACAGCAGGATCTCCTCGTCAGAATCAATCTCACTCCGGTCTTGAGTATAATGCCGGGATGAAGAGCCCTTACCCATGGCAGCTGCAGCACGGGTGCTCCTGGGAAGCTTATCCCAATGATCCGGATCTTCAACATCCGCAACGGTGCGGTCCGCCGCGATCTTGATCCGGGAGTTCTCCATGGTTTGGAAGCTGAATTTCTGTATAAACAGCAAAGTCAAGTATTCAGACAAGGAAATATGCCGGTGGAAGAGGTATGTCGGATCAATATGATATGTGTCGGCAAATAGACATGTGTCGGCTTAAGTATCTATGTGCCGGACATGGACTTTATGTATCGGATAAGATGGTTTACCGTTGGGGCGGGCCTATCCCGGCTGTATGGTTCTAGCCCCCAGGCAAAAGTGGCCTGAGAGGACTTGCAGACATCCTTAATCCGGCGCAGAATGTCGGCCGGAGTCAGCTCGTGTGTGGAGTGCCGGGTGGGGTCCATTGGCCCGCTCATCTGACAGATCTTGTGCGACCGGCGCTGCAGAGGGGAGACGCGCCGGCTTATATAGCAGGCCACCAGGTCTTGAGGAGTAAGACCGGCATCCAGGAGCTCGCCCTTAACCCGGTGAAGCGCATTCACCGGCATCACCGAGTTCTTCGGGTTATAGGTCCAGTTCGTCATAGCCAAGGGTGGCTCGTCCACAAATGGCGGCAGGTTGAGCAGATCCTCGTCGGTGGTGTTCTTGACGTAGAAGAAGCTTTTCTGCCACTTCTTGCAAGATTCCAGGAGTTCCACCTTGGGGAAGTCCGAGCCCTTTCGGGACATGATGGTGGCCGCGCCGCAGAGGGTCATGGGGCGGTCCTTCTTTTCCTGGGCCGTCTCCGGCGGGTCGTCCTTGCTCCGGGGCGGCTCTTGGACGACTTGCTTCCGCAGTTGGAAGTACTTCGCCCAGCCTTGAGTAAGGGCCTCTATGCCGGCATAGCCCTCGCAAAAAGCAGCGAAGGCGGAGAGGATCATCACGGCATTGGCCGGGATATGATGAGGTTGAAGATCATAGGTGTTGAGGAAGTCCCGGAAGAAGTCCGATACCGGCAGACCGAAGCCCCGCTCGAAGTGGGCGATGAAGACGACGCGTTCGCCGGGTTCAGGTGCCGGCACAGTTTCTCCCGCTGGTAGCCGGCATGCTACGCCCTCCGGGACTCTCCTGGTGGAGGTGACCCAGGATATGTCGGCCGGAGTAACCTCCGACCCCTCCCAGCCGGAGCGTCCTTGGGCTCGGGCCGAGGTATCTTCCTCAGAGGCCGAGGTAGCCGTCATGCTTGAAGATGCCATCTTAGTGGCCGGGATAAGGCGTGAGAGCCGGAGTCCCGTGATGTTATTCCTATCAAGGCCGGAGAAAAGAGGGAGGTTAGTCTCTCCGGCATACCACTCTCACAGATGTTAGCAGGAATAGAAGATCTACCGAGGCAGTTAAAATCGGAAATAATCAGGGATATAATTTCTGCGGAAGAACACCTGTGAGCTGTTACGAAACACTGCTAGCAATGCTAATCGAAGCAACGAAATATCCAGCAAAGGAACTACCATGGATACAAACCAGTGAGGCTACCGCAGCCTAGTTGCAGAAGAGCAGGGAAAGGAAGAACAGAGGAAGAGGAACTCACCGGAGCTTGGCCTACGGCGATGGAGCGGCGGCGGCAATTGTGCAGAGGAAGATCCAATCTCCCTGCAAGACTGCGGGGAGAAGAGGCGGCGGTGGCGTCGTCGACGATGACGCCGGACGTCGGCGAGCGGAGGCGCCGGCGGGCAGGTGGACGGCGGCGGCAGCTTCCCTTCTCGGTTTCTTGGTCCGGCGGCGAAGCGCGAGGGGCAGAGGATCTGAGGAAGAAGGCACTGTGGCGGGGGTAAAAAGAATAAGTTACCCCCACCCCGTATTTATACCGAGGAGGCCGGTCGTGGGGGTCGTGGGGAGGATAGTGCTCCACTCCCCCGACCGTTTCTGCGGCGAGGCGCCACGTGGCGGCACAGAGTGGGGCGGCGGTTCCTGTAACCGTGCCATGACGCAATGATGGCAAGAAGTAACTGCTGCACTGTGAACCGTCGCATCGTGGGTGACCGTTCGAGGTGGCAGGGCAGTTACAAGTTTCGATGCAAAGCTGTCAGACATGGCTTCTCGAGGAAGACTCGTCTATATGTCGGATTAACTGCCCGATGTATATGTTCCGTCCGGAATACCCTAGGGACCGGCCGGAATAAGTTTTGGAACAGGAACAGAGGCCGGGATATGTGCAGATGTGCCGGCATATAAATCTGATCGCCGGGGCATAATGAAGAAAGGTATGTTGAACCTGTCAAGGCTCCACAGTTATGACTGGGGAACCTCGGCAGCTTCGGGGACTAGTGTCGGGGGGATGACCCCCGTAGGGTCAAGAGAGTAGAAAGACACAAGGTCTATGATTGACTTTATGCCGGGTTATCGAGGAAGGGCCTGGCCGGAATATAAGTGCATCGGCCAGGCCGGCATATAATGTGTATCCCGGCTGATACTTGGATATGCCGGCATAGCCGGAATACTTATAAAAGTGTGCCGGCATATACTTAGATATGCCGGCCTAACCATTTTGTGTGTTGTGCAGGAGCAGGGGAGGCCGGATTACCCGACCCTCGTAGGTCGTTGGTCCGGCATATAAGTCCTGGGTATGGCCAACGGTCATATCCGGGATACTTAAGTCAACCAAGGTGTCACATCCCTACAATCAAGGAAGAAAACATCCAAGCATGGTAGCAGAGTAAGATGGCAGGGTGCACAGTGGAGGTTACCTACCCTCACTGTGCACAAGTACGAGCTTACCGCACAGAGGTAAGGCCACAGTTCAAGAGGTACAAGGTACAGCAAGGGGAGTCCCATCGAGAGCAATCAGGGAGAAAGTCGTGGGCGTCTGCCCTCGACAGTAAGTCCTGTTTGGAGTGTAGTTGGTGTCTCCTGGTCTTCTATGACCGTTGTAACCCTGGCCACCACTATATAAGGTGGCATAGGGAGCCCTGGTAAAGGGTTGGTCGCTGGAAGAAGGTTGAAAGGTTGAAGGTAGATTGGTCACACTGTACTCCTACACTTAGCAGTTCATCTTCCTTCTCTAGCAGAGAGCTTGGAAGCACCATTGTGGTGTACTACATCGACCCATATATACAATCAGTAGAGCAGGAGTAGGGGTGTTATCTCCTTACGAGAGCCCCGAACCTGGGTAGATCAGTGTCTCTTTCTGTCGTGCTTTTTAGCTCGTTCCCCTCTCCCGAATCCTCCAGCATCTAGTTCGGCCCCCATTTAAGCCATCCTATGGCATATGTTGTTTCACCACGACGACAAGAACAAAGGTAAGAGAGTAAGACGTAAAGCATCCGGTGATATTAATGCTTCATTTGAAAATACTTGATTTCCACTTTCTGCGCCTAGCTCAAAGGCGTTAAAGAAAAGCACTCTTGGGAGATAACCCAATGTTTTCTTTTCAGTACTTTTTCTTTTTATTGAGTCTTGGAAGTTATTACTACTGTAATGACCTCTCCTTATCATTTTTATTTTGTTTTCGTGCCAAGAAGAACCTCTAATTGGAGGAAGGTAAGATTTGGGGAAGTTGCTCTCCTGAAACAGATTTCTGCGCTGTACCGTAAAAATTTGTGAAAATTCTCAGAACGTCTTTTTGATCTACAACTTCTTTTGCACATTCCCCAGGTTGTTGCCAAACTTCCATTAGTTTTGCACTTTTTTATTTGAGCAACAGAAGATCCTCATAAAAATCGATCTTTACCAGCTGTTCGATTTTGACAGATTTCTGCCACTATTTGTGTTTGCCTCTTGATCGCTTTCTTTTTGAGTTCTTTTGATCATGGAACTTTTGAGAGAGTTGCTACAGTACCTTATGCTTTAATGGGTGTTATACTTGATTTGAAACTGAACCAAAAGAGTAGATTTACTATCATGCTTACACTAATGTTGCTAATAGAATTGTGTGAAGTTTTGTATGAACGAAGTTTTCAAGTGTAGGGAAAGGAGAATGATGAGATGAGATGAAGTATGGACAAATGCTCAAGCTTGGGGATGCCCATGTCACCCCAAGAAATATCCAAGAGGTACAAGCGTCAAAGCTTGGGGATGCCCCGAGGCACCCCTTCTTCATCGGCAAAAATCAGGTCATCTTTCAAGACACTATATTTTTATTGCTTCGTATTCCATGTGTTTTTCTTAGAGTGTCTTTACTTTTGCATTCAGTTTTCTTTTGTTTTGTTTGCTTCAATAAATGGTTGGACCCCAACATGTTTCATTTGGAGAAGATGCACTCCGTTTTTCATTGCTAAGAACACTCTAGTTTTCACTATTTTCGTTCAACGAGTGTTCTCTTTTTCTAGTACTGCATTTAGCTTTCGTTTTTCGCATTGATTTTTGTTCAGAACTTGTTATTTCTTTGTATCAAGGTGTATTTAGACCTCTGGTCTATTTTGGTTTTCATCTTTAAGAGTTGATTCAAAAAAGGTTGATTGGTGTTGGAAAAGAGAAAAAAGTTTCATGCCTATAGTGGTACAAATGGGAGCTTGTTTAGACCGTGGCTTAGACTTTTGCATGTCATGCTTGATGTTATTTTTATAGTATGCTTAGTAGTTTTTACTGTAGCATGACTTGCCTCAAATGACTGAGATTGCTTAATGTGCCTTTGAAAGAATTATGCGTTGTTTTTATTATATGGGAGCATATTATTGTGGTTTTCTCCTTTGATGTTTTATTTGGGTTGACTTGGCGCATGCTTACACCATGTTTGACTTTAACAATTTGCCTCTAGCCTCTATGATCACTTGGTTTTTGACTTGTGATAACACTTTATGCTTGTTAATAATGTGTTGTCACTATGCATGATTATGGTCGTCGCTCTCTTAGTTGGTCGCTCCCAGTCTTTGGCTAGCCTTCATCTGTACTGAGAGGGAATACTTCTCATGCATCCAACTCCCAAAAACCAAAGTTTTCCAAAGAGTCCACTATAAATTCCTATGCATGGTATTTGCAATTCATTCCAAGTAAAGTTTCATGTGCTACCTTTCAAAAAAACCTTCAAAATACTTCTCATTTTGTGACAATGTTTTTAACTCATGGGGACGTAGTGGTCGGATTTGCTATCTTCCATATTATTTCATTTCAAAAAAAAGGAAAAAAGAAAAAAAAAGGCACTCCTCCATGGTATGTGAAAGTTGGTGGGCACCCGATGGAATCCGTTAGCCATGGTTTGTGAAAGGAAAAGTGGGGAGGAGTGCCAAGCTTTATAAAAGAGCACAAATGTGCCAATCTCTCTCAAAACTTGCTTAGTATGGAAGATAGTAAGAACCCCATTGCCAGTCATTGACAAGAACAACCACCTCTCAAAACAAATTTTTATCTCTATTTTACAAATGAAAAGCTCTAGCACATGTTTAATCCCTGCTTCCCTCTACGAAGGGACTTTCTTTTACTTTTATGTTGAGTCTCCACCTTCTACCTTTATGCACCATCTAAGAGAGCATAGTTGTCATTTTGAGTATAATGTGCATGGTCCCAAAATTTATTATTGATTGATTCATGATTATGGTCTTGCTTGTTCTTAAATTATTTGTATCTAGTCACCCTCTTAAACTTGAAGGTGTCCTATGCATTTATGTTTTGCTACTCCATGAAGGACAAGCTGAAAACCACTTTGCTATGTTTTTCTATATGCTTGAAACACACACTTGACTTTCAATGCATTATTACTCATGATCTTTTGTTTGTGTTACTTTTCATGTTATAACATGGTTGCTAAGTTTTATTGTCAAGATTATGTCTTTTATGCCCATGTTTAGAATACTTTGATCTCAGCACTTGATACATCTCAAACGTATCTATAATTTTTGATGCTCCATGCTTGTTTTTACACCATTTGCTTTAAGTTTTGTTACACTTCGTGGCGGTTTTATGCATTTTTCAGAACTAACCTATTAACAAGATGCCACAGTGCTAGTTCCCTGTTTTCTGCTGTTTTTTGTGTTTCAGAAAAGTTACACAGGAAATATTCTCAGAATTGGACAAAACAAAAGCCGAACCTCCTAAAATTTCCCGAAGCTTCCAGAAGACCGAAGAGGAGACGGGGGGCCACGGGCCAGCCACACCATAGGGTGGCGCGGCTAGCCCCTGGCCCACGCCCCCTGGTGGTGAGGCTGCCCTGGCCCACTCCTGACGCCGCCCTTCCGTCTATAAAGACCCCCCAACAGGAAAAACCTAAATACCCGATCAATTTTCCAGAAACACATAGCGATCCGCTGCCATCGTCTACCCGAGATCGGGAGGGTCCAGAAGCTCTTCCTAGCACCCTGCCGGAGAGGGGAATCGCCACCGGAGGTCTTCTTCATCGCCATGCTTGCCTCTGGCACGATGAGTGAGTAGTCTACCTTGTACTATGGGTCCATAGCAGTAGCTAGATGGTTGTCTTCTCCACCATGTGCTTCATGTTTAGATCTTGTGAGCTGCCCTACATGATCAAGATCATCTTTATGTAATTCTACATGTTGTGTTTGTTGGGATCCGATGAATATTGGTGTTATGATTAAGTTGATGTTCTGAATTTTATCTTATGTTATCTCTGTGTTGTTTATGATCTTGCATGCTCTCCGTTGTTCATAGCTATCTTGGCCAAGTAGATACTAGTGACTCCAAGAGGTGGTATTTATGCTCGATAGTTGGGTTCATGCCTCTATTTAATCTGGGGAGTGACAGAAACCTCTAAGGTTGTAGATATGTTATCGCCACTAGGGATAAAACAACATTCTTGTGTCTAAGGACATTCGCTTTGTTTACAGTACACACTTTGCTTAATGCAGTTATCTGCTTTTCTCAACCTAATACTCAAGGGGTCCTCGGATGATTCCCCGCGAGTGGATTATTAGTCATAGATACAGTTGAATGGCAGTCTATGTATCTTGTTGTAATGCCCAGAGTAAATCTCATAGTGATCCTCTTGATATATGCATGTTATCTTTATTCTATCAATTGCCCAATTGTAATTTGTTTACCCAGCATGTCGTTATTTATCTTATGGAGAGACACCACTAGTGAACTGTGGACCCCGGTCCAATTTCCTTTATGTTGCTATTACTGTTTACTTTTACTCACACTATTTACTTTCTCGCATACTACTATTGCTTTCCACTCGATATGCTCATTCCTTTGTTTACAGCAAACTGGTGAGATTGACAACCTCATCGTAAGTTGGGAGCAAAGTATTTGTTTGTGTTGTGTGCAGGTTTCACGTTGCTGCTGGTGCAAAGCAAAGCACTGGACGAGTCGCCCTATAAATTGTCCGGAGCTGTCGCGAAGCTAGCAGGCATCACCTTCTGAATTTTAGCTTTTTGCTACTGGTTTGATAAACCTCATTTTCTTACTGAGGGAAAACTTGCTACTGTGCTCATCATACCTTCCTCTTGGGGTTCCCAACTGGGTGGTTATCTGCCCGCATCAAGCAACTTTTTTTTGCGCCGTTGTCGGGGAAAAAGAAGATTTGCAAGGGGAGTCTTGCACGCACAATCTTTACTTTGTTTTAGTTTTGCCTTACTTTATTTTTGCTTGCATCGTTTTATCAAAAATACAAAAAAAATAGTTCCCTTATAGTTGTTATTTTTATTTGTCTGCTTTTAGCTTTGCTAGAATGGGTACTCATGAGAACACCAAGTTGTGTGATTTCACTAGCACTAATAATAGTGATTTTATCTGCACTCCTATTGCGCCACCTGCTCCTGCTGCAAATTTTTATGAGATTAAGCCTGCTTTATTGAACCTTGTTATGAAAGAGCAATTTTCTGGTGCTAGTACTGATGATGCTGCATCTCATCTCAACAATTTTGTTGAGCTATGTGAGATGCAAAAATATAAGGATGTAGAAGGTGATATTATTAAGCTTAAGTTGTTTCCTTTCTCCTTAAGAGGAAAAGCTAAGGATTGGTTGCTATCTTTGCCTAAAAATAGTATTGATTCATGGGCTAAGTGTAAGGATGCTTTTATTGGAAAATACTATCCTCCTGCTAAGATTATAGCTTTGCGTAGTGATATTATGAAGTTTAGCCAGTTTGATAATGAACATGTTGCTCAGTCTTGGGAAAGAATGAAATCTATGATAAAGAATTGTCCCACTCATGAACTGACTACTTGGACGATTGTCCAAACTTTTTATGCAGGACTGGATTTTTCTTCAAGGAACCTATTAGATTTAGCTGTTGGAGGCACTTTTATGTCCCTTACCTTGGGCACCGCAACGAAGCTTCTCGACAATATGATGGTAAATTATTCTGAATGGCACACCGAGAGAGCTCCACAAGGTAAGAAGGTAAATTCTGTTGAGGAAACCTCCTCCTTGAGTGATAAGATTGATGATATTATGCTTATGCTTTCTAATGATAGAGCTCATGTTGATCCTAATAATGTTCCTTTAGCCTCTTTGGTTGCTCAAGAAGAGCATGTTGATGTAAACTTCATTAGAAATAATAATTTTAACAACAATGCTTATAGGAACAATTTTGCTAGTAATAGTTATAGGCCGTATCCTTCTACCAATGGTAATGGTTATGGTAACTCTTATGGTAATTCCTCAAACAACACTAGGGGCGCGCCCTCTGAGCTTGAGGTAATGCTCAAGGACTTCATCGGTAAGTAAACTACTTTTAACAAGTCTGCTGAGGAAAATTTAGGCAAAATTGATATTCTTGCTTCTAAAGTTGATAGCCTTGCTCTTGATGTTGAACTTCTGAAACTAAAAATTTTGCCTAATGATGTGAAGGAGAACAATACTTTTTCCACTGCTAATGCTATCCAAGTTAAAATTGATGAAAATGTTAGGATGTTAGCAGAATTGCATGCCAGGTGGGAAAGAGAAGATGAGATGGCTAGAAAGATGAAGGTATGTACTATTACTACCTCTAATGGTGTTGTTCCAAATGCTAGCAATCCTCTTACTTTGATTAGTGTAGAGAAAACTCCCACTCCTTGTACTAAAAAGCCTAAAACTGCAAAAACTTTTTCAAAAGAGTCCTGAATTTTTTCGAAGTGTAGGAGATGATAGCTCTATTTATTTTAATGATTTTCATGTTGATGGCTGCAATATATCTGAAGTTATTTTGTTCTTGCAAAAGCTTGCTTTGAGTCCCAATGCTAGTTCTATAAATGTAGCTTTTACTAAGCATATTACAAATGCTCTCATGAAAATTTGGGATGAAAAGTTGAAACAAAAGGCTTCTATTCCCAAGAAGTTAGAACATGGTTGGGAACCCATCATTGATATGCATGTTAATGGTTTTGATTGCCATGCTTTATGTGATCTAGGTGCTAGTATTTCTATTATGCCTAGAAAAATTTATGATATGCTTGATTTACTATCGCTTGAAAAGTGTTATTTTGATATTCCTCCTGCTGATGCTGCTAAGAAGAAACCTTTGGGAAGGATTAATGATGTTCTTATTATGGTTAACAATAACCTTGTTCCCGTTGATTTCCTTGTTATGGATGTTGAATACAATGCTTTATGTCCTATTATTTTGGGAAGATCCTTTCTTCGAACTGTAGGTGCCATTATTGATATGAAGGAAGGAACCATCAAATATCATTTTCCACTCAAGAAAGGTATGGAACACTTCCCTAGGAAGAGAAAAAAATTACTTTTTGACTCTATTCTTAGAGAAAATTATGACCTTGATGCTTCATCACTTGATATTACTTGATTTGCACTTTCTGCGCCTAGCTCAAAGGCGTTAAAGAAAAGCACTCTTGGGAGATAACCCACTGTTTTACTTTCAGTTATTTTTCTTTTATTTGAGTCTTGGAAGTTATTAATACTGTAGTGACCTCTCCTTATCATTTTTATTTCGTTGTTGTGCCAAGAGAAACCTCTAATTTGAGTGAGGTAAGATTTGGGGAAGTTGCTGTCCTGAAACAGATTTCGGTGCTGCACCGTAAAAATTCGTGAAAATTCTCAGAATATCTTTTTGACCTGCGATTTCTTGTGTATATGCCGCAGGTTATTTACAAACTTCCGTTAGTTTTACACTTTTTGATTTGAGCAACAGAAAACCCTCGAAAAAATTGATCTTTGTCAGCTGTTCTGTTTTGAAAGATTTCTGCCACTATTTGTGTTTGCCTCTCGATCGCTTTCTTTTTTAGTTCTTTTGATCACGGAACTTTTGGGGAAGTTGCTACAGTAGTATATGCTTTATATGTGGTCTTTTTTAGTTGAAACCTGAACTAAAAAGGGTTGATTCATTATTATGCTTACACTAATGTTGCTAATAGAATTGTGTTGAGTTTTATATGAAGGAAGTTTTCAAAGTGTAGGGATTGGAGAATGATGAGATGAGGTGAAGAATGGACAAAAGCTCAAGCTTGGGGATGCCCACGCACCCCAAGAAATATCAAAGAGGTACAAGCGTCAAAGCTTGGGGATGCCCCCGAGGCACCCCTTCTTCATCGGCAAAAATCAGGTCACCTTTCAAAACACTATATTTTTATTGCTTCATGCACTATGCATTTTTCTTGGAGCGTCTTTAATTTTGTTTTAAGTTTTGTTTTGTTTGTTGCAATAAATGGTTGGACCCCAACAAATTTCTTTTGGAGGAGATTTACTCGTTTTCATTTGCCAAGAAAACTCCATTTTTCACTCTTATCGTTCAATGAGAGTTCTCTTTTTCTAGAACTGCGTTTAGCTTTCGTTTTTCGCCTTGATTTTTGTTCAGATCTTGTTTTATCTTTGCATCAAGGTGTATTTTGACCTCTGGTCCATGTTGGTATTCATCAAAAGAGTTGTTTTAAAAAGGTTCGAATGGTGTTGGAAAAGAGAAAAAGTTCCATGCAAAAAAGTGGTACAAAAAGGAGCTTGTGTACATTGCGGCTTAGGCTTTTGCATGTCGTGCGTGATATCGTTTTGATAGTATGCTTAGTGATTTTTTCTGTAGCATGACTTGTCTCAAATGACTGAGAGTGCTTAATGAGCCTTTGAAAAAATCATGCATTGTTTTTATTATGTGGAGCATTATTTTGGTTTTCTCCTTTGATGCTTTAATTGGGTTGACTTGGCGCATGCTTACACATGTTGACTACAAAATAAGTCACCTAAAGCCTCTATGATCATTTGGTTTTTGACTTGTGAAGCCACTTTATGCTTCTTTTAATGATGTTTTGTCGCTATGCATGATTATGGCCGTTATTGCTCTCTTAGTTGGTCGCTCCCAGTCTTTTGCTAGGCCTCATTTTGTACTGAGTATGAGCTCTACTCGTGCATCCAACTCCTAAAAACCAAGTTAATCCAATATGTCCACCATATATACCTATTAGCAATTTTCTATTCCAAAGTACATTCAACTTGCTTTTATCTATCCTTCAAATTAAACTCTTTTTGGTGTTATGTGAAAATTAGTTAGTAAAGCTCTTACGAACCTGATGGCACACTTTACTTTTCTCGCTTTTAAAATTTTGACATTGTGGCTCTCTTATGTTGAGTTGTTATGCTTGCAAGTTGTAAGTTGGAAATTAGCCAAACCATGTCGTCATGGGGTAAGCTTTCAACATTGCACTTCTCTTATTTGAGTTGATATCGTGATCTTTTGTTTATGGATACTCGCAATGTGAAACAAGTTGGGCATCTTGCGGGATCATGGAGTTTTTATATGTGTTAGAGAAACGCCTGGGCTGCTAATCTAAGCCATGCATAATTCATGGTGGAAATTTACAGCATGCCTATAGTGAACATTCAACGACGCATCTCAAAATAAAAAGCTATACCAATGGTAAATAAAAGAGATGCTGAGGTGTTCATTGTCTGTTTGTCCTGTCATTTTGATGTGGGCTTGTTCCATGTCATCGGGCACAGAGGTACCCCATTGGCGGTTCTCGATGATACGCATATATTTACAATGACAAGAGCTTGCTTGGGACCCTAAGTCGAGTAGCATGAGGTTTGGGTATTTGTACTTCACAGGACACGAGGTTTTCAACTTATGATTTATCAAGCATATGCTTCATAATTGTACTCGCATTAACTCTAACCATTCAAGATGCTTATGATGGGGGCAATGAGAGCTCAAAGCTAGTAAGTACCATAATTTTTGAAGGTTTTTAAAACTTGCAATCACTGCTTCCCTCTGTGAAGGGCCTTTCTTTTACTTTTATGTTGAGTCTTCACCTTCTACCTTTATGCACCGTCTAAGAGAGCATACTTGTCATTCTGAGTTTAATGTGCATTGTCCCAAAGTTATCATTGATTGAATCATGATTATGGTTTTACTTGTACTTAAATTATTTATATCTAGTCGCCCTTTTAAACTTGAAGGTGTCCTATGCATTTATGTTTTGCTATTCCATGAAGGACAAGCTGAAAACTATTTGCTATGTTTTCCATATGGTTGAAACACACACGTGACTTTCATTGTTTCATTTTTCATGACCTTTCATTTGTATTCTTTTTCATGTTATAACATGGTTGTTAAGTTTCTTCTATTGAGATTATGTCTTTCATGACCTTTTTATAAGTTCTTTGATCTCACCACTCAATGCTTTACATAGATGATCAAGATTGTGATGGTGCATGTCACCTCAAAAATTATTCTTTAGTTATCACTTACCTACCCGAGGACGAGCAGGAGTTAAGCTTGGGGATGCTTGATACGTCTCAAATGTATCTATAATTTTTGATGCTCCATGCTTGTTTTTACACCATTTGCTTTATGTTTTGTTACACTTCGTGGCATTTTTATGCATTTTCCGGAACTAACCTATTAACAAGATGCCATAGTGCCAGTTCCCTGTTTTCTGCTATTTTTGTGTTTTAGAAAAGTTATACAGGAAATATTCTCAGAATTGGATGAAACAAAAGCCGAACCTCCTAAAATTTACTGAAGCTTCCAGAAGACCAAAGAGGAGACGGAGGGGGGCCATGGGCCAGCCACACCATAGGGTGGTGCGGCTAGCCCCTGGCCCGCGCCCCCTGGTGGTGACGCTGCCCTGGCCCACTCCTGACGCCGCCCTTCCGCCTATAATGACCCCCGGATGGGAAAAACCTAAATACCTGATCAATTTTCTAGAAACACATCGCGATCCGCTACCGTCGTCGACCCGAGATTGGGAGGGTCTAGAAGCTCTTCCCGGCACCCTGCCGGAGAGGGGAATCGCCACCAGAGGTCTTCTTCATCGCCATGCTTGCCTCCGGCGCGATGAGTGAGTAGTCTACCTTGGACAATGGGTCCATAGCAGTAGCTAGATGGTTGTCTTCTCCACCGTGTGCTTCATTTTTAGATCATTTGAGCTGCCCTACATGATCAAGATCATCTTTATGTAATTCTACATGTTGTGTTTGTTGGGATCCAATGAATATTGGTGTTATGATTAAGTTGATGTTCTAAATTTTATCTTATGTTATCTCTATGTTGTTTATGATCTTGCATGCTCTTTGTTGTCAGTAGCTATCTTGGCCAAGTAGATACTAGTGACTCCAAGAGGGGGCATTTATGCTCGATAGTTGGGTTCATGCCTCTATTTAATCTGGGGGAGTGACAGAAACCTCTAAGGTTGTAGATGTGTTGTTGCCACTAGGGAGAAAACAACATTCTTGTGTCTAAGGACATTCTCTTTGTTTACATTACACACTTTGCTTAATGCAGTTATCTGTTGTTCGCAACTTAATACTCAAGGGGTCCTCGGATGATTCCCCACGAGTGGATTATTAGTCATAGATGCAGTTGGATGGCGGTCTATGTATCTTGTTGTAATGCCCAGAGTAAATCTCATAGTGATCCTCTTGACATATGCATGTTATCTTTATTCTATCAATTGCCCAACTATAATTTGTTTACCCAGCATGTCGTTATTTATCTTATGGAGAGACACCACTAGTGAACTGTGGACCCCGGTCCAATTTCCTTTATATTGCTATTACTGTTTACTTTTACTCGCACTGTTTACTTTCACGCATACTACTATTGCTTTCCACTCAATATGCTCATTCCTTTGTTTACAACAAACCGGTGAGATTGACAACCTCATCGTAAGTTGGGAGCAAAGTATTTGTTTGTGTTGTGTGTAGGTTTCACGTTGCTGCTGGTGCAAAGCAAAGCACTAGACAAGGCGCCCTATAAATTGTCCGGAGCTGTCGCGAAGCTAGCAGGCATCACCTTCTGAAGTTTAGCTTTTTCCTACTGGTTCAATAAACCTCAGTTTCTTACAGAGGGAAAACTTGCTACTGTGCTCATCATACCTTCCTCTTGGGGTTCCCAACTGGGTGGTTATCTGCCCGCATCAGCACTCAATGCTTTACATCGTTTGTTCAAGATTGTGTTGGTGCATGTCACCTCAAAAATTATTGTTTTCTTATCACTTACCTACTCAAGGACGTGCAGGAGTTAAGCTTGGGGATGCTTGATACGTCTCAAACGTATCTATAATTTTTGATGCTCCATGCTTGTTTATACACCATTTGCTTTGTGTTTTGTTACACTTCGTGGCGTTTTTATGCATTTTCCGGAACTAACCTATTAACGAGATGCCATAGTGTCAGTTCCCTGTTTTTTGATGTTTTTGTGTTTCAGAAAAGTTACATAGGAAATATTTTCGAAATTGGACGAAACAAAAGCTAAAGTTCCTATTTTTCCCGACACGAGACGGAGTCCAAAGCAGAGATGGAGGGGGGCCAGAGGGCGGCTGCACCATGGGGTGGCATGGCCTACCCCTGGCATGCGCCACCAGGTGGTGTGGCCACCTGGCCCACCTCCTGACACCACCCTTCTGCATATATATTCTCCTCGACGAGAAAACCCTGAGGGCCCTGATCAATTTTCCAGAAAACATATTGCAAGCCGCTGTCATCGTCGATGCGAGATCGGGAGGTCTAGAAGCTCTTCCCCGCACCCTGCCGGAGAGGGGAATCACCACCGAGGCCTTCTTCATCACCATGCATGCCTCCAGAGTGATGTGTGAGTAGTCTACCTTGGACTACGGGTCCATAGCAGTAGCTAGATGGTTGTCTTCTCATCCATGTGCTTCATGTTTAGATCTTGTGAGCTGCCTATCATGATCAAGATCATCGTTATGTAATTCTACATGTTGTGTTTATTGGGATCCGATGAATACTAAGTACTTTGTCAAATTGATTTATTGATTTATCATCTCTATGTTGTTTATGATCTTGCATGCTCTCCGTTGCTAGTAGATATCTTGGCCGAGTAGATGCTAGTGACTCCAAGAGGGAGTATTTATGCTCGATAGTGGGTTCATGCCTCTAGTAATCTGGGGGAGTGACAATAACCTCTAAGGTTGTAGATGTGTTGTTGCTACTAGGGAGAAAACAACAATCTTTTGTTTAAGGACATTTGTATTGTTTATATTACACACTTTGCTTAAGGCGATAATCTGTTGGTTGCAACTTAATACCCAACGGTTGCTCGGATAACATCTGGCGGGTGGATTATTAGTCATAGATGCAGTTGAATTACGGTCTATGTATTATGTTGTAATACCCAAGTGAATCTCATAGTGATCCTCATGACATGTACATGCATGTGCATGCTTTCTTTATTCTGTCAATTGCCCAAGTGTAATTTGTTTACCCAGCATGTTATTTATCTTATGGAGAGATACCTCTAACGAACGATGGACCCCCAGTCCATTCTTTTACATTCATATTACCGTTTACTATTTACTCACATTATTTACTTTCTCGCAAACTACTATCTTTTACCACACGATACGTTTAATCCTTTGTTTACAGCAAACCATTGAGATTGACAACCTCACTGTAAGTTGGGGCAAAGTACTTTGGTTGTGTTGTGTGCAGGTTGCACGTTGCTGCTGGTGCAAAGCTATGCCCCAGATAAGGCGCCATATATAAATTGTCTGGAGCTGTCGCCAAGCTAGCGAGCATCAACCTTTGGAAGTTGGTTCTTTCTCCTACTAGTTTGATAAACCTTGGTTTTATACTGAGGGAAGACTTGCTGTTGTGCTCATCATATCGTCCTCTTGGGGTTCCCAACTGGGTGCCTTACACGCATTATCAAGGTGCAGCGAGAGCAGGGAGGCGCGGCGAGGGGGGCAGGGAGGGGAGGGAGGCACGACAAGGGGAGGGGTAGGAAGGCACAGTGATAGGATGGGCAGGGAGGAAGAGGAAGCAGGGGTGTGGCGCAGCAAGGGGAGAGGGAAGCACGATGAAGGGAGAAGAGAGGGAGGCGGTGGTGGGATGGGCATGGCGAGGGAAGGGGAGGGAGAGGGAGGCGGCAGTGGGGTGGGCACGAAGAGGGGAGGGAGAAGGCGCGAGGTCGGGTCGGCTTGTTTGGCCCAATCGGCCTGGCTTTTTTTGATCTAGGGTGATCTATGCTGACGACAAGAGCATCGGCGTAGAGTAGGGAATTTTCCCTATTTCATTTTTTCATTAGATTTCATTACTAGGTCAATTAGTTTAAAATTTTAAAGGACACATCCAAGTTTTTGAGGATTTTTGACGCTCTGGTGGTCTTTATCCGGCGAAACCCTGGACCAGGGGGCGGAGATCTACCCCTATACCTTTCTCCATGTGAGGGCTGACCACTGGAAATTTTTCTTTGTTTTGGTTTCTTTAGGACATATGTACATGAAAAGAAAAGGTTGGGCCCACTTTACCATGAAATAGGCTCCGGTAGACCCGTAGCGGGTGTTTCCACATACAGATCTAAAATTTTACCATGTGTTAACAGCCCATGTCTATGATTAAAGAAGGCCAGGCCCGAGACCTAGATATTGCATCTACCAACCTTCCATCACACTTATACACATGTTAGGGTCACATGCAAGAATTTGAGGTTTTCTGACGCTTTGGTGGTCTTTATCCGGCGAAACCCTAGACCAGGGGTGGTCGGAGATCTACCCCTATAGCTTTCTCCGTATGAGGGCTGACCAGTGGACTTTTTGCTTTTTTGTGTTTGTTTAGGATATCTGTACATGGAAATCAAAAGTTGGTCCCACTTTACCATGAAATAGGCTCCGGTAGACCCGTAGCGGGTGTTTCCAGGAGTTTACCAAGTGTTAATAGCACATGTCTGTGATTGAAGAAGGCCATGCCCGGGACCTAGATATTGCATCTACCAACCTTCCATCAAACTTATACACATATGTTAGGGACACATGCAAGTTTTCGAGGTTTTCGAACGTCCGGTGATCTTTATCCCGCGAAACCCCTAGACCGGGGCCGGAGATCTTCCCCTATAGCTTTCTCCGTATGAGGGCTAACCAGTGGACTTTTTTCTTTGTTTTAGTTTGTTTAGGACATATGTACATGGAAATAAAAGTTTGGGCCCACTTTACTATGAAATAGGCTCTGGTAGAACCGTAGGGGGTGTTTCCATGTACAGATCCAGGATTTTTACCAAGTGTTAACAACCCATGCCTGTGATTGAATAAGTCCATGCCCAGGACTTAGATATTGCATATACCAACCTTACATCACACTTATAAACATATGTTAGGGATACATGTAAGTTTTCGAGGTTTTCTGATGCTCTGGTGGTCTTCATCCGGCAAAACCCTAGACCAGGGGGGCAGAGATCTACCCGTATAGCTTTCTCCGTGCAAGGGTTGACCAGTGGACTTTTTGCTTTAATTTGGTTTGTTTCGGACATATATACATGGAAAGCAAAGGTTGGGCCCACTTTACCATGAAATAGGCTCCGGTAGACCCGTAGCGGGTGTTTCCACATACAGATCCAAAATTTTACCAAGTGTTAACAGCCCATGTGTGTGATTAAAGAACGCCATGCCCGGGACTTAGATATTGCATCTACCAACCTTCCATCACACTTATACACATATGTTAGGGTCAAATGCAAGTTTTTAAGGTCTTTTAACGATTCGGTGGTCTTTATGAGGTGAAACCCTAGACCGGGGGTGGCCGGAGATCTACCCCTATAGCATTCTCCGTATGAGGGCTGGCCAGTGGACTTTTTGCTTTTTTTCTTTGTTTAGGACATATGTACATGGAAATCAAAGGTTGGGCCCACTTTACCATGAAATAGGCTACGGTAGACCCGTAGCGGGTGTTTCCACATACATGTCCAACAGTTTACCAAGTGTTAATAGCCCATGTCTATGATTGAAGAAGGCCATGCCCGGGACCTAGATATTGCATCTACCAATCTTCCAACAAACTTATACACATATGTTAGGGACACATGCAAGTTTTCGAGGTTTTTGAACGCTCCGGTGGTCTTTATCCGGCAATACCCTAGACCTGGGGCGGAGATCTACCCCTATAGCTTTCTCCGTACGAGGGCTAACCATTGTATTTTTGCTTTGTTTTGGTTTGTTTAGGACATATATGTACATGGAAATCAAAGGTTGGGCCCACTTTACCATGAAATAGGTTATGGTAGACCCGTAGCGGGTGTTTCCACGTATAGATCCAGGATTTTACCAAGTGTTAACAACCCATGCTTGCGATTGAAGAAGGCCATGCCCGGAACCTAGATATTGCATCTACCAACTTTCCATCACACTTATACACATATGTTAGGGATATATGCAAGTTTTCGAGGTTTTCTGACACTCCGATGGTCTTTATCCGGTGAAACCCTAGACTAGGGGGGGCAGAGATCTACCCCTATAGTTTTTTCTGTGCGAGGGCTGACCAGTGGAATTTTTTACTTTCATTTGGTTTGTTTAGGACATATCTACATGGAAAACAAAGGTTGGGCCTATACCATGAAATCGGCTCTGGTAGACCCGTAGCGGGTGTTTCCACATACAAATAATGGATTTTACCAAGTGTTAACATCCCATGTCTGTGATTGAAGAAGGCCATGCGCGGGACCTATATATTGCATCTACCAACCTTCCATCACACTTATACACATATGTTAGGGACACATGCAAGTTTTTGAGGTTTTCCGACGCTCTGGTAGTCTTTATCCGGTGAAACCCTAGACCGAGGGGCGAAGATCTACCCCTATAGCATTCTCCGTACGAGGGCTGACCAATGGACTTTTTGCTTTTTTAGTACATATGTACATGGAAAGCAAATGTTCGGCCCACTTTATTATGAAATAGCCTTCGATAGACCCGTAGCGGGTGTTTCCACATACAGATCTAGGATTTTACCAAGTGTTAACAGCACATGTCTGTGATTGAAGAAGGCCATGTCCGGGACCTAGATATTGCATCTACGAACCTTCCATCGATGCTCCGGTGGTCTTTATCCGGCGAAACCCTAGACTAGGGGGCGGAGATCTACCCTTATAGCTTTATCCAAACAAGGGCTGATCAATGGACTTTTTGCTTTGTTTTGGTTTGTTTAGGATATATGTACATGGAAAGCAAAGGTTGGGTCCACTTTACCATGATATATGCCCGGTAGACCCATAGCGAGTGTTTCCACATACAGATCCAGGATTTTACCAAGTGTTAACAGCCCATGTCTGTGATTGAAGAAGGCCATGCCCAGGACCTAGATATTGCATCTACCAACCTTCTATCACACTTATACACATATGTTAGGGACACATGCAAGTTTTTTTGGTTTTTCGACGCTCCGGTGGTCTTTATCCCGTGAAACCCTAGGCCAGGGGCAGAGATCTACCCCTATAGCTTTCTCCGTACGAGGGCTGACCATTGGAATTTTTTATTTATTTATTTTTGTTTAGGACATATTGACATGGAAAGCCAAGGTTGGGCCAACTTTACTGTGAAATATGCTCTGGTAGACCTATAGCGGGGTTTCCACATACAGATTAAGGATTTTACCAAGTGTTAACAGCCCATGTCTGTGGTTGAAGAAGGCCATGCCCGGGACCTGGATATTGCATCTACCAACCTTCCATCACACTTATAAACACATGTTAGGGACACATGCAAGTTTTCGTGGTTTTCCGACGCTCCTGTGGTCTTTATCCAGCGAAACCCTAGACCGGGGGCGGAGATCTACCCCTATAGCTTTCTCGGTATGAGGGCTGACCAATGTAATTTTTGCTTTGTTTTAGTTTTTTTAGGACATATGTATATGGAAAGCAAAGGTTGGGCCCACTTTACCATGACATAGGCTCCGGTAGACCCGTAGCGGGTGTTTCCACATACAGATCCAGGATTTTACCAAGTGTTAACAGCCCATGTCTATGATTGAAGAAGGCCATGCCTAGGACCTAGATATTATATCTACCAACCTTCCATCACACGTATACACATATATTAGGGACACACGCAAGTTTTCAAGGGATTCCAACACTCCAGTGGTCTTCATCCGGTGAAACCCTAGACTGGTGGTGGGCGCAGATCTACCCCTATAGCTTTCTCCGTACGAGGGCTAAACAATGGGATTTTTCTTTCTTTTTGTTTGTTTAGGATGTATGTACATGTAAAGCAAAGGTTGGGCCCACTTTACCATGAAATAGGCTCTGGTAGACCCATAGTGTGAGTTTCCACATACAGATCCAGGATTTCACCAAGTGTTAATAGCCCATGTCTGTGAAGAAGGCCATGCCCAGAACCTATATATTGCATCTACCAACCTTCCATCACACTTATACACATATGTTAGGGACACATGCAATTTTTACCGGGATTTCGACACTCTGGTGGTCTTTATCTGACGAAACCCTAGATCGCGGGGGGTGGAGATCTACCCCTATAGCTTTCTCTGTATGAGGGCTTACTGTAACATCCCAACATATAGGATTTGGGGAAGTGGTAACTTTAAATATGTGATTTACATTTCAGTCCTTTAAAAAGGTGGATTTTCAAAAACTTATTTTGTTAAGGTTCAAAGTGTGAAGTTTGACTAGAGGTCATATTTAAACTATTTGAATCAAATTTCAAAGTTGAAATATTTGAACTTAGCAAAACTTGGGGAATAAATATCTTTATCAACATACATCACCTAAAAGAAGTTTATAACTTCATAACACCACATTGATCATCAAGATATTTGTTTGAGTCCAAATTCAAATTTTTGGATTTAAAAATTATTCTTAAATGAATAATTAGGGCCAAATTCAAATATTCATAACAATTTAAACAAAAATCAGAAAAATATGAAACAAGTTGCATATGAAAGATGTAAAGAATCTTTATTGAATAGAATCATATATGTGTACATTTACATACCACATTGTGGTCATATTACAAAAATCTGAAAATAAAAAAGAAAAGAAGAAAACCTAGACTACACCTAAACCTATCTACACTTGATCTTCACCTTCTGATCTTCTTCTATAACCTGCAAACATATACACTAGGAGAAGTTTTGGTTAGATTTAAAATGTTGGTTAGGCCTAGGGCCAAACTTTTTATTTGGAATCCATTGGATTAAGTCCAGAAACTAGTTTTGAACTTAATTAGCTAGGTCAGAGAATATAATCCAATTAATGGAATAGAAATAGGAAGAAATCCAAAGTTTAGAAAATAAATACTTGCTGTAGTAAACCAAACAAGTAGGCCAGCTAGATGACCTAGTTAAATCTAGGAAATACTTCAGACAAAAGTATGACAGAAATAATATCACTTTAGCAGCCAAGAACGTTTCCATCAGAAAATATTAAGCATTAAACCTTTGCATCAAAAAATCACCCTAGCCAGGATTCCTTGGTAAAACAAATTCAATGAAAATTATCTAGAGATTATAAGACCATGATCTTGCTAAATAAAATTAGCAGGTGATTAGCAGCCAGGCTAAGCCAAAAACCAAAGTCTTCAGTGACTTAGCAACAGGAGATGAACACCATCTCCAAAAGTACAAATTAAATAAACAGAAACAAGTTTACAGCAAATGAATATAAAATTTACCATGATTAACATATACATGATTTTCATGCATCTGATCTAGAATCCAACATAGAGAGGTGGTTTAAAACAGTGCACAAGCACCTTAGTCACCAAATGCATGTAAATAGGTGTCAACACCACACTGATTGGCCAGCCCTATAAATACCCCCTTCTTCCACACAAAATCACTCACAAAAATTCTCAAAGCAGCTCATAAGAACACCTTGAGGCCAGAGGCTAGAGGTTAAGAGCAAAAGCTCATAAAATCTTCAAAGCCAGAGGTTGGGAGTGAGAAAAGGAGCAAGCTCACCATTGGTGAGTAGCCCATACCACATCTTGCACATTAGAAGGTAAGAGAAGGACCAGAGCAAGGAGGTGCTGCTCAAGCTGGACTAGGCAGAGAAGTACAGCCCAGGTCAAGCTCATCTTCATCAAGGCAGAGGAGTGTTGCCCATCTACATGAAGCACACTTTGGAAACTCCAATGGTTGTATTACTAGGATTAATATTGGCAGAGGGAGTGATACACACACACTTGGCAAACTCATTGTGAATCCCATGAAAATGAGGAACACCACAGCCATGCCATGGAGCACAACCATTAGAATTATTGTGTGAGCTCAAGGAAGAAGATGAAGTGTAAATCATTGGAAGTGATCACTTGCTTCATAATCTTACTAGGAAACACACACATACATACATCTCTGAATCCTAAGATTCGGAAATTTTTTGTGTTAATATTTAGAAGTAAATGATAGTTGCAAGCTCTAAGAGCTACAATGTGTGTACTGCTATCTTTACTGAGCACTAGCTCAAGCAAGTTTCTGAATGAAGTGTTAACTTAAGAACTATCAGAACACTGACAGCAATATTCAGAGTTCATGGTGTTAAGCAAGCAAGCAAACTTGAATTCCTAGTGCAAGTAATGATCAAACATAGCATTTAGAGTAATAAAATCATAGGCAAGTATCCAAGAACCACTGACAGAGTGAGAACTCAACACTGTTAGAGATAGTGCAAAGTTCAGAAAGGAATTTTTCGGAGCAAGCAAACCATGCTCAAATTAGCATATCTAGGAAGCTTAGATCATCAGTAGACTGAATAACACTAGCTAGAGCATGCCATAGCATCAGAGCATGCATGAACTGAAGAGAAGCTTCAGTACACTGAAACCCTAATTCCCAAAATTGGGTGAAAGGAAGGGGAGAGTCAAGAGGCTATCTAGAGCAATATCAGAGCAAGAGAGAGTGAGGGGAGAGATTCACTTACTTGTTCATGGAGCTGAGCTCCATTTGGAGGGGAAGCAGAGGTAGCAGAAGACATGGCCAAGGCCATCGAGGAAGAACACCTCGATGTAGCCCAAGCCAGTGACCCTAGGTCACCTTGGGGAAGCTAAGCTAGCTAGCCCAACCAAGAAGAATGGCCAAGCTCATCAGAGATGATGAGCGCATCGAAACCCTAACCCTAGTGGGTCAGAGGGGATGTGCACGAGAGCAAATGAGCACCATCGCTCGATTCCCTCGGTGAAGAGGTAGAGCGGAAGGAGGCGGTCATTTAGGCGGCGGTGGCAAGGCCAACTGTGGCCGAAGACGGCCAGCACATGTTGGCGATGGCGCAGGCGACCGCGTCGCCATTGCATCATGAGAGAGAGAGAGAGAGAGAGAGAGAGAGAGAGAGAGAGAGAGAGAGCGAGGTGGGGTGCAGTGGTTTGGTCCGACCGAACCGGCTCGGTCGATTTGACAGAGGGGTTTGATCAGTGGGTCCTGATATGTTGCAAATGTATCTATAATTTTTTATGCTCCATGCTTGTTTTACACCAATTGCTTTATGTTTTGTTTACACTATGTCGCATTTTTATGCATTTTCTGAAACTAACCTATTAACAAGATGCCACAGTGCCAGTTCCTATTTTCTGCTGTTTTTGTGTTTCAAAAAAGTTAAATAGGAAATATTCTCGGAATTGGACAAAACAAAAGCCAAAGTTCCTATTTACCTAACACGAAGACAGAGTCCAAAGGAGACACGGAGAGTAGCCAGGAGGCGGTCACACCATAGGGTGGCGATGCCTACCCCCTGGCCGCGCCGGGCCCTGGTGTGGGCCCCTCGGCCGTCCTCTAACATCGCCCTTCTGCCTATAAATTCCCTTCGTCGCGAAAACCCTATCGCCAGAAACATCTTTCCATGAAACATACTGCAAGCCGCCGCCGTCGTCGACCCAAGATCGGGAGGGTCCAGAAACTCTTCCCGGCACCCTGCTGGAGAGGGGAATCATCATCGGAGGCCTTGTTCATCACCATGCCAGCCTCCGGAGTGATGCGTGAGTAGTCCACAACTGGACCATGGGTCCATAGCAGTAGCTAGATGCTTGTTTTCTCCTCCATGCGCCTCATGTCTAGATCTTGTGAGCTGTCTATCATGATCAAGATCATCTTTATGTAATTCTACATGTTGTGTTTGTTGGGTTCCGACAAATATTGAGTACTATGTCTAGTTGATTGTTGATTTATCATGTCTATGTTATTTGTGATCTTGCATGCTCTCCGTTGCTAGTAGATATCTTGGCCAACTAGATGCTAGTGACTCCAAGAGGGAGTATTTATGCTCAATAGTGGGTTCATGTCTCTAGTAATCTGGGAGAGTGACAATAACTTGTAAGGTTGTAGATGTGTTGTTGCTACTAGGGGGAAAACAACAATCTTTTGTTCAAGGATAATTGTATTGTTTACATTACACACTTTGCTTAAGGCGATAATCTGTTGCTTGCAACTTAATACCCAAGGGTTCTTCGGATGATATCCTGCGGGTGGATTATTAGTCATAGATGCAGTTGGATTACGGTCTATGTATTATGTTGTAATGCCCAAGTGAATCTCATAGTGATCTTCATGACATGTACATGCATTGTTATGCATTCTTTATTTTGTCAATTGCCCAACAGTAATTTGTTTACCCAACATGTTATTTATCTTTATGGAGAGACACCTCTAGTGAACTGTGGACCCTGGTCCATTCTTTTACATTTATATTACCATCTACTACAAGCACTTTTTACTTTCTGCAAGCACTATTTTATTTTACCGCAAACAAACATCTCTTTCCACACTATACGTCTAATCCTTTGTTTTCAGCAAACTGGTGAGATTGACAACCTCACTGTAAGTTGGGGCAAAGTAGTTTGGTTGTGTTGTGTGCAGGTTTCACGTTGCTGCTGGCGCCGACCATGCACCAGACTGTTTTCAGGCGCCTTGCCAAAGTCAGCTAGCAACAACCTTCAGAAGTGGTTTCTTTCTCCTACTGGTCGATTAAACCTTGGTTTCATATTGAGGGAAAACTTACTGTTGTGCTCATCATACCTTCCTCTTGGGGTTTCCCAACTAGTCCTATGAGACATCAAGATTGTTTTCGGACGTCGTTGCTGGGGATTGAAGAAGAATAAGCTCCCACATCAACTAGGGGTCGTCAACCAGTTTTCTGGCGCCGTTGCCGGGGAGAAGGATTTCTGCAAGGGGGGTCTCTCACTTCCAATCTTTTTACTTTGTTATTTTTTTGCTTAGTTTCTTTACTTTATTTTGTTTGCTTCTTGTTTATCAGAAATACAAAAAAATTTAGTTCCTTTCATAGTTGTTATTTTTGTTTGCCTGTTTTAATCTTGCTAGAATGGGTACTCCTGAGAACACCAAGTTGTGTGACTTTACTAGCACGAACAACAATGATTTCATCTGCACACCTGTTGCGCCACCTGCTCCTGAAGCAACTTTCTATGAAATTAAACCTGCTTTGTTAAATCTTGTTATGAAAGAGCAATTTTTTGGTGTTAGTACTGATGATGTTGCTACTCACCTCAATAATTTTGTTGAGCTATGTGAGATGCAAAAATATAAGGATGTAGATGGAGATATTATTAAGCTTAAATTGTTTCCTTTCTCTTTGAGAGGAAGAGCTAAAGATTGGTTGCTATCTTTGCCTAGAAATAGTATTGATTCTTGGGTTAAATGCAAAGATGCTTTTATTGGAAAATATTATCCTCCTGCTAAGATTATATCCTTGAGAAGTGACATAATGAAGTTTAAACAGTTTGATAATGAACATGTTGCTCAAGCTTGGGAAGGAATGAAATCTTTGATTAAAGAATTATCCCACTCATGGACTGACTACTTGGATGATTATCCAAACCTTTTATGTTGGACTTAATTTTTCTTCAAGAAACCTTCTGGATTCAGCTGCTAGAGGTACCATTATGTCCATCTCCTTGGACGCTGCAACAAAGCTTCTTGATAATATGATGATAAATTATTCTGAATGGCACACCGAGAGAGCTCCACAAGGTAAGAAGGTAAATTCTGTTGAAGAAACCTCTTCCTTGAGTGATAAGATTGATACCATTATGTCTATGCTTGTTAATGGTAAAGCTCATGTTGATCCTAATAATTTTCCTTTAGCCTCTTTGGTTGCTCAAGAAGAGCATGTTGATGTGAACTTCATTAGAAATAATAATTTCAACAACAATGCTTATAGGAATAATTTTGGTAGTAACAATTATAGGCCATATCCTTCTACTAATGGTAATGGGTATGGTAATTCCTCCAACAACAATAGGAGTGTGCCCTCTGATCTTGAAGTCATGCTTAAGGACTTTATTAGTAAACAAACTGCTTTTAATAAGTCTGTTGAGGAAAAGTTTGGTAAAATTGATGTTCTTGCTTCTGAAGTTGATAGCCTTGCTCTTGATGTTGAACTTCTAAAATTAAAGGTTATGCCTCATGATGTTGAAGAAAGCAAGACTTTGAATGCCATTCAAGTTAGAATTGATGGCAATGTTAGGATGTTAGCAGAATTGCATGCTAGGTGGGAAAGAGAAGATGAGATTGCTAGAAAAAATAATATGACTAAAGTTTGTACCATTACCACCACAAGTGATGTTGAAGTTTCAAATGCTAGCAAATCTCCTACTATGATTGGTGTAGGAAAAGTCCCCACTCCTTTTGCAAAATTGCCTAAAACTACTGAAACTTTTTCCAATAAAAGTGCTGAAATTTTTCGGAGTATGGGAGACAATGGTCCTACTACCTTTGATAGTAATGATTTTGATGTTGATGGTTGCAATATCTCTGAAGTAATTATGTTCTTACAAAAGCTTGCTATAAGTCCTAATGCTAGTTCTATGAATATGGCTTTTACAAAACATATTACAAATGCTCTCATGTAAATTAGAGAGGAAAAGTTAAAACAAAAAGTTTCTACTCCTAGAAAGTTAGAACATGGTTGGGAGCCCATCATTAAGATGAAAGTGAATGATTTTGATTGTAATGCTTTATGTGATCTTGGTGCCAGTATTTCTGTTATGCCTAGAAAAAATTATGATATGCTTGGTTTACCACCGTTAGAAAAGTGTTATGTGGATGTTCATCTTTCTGATATTGCTAAGAAGAAACCTTTGGGGAGGATTAATGATGTTCTTATTATGGTTAACAATAACCTTGTCCCCATTGATTTCCTTGTTGTGGATATTGAATTCAATGCTTCTTGTCCAATTATTTTGGGAAGACCTTTTCTTAGAACTATTGGTGCTATTATTGATATAAAAGAAGGCACTATTAGATATCAGTTCCCACTCAAGAAAGGTACGGAACACTTTCCTAGAAAGAGAAAAAAGCTACCTTTTGATTCTATCATTAGAACAAGTTATGATGTTGATGCTTCTTCATTTGAAAATACTTGATTCCTACTTTCTGCGCCTAGCTCAAAGGCGTTAAAGAAAAGCACTCTTGGGAGATAACCCATGTTTTCTTTCAGTACTTTTTATTTTGTTGAGTCTTTGAAGTTGTTACTACTATAATGACCTCTCCTTATCATTTTTATTTCGTTCTTGTGCCAAGAATTGCCTCTAATAGGAGGAAGGTAAGATTTGAGGAAGTTGTTGTCCCGAAACAGATTTTTGCGCTTCGCTGTAAAAATTAGTAAAACATCCCAGTATGTCGTATTGATCTGCGATTTTTTGTACACATGCCCTAGGTTATTATATAACTTTCACTAGTTTTGCACTTTTTGATTTGAGCAACAGAAGATTTTCAAAAAAATCGATCTTTACCTGTTGTTCTGTTTTGACAAATTTCTGCCACTATTTGCATTTGCCTCTTGATCTCTTTCTTTTTGAGTTCTTTTGATCACGGAACTTTTGAGAGAAGTTGCTACAGTAGCTAATGTTTTAATAGATGTTGTACTTGAGTTAAAACTGAACCAAAAGTGGATCTACTATCTTGCATAAACTAATATTGCTAATGAGAATTGTGTGAAATTTTGTATGAAGGAAGTTTTCAAGTGTAGGGAAAGGAGAATGATGAGATGAGATGAAGAATGGACAAAAGCTCAATCTTGGTGATGCCCATGTCACCCCAAGAAATATCCAAGAAGTACAAGCGTCAAAGCTTGGGGATGCCCCGAGGCACCCCTTCTTCATCAACAAAAATATCAGGTCATCTTTCAAGACACTATATTTTATTGCTTCATATGCTATGTGTTTTTCTTGGAGCGTCTTTATTTTTGCTTTCAGTTTTCTTTTGTTTTGTTTGCTGTAATAAATGGTTGGACCCCAACATATTTCTTTTGGAGGAGACACACTCCATTTTCATTGCCTAGAACACTCTAGTTTTCACTCTTATCGTTCTAGGAGTGTTCTCTTTTGCTAGTACTGCGTTTAGCTTTTATTTTTCACCCATTATTTTTGTTCAGAACTTTTTAGTTCTTTGTAGTTAGGTGTGTTTAGACCTCTGGTCTTTGTTGATTTTTATCCTTGAGAGTTGTTTCAAATAGGTTGATTGGTGTTGGAAAAGAGTAAAATGTTTCATGCTTATAGTGATGCAAAAGGGGGCTTGTTTAGACTGTGGCTTAGACTTTAGCATGTCATGCTAGATATTATTTTGATTATATGCTTAGTAGTTATTGTTGAAGCATGACTTGTCTCAAATGACTGAGAGTGCTTAATGTGCCTTTGAAAGAATCATGCGTTGTTTTTATCATATAGAAGCATAATATTGTGGTATTCTCCTTTGATGCTTTATTTGGGTTGACTTGGCGCATGCTCACACCATGTTATGACTATAAACCAGTCGCCTCAAGCCTCTATGATCATTTGGTTTTTGACTTGTAATATCACTTTTATGCTTTGATTAATAATGTTTTGTCGCTATGCATGATTATGGCCGTTATTGCTCTCTTATTTGGTCGCTCACTGTCTTTTGCTAGCCTTCATTTGTACTGAGTATGAGCTCTACTCATGCATCCAACTCCCAAAAACCAAAGTTATTTCAATGAGTCCACTATAAATTACTATGCATGGCATTTCAAACCATTCCAAGTAAATTTTCATGTGCTACCTTTCAAAACCTTCAAAATACTTCTCATTTTGTGACACTGTTTTTAGCTCATGAGGACGTAGTGGTTGGGTTTGTTATCTTCCATATTGAATTAAGTACCCCTCCACTTGCATGCTTCATCTGCTCATCACTAATTTTGCAAGAAAGCTGGTCAGACCATTGTAACCTTTAAAAAAGAAAGAAAAAAGGCACTTCTCCATGGTATGAGATTGTTGGCAGGCATCCGAAGGATTCGGTTAGCCATGGTTTGTGAAAGTAAAGGTGGGGAGGAGTGCCAATCTTTATAAAAGAGCATTTAAATGCCAATTTTTCAAGAACTCATAACCGCTCTCAACTTGTTTAGTATGGAAGATAGCAAGAACCCCATTGCCATTCGTTGATAGGAACAACCACCTCTCAAAACAATTTTTATCTCTATTTTATACAAATGAAAAGCTCTAGCTCATGTAAAATCCATGCTTCTCCCTACGAAAGGAATTATCTTTTACTTTTATGTTGAGTCTTCATCTTCTATCTTTATGCAATGATGAAGAGAGCACAGTTGTTATTCTGAGTATAATGTGCATAGTCCTAAAATTTATTATTGATTGATTCATGATTATGGTATTACTTGTTCTCAAATTATTTGTATCTAGTCACCCTTTTGAACTTTGAAGGTGTCCTATGCATTTATGTTTTGCTATTTCATGAGGGACAAGCTGAATACCACTTTGCTATGTTTTCTCTATGCTCAAAACAAACAAATGAATTTCAATGCATTATTATTCATGATCTTTTGTTTGTGTTACTTTTCATGTTGTAACATGGTTGCTAAGTTCTATGGTTATATTATATCTTTTATGCCCATGTTTAGAGTACTTTGATCTCAGCTTGCAATGCTTTACATCGATTTGATCAAGATTGTGTTGGCATGTCACCTCAAAAATTATTTTTTGTTATCACTTCCTACTCGAGGATGAGCAGGAGTTAAGCTTGGGGATGCTTGATACATTGCAAACGTATCTATAATTTTTGATGCTCCATGCTTGTTTTACATCAATTGCTTTATGTTTTGTTTACACTTTGTGGCATTTTTATGCATTTTTCGGAACTAACCTATTAACAAGATGCCACAGTGCCAGTTCCTGTTTTCTGCTATTTTAGTGTTTCGGAAAAGTTACACAGGAAATATTCTCAGAATTGGATGAAACAAAAGCCAAAGTTCCTATTTACCTGACATGAATACGGAGTCCAAAGGAGAGACGGAGAGCAGCCACGAGGCGGCCACACCATAGGGTGGCGCGGCCTACCCCCTGGCCGTGCCGGGCCCTGGTGTGGGCCCCTCGGCCATCCTCTGACATTGCCCTTCCGCCTATAAATTCCCTTTGTCGCGAAAACCCTATCGTCAGAAACATATTTCCACAAAACATACTGCAAGCCGCCGCCGTCGTCGACCCGAGATCGGGAGGGTCCAGAAGCTCTTCTCGGCACCCTGCTAGAGAGGGGAATCATCACCGAAGGACTTCTTCATCACCATGCCAGCCTCCGGAGTGATGCGTGAGTAGTCCATAACTGGACCATGGGACCAAAGCAGTAGCTAGATGATTGTTTTCTCCTCCATGTGCCTCATGTCTAAATCTTGTGAGCTACCTATCATGATCAAGATCATCTTTATGTAATTCTACATGTTGTGTTTGTTGGGATCCGATGAATATTGAGTACTATGTCAAGTTGATTGTTGATTTATCATGTCTATGTTATTTGTGATCTTGCATGCTCTCCATTGCAAGTAGATATCCTTGCCAAGTAGATGCTAGTGACTCCAAGAGGGAGTATTTATGCTCGATAGTGGGTTCATGCCTCTGGTAAACTGGGAAAGTGACAATAACTTCTAAGGTTGTAGATGTGTTGTTGCTACTAGGGAGAAAACAACAATCTTTTGTTCAAGGATAATTGTATTGTTTACATTACACACTTTGATTAAGGCGATAATATGTTCCTTGCAACTTAATACCCAAGGGTTGTTTGGATGATATCCTGTGGGTGGATTATTAGTCATAGATGCAGTTGGATTACGGTCTATGTATTATATTGTAATGCCCATGTGAATCTCATAGTGATCTTCATGACATGTACATGCATTGTTATGCATTCTTTATTTTGTCAATTGCCCAACTGTAGTTTGTTTACCCAGCATGTTATTTATCTTTATGGAGAGACACCTCTAGTGAACTGTGGACCCCGGTCCATTCTTTTACATTTATATTATCATCTACTGCAAGCACTGTTTAATTTCCGCAAGCACTATTTTATTTCACCACAAACAAACATCTCTTTCCACACTATATGTCTAATCCTTTGTTTTCATCAAACCGGTGAGATTGACAACCTCACTGTAAGTTGGGGCAAAGTAGTTTGGTTGTGCTGTGTGCAGGTTTCACATTGCTGCTGGCGCCGACCACGAACCAGACTGTTTTCTGGTGCCTTGCCAAAGTCAGCTAGCAACAACCTTCAAAAGTGGTTTCTTTCTCCTACTGGTCGATTAAACCTTGGTTTCATACTGAGGGAAAACTTACTGATGTGCTCATCATACCTTCCTCTTGGGGTTTTCCAACTGGTCATCTGAGACAACAAGATTGTTTTCGGTCGATGTTGTCGGACATTGAAGAAGAATAAGCTCCCACGTCAACTAGGCGTCGTCAGGTCCCACTTGGGGTTAATTTTGTGATTTGTTTTAATTCTAGGGGCTTAACTATAAATCAGACATAACTTTTTATTTAGGAGTCCAAAAATTATGAAAAATACCTTTTTGGAAAGCTAAAAATATGACTAATTCAAATATGCCATAAGATGGAAGTTTCAAATATAAAAGTTTTAACCATTGTTTTGTTGATAAATGAAATGAATAAATTTATATATTTATTCTAATATTTATCAAAATACTCTTAAACATCAAGAAAAGTTCTGAATATTATTTATTGCTTGTATGAAGTTTTGAAAATCAAAAATTACAATTATGTATTTGCTAAATGACTTGGGTATTAATAAAGTACCAAAAGAAAACAAAAAAACCAAGAAATAATACTTTCCAAATATTGGAGATTATTATTTTGAACAAAAAGAATACCATTTTGAATATGAAAATATTCAAAATAGTATATAAATTAGTTTAAGAAGAATATCTTTGAACTTCTTATGAGTTTGCAATATATCTGTCTTTGCGACATAGAAAGATTTTTCACCTGGCTATCCGCGATCCTTCCGATAGCTCATAGCTTATCCGGTTATTTGATCAACGATGTGCTTCAGTTCAATGGGTCTTTCTATAGCAAAGAAGTATATCCCTTGTGAACAAATCACATTCTAAAGTGAACTTCATATGATGATTCTAAAGGAAAATTCATATGAGCAATAAGAAACTCAAAGAACAAATCACTCAAAGTATGGGAAGGGTTTATCAAAATTAGTTGCAAGTAATCTTTTCAAATCATTTGGATTTTCAAAACATTGTCTTCTATTCGGACAATGGTCATTCTTTAGAAACCGAGGTCCAGGGTCAAGTAAAACCTTCGAACTGCATTATCTTGCAGTTGTCAGGCAAGTTCACTCTTGCTCATATATGTTGATTATTTTCATAAGTACCCAATTGCGTAGTATTTCATACCAATTGCATCAAAATACTTCTTCCAAAATAATTGGTGGATAATGGAACCACGGATAAGATGTACGAACAGATTGTTGTACGGTGGAGGTTCCATTATATCGGGAATACCTAGGATTTAATAACAACTGTTATCAATCATTCCAAAGCGCCATAAATCACGCTGACCACGGAACTTGGTATGGGACAAGCGAGTTAGAAGTTACTTCTGAGTTTCGTATATCCTCGGAGGCATAGCTAGATTGAGAGTCCTTTCAGGGAAGATCAATGGGTGGGAGACCGTGGTAAACGTCCCTGCTCTGTGCTATAGAGTAACAGTTAATGTCTTCTAGCGGCAAGGGTAATTGATTCGGACCAAGGTTCGGCTTAATTGCGATGGGTCGATTACGGAATTAGGTTGTGCTCGGCATGATTCGACTATACTTGGTAACTTGCCTCATACCATAGGAAGTATGATATTGGCAATAGGGCCAAGGACATCGCAAATTAGCGCACCTCTGCAGAGTGTATAGAACTGTGACATGTTACTCCTTATTCTGGGAAAGGAATTGTGAACACCGCGTGGAAAGGAACTATGCAAAACTTCTAACAACCCGCGAAGACTGATGAACATAATTTTTATAAAATTAAAACTTTGATTCATCCAACAAAAACTATTTTTCAAAAACTTGCATATGTTTGGAATTCTCTTATTCCAAGCTATTGTTATAACATGATACACCATTTCCATATAACTTGTTGAGTACGCATGTACTCATTCTATCCTTGAAAACCCTTGCTTCAGATTGTGAGAACAGCAAAGATGTTCCTGGCGATAGTGAGGAACAATACTACGATGTAACAACTCAGAAATTGTAATCCACCTCTTATTAATTAAAAGACCAAATTCTGGACCTAGATAAAACTTTTTATCTATTATTTTATGCATACATGTATTTTCTTTTATATGTATTCTATGATTTCATGTGTGTTATTTTTGAGTGTGCATTGGTTAGTTAATTCTAAGCTAACCAACAGAAACAAATGAGAAAGATTATAAGAATCAAAGAAACCAGAAATAAAAATAAGAAAGAAAAAGAGAAGATTGAGATGATCTAGAAATTGTTATTGACTACACCACTTTGAGCCCTTAGATTAAGAAATCTACAGCTCACCTTCATGTTTGGCCTATTAGTTGAGCTTAACCAAGTTATGGACTAACTCAACCAACAAAGATCTACCAAAAATTCAAACTAGAGCATCACTCAAACTTGAGCCAAAGTTTGAATCCGAAACAGTAACCATACCCAATTTTGAAATATAAATTTCTGCAAAACTTCTTCTTTCTCCACAACAAAAATATGACTGGATACCTTGGCCAATATGATGATCACCCAAACTGGAAAATTTCAAAAATTTGAATTTCAAACTCTTGCGGGCATTTCGTCGAACACTGGCAGAAGCAAATCAAACCAAATCGATGCTACTGTGCCTGCACTGTTTTGGCTCGCTCCTGTGCTGTAGCCATGCTCCTGGACGGTGCCTCGATCGACTCCAGCTTCCCCAGCCCCGACCCAAGCTGTGAGAAGAGGAGGGAGGAGGAGAAACGCGCCCAGGGCCCCCTCCCAGTTCTTCCTCTTCCTGCGAGATGCCGACCGCCCTGCCCTTGCCAGAGCAGACCCACAGCACCCCGCGGCCAAGCCATAACCCTCCCAGCACGCGAGCGTGGCCGCCGTGACCGGGGAGAGCTTCAAACGCAGCCAGGACCCCCGAGCCGGCGAGCTTCTGGTCGCCTTGTTCCTCGACGCTCCGGCCTATAAAAGGCCCCGCCGATCAAACGAAGCAAATCACCCAGTCCCCAGCTACCTTCCAGACATGCTCGTTTAGCCCCGCTTGCCCTAGCTCGCCGTCGCCAACCCCGCCGGAGTGGTACTGGACAAGCAGAGCGCCGCCGCGTTCGACCACCTGGGAGCAAGCTGCTGCAGGGAATCGGTGGAGGAGACGGACCGCAGCCGATCCCGCACGTCGCCGACAAGCTCTGCATCCTCTACGCCACTCCCTCGCCGTCGAACAGTCTTCGCTGCAACGCAGGTGAGCTCCCGCCCGTGCTGAGGAAGATGATGAACCTGAGCCGTCCGATCTTGATCCAACGCTAGCTTACCGATTCGGGAATGTTAAGTGCGCTGACACCCCGACCCCACCTGTCAGCATCATTTTTATTTCTTTTTCCGCCCCGCGCGAAACGGTATCGGGCCGGCCCGTTCGGGTTTGATTTGAATTGGGCCCAGCCAGTTAGATTCGGTCCGTTTCAACTTTTATTTAGTTTCCCGCCTTTTCGATTTAATTCAAAACTGTTTCAGATATGATTTTCAAATTTAATTTCCAAGAGATTTACAAATCCATTTGTAGCAAACAAATATGCATTGGAAAGCTTATAAAATACTCTACCCAATAAAACTGGTTAGAATTCAAAATAAGTTAAGAATTAAATTAGGTATGAATAGTGTGACCCTAGCTTTATTAACCCTTGAATATTTCTAGAAAATTACTTAAGCCATCAAAAATCATGAAAATTAAAATGTGAACTCACTAATGACCCCTTTTACTGTTAGTCAACCCTAATCAACCCCAAACCCTATTAGTGTGATCAAGTAGACCCTAACCCAATCCTATTTGGTAACATAAAATGATAGTTCATTATTGCACACTTAGAATTAATTTGCCCTCAATATCAATTCACTTAGTGGATCCATCCCACTTGAACTAGTTTCAATACCCCTAAACCAATACCAATGTTTAGAAAATGAACCACTTAGGACACTTAGTAGAAATTCTAACTTGCACACTTAATGCAAACTTGGAAGAAACCATGCAAACCAATTCAAATAAAATCCAACATGGATGCTATGGTTAGCAAACCTTTATGTGCGTATGGTATGCTGCTAGCCTTGTGTAGTGATTGGGTGTTTTGTGTTTATTCGTTATTAGACGCTAGTATTGCCGAGGAGGATATTGGAGGGGATTATTATTATCAAGAAGAAGAAGAAGAATACCCCGGACACTTTGCCAACCAAGGCAAGCCATCTTTTGATTCATACTCCCAATGCCTAGTTTTAACATTGCATTCTACTTGTTTAAGTAAATTGCATGATTGAATTGCTAGAGCAGAATGATAGAAGTAAAGTAGTATCTTGTTTAGCAAGAGCATCAAGCTGAGTTTATCCAACTCGATTTAGTGGTCATCACTCAATGTAGTTGCTTAGTCGCTAATAATATTGAGGCCATCTATAAGGGGAACTCTAGTTGGAATTGGTGACTTGAACTTGAAACTGGAATTGGAGGTTTCTCCTACATGATGGTTTTGTGAAAGAAAATAATCTTGACTAAGAACTATGGAATGTATTTCTCAATTGACAACGAGTGATGTACTATGGGAGCCAATTATACCGTACAACCATATTACCCCTATATGGGAAGGGGCTTAATCCGTAGCTTGTTTATCCTAGTATGGGAGGCCTTGTATCAAATCTTCATGGAAGGACACCGTACGCGGTTACTTCTGGACCAGGTGGATTCCATTAACCCGGCACCCGGGATGGGCAGAACTAGAGGCGCCGGAGCGGGGTTTCCGTATCCCGGGCTCTAGGAAAGGATCCTATACTAGGGTGAGCAAGTGAAAGGTTTTGTTTGATTATCTGAACCTCGCATACTTTGTGTATGTCGAACCGTGGATTTCTCCCGGCAGATGTATCGAATCTTGTGGGTAAAGTGTACCCCTCTGCAGAGGTTTTCAAACTATTCGAATAGCCGCGTCCGCGGACATGGACGGTTGGCAAGCTGTGCCTGGCTTTTGTCAATAATGAAAACAACTTATGGTGAACTTGGTGAATGACATGAATTGACGTGACTTGATTTGAAAATGATGTTGACACACTTGAAATTCCTCTTTAGATTGAACTTAGAGAACTAAACCTCTTTTCTACCAATGAACATTCTTGGGAAATAAAACTAGCTTTTTGCAAATCAACTTAGTGCTTAGTCCACCATACCAACCTTGCATATCTACTTCCTCATGTCAATTATAAGATGGTTTGCGAGTGCATCCAATGTACTCATGGCTGTGTCCCTGGCTATCAACTTGGCCAGACTATGGGGAAGAATACCAGGAGGAAGGGTATGAGGAAGAGTACCAGAACTAAGCTCGTCTCCATGAGTCGCCATTTGCCTGTAGGGTGAAGGCATGGACCCGAAGACGTTATTTCCACTGCTATATTGTGTTGTAATATGACTTGGTCTATATGACCATTGTATTTGAACCATCGTATTGTAATGTCTATGGAACTGTTTACCAACTACGTTATGTATATCGCAACAATGGTTCTGGGATTGCGGTGGAATATATAACGGGCACTTCGAATTTGTTATCAAATTTGAGGTCGTCACAAGTTGGTATCAGAGCCTAGGCTGACCTTAGGAGACCTTAGTTAGAATGGGCGTTAATTGAAACTTGGATAAAAGAAAAGATACAAGTAACGGTTGCAAAAATTGCTTAGTCTTTCCTATCTATTTACAAAGCTTTGTACATGATTCAGTTTTGTCTACTTAAAATTTTGCACACTTGAGTTGATCACTAACTTAGCCAAATTTAAAATTTTGTAGATGGCCCCGGTATTCACTGAGCAGTACCAGTTGGGCCATGGTGGCAGCCTTTGTTTCGAGCGCGACCTCACCACCCTGACCTTGTTCCTGAACCGTTTGTACCCGGAGTTCAAGGGAGCCGTGCTCAATGAGCACCCAGATGGAGAGCTACGGTGGCTTATCCGAGCCAGTTGCCGTGGCAAGAAGGGGATTTTGGGTTCTCCAAGGGTCAAGTTTGAGCTTGTGGAGAACACTTGGGCCGATGGTTTGGTCCGAGCGATGCAGGAGATGCACGCCCGCTTGTGCGGACTGCACGTTGAGGAGGTTCAGGGAGAGCGCTTCAGGAACTTTGCTCGGCGTGATGCGGACAGGCGTCCCGCAAACATGCCCGGGCAGAATGAGCCGAGTACCTACATCGATCACATGGACTTCTTGATGTACTCCACCCAGCAGGAGGCCGACCGTGCCCGTACTAGGGCCAACCTCGAGCACTTTGCACTGGTGGAGGCGAGGAGCACTATCAGGATCCTTGCGAAGGAGCGCAAGAGCCTTTGTCGCCAGCGTGATGAGAAGGATCAGGACATTGAGGAGTTGAAGGCCAATGTGGCGGAGCTGACTGAGTACATTGAGAGTCTTGAGGATCACCTTGGTGAGGAGGAAGGCATTGATCTCCGCAAGGAGGATAATGCCCTCATTAGTGATGAGCATGACTTCATGGAGGATCTTGATGATCCGAAAGAGGGTGGGCACAATGGATTCATTGTGAGTGACGAGGAGGAAGACCCCGAGGAGCCCGCTGTTTAGATCCAAGATCCACATGTTATCTAGCTATGAGTTCCACTTTATGTTCACTTCGTGTAGGTGTGAGTTGTATCCCCCTCTCTAGTAGACGAGTCGCAATGGTTTAATGTAAACCATTTGTAATGTGTGAACTCGTATGTATGATATGTTTGTTGAGTGTTGAATGAAATATGAATTTGGCTCTTAAGGCCTTAGTAAGACAAAAATTGCATCATCCATGTTACCTTTAAATCTTAGCAAATTAGCTTTTCCCTCTTGTCTTACACACCTTATCTTCAGATGCCGCGAGCACCCCCACCCCCGAACCCGGAAATGACCGAATTGCTAAGGTTGATCATGGAAGATCGGGAAGCAGCCCGAGCTGAGCGCCAATTAACTTGGCCACTCTTCAGCAGATAACCCAGATGGCAATGAACCACAACAATGGCAATGGCCATGGCAATGGTGAAGGAGAAAACAATGGCATTGGTGATCACCGATCCAAGTTGAGGAATTTCCAAAACACCAACCCTCCTATGTTCACTAAGTCTAAAGAGCCCTTAGATGCCGATGACTGGCTTCGCACGATGGAAAACAATTTGGCAGTCGCCGAAGTTGGTGAAAATGAGAAGGTTTTGTACACCACCCACTATCTTGCTGGAGCAGCGAGAGCTTGGTGGGATAGCACCCGTGCAATGCAAGCCCCAGGGTATGTGATGCCTTGGGAGGAGTTCAAGAGCAAGTTTAGCAAAGCCCATGTTCCATTGGGATTGGTTAAAAGGATGAGAGATGAGTTCAGAAATCTGAAGCAAGGTTCCCTATCTGTGGTGGATTACTGTGACAAGTTCCTTACCTTGTCTAGGTATGCACCCGATGACACCGACACCACGGAGAAGAAGCAAGAAAGGTTTCTGGATGGACTTCATGATGAGATGCAATGTGTCTTAGTCAGCATTCCCTTTGCCGACCTGGAGTCATTGGTTGACTCTGCCATTCAGATGGAAGGCAAACTCAAGCAAGCTACCGAGAACCGCAAGCGCCGTATGATGTATCAAGGCAACTCGAGCAACTCATAGAAGCCAAGGGGAAATGCACCTATGGGTTTCGCCCCTAGGCCAACGAGGCCAGCCGCACCTGCTCCACGCCCCAACTATCCCAATCGTCCACCCGGCAACAACTTCAACCGTGCACCTCCAAGACCAAGTGGAAACAACTTCAACACCAATACTCCAAGGCCAAATGGCGCCCCTGTGTTACCCAAGCCTGGTGACAAGTCTGGAGTTACCTGTTATGAGTGCGGACTCAAAGGGCATTACTCCAATGAGTGCCCCAAGAAGCTGAATGATGCATCCAAGACCACTGCTCCTGTTCAGCAACAGCGACGTGTGGGAAATGGCAAGAACTATCCACCAAGGAACCAGCCTCGCTCTCAAGGCCGACTGAATCACATGAATGTTGAAGAAGCCCAGGAAGCAACCGACGTTGTGCTTGGTATGTTCCCTGTTAACTCAGTTCTTGCAAGAGTTCTGTTTGATTCTGGAGCTTCCCACTCATTTGTTACCCAATTATTCGTTGATAAAAGTGGACTTCAACCCACACCCTTGAAAGATGTCATGTCTGTGCAAATTCCCGGGTCAGTAACCAAAGCCAGTTGTACCTGTTTGGCAGTACCCATAGAAATCCATGGGATCCCATTCTTAGCCAGTTTGATTGTGTTAGGAACCAAAGGATTGGAAGTGGTCCTAGGTATGGATTGGATGTCTCAACACCAAGGAATTATAGATTGTGCCAAAAAGACCATCACCATGAGAAGTAGCCACGGAGTTTTAGTAAAGCATGTGTCCGTCAAACCCATCCCAATCCCCAGATGTCATAAGAGTATATCAGGACCAACTTTAGAGCAAGTCCCCATCGTCTGTGAATACCCGGATGTGTTTCCCGATGAGCTACCCGGAATGCCACTGGATCGGGATATCGAGTTTATCATTGAGCTTATTCCCGGAACCGGATCAATAGCCCAACGACCCTATCGTATGAACCCCGTTGAACTAGTCGAGTTGAAGAAGCAATTGGATGACCTTTTGAGTAAAGGATTGATTCAGCCAAGTTCTTCTGCTTGGAGATCACCCGTTCTGTTTGTGGATAAAAGTGACGGTTCTAGCCGACTATGCACTGATTACCGCAAGCTTAACGATGTGACCATCAAGAACAAGTATCCTCTCCCAAAGATAGAAGATTTGTTTGACCAATTGACTGGAGCCAGAGTCTTCTCAAAGATAGATCTTAGAACTGGATACCACCAACTGAAGATCCGTGCAACGGATATCCCCAAAACAGCCTTCACGACCCGATACGGATTGTATGAGTACACCGTAATGTCATTTGGATTAACCAATGCCCCTGCTTATTTCATGAACCTCATGAATAAGGTTTTTATGGAATTCTTGGATAAGTTTGTTGTTGTCTTCATTGATGACATTCTTATCTACTCCAAATCCGAAGAAGAGCATGCAACCCATTTGAGATTAATCTTAGAAACCTTAAGAGAGCATCAGCTGTATGCCAAGTTCAGTAAATGTGAGTTCTGGTTGAAGGAAGTTGGATTCTTAGGGCATGTATTATCAGCAGGAGGAATATCTGTAGACCCCAAGAAGATCAAATCAGTCATGGAATGGGAAGCCCCTACCACTCAAACTGAAGTTAGAGGTTTTCTCGGATTAGCAGGATATTACCGCAAGTTTGTTGAAGGATTTTCAAGCATTGCCCGGCCAATGACCCAACTATTGAAGAAGGACAAGAAGTTTGAATGGACCCCTAAGTGTGAAGAGAGTTTTCAAGAGCTCAAGAAGCGGTTGGTGACCGCACCCGTCCTAACCATGCCCGATATCACCAAGAATTTTGATGTCTATTGCGACGCTTCCAAACTTGGACTTGGTTGCGTATTGATGCAAGAAGGCAAGGTCCTAGCTTACCTCTCTCGGCAGCTTCGACCTCATGAAGAAAATTATCCAACCCACGACCTAGAGTTAGCGGCCGTTGTTCTAGCTCTGAAGACCTGGAGGCACTATCTGATGGGCAATCGTTGCGAGATCTACACGGATCACAAGAGTTTGAAGTATATTTTCACTCAGAAGGAGTTGAACATGAGGCAAAGAAGATGGATAGAGTTAATCAAGGATTATGATCTAGAAATTCATTACCACCCCGGTAAGGCCAATGTAGTGGCAGATGCATTGAGTAGGAAGCCGTGTTCGTTGAATATGAGGATCAAAGAAGAGCAACCCAGGTTGCATCAAGAGTTTGAAAAATTTGGATTGGAACTAGTCAGTCAAGGATTCTTAGCCAACCTTGAGTTTCAACCCACCTTGATGAGCCAAATCAAAGAAGCCCAGAAGGGAAATGAGAGTATTGACGGATTCAGGCGCCGAATTAGTTCCGGCAAGGTGCCAGGATTTGAAGAAGATGATCAAAGAGTTCTTTGGTATAAAGGACGTATTTGTGTGCCTGCTGATTCAGAATTGAAGGAAGTGATTATGAAGGAAGCCCATGAGACACCTTACTCCATCCACCCCGGTGGAACTAAGATGTACCAAGACTTGAAGGAACAATTTTGGTGGCATGGAATGAAGCGTGAGATTGCATCGTTTATATCTAAGTGTGATATTTGCCAAAGAGTCAAGGCTGAACATCAACATCCTGCAGGATTGCTACAACCTTTGCAAGTTCCGGAATGGAAGTGGGAATCTGTTGGAATGGATTTCATCACTGGATTTCCAAGGTCTAGCCGTGGCAATGACTCTATTTGGGTCGTTGTGGATAGACTTACCAAAGTTGCCCACTTTATTCCTGTCAAGACCACCTACAACTCGGGACAGCTAGCAGATCTATATCTATCCAGAATTGTTAGTTTGCATGGAGTACCTAAAACCATAGTTTCCGATCGAGGAACCCAATTCACCTCGAGATTTTGGAAAAGTTTACATCAAGCCTTGGGAACCAAATTAGCTTTCAGCACCGCTTACCACCCTCAGACTGATGGACAGACTGAAAGAGTGAACCAAATACTTGAAGATATGTTGAGAGCCTGTGTCCTAGCCTATGGAGCTAAGTGGGAAGATTGTCTGCCCTTCGCGGAGTTTTCCTACAACAACAGTTATCAAGCCAGTTTGCAAATGGCCCCATTTGAAGCTTTGTATGGAAGAAAGTGTCGTACCCCTTTGAATTGGTCAGAAACTGGAGACAGTAAGATATTTGGGCCGGACATTCTGCAAGAAGCCGAGGAGAAAGTCCGCATGATTCGTGACTATCTCAAGGCAGCTCAGTCAAGACAGAAGAGTTATGCCGACAAGAGACGGAGAGAATTAACCTTCAAGAGTGGAGACTTTGTTTACCTCAAAGTATCACCCCTCAAGGGAATGCAAAGATTCCAAGTAAAGGGAAAGCTTGCACCAAGATATATTGGACCCTTCAAGATACTAGACCGCAGAGGAGAAGTGTCTTATCAGTTGGAAATGCCCCCTGAATTGTCCGAAGTACACGATGTCTTTCACGTGTCCTTACTTCGGAAATGTCTTGAAGTTCCGGAGAAGCCCGAAATCTTCAAGAATATTGATCATCGTTCTGTGGACATCAACAAGGATTTGACCTATCGTGAAACGCCTACCCGTATCCTCGAGGAAGCTTATAGGACTACTCGAACCCGAAGCATCAAGTTTCTGAAAGTTCAGTGGAGTAATCACACCGAAGAGGAAGCCACTTGGGAACGAGAAGATTACCTTCAGAAAGAGTTTCCCAATCTTTTCAGTTCTTAACTAGTGAATCTCGGGGACGAGATTCTTTTTAAGGGGGGAAGATTGTAACAACTCAGAAATTGTAATCCACCTCTTATTAATTAAAAGACCAAATTCTGGACCTAGATAAAACTTTTTATCTATTATTTTATGCATACATGCATTTTCTTTTATATGTATTCTATGATTTCATGTGTGTTATTTTTGAGTGTGCATTGGTTAGTTAATTCTAAGCTAACCAACAGAAACAAATGAGAAAGATTATAAGAATCAAAGAAACCAGAAATAAAAATAAGAAAGAAAAAGAGAAGATTGAGATGATCTAGAAATTGTTATTGACTACACCACTTTGAGCCCTTAGATTAAGAAATCTACAGCTCACCTTCATGTTTGGCCTGTTAGTTGAGCTTAACCAAGTTATGGACTAACTCAACCAACAAATATCTACCAAAAATTCAAACTAGAGCATCACTCAAACTTGAGCCAAAGTTTGAATCCAAAACAGTAACCATACCCAATTTTGAAATATAAATTTCTGCAAAACTTCTTCTTTCTCCACAACAAAAATATGACTGGATACCTTGGCCAATATGATGATCACCCAAACTGGAAAATTTCAAAAATTTGAATTTCAAACTCTTGCGGGCATTTCGTCGAACACTGGCAGAAGCAAATCAAACCAAATCGATGCTACTGTGCCTGCACTGTTTTGGCTCGCTCCTGTGCTGTAGCCATGCTCCTGGACGGTGCCTCGATCGACTCCAGCTTCCCCAGCCCTGACCCAAGCCGTGAGAAGAGGAGGGAGGAGGAGAAACGCGCCCAGGGCCCCCTCCCAGTTCTTCCTCTTCCTGTGAGATGCCGACCGCCCTGCCCTCGCCAGAGCAGACCCACAGCACCCCGTGGCCAAGCCATAACCCTCCCAGCACGCGAGCGTGGCCGCCGTGACCGGGGAGAGCTTCAAACGCAGCCAGGACCCCCGAGCCGGCGAGCTTCTGGTCGCCTTGTTCCTCGACGCTCCGGCCTATAAAAGGCCCCGCCGATCAAACGAAGCAAATCACCCAGTCCCCAGCTACCTTCCAGACATGCTCGTTTAGCCCCGCTTGCCCTAGCTCGCCGTCGCCAGCCCCGCCGGAGTGGTACTGGACAAGCAGAGCGCCGCCGCGTTCGACCACCTGGGAGCAAGCTGCTGCAGGGAATCGGTGGAGGAGACGGACCGCAGCCGATCCCGCACGTCGCCGACGAGCTCTGCATCCTCTACGCCACTCCCTCGCCGTCGAACAGTCTTCGCTGCAACGCAGGTGAGCTCCCGCCCGTGCTGAGGAAGACGATGAACCTGAGCCGTCCGATCTTGATCCAACGCTAGCTGACCGATTCGGGAATGTTAAGTGCGCTGACACCCCGACCCCACCTGTCAGCATCATTTTTATTTCTTTTTCCGACCCGCGCGAAACGGTATCGGGCCGGCCCATTCGGGTTTGATTCGAATTGGGCCCAGCCAGTTAGATTCGGTCCGTTTCAACTTTTATTTAGTTTCCCGCCTTTTCAATTTAATTCAAAACTGTTTCAGATATGATTTTCAAATTTAATTTCCAAGAGATTTACAAATCCATTTGTAGCAAACAAATATGCATAGGAAAGCTTATAAAATACTCTACCCAATAAAACTGGTTAGAATTCAAAATAAGTTAAGAATTAAATTAGGTATGAATAGTGTGACCCTAGCTTTATTAACCCTTGAATATTTCTAGAAAATTACTTAAGCCATCAAAAATCATGAAAATTAAAATGTGAACTCACTAATGACCCCTTTTACTGTTAGTCAACCCTAATCAACCCCAAACCCTATTAGTGTGATCAAGTAGACCCTAACCCAATCCTATTTGGTAACATAAAATGATAGTTCATTATTGCACACTTAGAATTAATTTGCCCTCAATATCAATTCACTTAGTGGATCCATCCCACTTGAACTAGTTTCAATACCCCTAAACCAATACCAATGTTTAGAAAATGAACCACTTAGGACACTTAGTAGAAATTCTAACTTGCACACTTAATGCAAACTTGGAAGAAACCATGCAAACCAATTCAAATAAAATCCAACATGGATGCTATGGTTAGCAAACCTTTATGTGCGTATGGTATGCTGCTAGCCTTGTGTAGTGATTGGGTGTTTTGTGTTTATTCGTTATTAGACGCTAGTATTGCCGAGGAGGATATTGGAGGGGATTATTATTATCAAGAAGAAGAAGAAGAATACCCCGGACACTTTGCCAACCAAGGCAAGCCATCTTTTGATTCATACTCCCAATGCCTAGTTTTAACATTGCATTCTACTTGTTTAAGTAAATTGCATGATTGAATTGCTAGAGCAGAATGATAGAAGTAAAGTAGTATCTTGTTTAGCAAGAGCATCAAGCTGAGTTTATCCAACTCGATTTAGTGGTCATCACTCAATGTAGTTGCTTAGTCGCTAATAATATTGAGGCCATCTATAAGGGGAACTCTAGTTGGAATTGGTGACTTGAACTTGAAACTGGAATTGGAGGTTTCTCCTACATGATGGTTTTGTGAAAGAAAATAATCTTGACTAAGAACTATGGAATGTATTTCTCAATTGACAACGAGTGATGTACTATGGGAGCCAATTATACCGTACAACCATATTACCCCTATATGGGAAGGGGCTTAATCCGTAGCTTGTTTATCCTAGTATGGGAGGCCTTGTATCAAATCTTCATGGAAGGACACCGTACGCGGTTACTTCTGGACCAGGTGGATTCCACTAACCCGGCACCCGGGATGGGCAGAACTAGAGGCGCCGGAGCGGGGTTTCCGTATCCCGGGCTCTAGGAAAGGATCCTATACTAGGGTGAGCAAGTGAAAGGTTTTGTTTGATTATCTGAACCTCGCATACTTTGTGTATGTCAAACCGTGGATTTCTCCCGGCAGATGTATCGAATCTTGTGGGTAAAGTGTACCCCTCTGCAGAGGTTTTCAAACTATTCGAATAGCCGCGTCCGCGGACATGGACGGTTGGCAAGCTGTGCCTGGCTTTTGTCAATAATGAAAACAACTTATGGTGAACTTGGTGAATGACATGAATTGACGTGACTTGATTTGAAAATGATGTTGACACACTTGAAATTCCTCTTTAGATTGAACTTAGAGAACTAAACCTCTTTTCTACCAATGAACATTCTTGGGAAATAAAACTAGCTTTTTGCAAATCAACTTAGTGCTTAGTCCACCATACCAACCTTGCATATCTACTTCCTCGTGTCAATTATAAGATGGTTTGCGAGTGCATCCAATGTACTCATGGCTGTGTCCCTGGCTATCAACTTGGCCAGACTATGGGGAATAATACCAGGAGGAAGGGTATGAGGAAGAGTACCAGAACTAAGCTCGTCTCCATGAGTCGCCATTTGCCTGTAGGGTGAAGGCATGGACCCGAAGACGTTATTTCCGCTGCTATATTGTGTTGTAATATGACTTGGTCTATATGACCATTGTATTTGAACCATCGTATTGTAATGTCTATGGAACTGTTTACCAACTACGTTATGTATATCGCAACAATGGTTCTGGGATTGCGGTGGAATATATAACGGGCACTTCGAATTTGTTATCAAATTTGAGGTCATCGCATACGAGGAGCCGGATCTCTCCGGAGGAGTAGAAGGAGTTGACTATGGTATCGTTTACGGTACTAGCGACGAGGAACCGGACACTAAAGTGTAGAATTATAGAATAGTTAGTGGAGATTAGCGGCTGTTCATAGATAAGTTGCTCATGCTCGTCATGGTGCTATGCCTTATACTGCCATTACTAATTAGATTTGGTAGTTTGAAATGGTTTACAAATGAGACTCCTCAATGGACCAAGGATGATCTCGAAGCTTTTGTACACTTTTGGTTGGTATTATGAACACGTAAAGTTGCGGACCCGCAATGTTTCTATTGTACCACTCTGAGGGATGTGATATTTACGAAAGGGGACTTTCGTGAGTATTATGTCAATGACTTGTACACTACGCATGCAGTGGTGTGCTGGGTCACCGCACTTACCAATGGACTTTTTTCTTTCTTATGGTTTGTTTAGGACATATGTACATGAAAGCAAAGTTTGGGCCTACTTTACCATGAAATAGGCTCTGGTAAACCCGTAGCGGGAGTTTCCACATACAAATCCAAGATTTTACCAAGTGTTAATAGCCCATGTCTGTGAAGAAGGCCATGGCTGGGACCTAGATATTGCATCTACCAACCTTCCATCACACTTATACACATATGTTAGGGACACATGCAAGTTTTTGAGGGATTCCCACGCTCCGATGGTTTTTATCTGGCGAAACCCTAGACCGGGGGGCACAGATCTACACCTATAGAATTGTCCGTACAAGGGCTGACCAATGGACTTTTTGCTTTGTTTTGGTTTTTTAGGACATATGTACATGTAAAGAAAAGGTTGGTCCCACTTTACCATAAAATAGGCTCTAGTAGACTCGTAGCGAGAGTTTTCATATACAGATCCAGGATTTTACCAAGTGTTAATAGCCCATGTCTGTGAAAAAGGTCATGCCCGGGACCTAGATATTGCATATACCAACCTTCCATCATACTTATATACATATGTTAGTGACACATGCAAGTTTTCCAAGATTCTGACGCTCCAGTGGTCTTTATCTAGCGAAACCCTTGACCAGGGGGGCGTAGATCTACCCCTATAGCTTTCTTTGTACGAGGGCTGACCAATGGGCCTTTTGCTTTATTGTGGTTTGTTTAGGACATATGTACATGGAAAAGCAAAGGTTGGGCCCACTACCATGAAATAGGCTCCGGTAGACCCGTGGCGGGAGTTTCCACATACATATCCAGGATTTTACCAAGTGTTAATAGCCCATGTCTGTGAAGAAGGCCATGCCCGGGACCTAAATATTGCATCTACCAACCTTTCATCACACATATACACATATGTTATGGACACATGCAAGTTTTCTAGGGATTGCAACACTCCGGTGGTCTTTATCCGACAAAACCTTAGACCACGGGTGCCGCAGATCTACCCCTATAGCTTTCTCCATATGAGGGCTTATCAATGGACTTTTTCTTTCTTTTGGTTTTTTTAGGACATATGTATATGGAAAGCAAAGGTTGGGCCTACTTTACCATGAAATAGGCTCCGGTAGACCCGTAGTGGGAGTTTCCACATAAAGATCCAGAACTTTAATTATTATGGGGTACTCCCTGTTTCGGTGGAACTGAGTAGGATCTTGTAATGACCCAAACATGGTTTGCAATGACCCTATGACCTAACCAAACACAAACCAAGAGAAATGTCCGCAGGGCTAACCCCATCCAGAGAATATCTAGGGGGAATAGACGATCCGAGGCGCGGGGGCAGGGTTTCGACACTACCGCACTCCGGCGTAGGAAAAGCATGAAATCTTTGAACAACTTCTCCAAAATGTGTGAGACATAAAATTCACACATATGCATGTGATAACACTTACGCAATTTCTCGACCTGCTATTGTTCAACACACTCCAGCGTGGAGACTGCTATTTGGAGGGCACAAATTTGTCCAATTGATAAAAAAAATAGAACCATGTTTAAATTATTGATACTAATAAATAAATACAAATATAATATAAGACAATAATTAGGAGTACAAAATATATATAAAGGAAGGTGGTACGCCGACGGTGGCTGTCGGCGTATCCCTAACACTGTGACAGCGTCGACACGTCCTGGACTTGCAGGGCCACGTGTCCACGCCTTATGCCGACGGCCTCTGTACGCCGAGGGTGACCGTCGGTGTATCCGTGCCTACGCCGAGGGCTTCTCTACGCCAATGGTTCGTCTGATGGGCTGGCCTAGACGAGCTCTACGCCGACGGCCCGACAGTTGACCGTCGGCGTAGACGCCGTCGGCACCTAGCGCCATTCCCGTAGTGAGAACTAGCTACTGGATGTGCCTGGTATTTCAGTGCGGTTCTACGTCAGAAGGCTTTTATGTGGGCAAATGAGAAAGCTGACTTGAAAGTACATAAAGCTCAAGAGCGTCAAAAACCATGAAGACTAGTTGGACTACAGAGAAAAATAAACAAAAGCGACTACAATCTGCCCACTAGACTAGAGGTCACAAAAACAAACATAATCTTCAAAGCTTATATTAGCCCCCTTTTCAGAACATGCTTACATATATGCTACATGCGAAGATCTCATTTTTTTTCAGTTAAAGCGGAGATCATATGGTACAAACCAAAAGAGTAGTTTTTCAGATATGTTAATGTGTTCAGGATCAAATGATTAGCTTATCATTACAACGAAAAGTATGAAGTTTCTTTTTCATGAAAATAAAAATAGGATCCAACAAGACTACGAGAGGAAGGGGCGCCTAAAAGGAAGGGAAGGCACATGCCAATCATTTATCTGAGCCCAACTAATCATGTGAAGGCACTTGTGGCTATGGGCCCACATGAGATACTGCAGAAATATATGCATCTCATTAGCATCTCTACCTTAATCTTACCCTATGATCTATGATAGCATCTCTTCATCTCATCATTAGAAGGTTCTTTGCATCATAGGGCAATCACCATAAGTCCTTAAAGGCCATAATAGAAAATATCAATCAATAATGTTCTCCCAGTGATAAGGAATCCAATCAATTGATGCGCAAAAACTTAGATTTGGTTGTGCTACTTTGAGGCAAGCTAAGGGGTGCTCCATTTGTTTGCCATGTGTGTCCATGTTTTACATGGTAGGTATTAGTTATAACACAACTTTACATAAAAAATGAAAATCATGTACTTCCTCCAGTCCATATTAGTTGTTTGATTTAGTAAAAATCAAAAGGAGTACACATTTTTACTCAGGATAGATTAACAAGTTCACATTTCAGCTACGCAGTTTTGTTAGTCAATATATATACCCTCTAGCATGTAATTCAGTTAACAGAATCATGTACAAACTTAGTAGGGGCAGATTAACAGTTAACGGTTCAGTTAGAAAATATAAGTCCTCTAGCTTGCTAAATGGTATTCAAAAGTTAAGTACTAAAGCAGTGAAATTGAAGAATCATCTCTTAGTACTAAACCATGATTCTTCAATTTCCCTGGCATACCGCCTCCCTCTCCTCCCTATATCACAGCTCGTCGAAACGGAGAAATGATTTAAAGGGAGCTTGCACATTCACTCTTTCTTTTGTTTCTAGCCGACTCAATGGTGATGATACAGGATTGGCTGTACTTATAGTTATATCACATCCAAGGAATTGGAACGGTAACCATGAGTTCAATTTGCACTCGCAGACAAACAACCTCTTTCATAAAATTGAATGTTGGTTCCACAAATTTTGAGGCCAGTTGTGTTAGAGCGTGTGTTTCACTCCAAGCAACGATAGAGACCATATACTACATATCCATGCATAAGCCGAAAGTTGGGCGAGACATGGGTTATTCGAGGATGTTGGATTGTTGATGGATGCCCGTAGTCCGTAGAGTAGTAAGAGCGTGGATGGCTTTCTACTGTGCACGGTATATACCGTGCATGATTTTTCACATGTTTCATTGCGTGTCAATTCATGCAGTTTGGTACAATTCTCTGCAACACGAAAAAACTTCGTGAAACATTTCAGCATGAATCTTGAAGCACTTTAAACAAGTGAAACATGCACGGTATATACCGTACGTGGTAGAAACGCCACGTTCGGAGTAGAAGTTCATTTTCACCTCCCCCCAGCCACCATGTCGCTCCGCTGTCAAGCGACTCCGAAGGCGAAGAACCCTAGCCACCTAGCTCCTTCTCCACCCCTCCTCTCCATCTCGCCGCCCCCAGAGGCATGGCAGGAAACCGGCATGCTGCCAAGGATAGGGCGGCGAGGACCTCGCTGCTTTCCCTCCTCCTCGAAGAGCCTCGACATATGGGGGTCTCGCGAGGTGAGGGTGGCATCAACCCTAGGTGGAGGATTCTTCATAGTGCTACAGGCAGCTCCCCTCGGACGCGCGGGCGGCGAGGGGCGGTGGATGGTGCTCACGTCTCGGTGGTCACCCCGGGGTAGATCTGAAGATGGTGTCCTTCAGAGCGTTTTTTTCCCTCCTCCCGGGTCGCTCGCTCGGGCGACTCTAGAGGCCCCTCGAACCCTAGCCACAGCGACCTCCCCAGGCGAGCTCCCCTGGCCGCCGCCGCTGCCGACGCCGGCGGTGGTGGCGGCGCCCGTCTGCCAAAGGTGGAGGGCGATGGGGGCATGCCCACGCGGCGCGTCTACGGCGGCTCTAGGTGACGCAGCGGCCACGCGAGGCAGCAGGGGAGGCGGCGGTGCTCCTTGCGGAGCCCTGAGCTGAGAGGCAATGGCCGGCGCTCGTGGGCTCGATCTGGGCTGGGCGGCCCCGACCTGAGTTGTGGCGTCCGGCGCATCGATCTGGTGTGCAGCGTCATCCGGTTGGCGCTGCTTAGGCGTGGGGCGGGCTACGGGCGTCTCGGGAAGTTCCTCCCCTGGACCTCCTCCAGACCTCCACATCCTGGTGCGGCTCTCCGGTGGCTTCTTGGCTGGCTGTTGTGGTGGAGGCCAACGCTCCCTCTCCTCCATCATCGATGGCTGCTTTCTCCGGTGGTGGTACAGCATGCGACTTTTGTCACCTCGTCTTCTGGTTGTCGGGGCACGGTCCCTAGCCCAGGTGAAAACCATGCGAAGCGGCTTCGGACGCTGACCACAGCAACGCCCGCGGGTTCCGCTTCCTCTTTGGAGGCATGGTCATGGGCTTGACAGTGCTCTCCCCTCCTAGGTGTCGGGGGAAACCCTAGGTCTGGTTCACCGGATCGGGCAGCGACGATGCCACGGCGTCGTTCCCTTCTTGAGGGCATTGCCTTGACTGCCCGGGGAGTTCCCATTGTGGCATTCAAAGATGATGGCCTTGTCAGTCTCACCGGCAAGGCCTGTTGGTGGTGTGTTGATGGTGGTGATTACTACTCAAGGCTTCAGCCTCCAGGGCGCTATGTACATCTTCACCATCACTTCCTAGTTGATTACTTCCTCAAGTTTGATCGGATCCTGCCATCTACTCGCCAATCCTCTAGGCGTTTGAGTAGGGGTACATCAGTCGGGGCAGTCTTGAAGTCGTAGTCGTGCTTTGTCGGTGTTTGTCTGAACGTGACACGGTCTGGAGGCTCTGTGTCCTGTCTCCTTGCCTCCTTGGTCGGAGGCTGGCAAGGCAAGTTATGTCGTCGTCGTGGTCGGAGTGTGTTGTAGTTGTTGGCATGTCTTGGGTGAGTGTGGTGTTGTAGCTATTCTATGGCGTTGATTCTCTCTTAAGCTTAATACAAAGACACGCAGATCTCCTGCGGGTTCTCGAAAAAAAAAGATGGTGTCCTCTTCCCGCACGATACCCACCTCATTGGACTTGTATCTTGGCGTCCCCTCGCCAAATGTGGTGCCTAGTTGGGGAGGTTGTGTCGGGGGCTCTAGCCAGGAGAGATCTTTGGGCAGCGGTGGCGGCCATAGCGTCAACGATGTTTTGCATACGACAGATTGAATTGCTTTCCGTAAAGAGAAGATTTTCTGAGCACCATCTTAGCTATCCCCTCTATCTGGGTTGTTCAGAGGTGCATCAAGATCCATGCTAGTACTTTTTTCATACTTCACAAACAATTTCTCTTTTTTATATCTCTCACACCATACAATATTTGAATGGAGTTAGTGGGTCACATAATCTCATCATGCATCCTGCAGTCACCCTTCCCATGCGGCCATACCACCACCAGTCCAAATCATTGTTTGACCACTTTTGCAGGGCCCACACAAGAATCAATCTGATAAGAGATCCATTGCCTTTCTGCCATCACTATTCATTCTAGCTCGATCGTGCTTAAGATTGCCCATTAGTACCATACTTCTTGTTTTGCTTCGTCCCTCACACACACTTAATTTGTTTAATCCCTCCCTCTCTCTCTCTGGCTGCTCGCTTTCCCGCCCTTATATAAACTCCTCCATGCAACCGCCCCATGCAGCAGCAGGTCTCATCACCAACGACCACAACTACCAGTACCAGATCATCCTCTCAGTATGGACTTCTACTTCCTCTCGTCGTCATCCTCCTCATCTTCCTCGGGGAAGAAGAAGCCGACCGCCAGCAAGCGGCAGCATATGGACAGCGGGAACACGCCTAGGTACCTCGGCGTGCGGCGGCGGCAGTGGGGACGGTACGCCGCGGAGATCCGTGACCCCGCGACCAAGGAGCGGCACTGGCTCGGCACGTTCGACACGGCGGAGGAGGCGGCCATCGCCTACGACCGCGCCGCGCGCTCCATCCGCGGCGCCAGCGCCCGCACCAACTTCGCGTATCCGGATCTCCCGCCGGGCTCCTCCCTCACCCCCTACCTCTCCCCCGACCTCTCCCCCGACCAGCTCCAGCACCTCTACGCCAACCCCCTCCCGGCGACGCCGACGCCCGCTCAGGACGCCGATCGTGGCAATGTCGGAAACGGGTCCTCCTATCACAGGTCGGCCGCCATGCCCTACGGCGACGCTTCAAACGCATGCGGCGGCAATGCTGGCTTGGATATGTTCGACGGGATCGGCAACGACGTCGGCGGCGATGGAGCATGGTGCGACGCGGCGGAGCTGGACTTCAGTGCGTATGACGCGAGCGCGTCCCACTCCCACGGGGTGTACTTCGAGGATGGGTACGTGCACAGCCCCATGTTCTCGCCGATGCCAGCGGCCGACGAGGTCGACGGCTTCCAGCTCGGCGGGTCGTCGTCCTCATATTGCTAATGAGGTGCTGCTGCTGTCGCGCGCTCACCGGACGGGCGCCCGCCGGAGGACTATATATCCGGTGTGGCGACTGGCGAGTCGTGTCATGTGCGTCCTGCCTTTTCAGGGTAGTCCTTCGTTGTGTCTACCGTTATCTCGAGTTGTGCCTTTTGTCGAGAGATATGGAGCAGCTGCCCTAAGAGAAATGTAAAGAGCAGTCGGCATTGACGCTGCTGGCGCTTCACTGCACTCTCCTGATCCATTTGCTATCTGTTGGAGAGTAAATTTAGTGTAGATCAACTGAATCACACACCGTTTGGAAACCTGCTCCTGTGACACCAACTAAAACAGCCACGAAACTGATGTAGAAGAGCAAACTTGTTGAGTACAAACCAAACTATTCACTAAGAGCATCTCCAGTCGTTGGGGCTCCCCATGCCGAAATCCGACGCTATTTAACGCCGGATGGATGTAAAATTCTGTCTGAGGAGACTCATTTTCCCAGCGGTGAGCTCGGGAAAAGAACGAATATAAACGAATTCAAACATAAATAGACGAAAAACGTTCAAACTTAGGCGAAATTTAAAGATATTTAATATATATAGGCGAGTTTTTACATATATAGGCCGAATTCGTAATATATTTGAATTCGGCCAGAGGAAAACATAAACTAAACTTAAAACACGGCGTTCTACATGCCGAAATGGCGGTAGAACACCGTGTAGTCGTCGTCGTCGTCGTCGCTGGAGTCGCCGCTGTCCTGCGGTGGCGGCGCCTGCTGGCTGCTCTGGCCAGGGGCCCAACGGCTGGACCCCTGCCTAGCGTCGCCGAGGCGTGGCGGCGACGGTGTCGGCCGGTACCACTCGTCGTCGCTGGAGTCCTCTAGCTTGATGAGCGGCGCTCCTCTGGCGGGTGCGGCGGCGGCGCGGCGCCGCACGGCCGCCAGGTCTAGCAGCCACCGCTGCTGCTCCGCCTTCTCCCTCTCTCAATCCTGCCTGGACCAGGCGAGCGCCGCGTCCAGCGGCAGGGCGTTGTCGGCTTGGAGGGACCTCGCGATCGCCTCGCGGACCGCCGCGTCCTCGACGGTGAGGTCAGACGCAGCTGCGGCCGCTGCGTCCTTCTTCGGCTTCCTCTTGCGGCCGCGCGCCGGTGACGACAAGGGGCGCGCCCCCTCGCGGATGACGAGGGCACCGCTGCTGCGCCTTCTGGTCGGCGGTGGCGACGCCGGCTCCTTCTTCACCGTCGTCCTCGGCGTCGTTGCTGGAGGAGCCGACCCGCAGGAGCGGGATGCCGACCTCGACGCCGACCCGGACGACGACGAGGATGCCATCCGCCCTGGCATCCACGAGCTCCCGTGTCGGCGCGACACGGAAGGCACCGCCGGCGGCGACATCCCCAGGACGGGGTAGTTGCCACCCTTGATGTGCGCGAGCACGTTTTCGAGGGTGAGCGGCCCGGCGCGCTCCACCAGCGGCGGCGGCCGACGACGTTGTTGCGCGCGGGATGAGGGGGAGGTCCGTCGTAGGCAGCGAGCTCGCGTTCGTACCTGCGCCGGAAGAAGTCATTCCACACGACGTAGTTGTCGGGGAAGAATCTCGGCTCCGCGCGTTGCTCATCCCTGAGGGTTTCGATCTCGGCGTCGAGGGCGCCTCCCACTGGCGGCGGCAGGGTCGGACGCCCCCGCGCTCAGGCGCCAGCCTCCGGGCGCGCGGAAGTCCGACGACGCCGGGTAGCCCTCCATGTGCAGCAGCCTCCCCTCCCATTGATGTAGAGAATGCGGGCCGAAGCCGTTGTTCGCCGCGCCGTCGTCGTAGCCCGCCATTGCTCGAGGATGTTTTGGGGAGAGAAGATGGGGGAGAAGGGAGACGACGGTGGTGAATACGGCTAGACGTGGTAGGTCCACGATAAATAAAAGAAGCCGCGCGTGAATTAACTCGTCGCGTGGAAGCTACGTGTCCGGCGAAAGACTGACCGGCGGCAGGTTTTTACAGCGCGCCGATACAATGAGGACGAACGATCGGCGAGTCTCGCCGACAAGTCGGAGCCACCACACACAACTTTTCTCAACGTTTCCCGCGCTTTTATTTCCTCCGAACTCCCCGAGCTCGTCCTAGGGGGCCGGGGATAATATGGGCTCACCGGATGGATAAAAGCCCACATCCGGACAAAAACGAGAATCCGAAGACGCGACTAACATTTTTTCCGGATGAAACAAAAAAAGCTACCCGGGGACTCATCGGGGAGACGGCTGGAGATGCTCTAAACGGACACCACCACCGTTGTCCCCACCGTTGTCCCCTATAGTATAGGTTAACAACAGATCAGAAATGATATTGGCAGGTCTTGCGTATGCAGAGAGGCAGGTGAAGATCACTATCAGTAGACAAAAAGTGAGTTCACAATGCAATAGAAACATAGGAAAAAAAGCTCAGAACTCAGAACATCACATAACCTGTATTACTGCTAGAGACATGGAACTATCAAGTATAGATTAACCAAAAAAGATAGCGTTGATGTCAAAGCACAAATGCAAACACAGGACAGTACTAACAACTACCAGTTGACGAACAGATGCTACTATAAGTTCCATATCTCTTGTATCACGACAGAAGGCCAAAATTTAATGCCAGAACACTATGTCTTGACATCCCAACGGAAATAAAGCACAAAATAAAGCAGAGCTCTTAACAATAAGGACAGGTAGAGCAGGCAAGGTACGAACAGCACAACACGATGACCAAGACTTAGAGCTTGTCCTCATAATCAGACAGCGGAGTCATCTGTTCCTTGAGCCCCTTCCTCTTGCGGATATCCTTGACAAGGTTGAAAGACGCGGAATCCACCTCCAGAGGATCAGAATTCATCACGTCCCAGTGGTCAAACACGCACTGAGGGAAAGCCTGGCCAGATGTGGCGGCCCTGAGGGTAGCCGAGAAACCAAACGACTCGATGACAGGAAGGTAAGCCTTGATGTTGTACAGTGGGGTACCTGGCCTCTGCATCTCCTCAAACACGTGGCCTCTCTTCTGGTTCAGAACGCCATAGATGCCACCAAGTGCACCCTCGGGGGCCTGGATCTCAACCAGGTAGACAGGCTCCAACAGCCTTGGCTTTGCAGTGAGCTGGGAAGCAAAAATGACCCTCCTGGCAGTTGGGATAACCTGACCACCACCCCTGTGAATAGCGTCAGTGTGGAGAACAACATCACAGACCTCAAAGCAGATGCCACGCATGTTCTCGTCAGCCAGTGCGCCTTCCTTTGATGCCCACTGGAAGCCAGCAACAACGGAGTCCTTGATCTCATTCAGGTACTGCACTCCCTTACACATATCAACAACCATGTTTGGGCCAGTGGTCTCAGGTCCAAAGCACCAAATCTTCTTGGCGAGATCCTTGTCCCACCCAAACTCCTCAGAGAGGATCTTGGAGCGCACCTTAGGATCATCACGTGGGCCAATGCGTCCTTCATCAATTGCCTCAGCCAATCCCTCCTCCAACGGGCGAGCCTCCATGTAAAGACGGTTGTGCTTGTTTGGGGACTTGGCCATAACAGTACGGCATGACTTGTCCAGAACAGTCTCACGGAAGGAGACAACAGGAGGGGAAACAATAATTTCAGCACCACCCATGAAGTCATCCTGCAAATCCTTCAAGCAAATCTCAAGGTGAAGCTCACCAGCTCCAGCAATGATGTGCTCACCAGACTCCTCAATAGAGCAGAGGACCATAGGATCAGACTTGGCCAGCCGCTTCAAACCTTCAACGAGTTTAGGAAGATCAGAGGCCACCTTGCACTGAACAGCAACACGCACAACAGGGGACACAGAGAACTTCATTGCTCTGATTGGGCAGGCATCAACTTCCTTCTCGCCTGTCAAGGTTGCGTTCTTCGTGATGAACTGATCCAAACCAACCAAAGCAACAGTGTTGCCACAAGGAACATCCTCAACAGATTCTTGCTTCTTTCCCATCCAGATAACAGTACGCTGGACACTCTTCACATAGAGATCTTTCTTCTGGCCAGGAACAAAGTTGGGACCCATGATACGGACCTTCATTCCAGTTGCAATCTTCCCAGCAAAAACACGACCAAAGGCAAAGAATCTGCCCTTGTCAGATGCTGGAATCATCTTGGAAACATACAACATAAGAGGACCGTCTGGGTCACAGTTTCTGATAGCATTAGCATATACATCATCAAGGGGGCCCTCGTACAAGTTCTCAACACGATACTTCTGAGCCTTCGAGGGAGAGGGCAGGTGATATACCATCATCTCAAGCAGAGCCCGACTGGCAGGCAGCCAAGTTTGCATGACACGCTTCATGAGAGGCTTGCCCATTAGGTCTTTCTCATCATTCTTCATGGTAATACCAAGCTTCTTCAACATAGGCCACAGCTTATCCTTCTGATCATTCATGCAGATCTCAATGATTTGCTTGATTGGCTCATAGCAGAACTGAACAAAACCTCTCTTACAGGTAGCTGAGCCAGTGCTCTTTGTCGTCCATTTCTTTGTGGCTGGGTCAAAGAAGTTCTCACCCCAGAGCCTCTCCATCATCTTTGATTCATCCACTCCAAACTTGGAGGCATACATCTTAGCAAAATTTGTAAGGGTAAAAGCCCACCCATGCAAACCAGCAGAGAAAGCGACAGTCCCCTTTTCCGGGTACACTTGGACATCACCAAGGAGCGCATCTTCATATGTTGCCATGATGACATTAGCATTTTCAATGACACGGGAGAATGTCTGATAGGCTTCCTCACCATCAACTTGAAGCTCAAGGAAGCATCTGTCCATCTTGTTCACAGTAAGTACAGGTCTAATTCTCTCACCAAGAGCCTGACGAAGCACAGTTTCCGTCTGCACACAGACACCCTCAATACAGTCAACAACCACCAAAGCTCCATCAGTAATACGAAGAGCAGCTGTGACTTCTGAAGAGAAGTCAACGTGGCCAGGTGAATCAATCAGATTGATCAGGTATTCGTTCCCATCCCTCTCACCCTTGTAACTTGCAAGTGATTCATCAGTCATCTCGTAGAAAAGAGAGATACCGGTGGATTTGATTGTAATACCACGTTCTGCCTCATCTGCACGGGTATCAGTCATGCGAACATCACCAGCAACTTCCTGGGCAATAATCCCAGCAGCTGCCACAAGGGAATCTGTAAGCGTAGACTTGCCTGCAAAGAGTATATAACTGATCAGAACAGTAAAGAATATAGCATTCAACAAAATAAGATTAGATTTCAAAACATAATTTTATAGGCATTCAATAATTAACATAACATGTCAAACAGGTAGGAGCACCAAATATATGAAATCTTGAGAACCAATTAATGGAAGTGTGACAAGGTGGAAATAAAACAAATCTAAAATAGAGTACAAGCACTTGTAGAAGCATTATCTAGCAGGATAAGATCGCACTAAAGCACATGCATATACAACTCAATTTTATGTTATGAAGTATAACAATGTAAAGTTATCTGCTCATACAGTAACCCAGAGGGTAGACATTCAGCACTACAATTGATTGGCCTCATTCAGATAGAAGAGATAAGCAAATAACATTATTTCACTTTATGAAAGTGAACATCAAATAAATATAAGCCATGGTGATCAACTTCATGTCGCACTATCAGCAGAACTGATATTTCACGAAAGGTAATGTGGTATGAAGACCAAATTAAACAAATAAATAATTTAGAATAAACAGCACAGACATCACAAACAAGCTAGAGAATACAAATGGCCATAAGGAGCACTGTTTGCACATACCATGGTCAACATGAGCAATAACAGACATGTTACGGATATTGTTCTTTTTGTCCATAATTCGACGAAGCTCTTCTGCTGTGAACTTCACCATCTTGGCTGCTTTTCGATATCACGCTGGGAATATAATTTCTGTTCCAACGCATCAAGAGTTCTTAGAAATGACCAGAAGATACTCACATAATCATTTAAGTAACCATAAGTTCATGCAGATGCAGAATGTAATCATCATGCAGCCTTGACTAATCCCCCTAATAAAGGCTAAAAATAGAACGAAAATAAAGCATCTCCCTATGTACACATTAAAGTATGTGATATAATTGCATGTTGTATCTCCACCGTCTGCACATTTAACATGAGAGCAGAGAAACAAATAAACCAGGTTAAGGCAATCAAGGCACAACCCTACAGCCTGAACATTCTAGTTAACCTCGTGAACAGGTAGCACCATAGCCAAAAGTAAAATAACAGTACGGCAACTTCTCTTTGGACAAAAGTAGATATATCAATGTCCACAGCTGACCTCACCGAAAGACATATCAATGTGAAACACAGCGATTTAAATCATATCTATGTATCCAACATTTGCTACATATCTATGTATCCAACATTTGCTATGCATTAACGACCACTAATAATTGGCCGATGCATGATGAAAACGATGAGCGTCTGCTTACAAACAAATCATCTATCCAACAACTAAGCAGGACGAAAAAGCGACACAAAACTAACCGTCCTACAAAACGAATCGAACCAAACTGGCCTGATATGTCTACACGACCAACAACGACTACTACAACCGAAATAAAACTGGTCAACAGACGAATCCGGAACATTTCGGCGGAAGCAGCTCGGTACCTATCGCATCTATATAAAGCTGGATCGCAGCTCGGGAACAGGACGGACCCAAAATTCTACTAAGCTTCGAGGTCAACAAAACCGCAGCAGCTTCTCACGCAAGGAAAAAGTGGAACTAGCGGGCATCCATCCAGCGTGACTAGAACTAGAATCGACTAGCTAACAACCCTGGGGATGCAGCAACGAGCTCAAGGAAGGATTCGAATCGAGGGGGAGTCTCACCTTGGGGCTTCGCTTCCGCCTCCCGATCTGATAGGGGGGAATGGGATGATGAGATGAGGAAGGGGCGGCGGAGAAATGGAACACGCACTGATAAAACCCTAGAGCCGGCTTGTCAATATATAGGTGGGCTCGTCGCGGGCTGATGCCTGCTGGGCTGGGCTGGGCCTACGACTCCGGTGCATGTGGTGGCCGTTCATTTAGTTTCTCAGTTCCCTAAAACGAATATAAAATGTCGTGATATCGTTACATGTCATTCTAAAAAATGAAATGACGTGACGCGCCCGTAAAGAAAATATAGTCACGCATTTGAAATTTATTGTTAGATGCAGTAAGCCGCAAGTTTTCTTGACCAGCTCCTGCATTGCTTGTGAATCAAGTCGTATATCAAAACTGTCAAAAAAAAAGTCATATATCAAAATCTTTATCTTCTTTATTATAGGATTCCAGTTGGTGATGGTGAAGCCACTTTTGGTTAAAACATTTGATTTTCGATTTTACCCCTAACTACTAATTGCACTCGCATAAATCACGGTATTAAATCATGCGCCAATCTCGATATTAAATCACGGTACCAAAGAAGGAAGACATCAATTTCAAAAATTGCTAATTGCTAATCAGATCATGTTATTTCTTTCTTATTTCGATAGCACACTGTAAAATCAGATTATTTCTTTCCTATTTCAATAGCACACTATCAAATCAGTAATTCCTTTCCTTGTGTGACTCTGCATGGACCACGAGAAGGGCTCCATCGATTTCAGCGTGCATGCAACTAGATCACTTTTCTCTTCGTGCTTTATTTTTTTCTCTTGTCGCTGCTCAAGGTCAAGAGGAAGAATAGTTAGTGGTTCAACTCCTCGTTCATGTTCCAGTCAGGTGTAGAATTTTTTTCTTCTGTGTGTGCTAATTTTCCGTTGGACAAGACGGAAAGGAACCATGGATACAGTTGATGACAGAACAAAGTCATATACATCGATAAAGTTTTATGAAAACTAGGATTTGGTTGATTTTTAAGTAGTCTTTGATTTGATTAGTAAGTCTGTAGCAATATAGATTTCAAATTTCTGACAATAAGCTGAAACATGCTCACAGTCCAGTAAAAAAACTGAATTTTTTGCATCTGCAAATGCATGTGCAATATAGCTGCTTAAGTTTCGAATAGTTGATATGCTCAAAAGTTAAAAGAACAGAACTATGCCTTGCTTACATACACCACATTCTCAGTATTGAGTATTTGATGGCTGCCCACGTCGATTTAATATATTCTTAAAGGTCATCTATAGTCCAAAGTATGCTAGAAATAGGATGATAATATTTTTGAAATAGGCCTGAATCTGTCGGAGAGGAAAAGAAGGAGGCACATACGAGCTATCCCCATGATGGTTGGTGGAGTCGTCATACGAGATATACGATACTATGACAGTTAGCTTATTTTCTATCCTCGACTAGAACACAACACGTCGAGGAGGCACACGCCTCCCTCCATAGTTGCGACACGAGCCGGGAGTCTGTTCACAAGGGATGAAGCCGTGAAGTGCCGCCACGGGATACATGAGTTAGCGGTTGTTGGCATCGGCCGGTAGAGCAGCGGTGTCAAGGGGAGCTTGGCGGCTGCCGCGCGAGGAGCGACAGTGATGTTGACGGCCGACGGAGAACGAGTCGATAGGGGATGGAGCCATGGAGCGCCGCCATGGAATACCAGAGCCGGCGGTCGTCGGCGTCGACCGGTATAGCAACAGCGACTGGGGGGGCTTGGGGGCGAGGTCGGGTTGTGCGCAGCTGGGGCGCATTAGGTTGAGGCGCGACACAAGGAGCGGTATGCACGTTGATGGGCCGACACAGAACGGGCCGGTGGGTGGGCTGGAGGCAGAGCTAGCAGCGGTGGCGGCAAGGAAGCTCGTGCAGGCGCACATGATGATGGAGTTGTGTGTGTGCATGTGTGGTGACTGGTGATCAAGGGAAGACAAGCAAAGAGGATAAGGGTTAGGAGGCGTCGGTGGCTAACCTCGGCCTTGGGCCAGTTCGGCTAGGCCTACATGCTTGGTGGATCGTTGTTTTTTTTATTTCTTTCTGTTTATTTTTGTAAAAAGAATAGAAATAAAAAAAGAGTTTTCTATGCAAAATATTTGGTAAAAAATTTCAATCTGTGCCTCGCACTAAGAGAAAAAAAGTACGGTTTGTTTATCTAGAAGCAATAGAGTTCATGATTAAATTATTTTGATGACCACACACACTTATCGTGATTCTAATTTTTTTTCCTAATCATCGGCCTTCATCTTTCGCCATTAAATAAGCCTCAAATAATTTCTATTCCTTTAAAAATTGTAGATGAATAGGAACCTTTTGCTATCCTAGAAAAAAAATAAAAATGAATTGATGGACGAAAACTACCCACTTCAGTTTAATAAAATAGATGATGTTGAATCATAGTTTTCTATCAAACACCTTTTAGCAAAGTAAATTATACTATTTATTGAAATATTAGCTGATCTGAATGCATATTATATGCGACAAAAAAATACTTGAATAAACCGTAGCAACGCAGGGGTATATCGTCCACAGGCGCTACAAGTGCATCTATGCATGTACATGCTGTCGTATCTCGGTGCAACCGTGTGTGCCTATATCGTTAAATTTTTGCACATGAGCTAATAATATGTAGACTTTTAAAAGATATTTCAAGCATAAGAAAAAATGTAAGACTCCAAAGCCAGTGCATCTATGGTCTCAAATTTTAGATAATACTCTCTTCGTTTCAAAATATAAGACGTTTTAGCCTTTTTCTGACACATATGTATCTAGATACATTTTAGTGTATAGGTTCACTCATTTTATTTTGATGCATCTTATATTTTGAAACGGAGGGAGTAACATCTATGCGTGCTTGCAGCCTCCACGACCTTGTTAAATTTTCTTTGAGTTTATTATTCAATAGAAATGTATAAACATTCAATTTTTTCTAAATGTGAATCCTTTTGGAGATCATAAAGTTTGGATAGATAATAGATTCAATCTAGAACGAAACGTCAGCAGGTTTTACACGGTCAAAATAATTAACGTTCTTCTTTTGATGCATTTTTGTATGACCATATTTCGATAAATGATTTGGTTCCGTAGATCATGAACGGAACAAAAAGCTCGATGCCAAAATGATAAAAAGCTTTGAAGGTTCAAAATATTAACAAAGATAATCTACGGCATGATGTTGCTGAAGATGCCAAAAACAGAAACCGTAGCAACGCAAGGGCATTAAACTAGTGTAATTAGTCCACAACATTACTCAAACACACCTCGCAAAAACAAAGTCATAGCGCACGACACAATCATGTCTGAATGAAAATTTTAAAAAAAAGTAGCCAACGGGGGAGACGGAACCCATGGATTTAATTAAGGTAGGGTGAGTCCCGAACTTTAGCTTAGCTGAATGAAAGTTACACCCTCCCATATATAATAAGTGTAGGTTCACTACACGGGAGAGGCTTTTTGGCTCGGTGCAAATACTCTTTTTATTTGAAATGCAATTTAAATATATTTTGAATTGTCAAAAAAAATTGAGAAAAAATATTGCATATACATCTTCACAACCTATGCATGTGCCAAGTTGTTTCACGCAAATATGACTCTTTCCGTGGGCTAGGCAAAAAGACAAAAATTAATGGTAAAATAAAGGTTTGCACGAGACTTTTTGTTGTCTTTTTTACTCACAACGCTACAAATATCAATTTACCGCGAAACTTGGTCATGTGTACGTAGTTTGTCGAGATGTACACGCGGAATTTTTGATCGAATTTTTTTTTCACATTTTCAAATGTGTTTTTTAAATAAAGGGAGCATATGCACCCTAGATCAAATATGCATTTCCCGTGAACTTAGTATATTATAATTTATACTATGATCAGATCTTGCAGAACTTACATGAGTTTATATGCTCCTAAATGTGCAATGTTCTTCACGCCATGTCTCCACCGAAATAAAAATTCCCCAAAAAATTCTATATAATGCACAACAAAGCAACCTTAGCACTTCATGTTTATACTATGATGAACAAATCTTCTTGTTTTTGTAACACTTGTAGAAGCAAAGTCATCGATAATCATATCAACATTTACTTCATCCAACTTATCTTTCTCAATGCATAAAGTAGTAAGACCGGTGGGTCTTTCATGTGACATTGTTGATCAAACATTTTTTTAGAGGACATGTCACCAAAACAATCTGCAATAAACAATAAAGGAAACAAAAGACCTCATGTGGGTGAGTAGATTCGTTGATCTGCATCCTACAGCGCTCAGCACGAGGACGAAGGAGAACATCTCCAGCCAGCAGCCTCCTTGATCCCCCTCTTCTAATCTTCTTCTCCTAATGTGATCACTGCTCAAGCTCAGATCGAATAAAACCTTGAAGAACTCAAGAAAAAACCTAAGAAGACAAAACTTGGAGATGAGACTAGGAAGTTTGGCGCGGTGCCACGTTGCATCCTTGTTTTAAGATTGTTTGTTAAAGTATTGTATAAGTACTATAGTATCTAAGTTGCTGAAGTACTGCATAAGTATTGGTGTCGAAGCACGGTTAAAGTAACATAAATATCTGTTGGGGTTCAGTGCAAATAACAAAAAAAAAATTGGCTACGCAACCCGAATACACCCAAGGACTTATCTATTAGTAATGTTGTAACGATAGGAGTTTGGACATGTACCCTCATAGACCAAACGCGGGGATTACGCTCCTGCACAAGCGTTGACGATAAAGACGATGAAGGCGACCTCAAAGTTAATGGAGATCTTGGAGCAACGACTCCGATGTCGCACAAGCGGCACCTTCGCATACTCGCATACGTACGACGACCACGACGACTCCCGGAACCCCCATTACAGCCGAGATGCGAAAGTAGACAGCTTTGGACAGGGAACCGGAAACTCCAAAGCACGACGACGTGCAGCGGTGGTGATTCCCTTCTCCTACGTAGCCCTTCGGGAGGCCACGCGGGAGTGAGAGAGGTGGAGTGCGGCGGCGAGGGGAGGCCGGTGATGGCGTATAGATTACACCCTGTTGGGAACCCTAAGAGGAAGGTATGATGAGCACAGCAGCAAATCTTCCCTCAGTTATGAAACCAAGGTTTATCGAACCAGTAGGAGAGCGCCAAACTTCAGAAGGTGATGCCTGCTAGCTTCGCGACAGCTCCGGACAATTTATAAGGCGCCTCGTCCAGGGCTTTGCTTTGCACCAGCAGCAACGTGGAACCTGCACACAACACAACCAAGAACTTTGCTCCCAACTTACGATGAGGTTGTCAATCTCACCGGTTTGCTGTAAACAAAGGATTAAGCGTATCGAGTGGTAAAAGGTAATAGTATGCAAGTAAAAGTAAACCGTGCGAGTAAAAGTAAATGGTATAGCAATGTAAAAGAAATTGGACCGGGGTCCATAGTTCACTAGTGGTGTCTCTCCACAAGATAAATAACAATATGCTGGGTAAACAAATTATAGTTGGGCAATTGATAGAGTAAAGATAACGTACATATGTCACGAGGATCACTATGAGATTCACTCTGGGCATTACGACAAAATACATAGACCGTAATCCAACTGCATCTCATCTATGACTAATAATCCACCCTCCGAATGCCGTCCGAGCAAACATTGGGTATTAAGTTATGAACAATGGATAATTGTATTAAGCAAAGTGCGTAAAGTAAACAAAGCAAATGTCCTTAGACACAAGAATGTTGGTTTCTCCCTAGTGGCAATAACACATCTACAACCTTAGAGGTTTCTGTCACTCCCCCAGATTACTAGAGGCATAAACCCAACTATTGAGCATAAATACTCCCTCTTGGAGTCACTAGCATCTACTCGGCCAAGATATCTACTAGCAACGGAGAGCATGCAAGATCATAAATAGCATAGAGATAACATAAGATAATATTCAACACATCAACTTAACATAGTACCAATACTCATCGGATCCCAACAAACACAACATATAGAATTACATAAAGATGATCTTGATCATGTAGGGCAGCTCACAAGATCTAAACATGAAGCACATGGTGGAGAAGACGACCATCTAGCTACTACTATGGACCCGCAGTCCAAGGTAGAGTACTCACACATCACTCTGGAGGCGACCATGGTGATAGAGAAGGCCTCCGACAGGGATTCCCCTCTCCGGCAGGGTGCCGAGAAGAGCTCCTGGATCCTCCCGATCTCGCGACGACGACGGCGGCGGCTTGCAGTATGTTTCAAGGAAAAGCGATCCGTCCTTTAGGTTTTTCCCATCGAGGGGAATATATAGGCGAAAGGGCGGCGTTGGGAGGTGGGCCAGCTGGCCTCACCCCCTGGTGGCACGGGCCAGGGGTAGGTTATGATACGTCTCAAACGTATCTATAATTTTTGATGATCCATGCTTGTTTACACACCATTTGCTTTGTGTTTTGTTACACTTTGTGGAGTTTTCATGCATTTTCCGGAACTAACCTATTAACGAGATGCCACAGTGCCAGTTCCATGTTTTCTGCAGTTTTTGTGTTTTAGAAAAGCTACACAGGAAATATTTTCGAAATTGGACGAAACAAAAGCCAAACCTTCTATTTTTTTCCGAAGCATCACGAAGTCCGAAGATGAGACGGAGGGGGGCCATGAGCCAGGCTCACCCTAGGGTGGCGTGGCCTACCCCTAGCCCACGCCACCAGGGGGTGAGGCCAGCTGGTCCACCTCCTGATGCTGCCCTTTTGCCTATATATTCCCCTCGACGGGAAAAACCTAGGGGACAGATCTCTTTTCCACAAAACATACTACAAGCCACCGCCGTCACTGTTGCGAGATCGGGAGAATCCAGGAGCTCTTCCCAGCACCCTGCCGGAGAGGGGAATCCCTACCGGTGGCCTTCTCCACCACCATGATCACCTCCGGAGTGATGTGTAAGTAGTCTACGTTGGACTACGGGTCCATAGCAGTAGCTAGATGGTTGTCTCCTCTACCATGTGCTTCATATTTAGATCTTGTGAGCTGCCCTACATGATCAGGATCACCTTAATGTAATCATACATGTTGTGTTTGTTGGGATCCAATGAGTATCGGTACTATGTTAAGTTGATGTGCTGAATATTATATCTTATGTTATCTCTATGTTGTTTATGATCTTGCATGCTTTCTGTTGCTAGTAGCTATCTTGGCCGAGTAGATGCTAGTAACTCCAAGAGGGAGTATTTATGCTCGATAGTTGGGTTCATGCCTCTAGTAATCTGGGGGAGTGACAGAAACCTCTAAGGTTGTAGATGTGTTGTTGCCACTAGGAAGAAAACAACATTCTTGTGTCCAAGGACATTTGCTTTGTTTACATTACGCACTTTGCTTAATGCAATTATTTGTTGTTCGCAACTTAATACTCAAGGGGTTCTTGGATGATTCCCCATGAGTGGATTTTTAGTCATAGATGCAGTTGGATGGCGGTCTATGTATTTTGTCGTAATGCCTAGAGTGAATCTCATAGTGATCCTCATGACATATGTACGTTATCTTTACTCTATCAATTGCCTAACTGTAATGTGTTTACCCAGCATGTTATTATTTAACTTATGGAGAGACACCACTAGTGAACTGTGGACCCCGGTCCAATTTCCTTTACATTGCTTTACTGTTTTACTCGCTCTGTTTACATTATTGCATACTATTATCCTTTTACCACTCGATACGCTCAATCCTTTGTTCACAACAAACCGGTGAGATTGACAACCTCATCAAAGTTGGGAGCAAAGTTCTTGGTTGTGTTGTGTGCAGGGTTCACGTTGCTGCTAGGTGAAGACGCACCTGCATTGTCTGGCGCCATTGTCTGGAGTGTCACGAAGCTAGCAAGCATCACCTTCTGAAGTTTGGCTTTCTCCTACTGGTTTGATAAACCTTGGTTTCACAACTGAGGGAAACTTGTTGCTGTGCTCCTCATACCTTCCTCTTGGGGTTCCCAACTGGGTGCCTTAACATCGCACCATCAGGCCGCGCCAACCTAGGGTGAGCCTGGCTCCTGGCCCCCCTCTGTCTCATCTTCGGACTTCGTGATGCTTTGAGAAAAATAGAAGGTTTGGCTTTTGTTTTGTCCAATTCCGAGAATATTTCCTGTGTAGCTTTTCTGAAACACAAAAATAGCAAAAAATAGGGAACTGGCACTGTGGCACCTCGTAAGTAGGTTAGTTCCGGAAAATGCATAAAAATGCCACGAAGTGTAACAAAACACAAAGCAAATGATGTGTAAACAAGCATTAAGCATCAAAAGTTATAGATACGTTTGAGACGTATCAGCCGGCGCACCAAAGAGGTGGAGGTGGCGGCTAGGGAGGAGAGGCACATGGCAATTGGTGTGTTCTCTTCTCCCAAAGCCCCTCTTTATATAGGGGGTGGGGAGCACCTTACCTCCTCCCGAAGGCAGCCCTAGGGCGGCGGCCAGGGGAGAAGAGGGTGGCGGCAGCCAGGGCTGGTGGGGCCTAGTCGCCCCCCCAAACCTTAGCACTGGCCGGCCTGGGTCAGAGGGCCTAGGCCCCTCCTCCATTTTTTCTTTCTCCCTCATGGTCTTTTTTCTAGAAATTGGCCCATTATGTGATTTTAATATTTTATTAATTATTTAATCAATATTAATACATTTAATTAATATTAATTAACTCATATTTAATTTCCCACTATTCTAAAACACTTCCGGACTTCGTCGGAACCATTCCGGACTCAACCAAAACTATTCCGGATTTCACTGAAACTATTTCACACTCCGCCGGAACTATTTCGAACTTAGTTGGAACTTTTCCCTCTCTCATAAAACATCACACTGTGTTTCCGGATAATACTAAAATCATCTCTAGCATCATGATCCCTTAAGTGTGTTACCCGACGGTTCGAGAATGCGACAGATATTACCAAGAACTCTCTCCAGTAAATGATCTTCAATCGGATCTAGAAATCCATGATGATCCCTGTGCATTCTATGAAGTTCTTTTTAGTCGTTGAAATGTAAGAGTCGATGTGCCTTTCCCTTTGCTTTGCTGATACTAGCATAACCTAAGATCTGATCATCTGTATTCCTAATACCTCATTCAATCTTATTACCGGCTATTGTTGTTTACTCATCCATGATAATCCATCTCCGTGACCTAGTCATATGCTGCGCAGCTTTGATGTATTCTCACCAAGTGGGACCAGAGTATTATATCTGTCATGTGGATGAGCAAAACCTGCTATTGGTCTATACGCCTCAACCTACTCCTTTGGAGAATTCAAGAGGCACCTTTTTTAGTCACCCTGTTATGGTGTGACGGTTGATGCAATTAGAGTTTCCTTCGGAAATAGTGATTAAGTATAACCTCATGGTCTAAGGATTAAGCTATGAAACTTTCTTCATACTACAACATGAACATCATGACACGATCGTGTTGCAATAGATACTTTGGGTAATGTACATCATGGCATTATCAAATGGCATGATCTTATTGTCAATTGGCATAATGCTCCATGATCGGGACACCTCGATCATCAGTTGACACATGAACTAGTAAGTAGAGGATTTACTAGGGACTTCTAACCATTTAATACCACACTTATATCAATGTTTCCGATTGATATAGTTCCAGCAGAGTATTAAACCTATTATGAACTATATGAAATATGCAAATAAGTCCAATATTATTTTCCTCTAAGGCATATTTCCTTCAGTCTCCTACTTGCACTAGAGTACAAATAATCTAGTCGCATTTTGTTTACCGATCATGGAACATATCAGACATATGATCCTTTGATCATGCATGCTTTGTGAGGACCTACCTTAGCGATCTGTATAGCTTGGATCTTTTATATCCTTTGTAATTTGTCACTTTTGTTTGACACTTTATCATCATCTTATGATGTTGTTTAAGTTTTATGTTTGGTAGAAGAGTGAGACTTTGTATTCTAGTTTCGCAATGATGTTTGATCAATCACTTTGATTTTCTCACAAACCATGCAAAATAGAAGCACTCGTCTAGAAGTCAAACTTTCTCTAACCAAACATTATACTTGACACTACCAAAGTAGCCTTTAATTTTTTAGATTTAATTGAAATAGCGCACTTGCAATCTCAATGCCCAATCATGCTTTCTTTTAGCTTAGTCTTCAAAGGAGGTTTATTTCCCAAAATTTCTGAACAAAATGTACGCTCATTTTTCTAGAAAAATACCCATTTAATTCTTCCACGAGAATTCACAGGGCAGGCTTTTCTTAGTTCAATGATTTTCTAATCATTTATTACCCCAGCCTTTCAACTTTTGAACTTGGGATGTATTGTTTGTCGTTATGTAAAACCTGGTTTTGGATAGCACAAATAATGAGACGCTTCTATCAACCAATATTGAATTTGGACTCAATATTTTCCTTAGTCATTTAGTCAAAACATTTTTTGACTTTATTTTGGACATTTAGAATTATGACTAACATACATTCTGACTTAATGCTTTTAAAATATTTTACCTTTAGATGTCAATTTCTCCATTTATTAATTCTAATTAACAACTATGGTGCCAAATGCACTTTATTCATAATATGTTGTTTACATACATGAATTCGTCATAGCTCCCACTCAAAATATATACTTTACATATAGAGTTTGCTCCCACTTAGATATGTACTGTTACATATAATGTGAGAACAAAGCTATTTTCATCGCTCTCACTCGGTTTAATGTAAATAGGTATATCCTGATAGTTTTGGACTTTTCCAAAAAATCCTTTGATTCTAAATCAAATCGAGATACCTTAAATGCGAGTCTAATTCAAAATTCATTAAACGTTGCCTTATCTTAAACAAGTTTAAGAACTTCAAATTTAACAATTTATTGAAATTTGAAGACTTTTAAGCAACACTACATTTTGTAGCCAATCCATTGAATTTGTCTAAACTCTTTTATCACAAATCATGCTTTTATGTCTTTTAGTCAAGATTTATTTCTTCTCCATAATCTTGTATTATTTTAAAGAATTAAGTAATACAATTTACTTAATAAGATTGAGTAACAATTACCTCTTAAATAAAATCTTTAATTCTAACTCTAAGTTATTTCTCGCATTTAGGTTTACCATCTTTTCTTCATCGTTCGTAGGTATGTCTAGTTTTAGTAACCTTGACAAGCCAATCATGAATTACAGTTTGCCAACCTTCGCAATTTTAATTCATGAATCCTATTCAATAAAGAACTTAATTGTATGATCTCAATCATAAATTCATCTTTTCCAATACTGACCTCCGCTTCAGAACTTATTCTGTTGCGCTACTGTGATATTATAAAGATTGATTCAATTACTTTTAATTGATCCTTTATTTTCTTCGAATTAACACCTTTACCGAGAAAATCTTTTTTCTAGAGTGCACCAAATTTTCTGCAAAACCAATTTTGCATTTTTTGGCTTTCAGAAGTTAAGTCCATATTCTTTACAAGGACTTTTATGAAGAATTTCTTAAACTTCAAATTATCAGAATAACTCGGAATTTATAAATCCTACTATAACTCATATAGTATAAATTTATATGGCTTCCTATTTATTTAAATTGAGCTTATTTCAAATGTGCTACTTTAAACGATAATTTAATGCCACTACAGATGATTTATTTCTTTCTCAAATAATGTCCGATGGAATATGATTTTAATGCAAAAGCTTTTCAACAGCTTGAATTGTTTTAGCATTATTATTTGTTGAACTCATTCATCAAATTTCTTTCAAAACATAAATTTTTAAACTTTAGTCATTTTTGACTGATTTAAATTTGACTTAGCTCAAATCTTTCTTTATTCCATTAAACTAATTGTACAACTCAAATAAATTTATTTATTTAGTAATTTGAATAATCACTAAATCTTTAATAAAGAATTTGTGAAATAATGATATCTTTAATTTTATGAAATATTACACATCATTTATGCATAATACCAATACTTGTGTATTTTACACTTTAGCACGAAGTGTTTTAATCATTTCAAATAAATGAAGTGTGGATCGTATGTGAATTCGATCAAATATCAAGACACACTTAATTCCATCGATATGAAATTACCACAAATGTTGTTCAAAAAAAATTACCACAAACATGTATGTGATTGATACAATTCAAAACACATATTTCAATTTCATCGCTATGAAATTCACACAAGTATTTTCATAAAATAACTTAAAACATTATTAAGCACGAACAACAAATAACAAAGACTTTAATCATAATATTATAAATGCTTGCAATTATATCAACAAGAATAAATAAGAATCACTTTATTCATAATCATCCAAAAGACTTTATTCATCGCGCCAAAAAAAACAAATGACTTGTCCATTACACACGAATAAACAAACACATTTTGTACTTCCATGCCAATTCCGTTTTGCAAGATTATCTTTAGTTAGAACAACTCCTTTATGTAGGTACTATCCAAATACCTTTATCCGTAATAGAATTTTCAACTTCCAAAGCTTGTTATTACTAATTTTTTCGATTAGCACATCGGGTAAAATAAGAGCATTGTACATAGAAGCTACCGAAAACTTGCCATTTTTATGTAAGTTTCAATGGAATTCATCATGTCCAGGTTGTAGTTGGATATGTGCCAAACGCTAGTGACGAGGTTTTAACCCGGCAATGCCCATGTTTAGGTCTTTCGATTCATGGAGAGAGCGTGGGCGCTTGGCGGATTCGACGGCTTCAGACAGAAACAGGGGTACACAGGAATTTACCCAGGTTTGGCCCCCCGAAGGGTAAAGACCTATATCCTGCTTGTCTGATCTTGTATTGTTGGTATAATTGGAGTTGTTACAATGGTGCGCAGATGGGATCTGGCTATGGTCGAAAAAGAGATGGCGTGTGCTAGCCTATGCATGAGATCTATGCGAGATTATATTGTCTAGGGGATGCCCTTGGTGGCTTTATATATGCAGCCAGTTAGGGTTTACAAGTAGTTTTTGCCTTCTACTCCAAGTCGACGTGCTGGGCCTTGCGGGCTTCATGTATCCTTCGAGCGGGCTTCTTCCTTGGCAGGAACGAGGTAGGTTAATACGAGTACCCGAGGGGTCATTCCCTCGTCAGCTGGAGTAAGGCATTCCAAGATACAATTCTTTGGCTAGACAAATCCCTTCTAAAGGCCACATTTGGTGGAGAAGTCTCCATAACTTTGGCGATAATATCGCCTTTGTGATGCACAATGCTATATAATGTTAGATATTGTTCACGAAGAGTGGCATTGCCAAGCCACTTGTCTTCCCAGAACCTTATCCCCAAACCATCCTTGATAGAAAAAGAACGCAAGCCAAAGAAAAATTTCTTTGTTGCCATGAGTCCAGCCCAAAAATGCGAATGACCTGGTTTCCAATGAACCTGAGATGATGCTTTTGAACCAATGTATTTCCTCTGAAGAATAGTTTGCAAAGTAAGTAGGGCTATATTTTTAACCTCAAGGTTATGAATACCAAGCCCACCCTAATTTCTAGGAGAACACACAACACTCCATTTAACCAATTGATGTTTCTTTTTCTCATTGTCCCCTTGCCAAAAGAATCTAGACCGGTAATAATTCAGTTTATGTAAGACTCCTTTAGGCAATAGAAAGAATAAAATCATATGCAATACCATATTAGATAGTTCCAAATTAATGAGTATCAATCTTCCTCCCAAGGACAACAATTTACCCTTCCAACTACTAAGACGCTTCTGTAGTCTCTCCTCGACGAGTTTCCATTCAGCAATTGTAAGTTTACGATAATGAATTGGAATCCCCAAATACCTCATAGGAAACTGTCCCTGCCCACAACCGAATAAATCGGCATACGCACTGATGTCATCCTCGGCCTCACCGAAACAATATAGCTCACTTTTATGGAAGTTTATTTTTATACCAGATAGTTTCTTGATACGTCTCAAACGTATCTATAATTTTTGATGCTCCATGCTTGTTTTACACCATTTGTTTCATGTTTTGTTTACACTTCGTGTCGTTTTTATGCGATTTCCAGAACTAACCTATTGACAAGATGCCACAATGCCAGTTCCCTGTTTTTGCTATTTTTTGTGTTTCAGAAAAGCTACACAGGAAATATTCTCGGAATTGGACAAACTGAAGACCAAAACTCCTATTTTTCCTGGACGAAGGACGAGGACCAAAAGAGAGCCAGAGGGGGGCCAGAGGCAGGCTCACCACCAGGGGGCGCGGCCCAGCCCCTGGTCGCGCCCACCTATGGTGAGGCCACCCTGGTGGCCCTCTGACGCCGCCCCTCTGCCTATTTAAAGCCTCCATCTCGAAAACCCTAAAGGAGTCAGTGTTTTTTCCAGAATAGTTCCGCAGCGCCGCCGCCATCGAAGACAAATTTTGAGGGACAGATTTCTCTCTTCCAGCACCCTGCCGGGACGGGGAAGTGCCCCCGGAGCCATCTCCATCGGTCTCCATCGCCGTCTCCGCCGTCTCCATCAACCTCACCGCCATCTCCATCGCCGTTGCTGCCTCCGATGATGAGGAGGGAGTAGTTCTCCCCCGGGGCTGAGGGCTCTACCGGTAGCTATGTGGTTCACCTCTCTCTCCCATGATGTCATCTTTATGTGATCGTGAGCTTTGTATCTAGTTGAACTGGTAGATGTTATTATTCAGATATTATGCTACTCCCATGCTTTATATTTGTAATCTCTGGAGACACCTTGTATCATGATGTGAAGGTGACAGTTGATGACCCACAAGTATAGGGGGTGTGTCGTAGTACATTCAATAAATAAGAGTGTCGAACCCAACGAGGAGCAGAAGGTGTTGACTAGTGGTTTTGATCAAGGTTTCACTGTAAATACTAGCAAACGGGTTTTCAGGGGTATTTGGTAATGCAAATAAATAAAGTACGAGTAAATAAAAGACAATAACAATAATTGTTGCAAGTGGCCCAATCCTTTCTAGAGCAAAGGACAAACCGGTTGTGTAACTTATGATGACCAAACGTTCTCGAGGACATACGGGAGTTTCTGTCAAGTGCTTTCACTTCATACCGCTAAATAATCTTTATTGGTTTGATAAGTGTTATGGGAGTGAACCTGTGCTAGCGCACTACCCTTACTAGGATAAATACACACTTGTGATTATACCCCTTGCAAGCATCCGCAAATACAAGAAAGTAATTAAGATAAATCTAACCACCGCCTTAAACTCTAGGATCCTACGCTCCCTGGTGCAATGGTTTCCTAATGGAGGTTTAGGTTTCTGTCACTCCAGCAACCCCACAATTAGTAGCCAAACACACAATGCATCTCACTAGGCCCATAAATGGTGAAGTATCATGTAGTCGACGTTCACATGACACCACTAGTGAAATAACACCACAACAAATAAATATCAAACCATTAAATAGTACTCAACAATAATTCACTACTAACATCTTGACTTTTCCCATGTCCTCAAGAACTAAACGAACTACTCACAAGACATCATATGGATCATGATCGGAGGTGAAATAATGGTAAATAACAATCTAAACATAAACTTTAATTCAACGGTTCCACTCAATAGCATCAACCACAAGAGTAATCAACACCAGGAAAGTTTTTCCTAAGAATTTAACAAGATCCAACTCAAGATGTTACAGTGGGATGGCATGGTGATGGTGGAGATGAAGGTGCTGGTGATAGAGATGATGATGATGATGATCCCGATGAAGTTTGGTGTGATGATGATGACGATGGCGATGATCTCCCCTCTCCAGGGAGGAATTTCCCTGGCAGATTTCTGCCTGCTGGAGAGCTTTTCTCTCTCTGGTATTTTTTGCCCCGCAGAGGCGGCAGTGTCTATCTCTGAGCCCGACCTTGACTTAGGTTTTCGGGGACGATGAAATACGCGAAGGGGCGATGGCAGAAGTGGGCCAGGGGGCTCTCACCATAGGTGGGCGCGGCCAGGGGCTAGGCCGCGCCCCCTGGTGGTGAGGCTGCCCTGTGGCCCCTCTCGCCTCCTCCTTCTGGCTTCTTCAGTCTTCTGATAAAATATAATTTTCTGGTATTTTTCTGGAATTTTCCTGATCTTTGAAATATGGTGCCTTGATGGTCCTTTTTTCCAGCAGAATCTTGACTCCGGCAGCAAATCCTCCAATGATCATCAAATATGCAAAAATAGAGGAAACAACATAAGTATCATCTCTAAATATGAAATATATCAATGAATAACAGTAAATTATGATACAAAATAGTGATGCAAAATGGACGTATCAACCCCCCAATCTTAGACATCGCTTGTCCCCAAGCGAGATCTAAACTCAGTAAACATGACCACAGGTTTATGGAGTGACGTGTCGATAATCAAAATATGGACAAGAAGCATCACATTCACCAAGGCACAATTTATAATAGTCAGCAACTTCCCTTTATATGATATAGACTTGCAATAAGTAAAAGGGAATCACAAATAAGGATGCACAAGGTAAACTATAATTGGTGATGGCAAACCTTAGTTCTTGGTCAGAGAACAATGAACAAACTATTCTTATTTTTGAACGGAGCCTTTTTAAAACAGAGCTAATATAGAAAAAACCATATGCTCAATGAAACAAACTCTTTGTATTCATAGAAAGCTTTCAAAGATATATTCCTTCAGACAAAAGCATTGTACTAATCAAAAGAAGTTAGTAAACATGATTAAACATATCAACATATGGATGAGTGAAACATAACAACTCAAATGCTTGCTTGAGATAGAGGGGAATAGGTTGACTCAACATAAAAGTAAAAGACAGGCCCTTCGCAGAGGGAAGCAGGGATTAAACATGTGCTAGAGCTTTTCATTTGTAAAACAGAGGTAAAAGTTATTGTGAGAGGTGGTTGCTTTTGTCAACGACTAGCAACAGAGTTCTTGATATATTCCATACTAAACAAGTGAGAGCGGTTCTGAGATGTTTGATTAATTGGCACATTGGTGCTCTTTTATAGCTTTGCACTCCTCCCCACCTTTTCCTTTCTCAAACCATGGCTAACCGATTCCATCGGGTGCCAACCAACTTTCACATACCATGGATAAGTGCCCTTTTTTTCTTTTCTTTTTGAGATTATAATGGTCTGACCAACTCCCTTGCAAAATTAATGACAAGCAGATGAAGCTGCCTAGTCGAGGGGTACTTAATTTAGTATGGAAGATAACAAACCCATCCACTATGTCCCCATGAGCTAAAAACAGTGGCACAAAATGAGAAGTATTTGAACATTTTTGAAAGGTAGCACATGAAAATTTACTTGGAATGGCTTAAAATACCATGCATAGGAATCTATAGTGGACTCTTTGGAAGTGACTTGGTTTTTAGGGATTGGATGCACGAGAAGTATTCCCTCTCAGTACAGGTTTTTGGCTTGCAAGGCTGGGTAGCAAGCATAAGAGTTGCATGAAACAAACAAACATACATATAATAGGAACAATCATGCAAACTTCCTTGAAAGTACAACGATTTTAACTTTGAGAATAATAATGCTTATAAGCCAAACATGAAGGAAAACTAAAGTGATGTAACTACAAGCACTTCTTTCTTCTTTTCTACTCAAACCTCAAGGTAATATTGCTACTGACCAAGCTAAGTTTGCCAAAACCAACTAAATTTACTCATGCTCCCAAAGTGATACTAATACTAATCAACAAGACTAGCCATATAAGAAAGATTGCAAACTAAAATAAAGTGTGCAGAAAGTAAACGATAAAACTTCTCATTAATATTTCATTACCACAACTCACACCAAGGGATACAAAGATAACCAACTAAGGAGGATACTTCCACATTGCAAACTATTCTATAAGATAACTTCTCTATTCATGATATAACTCTACTTGAAAAGTAAATGAGCAAAAGGTAATGATGTGATACCGCGGCACTCCCCCAAGCTTGGAACAAGCCAAGTGGATGCCTATACCGATGACGAATTACTCCTTTGGCGGTGGCGGGATCACCCTTGGGTTAATTAAATGTTCCAGCATCCTGCGAAGCCTGAGATTCTCTTCTTGAAGTATCTCTATCTCCCTCTCCAGAAATCGGTATTGGGCACAGCGCTCATCCATGACCAGCATACCTTCCTTCATCACGGGCATGAAATTCAGATGCAAGACTGGGAACGTCGGTCCCCGCATATTATGAGAAAAGGCACGTCCGGCGTTCATTGATCCAACAAAAGTAGAGTTTCTTGCCCTTGATCTTCCAGCTTCATGTTCCTCTTTTAGCTTGGGGTCTTCTTCTCTAGGCCTCTTCCCCTTGTCGTCGCTTGAAGGAGCCATGGTGCTCTCAAGACTAAGATCAACTCCGGACAGAAACAGCTTGAAACAAAAACATGACGAAAACATGATATACAGACCTCGGGTACTCCTGGGGGTTATATAGGCAAAAATTATACATCGAGAGGAAATCACAGGAGGAAACTGGGACGGACACGAGTTCCGGGGTGGAATCACCACAGGGCGGTGCGGCCTGGGGTGGGCCCGTGCCCCCTGGTGGTGAGGAGCCACCGGACTCCGTCTCCTGTCCGTTTTCATCTTGTGATTTTTCATATTTAGCAAAAACAATAAAATTATTAATGGAAATGTCTTTCGCGAACCTTTTCTGACTAGAACTGTTACCTATTCGAAAACGAACTCTGAAGGTTCCTGCATATTGTCTTGGATGAATTCTTCCAGAGAAACTGTTTGAATAACATCTACATCTTCATTATAAGAACTAGTCGTCAACCCGTGCCTCCGCATGGGCTAGAATTATCTTTATTTTTACAATTATTTTGCAAATCTAGTAAGTTATAAACCTTAACTTTACCTATGATATGTACATGGGTAGGAAATTTCACATACATGTTTCCATGGATATATCAAAGAAATATATAACATCGATCATGTTCCTATACTTTTATTGTAATACACAGGCTACTATCTAAGAGCATATGAAGGTAATTTAATTATTCAAATTGGAATACAAACTACAAACATCACTTGATATGTGTAGTCGTATAAACAATTTATATCCAAACTGCACATACCATTGTGATGGCATTTTATTCATTTTAGATCAACTCTTAAGTTAAAATTATCAACAGTTCCACGCTCTTGGTATATAGTATTGATATATAATTTGGAGACAAATTTTATCATCAAATTCGAACTTGGCATAGAAACAGAAAATAGTTTAACAGATCATGAATTGCATAAACTTGAACTTCAGATGCGTCAAGCTAAAGTGTGGTAACAATCCGTGTTCCAGTTAATCATAAGATAAATTGTAAACCCAGTAGTAAATTTACATACATGATACAATATAAGAAATCCATTATTGAATGAGTAACCAATCTTTCGTAAGACATATCTTCGATCGTGACTGTAATTAAGGTCGGCACCAAAAATTCTCCCTTCTCATACTGGAAGGAGACACACGCACCTGTGTGATATATAGGGTACATGTAATTATTTTTACCTGGAGGCATAGTAGGCTTAGTTATGTTAATGGGTAGAGAGAGGAACCTGGCAAATTAATTAAGACGGTGGTGATATGGGAATCATGCAATGCGCAAGTATCCTTCCTCTGACATTCTCTGAGATGGCCTGCATGTACTAACTCATCATTGGTAGACAGTTTATTCCCGCGGCCGGTTTCTCTCCATGAAGAAGGACGGCCACCACCAGCCTCGCTGCGGCTCGACCTGCAGCTCCGGCATTACGGCGCGACACGTCCTCATCGTTGCTGGTGCCGTGCGGAGCCATGGTATGTCTGCTGGAAGGGACGAAGACGATGTTTTGACACTTCCCATCGGTTCCCCATGCGTTGGAAGTCAGGGTCGCGCCAATGGTTCATGGAAAACGGCAATAAAAACTACTCACAGCCTCTTGGCATCAAGCCTGTCGCCATTGGCGCTGTCGCGGTGCCTGCTAAAACATCGCCGGTGTTGTGATAGAATTATGGCGTGATGCATCGCACGAACTACTCACTGCCGCTTGACATGAAGCCCGAGTAAAGACACTTGGTTGAGCGAACTTGACGGCCGGCAGGATGCAGTACTGAGCCATCGCCGCTCATGAGGAAGCTGGAGACGTAAAGATTGGGAGAAAATATCATGATACGTGATGCATGGTTGCATGCTAGCTTATGGCAGGCATCACCATGAAAATCAGCGGACGATCCGTCAACGATGATGCGCGTGAACGGCTGAACGGACGACCTAACAAATCCATCATCAAGCGGTGGACGCACGCATCAGAACCATGATTGATTTGCTGCCACGCCTGTTAATTCTCTTGTCTTTTTCGGTTTGAGCAAAGATAGATCGCTAGATGGTGATATTTATTAATTAGTTTGGAGTATTTTTCTTCTTATCTAGATCTGTTACAACTCATACGTATCAGATGGATTGTTATGTATCCTATTTTCTATCCGGTTAATATGGAACTACCATGAATGATGCTGTCCTTTTTTTTATGAAAGGAGAGGAAGGAAAGGAGTCAAGCCGCACGACGTTAGGTGGAGTCCTGTTGAATAAAGGAGGCGGGTCCACTTCTTAATCTGATGGCTAGAGATAAATGAAAGGTTAATCGGATGGACAATATTTACTAACGTCTAGGTTTAACATAGAGCATTCTACGGTGCCTCCAATTAGTAAATATAAGATCTCCAGAATATAATGTTTGAGTCTTTGCCCATTCACCACTTGTGTAGTGTCATCTTTCAATGAAGCAATCTTTATAGCACCTGAGCGGTATACTTCCACAATAACATATGGTCCTTCCCATTTTGAGAGTAATTTTCCTGCAAAAAATCTGAGACGAGACCTATACAATAGAACTTTCTCACCAACATAAAACTCTCTCTTAAGAATTCTCTTATCATGCCATTGTTTGACTTTCTCTTTGAAAAGTCTCGCATTCTCGTAAGCTTCGTTTCTCCACTCATCTAGGGTACTCAAATTGAGCAACCTTTTCTTACCGGCAAGTTTAAAATCTCTATTAAGATCTTTCACTGCCCAAAAAGCTTTGTGTTCTAATTCTAAGGGCAAGTGACATGCTTTTCCGTAAACCATTTTATAAGGAGACATGCCCATGGGGTTCTTATAAGCAGTTCTATAAGCCCATAAAGCATCGTTTAACTTGCTAGCCCAGTTTTTCCTAGATCTATTGACAGTCTTCTGCAAGATAGACTTGATCTCTCTGTTTGAAAGCTCTACCTGCCCACTAGTTTGGGGATGGTAAGCAGAAGCAATTCTATGATTAACGTCATATCTAGCAAGAGTTTTTTTAAAACCGCCATGAATAAAATGAGAACCTCCACCAGTCATAAGATATCTAGACACACCAAACCTAGGAAAATAACATCCTTAAGCATTTTTAACGAGGTCTCACCATCGGTACTCTTTGTAGGTATGGCTTCTACCCACTTAGTAACATAATCAACAGCAACAAGTATGTGAGTATAACCTTTTGAAGGAGGAAAAGGACCCATAAAGTCAAATCCCCAACAATCGAATGGTTCAATAACAAGAGTGTAACTCATAGGCATTTCATTTCATCTAGAAATATTACCAACTATTTGACATTCATCACAAGATAAAACATACCTTCTAGCATCTTTAAAGAGGGTTGGCCAATAAAAACCTGATTGTAGAACCTTTTGTGCAGTTCTATCTCCAGCATGATGTCCTCCATAAGCACTGCCATGGCATTTTCTTAATATTTCTTGTTGCTTATATTCCGGAACACATCTTCGCATAATACCATCAACTCCTTCTTTATATAAATATGGGTCATCCCAAAAGTAATGCCTCAAATCATAAAAGAACTTTCTTCTTTGCTGAGCTGTAAAAGTCGGAGGCAAATACTTGGAAACAATAAAGTTAGCATAATCAGCATACCAAGGAAGGTCTCGTGAAGTTACATTTATTGAAGCCAATTGTTCATTTGGAAAACTATCATTAACAGGAATAGGATCAAAAGAAATGTTTTCTAATCTAGATAATTGTTAGCAACAGGATTTTCAGCACCTTTCCTATCTACAATATGCAGATCAAACTCTTGTAAAAGCAACACCCATCTAATAAGCCTAGGCTTAGCATCCTTCTTAGACATAAGATATCTAATAGCAGCATGATCAGTATGAATAGTAACTTTAGAATCAACAATATAAGATCTAAACTTATCACATGCAAAAACAACAGCAAGAAACTCTTTCTCAGTAGTAGCATAATTCTTCTGAGCAGCATCAAGGGTCTTACTAGCATAATGAATAACATTCAACTTATTATCTACGCGCTGTCCAAGAATAGCACCAATAGCAAAATCACTAGCATCACACATAATTTCAAAGGGGAAATTTCAATCAGGTGGTTGAACAATAGGAGCAGTAGTTAAAGCCTTCTTAAGAGTTTCAAAAGCTTCCTTACAATCATCATCAAAGACAAATGGTACATCTTTTTGAAGAAGATTAGTAAGAGGCTTTGAAATCTTAAAGAAATCTTTAATAAACCTCCTATAGAAACCAACATGACCAAGAATACTACGAATACCTTTAACATCTCTGGGATAGGGCATTTTCTCAATTGCTTCCACTTTTGCTCTGTCAACTTCAATACCTCTTTCAGAAATTTTATGTCCAAGGACAATTCCTTCATTCACCATAAAGTGGCATTTCTCCCAATTAAGAACAAGGTTAGTTTCTTCACACCTCTGCAAAACTTTGTCAAGATTGTGCAAACAATTATCAAAAGAAGTTCCATAGACGGAGAAATCGTCCATGAAAACCTCCACAATTTCTTCACAAAAACCATGAAAAATAGCAGACATGCATCTTTGAAAAGTAGCAGGAGCATTGCATAAACCAAATAGCATACGTCTATAAGCATAAGTTCCATAAGGACAAGTAAAAGTGGTTTTCTCTTGATCTTCTTTTTTAACAGCAATCTGAGAGAAACCAGAATAACCATCAAGAAAACAAAAATGAGTCTTCTTAGACAACCTCTCTAACATCTGATCTATAAACGGTAAAGGATAATGATCTTTCTTAGTAACCTTGTTAACTTTTCTATAGTCAATGCACATCCTATAACCAACTACTACCCTTTGAGGAATAAGCTCGTTATTCTCATTAGGCACGACAGTCATACCTCCTTTCTTATGAACACAATGAACATGGCTAACCCATCTACTATCAGCAATCGGATAAATAATACCAGCATCAAGGAGCTTCAATACCTCATTTCTTACCACATCCTTCATCTTGGGAATTAAGCGGCGTTGATGCTCCACAACTGGCTTCGCATCTTCCTCCATATTAATAGCATGCTGACATAAAGTGGGGCAAATCCCTTTTAAATCATCAAGAGTATATCCCATAGCTCCTCGATGTTTCCTTAATATCTCCAATAACCTTTCTTCTTCCTTTCCTGAAAGCTTAGAACTGATAATAACAGGATATATTTTCTTATCATCTATATAAGCATATTTAAGATCATCAGGTAAAGGTTTTAATTCAAAAATAGAATCTTCTTTAGGTGGCAAAGTGGTACCAAGATCCTCCACAGGTAAATTGTGCTTAATCAGCGGTTGTTGATGAAGAAAAATATCGTCAATCTCTTCTCTTTCCGTCCTGAAAACATCACTTTCATGATCTTCCATGAATTGCTGCAAAGCATTATTAGGAGCAAGGGCAATAGAAGCAAGCTGTTCAACTCAAAAAAATTCATTAGACAAGTCATTTTCATAAGAAGTCTTAGCAAACTTAGAAAAATTAAACTCATAAGATTCTCTATTAAACTTAGTAAAAAAATTCTCCTTCTTACAGTCTATCACAGTGCCACAGGTATTCAAAAAGGGTCTACCAAAAATAATAGGACAAGTTTTACTAGCCTCCTTACCAAGTACTAGGAAATCAGTGGGATATTTGGTCTTACCGCAAAGAACTTCCACATCTCGAATAATACCCAGAGGCCAAACAGTCTCTCTGTTAGCAATCTGAACAACAACATCAATATCTTCTAGTTCACAAGAGCCAATCTCATGCATAATTTCCTTGTAAAGCTCTAAAGGAATGGCACTTGAACTCGCACCAATGTCACATAAACCATAATAGCAGTGATCTCCAATCCTGATAGAAATAACAGGAACACTTGTTTCCCTACGCCTATTAGGATGTGAAATAATGTTAGAAGCATCTTCACAAAAGAGAACATATTCATCCCCTACATCTTTAGTAACAAGGTCCTTCACAATAGCCATAGGAGATTTAATAGTAATTTGCTCATCAGGTTCTACAGCTTTCTTAGTACTTTTATTAAACACACTTACCAAAGTAGAATGCTCTTTTACCTTAGCAGGGAAATGTGTCTTCTCAAAATAAGGTTCCGGCAAAATACTATCAACAGTACAAACTTCAGTAGCTGCAGCAGGGATATGACTAATGGAATCTTTATAATGCGCATGATATTTGTTCCAATCTTTCTTTGGAACATCAAGATAAGAGGCAAAGGCCTTAAAATAGTTAGCAAGTATTTGAGAATCAAGACCATAAGCAGTGCTAACATTCTGAAAGTCATCGGTTCCCATAAAAGTTTTAATGCATTCATAATCATAATTTATACCTGACTTCCTACCTTTGTCGTTTTCCCATCCCTCAGCATTCTCTTGGATATGGTCAAGAAGTTTCCACTTAGCATCTTCTTTCATATGAGTAAATGATCCAAAACAAGAAGCATCCAAATAATCCTTATCAGGAAGAGTATGCCTCGCATAAAAATTATCAATAACAATATTATTGGGGAGCTCATGAATGGGGTATTTGAGCATTAGTAACTTCAATCTCCCCCACGCTTGGGCAATACTTTCTCCATCATGAGGCCAAAAGTTATATATCCGATTACGATGTTTATGAATTTCACTTGGAGGATAAAACTTAGAATAAAAGAGAGGCACAATTTCCTCCCATGCAATAGATGGACCATCTTTAAGCAGCCGATACCACTCCTCAGCTCTGCCTTTCAATGATAAAGAGAATAGGTTCCTCTTGACCTGGCTCGGCAAAATACCTGCACACTTGAACAACTCACATAATTCATGTATAAAAAGTAAGTGATCACCCGGATGGACAGTTCCATCTCCTGAATAGCAGTTATCCATAACACGTTCAACAATTTTCATAGGTATTTTAAAAGGATCTAATTGAGCGGGTGGTGGTGGTGGTGGTTCATCCACATGTGCAGCAGTGGTAGAAGTGTTCCCGAATAGGAAACCAAACGAAGAACTCTCCATAGCAAAATAAAATAAAAATAAAAGACAGAAATAAAAACAATACTCACAATGATGGTTACCTTTACCAATTCCACTCTTCAATAGCGCTTCACTCCCCGGCAACGGTGCCAGAAAATAGTCTTGATGACCCACAAGTATATGGGGTGTATTGTAGTACTTTTGATAAATAAGAGTGTCGAACCCAACGAGAAGCAGAAGGTGTTGACTAGTAGTTTTGATCAAGGTTTCACTATAAATACTAGCAAATGGGTTTTCAGGGGTATTAGGTAATGCAAATAAATAAAGTACGAGTAAATAAAAGACAATAACAATAATTGCTGCAAGTGGCCCAATCCTTTCTAGAGCAAAGGACAAGCCGGTTGTGTAACTTATGATGACCAAACATTCTCGAGGACACACGGGAGTTTCTGTCAAGTGCTTTCGCTTCATACCGCTAAATAATCTTTATTGGTTTGATAAGTGTTATGGGGGTGAACCTGTGCTAGCGCACTACCCTTACTAGGATAAATACACACTTGTGATTATACCCCTTGCAAGCATCCACAAATACAAGAAAGTAATTAAGATAAATCTAACCACAGCCTTAAACTCTAGGATCCTATGCTCCCTGGTGCAATGGTTTCCTAATGGAGGTTTAGGTTTCTGTCACTGCAGCAACCCCACAATTAGTAGCCAAATACACAATGCATATCACTAGGCCCATAAATGGTGAAGTATCATGTAGTCGATGTTCACATGACACCAATAGTGAAATAACACCACAACAAATAAATATCTAACCATTAAATATTACTCAACAATAATTCACTACTAACATCTTGACTTCTCCCATGTCCTCAAGAACTAAACAAACTACTCACAAGACATCATATGGATCATGATCAGAGGTGAAATAATGGTAAATAACAATCTAAACATAAACCTTAATTCAACGGTTCCACTCAATAGCATCAACCACAAGATTAAGCAACACCGGGAAAGTTTCTCCTAAGAATTTAACAAGATCCAACTCAAGATGTTACAGTGGGATGGCGTGGTGATGGTGGAGATGAAGGTGCTGGTGATGGAGATGATGATGATCCCGATGAAGTCCGGTGCGATGATGATGATGATGGCGACGATCTCCCCTCTCCGGGGAGGAATTTCCTTGGCAGATTTGTGCCTGCCGGAGAGCTTTTCTCTCTCTAGTGTTTTCTGCCCCGCAGAGGCGATGGTGTCTATCTCTGATGTGGTGACCCAGCATACCACTGCATGTTGTAGTATACAAGTCATTGATATAACACTCGTGAAGTACCAATTCACAAATATTACATCCCTCAGAGTGGTACAACAGAAACATAGCGGTCTTTATTCAAGCACTAAATATTACAAGCCATAATGTTACAAAGGACTCCAGTTCCTCCTCGGTCCAAAGAGGAACACTCGGTGGTTCTAAGTTGATATTACAAACCTTAGCTATAACAGAAAGTAGAAGACTAAACATTATGCCTAACTCTGGTCGCTTTATTCTAGGTGTCTGATGCGACCAAAGTTCCTATCCTGCGGTTCTAAGTGTCGGCCTCCTCCTCGGTTCCTTCGTCGGGACCATAGGAGATGGTGTAATCAATGCCTTCGACTCCTCCGGATAAGTCCGGCTCTTCGTAGTAGACCTCCTCGTAGTCCTTTGGGCTTCCTTCCGTGTCTTCAAACTGGTTCTCCAAGTCTAAGCAAGGGTTAAAAGGGAGTGGGGTGAGTAACGAGCGTTACCCAACAAGTTCATTTAATAGATTAGAGGTGTTTGATGCACTAGCTACGACCTTAGACTAAAAGTCTCAGGCCAAATGCAGTTTTTTGTAAGCATTTCTTCAAAGATTGATTTTATTCAAAGAACTATGTCCGTCAGTCTTCACAGGTTGATTAGAGCTTTGATGGGCTCCTTTCCTGCCGTGTTCGTAGCTCCTTCCCGGAACAGGGAGTATCTTGATACTTTTTGTACACTCTGCAGAGGTGGTCACTTGTACCCATAGGAGATCAATACTTTGCTGCACAACCGGGTGTACCTTCCCGTCCACACTTCCTTGGTATGGGGCCCAACCGTTGATCCGAGCCAATCACTGTTCCTTCCCGCGACCGTGCATACCCACCCTTATTGTGGCTCCAACTTCGGTTCGCTACCCTCGCCGGTCTACACCTACGGTAGTTGCCGACCTCGGCATACTTGCCTCTTCCTAGGCAATGAGTTAGCCCCACCGGTTTCTACCGGCGCAAACTGTACCCCCGTCTTTGCCGCAATCCATCATAGACCGCCAGAATCGTGAATTCATTAGGGGGAATCCACCCATCCCGAAGCTCCACGTAGGGAGACAACTGCTCCGAAACGGCGCGTCTGTTGATATGCATGAGGGAAAAGATACAGCTGACTCTTCCGTCCCATTCCAGACCATATGGTTGACCGTGTTTTATGGCACAAGAATCACTAGCGACATTGGTTATTAGTCCTAGGTGAACATTCCCGGATGGTCCCACTGCCCACCTTCCTAGGTCGACAACCATTATGATTGCTAACCACTAAGCACATTCATTCATGAAAAGCAGAACCTTTGCTTTTTTAATGCAATCATAATTATAAAACCACCGGTATATTTGCAAGTACTTTGTTAAAAATAAACAAGAGATATGAGCAAGAGTGAACTTGCCTCCAAACTGCAAGGTAGTGCAGTTGGATTTGTTGAAGTGACCCGGGACCTCGGGTTCTAGAAAACAACATCATTGTCCGATAAGGGCAATGGTTAAAGATTCAAATAATGCATGCTCTTTTATAGTGTGTGTATTCCCTTTAATCCCCCCAGAAGTATCTTACTCTTATCCTAGGGTTTATATACTCTTTTTATGATTTTAAAGAGTATATGTCATAAATTGCTTCATTCAAGAATATTCTTTAATACCCTGGAATGGAGTTCAATTTTTATAATGAGTTTTATTCTAATTAAGAAGAAATCCCTTTCAGCTTTCAATCCTAATATTTTCACTTGGTGGATTATTTTAAGTGAATATACTCTAATTATGATTTTATCAGAGTATATATTAGGTCAAATTCATTCAAGAATACTAAGACCAATTCTTGAATGAATTTATGTGATCTTAATTCAAGATTATTATTTCCTCTCTTTTTTTTATAATTTAATCCTAGAGATTTTCCTTTCAAAAGAAAGGTGTTTAAGATAATTATGAATAAATCATCTTTTATTTGTCAAAACTACTAGTTAAGTGATTTAAAAAGTTAAAATCACTTAAAGTTGTTTTTGTAAAATTCCATTTATTTTCTTCCTTTTAATTTACATTGAAAAGCCTTTTTCTAGAAGGTCCTTTTCTTTTTCTCAATTTCTGTTTTTAATTTTCTGGTTAAAAAATTCCCTCCACCTCTCTCTCTCACTGCCCTGCCTGGCCCACCTGTCGGACCAGTCAACTGGTCGAACCCGACCAGTGACTCGGTCGGTTCCGACCGGCCGCCTCCTTTCCCCCTCGCTCACTCGTTCCTCTCCTCTCTCGCGACTCACCTGGCGACTGCGTCGCCGCGCCGCCGCCGTGCTCAATTCCGATGAGCTCCGTCGGTCTCCGCCGCCGAGATGCCGCTCAATCAATAGATCATGCGACGGCGGTTCTGCCTGTCCGCGAGATCTGCTCGATTGCGTCCTCGTCATCTGCATCCCCTTCGCCTCCGAAACCCGAGACTCCGGCCATGGTGATCTCGAGCTCTCTCTCGAGTTGCTAGGCCTCGTCCATGGTGGTGCTTGGGCTTGGTGAGCTTGTTGTTGCATCGACGTATCGTCGGCGTCTTCCTCTGGCTCGATGCCGTCGTGGCCGCGTGGGCACTGCCTCGCCATGCCACGGTGGTATCTCCAGGGCGCTGTGTAAGTGCTTCTCTGCTCTTCCTCTTCCTCTGCACCTTGCTGTGTCTAGCTGGAGCTTGCTTCATGATCTCCATGCGTGCTGCTCCACTCCTCTGATGCTTGCTCCATGCTGGCTAGGCCCATCTCGAGCTGGCTCTGGCTAAGCTCACTTGGAGCTTATGCTGGCCATGCTCTTCTGGAGCTTGTGCTGGCCATGCTTTTCTTACTGTTATGCTGGTCTCTCCTCCAGCCTCCACTGATACTGTGGTGTTCAGTGGCTGTGATGTGTCTAATTAAGCTCTATGATCTCTCTGTTAGGCCAGATCATGTTTGTGTAGCTCTTACTGTCAGTTTCAGTTATGGTTTCAGTTAACTCTGTTAACTGAAACTTGTTGATTCAGTTAACTACATGATTGGATGATCCAATTCTATTGATTTCATCACCTGCTGCTGTTGTCTGGCTTGCTAGTGGTTAATCTTGATCAATTTGATCAAGTGCATGGATAACTATGTGTTTTAGTTATTCTGAATGTGTAGTTCAATTGGCTAGTGTTCATTAACAACTTCACTGCACTTTCTTGCAGTGTTCTGTTGTGCTGACTTAATGATGCATCTAATATGTTGAGCTAGATTCTTCCTAGCTGTGATGCAATCATCTTAGCCTGTTGTGATGGCTCTTGCAGTAGCTGTTAGCTAACGGCTTCACCGTGATGCCTCTCTGAGGTGTTCACAGCTACTGTGGGTTTAAAGTTGATGCTTTGGAGATTAGATCACTCTTTGTAGTGATCTGCTGGTGGCTTATTTGACTAAAAGTGTCCCTATCCACTTACCCAGATGATTAACTTGGTCTTGGTCAATTTTAATTGACAGAGCTGATGGTTCTCTAGGTTTTAGGCTTTTAACTTGGTAGCTAGGCAACCCATGTGCCAGTCCTAGCTTAGCTCTTACTTCTGTGAGTATTTCCTTTGAGAAATTCCTAGATAAGTTGTTTATTAGGGAGTAGGTGCTGTGGATGGCCTTGTTTCCAAGATCTTGGCCTCCTGGACATCCAAATGATGACCAAAGCCTTATTTCATCAAGCTTTGCTTGATCTTTGCATGGCTTTGCTTGCTCTTTGTGTGGCTGTGCCTTGTGCAGTCTGCCTAGGAGAATAACTTGTGAGTTTTCTCCCAGCACTCATGTGTGCTTTGGTTTAACAATAACCTGCTGCTGAAGAGTAGCTTGTTCTTCTAGAATATTCTGATTTCCTATTTCTTGTGGCAAGCTTGCTCCTCCTAGCTGCTTGACCTAGTTCCTAGTTGATCTATGTGATCATGTTGGCCTTTGGATTTGCTGGATGGTTTCTGTGATGATGTGCTGGGGTGAAAATCTTCCTTGTTGCTCAACACATGAGCAGGGTTGATTTGTGTGTGATGATTTAGTGATGGTGGTGTGTTCTTGATGGTGATGTTCTGGGTGTTGATGTTGATGGTGTGGTGGTGCTTGCCTTGGTCGACTGAGGCTCTTAGCCGAGTCTGTTTCACTACTGTGAGGTTTTTATACCTAGTTCTCATGCCCTGGGTCTATGACACCTGATGGCATGCACTTGGTGACTATGATGCTGTTGTGTCTTGCCCATCTCGGCAAGGCCTGGGATATTTCTATCTGGCTCCCTTGGTGATAAGACCAAGCCCTTGATGATTATCTACAGTGGGTGTTATTTCTAAATGACACTTGTCAATTGTTACCTTGGCAATTTTTTGTGTTTCTTTGATTTGCTTGTAGATATCAAGATCAGAAGGAAGAAAAGAAAGAAAGAGAGAAAGAAGAAAGAAGATTCTTAGCTTCTTTAGAATTATACTTGTTATCTTTCTTTTCTTATTTATGTATTTGTCTTGGACTCTCTCAAATTGTAATATTCTTTTAATCATGAATTTTGTAAAGACATTGTAACTTATGTGTGATGATCAATAAAGTTTAAGTTTTCTCTAAACTTTATTGATGTTTAAATTCTTTTCTATTACTTTATTTGTTTATTTATCCTTTCTAAATGTGCCTTTAATTCAAACTTCAATCATTCAAATTCTAATTTGATAAGTGTACTAGCCCAATCTCAAAGTTTGTAGCTAGGGTTTTAGTAGTGTAGACCATCACTCCTCACCACAATGGATCAAAAGAGATCATGTCCAAACCTTTCGCACTTCGAGAGTTCACCAATTCCCCTCGAAGAGAGATTCAATCACTCTTAGGTTTTAGAAACAAAAGCGCGAAAAAATCCCGTAATTTTAGATGCAATGCACAAAAGCCCTTCTATTCTACCCCGAAATTGTCCTACGTTCTGGGATGTTACAGACTTCCCCCCTTAATATAAACTTCGTCCCGAAGTTTGGGGTAAGATGTACCTAAAGAAGTCTGGATAGGCTGTTCTTAAATCTTCTTCTTTTTCCCAAGTAGCTTCTCTTTCCGGGTGATGCTTCCATTGTACCTTGCAATACTTGATGGCCCTATTACGGAGTTGCTTCCAATTCTCTGCCAAAATCCTTGATGGCTCTTCAATATAGGTCAAATCAGCTTGCACTTCGACCTCATCATAAGATATAGTTTCTTCTGGTGTTTTCATACATTTGTGAAGTTGAGAAGCATGAAATACATTGTGAACCTTTGATAGCTCCTTTGGTAGTTCTAACTCAAAGGCTACTCCTCGATTCTGACTCAAAATCTTAAATGGTCCAGTATATCTTGGGCTAAGCTTCCCTTTGACTCCAAAATGATGTACTCCTTTCATGGGACTAATTCTTAGATAAACCATGTCCCCGACCTGAGGTTCCCATATCCTCCGCTTGGAATCAGCATAGCTTTTCTGTCGACTTTGTGCAATCTTTAGTCGATCTTGAATGACATCAATTGCATGATGTTTCTCCTTGACATAGTCTGGATGAAACTCTTTACTGGCTTTTGGTTCATACCAACAAATAGGTGATCGGCATTTCCTCCCATAAAGTGCTTTGAATGGAGCCATTTGAATACTGCTTTGATAACTATTATTATAAGAGAACTCTGCTAGAGATAAGTGCTTTTCCCATGACCCTCCAAAGTCTAAAGCACATGCCCTAAGCATATCTTCTAGAATTTGATTGGTCCTCTCAGTCTGGCTTCCTGTCTGTGGATGATAAGCAGTGCTAAAGTCCAGCTTTGATCCTAAAGCTTCATGTAATTGTGTCCAAAAAGCTGAAGTGAATACGGATCCTCGATCCGATACTATTGTCTTTGGTACTCCATGTTTGCTTACTATCTCTTGAACATAAAGGTTTATTAACTTTTCTCCAGAATCTTTCTGATTGACAGCCAAGAAATGTGCGCTTTTAGTCAGTCGGTCAACTATTACCCATATCATGTCCTTCTTCTTTGGTGTTAGTGGTAATCCTGTGATAAAGTCCATTCCAATCTCTTCCCACTTCCATTCAGGAATACTTAAAGGTTGCATAAGTCCAGCAGGACTCTGATGTTCCGCCTTCACTCTTTGACAGGTATGACATTCTGACACGAACTTGGCTATCTCTCGTTTCGTATTATTCCACCAGAACAATTCCTTAAGATCCATGTACATTTTGGTGCTTCCCGGGTGTATAGAATATGGTGTTTTGTGTGCTTCCTTTAGTATCAATTCCTTGATCTCCGGTATGTCCAGCACACATATACGGTCATGAAACCAGAGTGAATTGAAATCACCCAGACAGAATTCTGATGACCTACCCTCCTCAATCCTGCGGATTTCTTCAGCAATAAATGCATCTTCATCTTGTCTTCGAATTATCGTGTACTTGAGATCGCTATGTCATTCCTCCATTATCTTTTCGGTAGCTAAGCTCCCTAAAGATTGAACTTCAAGACATTGAATATCCAACCTCTCTAGATCCATAAGCAGTTCCTTGGGAAGTTCCCGATTCAGCGGTTGGGTATCTATACTCTTCCTGCTTAAAGCGTCGGCTACCACATTGGCCTTCCTCGGTGTATAGTTGATGGTCAAATCATAATCTTTGATCAATTCTAACCATCTATGCTGCCTCATATTCAATTCCTTCTGAATAAAGAAGTATTTGAGACTCTTGTGATCCGTAAAAAGTTCACACTTGGCTCCATAAATAAAATGCCTCCATCCTTTTAGTGCAAACACTACGGCTGCTAGTTCCAGATCGTGTGTTGGGTAATTGACTTCATGTGGTCATAATTGCCTTGACCCATATGCTATCACTTTTCTATCTTGCATTAAAACACACCCAAGTCCGTTCTTGGACGCATCACAATAGACGGTATAATCTTTGCCAGTCTTTGGTACGGCTAACACAGGTGCTGTAGTTAGCTTATCTTTGAGTGTTTGGAAGCTTGCCTCACATTCATCTGTCCAAACAAATGGTGTATTCTTCCAGAGTAACTTGGTCATCGGTCCTGCAATCTTAGAGAATCCTTCTATAAATCTTCTGTAGTATCCTGCCATTCCCAGAAATCCCCTGATCTGTTTGACATTCTTTGGTGACTCCCATTCCAAAACAGATGCTACCTTACTTGGGTTTACTGCTATACCTTCTTTACTGATCACATGTCCAAGGAACTCTACTTGGTCTAGCCAAAACTCACATTTACTGAACTTGGCGTATAATTGATGTTCATGTAGGATTTGTAAAGCAATCCTCAAATGCTTGGCATATTCCTCCTTATCCTTGGAGTAGATCAAAATATCATCGATGAACACTATCACAAATTTATCCAAGTATGGCATAAAGATCTTGTTCATGAGATTCATGAAGATCGCTAGTGCATTTGTTAATCCAAAAGGTACAACTAAGTACTCATGGTGTCCGTATCTTGACACAAAAGCTGTCTTTGGAACATCCTCTTTCTTGATCTTAATCTGGTGATACCCTGATCGAAGATCTATTTTTGAAAATACTCCGGCTCCTCTAACTTGATCAAATAAATCTTGTATTCTTGGCAAAGGATATTTGTTCTTAATTGTGACATTGTTGAGGTTTCTGTAGTCTCCGCACATCCTACGTCCTCCATCCCGCTTATCAACGAAGATCACTGGTGTTCCCCAAGGTGAAATACTTTCTTGAATAAAACCTTTCTGCTCTAGCTCATCCAACTGTTCCTTCAATTCAACTAGCTCCTTGGGTCCCATCTTATATGGTGCCTGAGCAATAGGTGCTGTGCCTGGAATCAAGTCAATGGTAAACTCAATCTCCCTATCTGGTGGCATTCCTGGAAGTTCCCATGGAAATACGTCTTGGAATTCATTAACCACTGGTATATCCTCCTAATTTCAATCCTGGCCTTCTTCTTCCTATCTTCTTGGACTTGCCTGTAATCGTCTTCCATGGTGATAGCTGCATCGACAAGCTCTTGAAAGTCTGCTACCTTTAACATCCTTAATTGTAACCTTACACCTGGATGTAGTCCTCTCATGAATCGTTTCTTCCGCTTCTCATTAGTATTCACATCTTCTGAAGCATAACGAGATAGAAGAGAAAATTCCCTGACATACTTCATAATTGACTTTTCATTCTGCGTGAGATTCTCAAATTCCCTTCTCTTCAGTTCCATGATACTTTTCGGTACATTGGCTTCCCTAAACTTCTTCTTGAATTCCTCCCAGGTGAATACCCTTCCTGGAGGATGTATGGCCACGATATTGTCCCACCATGCTGCTGCGGGTCCACATAGCAGATGTGTGGCATACCTAAGCTTTTCACCGTCATTGCAACTTACTGTGTTAAGCTTCCTTTCTGTGTCCAATAGCCAGTCTTCCGCGTCCATTGGCTCCTGTGCTGATGCAAAAGGAAGTGGTCTTATGTTCAGGAAATCTGCCAACGAGACTCCATGTACTCCATCATTCCGAGCTTCACGACCACGATCCATCACGTCCTACACCATCTTTATTTGACACTCAATAAGCATCCGCTATCTCTCATCCACAGTCCTCATATACTGAGCGAAATCTTGCTGTGTAAGGAATGGTGGTGGTTGTGGCAATGGTTCTCTTGCTGCTGCATCGGCTGCCTCCTTAGCCTTGGCTTCATTTTCCATCCTCTGTTGTTCAGATTCTTCACCAACTACCATCGCCATTCTATCCCCCTAACCCTATTACATTAAGCGAAACTCATAATTACATCATGCTCATGCTTTCTGAGCTCAACTTATGCACAGTGTTAGTCACACAATAAAAATTCAAATAAAACATAGCCAAATCACACCAAACATATACCATGTATATACATGAAAAAGAACACAGCCTTACATAACTTATCATCATGTGAGTAGCTACACTCACTTATTCAAACTGCGAAAGCAAATACTACATATTACACATATGGTACATATGTCACAAAACATGTCACCTCCATCTCAGTGGTGGTCCTCTACGGGTAGTCGCACTCCCGATACATCCCCGGCGTCCAACCGGTAGCTCTTGATGTCCTCCTCAGTGAAGCAGGGGCATAAGATGACTCCGCCAGGAAAAAGTCATAATTGGGTGTAGTACCTAAGTTGAAATCAGTCATCCCCAGATAACTGCTCAACGATGGGTAAACAACGTCGGTAGTCCCCCTCTCCACCTTAGGTCTAGAGCATTCCCCACGCTCCATGTGAGCAGGTAACTCCTCCTCCTCATCCGAATTTATCTCTATAGGTCTTCCAACCACGTCTCCAGTGCGGTGAACAACTCAAAACTGACCCGTGACCTCATGCTCTGAATCACAAGGAATCGGGTCTCCGACCATTCCCATATACTCACCGAAACGCCAACCCATGGAGTTTCCCACTAAACTATCATTATGAGGCATTCCCCAAGACTCTAAGCCTGCCTCGTATCCGACTCCAGTTGAGCCGTGAGCAAAGTGTGCTGGTGGCATCTCCGGTTCAGCCTCGGGCTCGAACTCCCGCTCCTTGAGGTCTATCTCCTCATCTAGATTAATAAAGTCTCTAGTCAAAAAGGCTGGAGTTTGTGCCCTCGGTGGTCCAGAAGTCTCCCCCGTACACCACGTAGTAGGTGTCGACTCGGTGATCTCGTCCACTAGACTCTGTATCTCACCCACTAGTGCTCCGTGTACGTGATAGAACACACTAAGCAGATGTTTACACCTGTCCATGTGTTCTGCTGTGGCATGTGGGTGTCTCTTCGCAAACTTGTAGTTATCCCGACAAGGATCATCTCCTTCCTCGTCGTGCGGGATATGAGTGAACTTAGTTCCTAATAACTTCTCCGTTTTATGCTCCCGGATATCAGTGATGGCTCTCATCACTGCTATCTTGTAGGGTACACTAACAATGCGTGCCTCTCCAGCTGGCATGATCACGCTCATGCCCAATTTGGCAGGAAGCATGATCCCTACCTTGTACTTCTGAAAGATCTTTCCCTCATAAAATGCATACTTCTTGAATGGAATACGGGTTTCACACCTGCACTCAAGCAAGATGCCTCTCAAAGTATCGGCTAAATTCCCATCGTAGTCGTCCAGAGTCACGTCCCTAACTTGCACGGTGCTTGACGGCCTTGTGCGTGCCATCCTGGCATTATAAAAGATAAAAATTAGTACATGATGCATCATAATAGTAACAATAAAGAATTGTAACACTAAAAAGTATGACCTTGTTATTCCCAAGTGAATAACGTCACGACCATTTTTAGAAAACTCTTTACTATTTCTATCTGACTCCTACAGGTCGTTCCCATTAACTAGGCGTCCAACCTAAGGTCAAAGCTTTTGCTCTGATACCAACTGTGGTGACCCAGCATACCACTGCATGTTGTAGTATACAAGTCGTTGATATAACACTTGTGAAGTACCAATTCACAAATATTACATCCCTCAGAGTGGTACAACAGAAACATAGCGGTCTTTATTCAAGCACTAAATATTACAAGCCATAATGTTACAAAGGACTCCAGTTCCTCCTCGGTCCAAAGAGGAACACTCGGTGGTTCTAAGTTGATATTACAAACCTTAGCTATAACAGAAAGTAGAAGACTAAACATTATGCCTAACTCTGGTTGCTTTATTCTAGGTGTCTGATGCGACCAAAGTTCCTATCCTGCGGTTCTAAGTGTCGGCCTCCTCCTCGGTTCCTTCGTCGGGACCATAGGAGATGGTGTAATCAATGCCTTCGACTCCTCCAGATAAGTCCGGCTCTTCGTAGTAGACCTACTCATAGTCCTTCGGGCTTCCTTCTGTGTCTTCAAACTGGTTCTCCAAGTCTAAGCAAGGGTTAAAAGGGAGTGGGGTGAGTAACGAGTGTTACCCAACAAGTTCATTTAATAGATTAGAGGTGTTTGATGCACTAGCTACGACCATAGACTAAAAGTCTCAGGCCAAATGCAGTTTTTTGTAAGCATTTCTTCAAAGATTGATTTTATTCAAAGAACTATGTCCGTCAGTCTTCACAGGTTGATTAGAGCTTCGATGGGCTCCTTTCCTGCCGTGTTCGTAGCTCCTTCCCGGAACAGGGAGTATCTTGATACTTTTTGTACACTCTGCAGAGGTGGTCACTTGTACCCATAGGAGCTCAATACTTTGCTGCACAACCGGGTGTACCTTCCCGTCCACACTTCCTTGGTATGGGGCCCAGCCGTTGATCCGAGCCAATCACCGTTCCTTCCCGCGACCGTGCATACCCACCCTTATTGCGGCTCCAACTTCGGTTCGCTACCCTCGCCGATCTACACCTACGGTAGTTGCCGACCTCGGTATACTTGCCTCTTCCTAGGTATTGAGTTAGCCCCACCAGTTTCTACCGGCGCAAACTCTACCCCCGTCTTTGCCGCAATCCATCATAGACCGCCAAAATCGTGAATTCATTAGGGGGAATCCACCCATCCTGAAGCTCCACGTAGGGAGACAACTGCTTCGAAATGGCGCGTCCATTGATATGCATGAGGGAAAAGATACAGCTGACTCTTCCATCCCATTCCAGACCCTATGGTTGACCGTATTTTACGGCTCAAGAATCACTGGCAACATTGGTTATTAGTCCTAGGTGAACATTCCTGGTACAGTGGGACCTCCACCATACTCTTACCATGGTCCCACTGCCCACCTTCCTAGGTCGACAACCATTATGATTGCTAACCACTAAGCACATTCATTCATGAAAAGCAGAACCTTTGCTTTTTAATGCAATCATAATTATAATACCACCGGTATATTTGCAAGTACTTTGTTAAAGATAAACAAGAGATATGAGCAAGAGTGAACTTGCCTGCAAACTGCAAGGTAGTGCAGTTGGATTTGTTGAAGTGACCCGGGACCTCAGGTTCTGGAAAACAGCATCATTGTCCGATAAGGGCAATGGTTAAAGATTCAAATAATGCATGCTCTTTTATAGTGTGTGTATTCCCTTTAATCCCCCCAGAAGTATCTTACTCTTATCCTAGGGTTTATATACTCTTTTTATGATTTTAAAGAGTATATGTCATAAATTGCTTCATTCAAGAATATTCTTTAATACCCTAGAATGGAGTTCAATTTTTATAATGAGTTTTATTCTAATTAAGAAGAAATCCCTTTCAGCTTTCAATCCTAATATTTTCACTTGGTGGATTATTTTAAGTGAATATACTCTAATTATGATTTTATCAGAGTATATATTAGGTCAAATTCATTCAAGAATACTAAGACCAATTCTTGAATGAATTTATTTGATCTTAATTCAAGATTATTATTTCCTCTCTTCTTCTTTTTTATAATTTAATCCTAGAGATTTTCCTTTCAAAAGAAAGGTGTTTAAGATAATTATGAATAAATCATCTTTTATTTGTCGAAACTACTAGTTAAGTGATTTAAAAAGTTAAAATCACTTAAAGTTGTTTTTGTAAAAATTCCATTTATTTTCTTCCTTTTAATTTACATTGAAAAGCCTTTTTCTAGAAGGTCCTTTTCTTTTTCTCAATTTTTGTTTTTAATTTTCTGGTTAAAAACATTCCCTCCACCTCTCTCTCTCACTGCCCTGCCTGGCCCACCTGTCGGACCAGTCAACTGGTCGAACCCGACCAGTAACTCGGTCGGTTCCGACCGGCCACCTCCTTTCCCCCTCTCTCACTTGTTCCTCTCCTCTCTCGCGACTCACCTGGCGACTGCGTCGCCGCGCCGCCGCCGTGCTCGATTCCGACGAGCTCCGTCGGTGTCCGCCGCCGAGATGCCGCTCAATCGATAGATCAGGCGACGGTGGTTCCGCCTGTCCGCGAGATCTGCTTGATTGTGTCCTCATCGTCTGCATCCCCTTCGCCTCCGAAACCTGGGACTCCGACCATGGCGATCTCGAGCTCTCTCTCGAGTTGCTAGGCCTCGTCCACGGTGGTGCTTGGGCTTGGTGAGCTTGTTGTTGCATCGACGTATCATCGGCGTCTTCCTCTGGCTCGATGCCGTCGTGGCCGCGTGGGCACTGCCTCGCCATGCCACGGTGGTATCTCCAGGGCGCTGTGTAAGTGCTTCTCTGCTCTTCCTCTTCCTCTGCACCTTGCTGTGTCTAGCTGGAGCTTGCTCCCCTCCTGGAGCTTGCTTCATGCTCTCCATGCGTGCTGCTCCACTCCTCTGATGCTTGCTCCATGCTGGCTAGGCCCATCTCGAGCTGGCTCTGGCTAAGCTCACCTAGAGCTTGTGTTGGCCATGCTCTTCTGAAGCTTGTGCTGGCCATGCTTTTCTTACTGTTATGCTGGTCTCTCCTCCAGCCTCCACTGATGCTGTGGTGTTCAGTGGCTGTGATGTGTCTAATTAAGCTCTATGATCTCTCTTTTAGGCCAGATCATGTTTGTGTAGCTCTTACTGTCAGTTTCACTTATGGTTTCAGTTAACTCTGTTAACTGAAACTTGTTGATTCAGTTAACTACATGATTGGATGATCCAATTCTATTGATTTCATCACCTGCTGCTGTTGTCTGGCTTGCTAGTGGTTAATCTTGATCAATTTGATCAAGTGCATGGATAACTATGTGTTTTAGTTATTCTGAATGTGTAGTTCAATTGGCTAGTGTTCATTAACAACTTCACTGCACTTTCTTGCAGTGTTCTGTTGTGCTGACTTAATGATGCATCTAATATGTTGAGCTAGATTCTTCCTAGCTGTGATGCAATCATCTTAGCCTGCTGTGATGGCTCTTGCAGTAGCTGTTAGCTAACTGCTTCACTGTGATGCCTCTCTGAGGTGTTCACAGCTACTGTGGGTTTAAAGTTGATGCTTTGGAGATTAGATCACTCTTTGTAGTGATCTGCTGGTGGCTTATTTGACTAAAAGTGTCCCTGTCCACTTACCCAGATGATTAACTTGGTCTTGGTCAATTTTAATTGACAGAGCTGATGGTTCTCTAGGTTTTAGGCTTTTAACTTGGTAGCTAGGCAACCCATGTGCCACTCCTAGCTTAGCTCTTACTTTTGTGAGTATTTCCTTTGAGAAATTCCCAGATAAGTTGTTTATTAGGGAGTAGGTGCTGTGGATGGCCTTGTTTCCAAGGTCTTGGCCTCCTGGACATCCAAATGATGACCAAAGCCTTATTTCATCAAGCTTTGCTTGATCTTTGCATGGCTTTGCTTGCTCTTTGTGTGGCTGTGCCTTGTGCAGTCTGCCTGGGAGAATAACTTGTGAGTTTTCTCCCAGCACTCATGTGTGCTTTGGTTTAACAATAACCTGCTGCTGAAGAGTAGCTTGTTCTTCTGGAATATTCTGATTTCCTGCTTCTTGTGGCAAGCCAGCTCCTCCTAGCTGCTTGACCTAGTTCCTAGTTGATCTATGTGATCATGTTGGCCTTTGGATTTGCTGGATGGTTTCTGTGATGATGTGCTGGGGTGAAAATCTTCCCTGTTGCTCAACACATGAGCAGGGTTGATTTGTGTGTGATGATTTAGTGATGGTGGTGTGTTCTTGATGGTAATGTGCTGGGTGTTGATGTTGATGGTGTGGTGGTGCTTGCCTTGGTTGACTGAGGCTCTTAGCCGAGTCTGTTTCACTGCTGTGAGGTTTTTATACCTAGTTCTCATGCCCTGGGTGTATGACACCTGATGGCATGCACTTGGTGACTATGCTGCTGTTGTGTCTTGCCCATCTCGGCAAGGCCTGGGATATTTCTATCCGGCTCCCTTGGTGATAAGACCAAGCCCTTGATGATTATCTACAGTGGGTGTTATTTCTAAATGACACTTGTCAATTGTTACCTTGGCAATTTTTTGTGTTTCTTTGATTTGCTTGCAGATATCAAGATCAGAAGGAAGAAAAGAAAGAAAGAGAGAAAGAAGAAAGAAGATTCTTAGCTTCTTTAGAATTATACTTGTTATCTTTCTTTTCTTATTTATGTATTTGTCTTGGACTCTCTCAAATTGTAATATTCTTTTAATCATGAATTTTGTAAAGACATTGTAACTTATGTGTGATGATCAATAAAGTTTAAGTTTTCTCTAAACTTTATTGATGTTTAAATTCTTTTCTATTACTTTATTTGTTTATTTATCCTTTCTAAATGTGCCTTTAATTCAAACTTCAATCATTCAAATTCTAATTTGATAAGTGTACTAGCCCAATCTCAAAGTTTGTAGCTAGGGTTTTAGTAGTCTAGATCATCACTCCTCACCACAATGGATCAAAAGAGATCATGTCCAAACCTTTCGCACTTCGAGAGTTCACCAATTCCCCTCGAAGAGAGATTCGATCACTCTTAGGTTTTAGAAACAAAAGCGCGAAAAAATCCCGTAATTTCAGATGCAATGCACAAAAGCCCTTCTATTCTACCCCAAAATTGTCCTACGTTCTGGGATGTTACATCTGAGCCCCCCCTTGACTTAGGTTTTCGGGGACGGTGAAATACGCGAAGGGGCGACAGCAGAAGTGGGCCAGGGGGCTCTCACCATAGGTGGGCACGGCCAGGGGCTAGGCCGCGCCCCCTGGTGGTGAGGCTGCCCTGTGGTCCCTCTCGCCTCCTCCTTCTGGCTTCTTCAGTCTTCTGATAAAATATAATTTTCTGGTATTTTTCTGGAATTTTCCTAATCTTCGAAATATGGTGCCTTGATGGTCCTTTTTTCCAGCAGAATCCTGACTCTGGCAGCAAATCCTCCAATGATCATCAAATATGCAAAAACAGAGGAAACAACATAAGTATCATTTCTAAATATGAAATATATCAATGAATATTAGTAAATTATGATACAAAATAGTGATGCAAAATGGACGTATCAACAGTGTGCGCATTATGTGTGTCTTTTTGGTTAATATCTCTATGAATTGTTGGAACCATCTAATGCGTTCACGGTGACAGTGAACTTTGAGGAGTGCTTCGTAGCCCTACGCATAATTAGTGTTTGTTTTCCATTGGAGAATTGTTTTGAGTTGCATAATGAAGTTAGTATCTATTGGTTCAATTATGTTATATTTGTTGAGAGTGTGTCCACTAGTGAAAGTATGATCCCTAGGCCTTGTTTCCAAGCTTTGCACACCGTTTACATTCAGTTTTGTTACATGTTTGCTCACAGCGATATTTATTTCAGATTATATTTACTACTTATAATCATCACTACTACTTGTATTTCACTATCTCTTCGCCAAACTAGTGCACCTATACATCGGACAAGTGTATTGGGTGTGTTGGGGATACAAGGGACTTTCTGTATCGTAATTGCAGGGTTGCTTGAGAGGGATAGCGTTGACCTCCTCCTCCCTGAGTTCGATAAACCTTCGGTTAATCCACTTAAGGGAAACTTGTTGCTGCTCTACAAACCTCTGCACTTGGAGGCCCAACCCTGTCTACAAGAACAGACGCGTGCGTAGACATCAAGCTCTTTTCTGGCGCCGTTGCCGGGGAGGTAAGGTAAAAGGTACTCACATTCTTTGGCTACTAAGTTTTTTAGTTGCTGGTGAGTGCTCGAAGTTATTTCCTTTAGATTCTGCAATTATATCTTTTTGTTTCTTATTTTTATTTTCACTAGTTAGGCTTAATGGAAAATAAAGAGTTTTATAGTATCTTTCCTGAGTTTAGATTTGAAATATTTGAAAAACCTTTGGAGCTTTATTCGCATGCTAATAGCAATGTTGTTAGTATGAATGCTTTGAATACCGTTGTTGCTAATGCCATAGAAAGGTCTAAGCTTGGGGAAGCTGGTTTTGTTAAGCATGATATTTTTAGTTCCCCAACTTTAGTGGAGAAAGTTTGCTCTGATGATATTTTATCTCCCATATGTGATGAGTCTAATGATGTTTGTGATCCTCGTTCTTTTAAAATAGCTATGAAAATTGTTGAACGTGTTATGAATAACCGCTACTCAGGAGATGGAACTGTCCCTCCGGGTGATTATTTACTCTTTATACATGAATTATGCGAGTTGTTCAAGTGTGCAGGTATTTCATCAAGCCAGGTTAAGAGGAAGCTATACTCTTATTCACTAAAGGGCAGAGCTGTGGAGTGGTATAGGCTGCTAAAGGATGGTCCATCTATTGGCTGGGAGGAAATTGTACCTCTCTTTTATTCTAAATTCTATCCTCCACGTGAGATTCATAAAGACCATAATCAGATATATAATTTTTGGCCTCATGATGGAGAAAGCATTGCCCAAGCGTGGGGAAGATTGAAGTCACTAATGCTCAAATGTCCTATTCAAGAGCTTCCCCGTAATATTGTTATTAATATTTTTTATGCAAGGCTTTCAGGATATTACAAGGACTATCTAGATGCATGCTTTGATGGGTCTTTCACAAGCAAGGATGTTGACGTCAAGTGGGATCTGCTTGAAACAATTCAAAACAATATTGAAGATTGGGATAGCAACAAAGGTAAAGGATCAGGTATAGATTATGAGTATGATTGCATTAAGTCTTTCGCTGAAACTGCTGATTTTCAAGAGCTTAGTGCTAAATATGGTCTTGATCCTCAAATTATGGTTGATTGCTTTAAAGCCTTTGCTTCTCATATTAATTTTCCCAAGGGAAATGGGGATATGTATCATGAACCTTTTAAAGACACTTGCATAGAAAGTGATATTGTTATTGATGATTGCAATAAACATGCTCAAACCTCTGAAAGTACTATTTCTTATAAGCATTTTTAATTTTTGTGGAGTACTTAGACCTTGTGAACAGAGTCACGACAAAGAAGATTATTGTATCCACCACAGGAATGAAGAAACCTGAATGTGGGATAAGGCTCTAGATGAGCTTGGTAAAAAGGTTTGTGAGCTTTATCCTTTTATTTGTGAACTTTGCCATAACAAGGGTCATTTTAATTTTCAATGCTCAGGCCATAATAGTGACCCTTCTAATCGAATGAGTACCGCAAGCTTGTATTGTGATGACAAGATCACTCTCAATCAGCATGATGAGCTTACTTTGTTTTTGGGGCGTGAAGAGTTATCTAGAAAAACTTCTTTGGTAGATATGAGCACTTTTAAAAATATTAGCATCCTGAAGGGTTGTCGTCTTTATTGTGTTAAAGATTGCCTCGCAAATACTTACTTACAAAATGTTATAAAACATGATGTTTTGCCAAGCTATGACAGGACTAATATATGTTTCCATCTTATTAATATAGAGGAGGAATCCTCCAAAGTTTCTTCTATTGTTTGTGTTAGTAAACCTGATTATGCGGAGAAGATGCCTTTCAAGCCTCCCCCTCTTGAAGAAGAGAGTAAGAAGAAGAAGAAGAGGAGTAAAAGGCGAGAGGAAATGGTATCTTCCTTTAAGTATGTTGCTCCTATTATAGATTATGATGATTCTGAACTTGATGATGTTCTTATGCCTGTTACCTATGTTAGTGATCATGATTGGGAAAAGCACTCTACTTTCGATATTGAAAATCTTTTTGGTATCAATTCTGAAAATTATGAGGTTAATAATTGTTGCACCATTAGTACTATCCATGTTCCTTCCTATGATGATATGTTTGATGAATACGCTTTGGAAGATAGCTATTCTATTGATTATGATGATTACAATGATGAGTATAATATTTTTAGTTCGCCTACTATTGAGGAGGAAACAAGGTATGATTACAATATGCCTCCTATTTTTGATGATTATGGTGATGAGAATAATTTTGTTGAATTTGCTCCTACTACGATTGTTCATGTGGGGAGTATTAATTCTTTTGTGCATGTGGCTCATGATAGGGATGTTTTATGTGATAGTTATATTGTTAATTCTATTCATGATGCTACTGAAACTTACTATGAGAGAGGGAAACATGGTTTGATGGATCTCAACAATATTGAGTTTCCCCTCTTTATGTTGCAAATCTTGAATTTGCACTTGTTTTATCTATCCATGTTCGCTACTATGTGCCTCGTTGATTTATTTTCTTACAAGACTCCTATGCATAGGAAGTGGTTTAGAATTAAATGTGTTTCATATTTGCTTTTTGATGCTCTCTCTTGCTTCAAGTTCTTTTATGGCGCCTTTGCCTTAAGTTCTTTTATGGCACCTACATGAGCATCTTTTCAAATTACTGCGTCTAGCTCAAAGGCATTAAAGAAAATCACTCTTGGGAGATAACCTAGTGTTTTATTTTCAGTACTTTTTCTTTTATTTGAGTCTTGGAAGTTATTATTACTGTAATGACCTCGCTTTATCCTTTTTATTTCGTTGTTGTGCCAAGGAGAACCTCTAATTTGAGGGAGGTAAGATTTGGGGAAGTTGCTGTCCTGAAACAGATTTTGGTGCTACACCGTAAAAAATCGTGAAAATTCTCAGAATATCTTTTTTACCTGCGATTTCTTGTGCATATGACCCAGGTTATATCCAAACTTTCATTAGTTTTGCACTTTTTGATTTGAGCAACAGAAGGTCCTCGAAAAAAATCGACCTTTGTCAGCTGTTCTGTTTTGAGAGATTTCTGCCACTATTTGTGTTTGCCTCTCGATCGCTTTCTTTTTTATTTCTTTTGATCACGGAACTTTTGGGGAAGTTGCTACAGTAGTATATGCTTTATATGTGGTGTTTTTGAGTTGAAACCTGAACCAAAATGTAATGTCCCAGCACGTAGGACAACTCCGGGGTAGAATAGAGGGCTTTTGTGCATTGCATCTAAAATTACGGGATTTTTTCGCGCTTTTGTTACTAAACCTAAGAGTGATCGAATCTCTCTTTGAGAGGGGATGGTGAACTCTTGGAGTGCTAAAGAAATCGACATGACCTCTTTTGATCTATTACTTGTGGGAAACAATGAAGTTGATTGACTAAAGCCTAGAAGATCATTTGCATTCAAAACTTGAATTTGAATTTAAACTTAACTTAAATTCAAAAGGCACATTTAGAAAGGATAAATATTTCAAATAAGAAAAACTTTGGACTTTATTAATTATCAACACAATATACATTGTCTTTACAAAGTTTGTGAATAAAAGAATATTACAATGGTGGACATTCACTGAATGTTACAATCTGAAGCTAAAAAGAAAATAAAGAAGAAAAGAAAATAAATACAAGTTAGAATATAAACTAAATCCTAAACTATCTTGAACTTCAAATCTTTCTTCCTTTCTTCTTTATTCTTCTTGTCACCTGCACACAAAGGAAATGCAAAGAGAAATGCCACCAAGATAATACAAGTGGCAGTAATAGTTAAAATGGAAAAACTATTGATAATCATCAAAGTGTTGATCTTATCAACATGACTCACACACAAAATATCTGCCAAGGACCAATCTGGCTGGCCAAGCCACCCAGCTCGCAAGCAGCTGGTCATCAAATGCATGTAAGGAGGTGTCAAGACCACCAGAACTCAAGGGGAGGTATAAAACAGAGCTGTGTGTGTAAAACTGGTCGACCAGGAACCCTAGTCGACCAGCACCACAGCAACACCAGCACCACAGCACAACAGCACCAGCACCACAGCACATAGCACCAGCACCACAGCACCAGCACAAAACACTCACCAAGTTCTCCCTGCTCATGAGTTGAGCATCAGGGGGAATTCACCTCACCAAATCAAAACCCTTAGCCAAAGCCAAGCAACACGGTTACTTAAGCAAGATCAGAAGCAGCAAGGAGCAGGCCAAGCACCAAGGTGGTGCAGGGCAGGCAAGGAGGTGAGCCAAGCACAAGGAGGTGCAGGGTAAGCCACTGGGAGGAGCAGAGCAAGTACCAAGAGCAACTGATCAAGCTCAACCAAGAGCATCATCAACATCACCACCAGCCACTCATAAAAGCCAACACAAGACCATGGTACAATAGGACTTGCATATCCATGAATAAAACATTGCAAGCATCCAGGTTCTTGCATACACAAGATAAACAGCAACAAGGAATCACTCACCACCAAACCCTTCTACTAAGTATAATACTTAGGAGGTTTTGGGGAGATTTTTCTCCTCAGACCTACAGAGAAATGCTCTGTATAATCTTCATAGGAAGATTTAATTAACTGGGAAGCAAATCAATATGCACCATCAAGAATAAAGGCCTCGGACCATGCATCATAGGCCAGGACTAAGATCATCATGTGAATCTGTTCTTATCAGTAATTTTAATTGCCCAAAATGATGATATAGCCACTGATAGAAGCCACCAAGCATGTTTTAGCATCACAGAACAGCAGCCATCCAGTTAAATTATCAAGCAATCATTGTGCACCTCACATGGAGGAAACACAATTAAACTCAATAATAACAGTTACTTGCTGTTTATTAGATAACATACTATAGGAAGCAAACAAAGCCTCTAGCAGAATACATGTTGGGGATATACCAAATAGGTATACCAGCGACGTAGTCCTAAATCAGCAAGCCAGGGTGGCCCATCAGGGGTGGTATGGCGGATTGCCTACCGGGCGGCCCAGTCGCTGAAGTTGCCACAGCGGTACTGGACGCAGGCGCTTATGGCGGATCCGGAGACAGGCCCATGGCGGGTTGCGGAGACAGGCCCATGGCGGGTTGCCTTGTAGTACACGCATAGGACTTAGTCTAGGACTCCAAGTTGTATCCGCTCTGGTACCAACGTGTAGCCCACGCCAGGCGCCTTTATAAGCCCGGCGTGGAGCAGCCCTTGGGGCACGTTCTAGTCATACGGCCAATCGCATAGCGAAACAGCCAACCTCATCATTGTAACCGAGCACTTGTTGCCATATAGTGAATTATAGCAGCACGTAGGGTCTCGCCACCATTGCGGGATCTGAAGCTGGGTAAACTCGTGCTACCACCGTCCCGGATCGCTCCGCCGTGTTCACCCCCTTCCACAAACCACCATACCCCTACCTCTATGGCAGATCTGTTGACGAAACCACGACAGTTGGCGCCCACCGTGGGGCATAGCGCATCTGGAGCGCGGATCCAGGTGGGATCTAGCTTTGCAGTCATCGGCGACACCGTCGCCATCAGGCGCGTCCTCTACGATTTAGGCTTCCCCATCGTCCCAGCGGATAACCTCTGGGTGCCGGCTAGAGAAGACCCTGCTCGATTCACCGTCGTTCTGATTGGAGATATCCATATCTTCATTGGAGAGACAAACCCTACCCCCACTATGGAAACCAATTTCTGGCGGATCGGTATGGCTGAAATCCCCAAACGGACCGCTTTCGAGCTAGATACAGAGGAGGACTCATCTGACCTAGAACTTTCCAAGTTGCCTAGATCGGATCTGAAAAATAATCCCACCCAGCCCGCCCTAGAGGTAGAGGAAGTGGTGGAAGACCGCTGTGAATCTGCCATGAGTGATCTGGCGTTAGAGACACCGCGGTACTGCCTTGTTGCGTTCGCAGGTATCACTTCGGGATCTACCTCCAACGGAGAAGATAGCCCAGGTGAATCCATCCTTGAGGCACTTAACGAAAGTGGTGAATCGGATGACTGGGACAGCAAGGGCTATGATTCTGACCATTACGATGCCGCCATGAGAAAAATCGAGGCGGAATTAGCGCAGCAGGCACTAGAAGAACAACAAGCAGCGGCCAAGCAGGTGTTCGTAACCAACAAAGGAGATGATGCTGGGTAGACAACCGATGATCCACCATCTCAGGCAGTCCACGACGGAGATGCCGACAAAGAGCAGGGTAACCCGCCACCAGCCGCTGATCCCACCACGGAACAACTTCCTGAGATCCACGGTGGACCCAGGCCTCTGCAACCCGCCATCCCTGAGGACCAGCACCCAGAAGACTTCACGACCCCGCTGGATAAGGTCATCTACGGAACTCTAGCAGATCCAATCACCCCTGACTATGTCAGGGATGTGAACGATCTCGAGAAGAAGAGGCGAGCACTCCTCAAGGAAGCAAAGCGAGTCGAGAAGATGGGCCAGCAGCTTGACGGCGACATTGCTAAAGCTCAAGACACGCTGAAGCGCGCAAGGAACATGGAGGAGAAGTACGTTACTCTCATCCAGAACCAGATGACCGAGGGAGGCGACCCGCAGCTGGTACGAAACCTTGAGTTCACCGTACCAACAGCGGAAACTCTGGCCAAGATGTACATCAAGAATCCGCCATACGTAGATAAAAACCGTGATGAAGTCAGGGCTACGCCCATTGAGAATATCATGGATGCAAAGGAGCTATTGGAGCATAATAAGAGCCCAGCAGCCCTAGAGACGGCGGTGAAACTGATGACCAAAGCATTAGTGCAGCAGGAGAAGGCTACGTCGTCACGACGGCCCGAATCTGATCCCGCGCTATGCAGGTCCAGCACTGCCTCTAAAGCTCGGGGGGCTGGCAACTATGGTACGCGCCCTGATAACGAATCTCATACCAGATCCTCAGAAATCCAAAGAAGAGAAGCTCGCAATCGGGCGAACGCCATCCCAATATGCTCCGATGACAAACCAAATGGCAAAGGCCCACAGAGAAATCTATCGCCACCCCACAAAAATTAGCCTGCTTACGGATACCAACAAGACAATGCTGCCCCTCGCCATAAGACCAACATGCCGCCACCAAAGTATAAGACGTTTGAAGTACCAAAGGGAGGAATCGTCATACGCGATAATGATGGCAAGCGAGGGCGAAGCCGTGACGCTGGACGCAGAGACGATCCGCCACGACGGGAAACAAGCAGAGACGGCGGATCCAAGAGAAGGGACCGATCTCGCCATGACGATGGCACGCACCGTGGCGGCGACAAGGACAAGCATCGCTCCACTCGCCACCACGATGACAAAGGGCAAGGCTCCCGCCGCCATGACGATGATCCATCTCCACGAAGAACAGAGGGAAGCCGTCATAGCTGCAGAGATCAGTCGCAGGATGGCGAGAGTAAAAGACGACGTGACCCTTCACCATCCCCACCAGGGAGCCCCCATGGCGGCGGCGGTGGTGGTAGCGGACCAGCAAGGTCACGCAACCCTCGCCAGGATCCGCCGGACCAGAAGCCCTACGACGCCCGTACCCATCTAAACGAGATTGCCAAGTCTCAAACAGCCTTCTTCCTCGGCCCAAAGTGCTTTGGACAACGGATTCGTGATGAGCCCATCCCGCATGGGTTCAAGATCGAGAAAAATATCCGCCAGTACAATGGAGTCGATAGGCCTTTAACTTGGCTACAAGACTACTTCAATGCAGTACAGTTCGCCAGGGGATCACCCAACGTTGCTGTCCGCTATTTGCCCCTGATGCTATCTGGCACTGCGAGGCAGTGGATCAATGACTTGGCAGAAAATTCCATCCAAACCTGGTTCGATATGCAAACTGCGTTCACCGAAAACTTTGAGGGGACTTACAAGAGACCCCATAACATTGGTGACCTCCAACGATGTCGACAGGCCGACGACGAGACCTCCCGAACCTTCCTCGCACGATGGCTAGATATGAAGAACTCCTGTGAAGGGGTTACCGATGAATCCGCCATCCACGCGTTTATTGATAGTTTGGAGAGAGGCCAACTGCTCTGCCATCGCCTGTTGCAGGAAAGGAATGAAGGGAAACTGACCCTAAATTCCATGATCACCATCGCAAGTAACTACGTGGCCGCCGCCGACGACGCCCGCGAATCTCTGAAGGCTTCCGCCATCCAGAGCACTGGAAAGTGGAATAGCAGCAACAAACGGAAGAATCCGCCAGAAGAGCAGCAAGCTCCGGATATGGTGGCCACAACCTTCGCTGATAGGGGCCAAAGCAGCCAGCACGGCAGGGGACGCAGTACTAGCAGTGGCCAGCCGCGGAGCTCTACAACTCCCGCTTCGGCGCCATCCGCCCCCGTGTCTTACGACGAATACCGCGATATGCCATGTTTCGCCCATCACGACGCTTCGGGAAAGTGCAATCACAGCAACCGGAACTGCAAGTTTGTCAACGACCTCAAGGCAGATCAAGAAGCTGGCTTGAAGCGCAGCCGGCGACAACGGCCTCGTGGCAAAGGGAAAGCGGACAAAGACAAGGAGTCCAGGGATGGCAGTGATATGGATGAAGACCCCGCGCCCAAACCCGCCGAAAAGGCAGAAGGGGACGCTGGCAAGGCCAATCCAATCAAAAACAAAAAAGGAGCCTTTCACACTTTCCTTGGACCCCCCATGGCTAAGGCACAAAGAGCCGCTATGTGCTCCCTCAACGCCACCGTGCCAAAAATCCGCCAGTACGTCCGATGGTCCGAAGTACCGGTGCACTGAGGGATATTACGCCATGGTGGTATGCCCTGTGATCCACGGCTACAAGTTCTCCAAATGCTTAATGGATGGCGGCAGCAGCCTGAACATCATGTACGTGGAAACTCTGACAAAACTTGGCCTTACCAAAACCCAACTCCGCCATAGTGCGGTCACCTTTTATGGAGTGGTTCCTGGTCGCCAAGCCAAGTCCCTCGGGTCTATCACACTCAAGGTTGCCTTCGGTAATGAGGAAAATTACCGTGAAGAGCCTATTACCTTTGAGGTAGTCCCGTTCAAAAGCACATACCACGTGATCTTCGGTCGCCCTGCCTTCCACAGCTTCCATGCCAGGCCATGTTACATCTACAATCAGCTGAAGATGCCAGGCCCAAATGGCATAATTACCGTTTATGGCAGTTTCAGAAAAGCAAAGGAGTGCGAGGAAGGAGAAGCCACCTTCGCGGAAGCAGTGTTCTTCGGTGAGGAGTTCAAAGAAATCCACGCCGCCACTGACCCTGCGGAGATGCCGGCATCCAAGCAGGAGATTTCCGCCTCCCCACCCACCTTCAAGCCTACAGTCGATACAAAACAGGTGGAACTTGTCGCTGGCGATGCCGCCAAGACCACCTCCATTGGGACAAACTTGTCCCCCAAAAAGGAAAGCGCGCTCGTCGAGTTCCTCCATGAGAACTGGGACATCTTCGCATGGCAGCCATCTGACATGACAGGTGTACCTAGGGAGCTCGCCGAGCACGCTCTTCAGATAATTCCTGGCTCCAAGCCAGTAAGACAAGCCATGAGACGCTTTGGAGATGAAAAGCGCCGTGCCATAGCAAAGGAAATTTCCAAGCTGTTGAAAGCAGGCTTCATCAAGGAAGTGATCCATACTAAGTGGGTGGCAAATCCGGTGCTAGTTCCTAAGAAAAACACAAAAGTTCTGCGCATGTGTGTAGATTACACTGGCCTGAACAAAGCGTGTCCAAAGGACCCTTTTCCCTTGCCTCGCATTGACCAAGTCATTGACTCGACGGCGGGATCGGAGCTGCTGTGTTTCTTAGATGCCTACTCAGGATACCACCAGATCAAGATGAAAAAGTCCGATCAGCTCGCTACGTCGTTCGTAACACCTTATGGCACATATTGCTATGTCACAATGCCATTTGGTCTGAAAAACGCAGGAGCAACGTATCAGCGCACTATGCAAAAGTGCCTGGCGGATCAAATCGGATGAAACATCCACGCATACGTGGACGACATCGCCGTTATGTCTAAGAAGCAAGATGGCCTTATAGCGGATTTGCTAGAGACCTTCGACAATCTAAGGAAGTACAACATGATGCTTAACCCCACAAAGTGTGTCTTCGGGGTGCCAGCTGGACAACTTCTAGGATTCATCGTCTCCCACCGCGGAATTGAGGTTAACCTGGAGAAGATCAAGGCAATCGTCGACATCTCCCGGCCCATAGATCTAAAAGATGTACAATGACTCACAGGCTGCGTGGCAGCAGTGAGCAGATTCATCAGTCGTCTTGGCGAGAAGGCTTTGCCACTCTACAAGCTGATGAAGAAATCAGACGAATTCGTCTGGATCGACGAGGTAGACGCTGCGCTTAAGGATCTGAAGAGAGTGTTATCCACTGCACCAGTCCTAGTGGCTCCCGAAGAACAGGAACCCATGTTACTATACATGGCGGCAACTAACAGAGTGGTCAGCATCGTCATGGTGGTAGAGCATAAGGAAGAAGCGCAGGAGTACGGTGTACAGTGACCAGTCTACTATGTCAGTGAGGTCCTGACGGAATCCAAGCAGCGCTACCCTCACTACCAAAAATTGGCATACGGAGTTTTCCTAGCTTCTCGTAAGTTAAGGCATTACTTCTATGACCATAAAATCACAGTGGTGAGCAAGGCCCCACTAAAGGACATCATCAACAACAGCGACGCAACAGGACAAGTTGCGAAGTGGGGCATTGAATTGGCCTCTTTCGACATCGACTATAAGCCTCGCACCGCCATCAAGTCTCAGGCTTTGGCGAAATTTATGGCGGATTGAAAGGAAGCGCAGGAAACTACGCCCATCCTAGAACCAGAGCATTGGGTGATGCACTTTGACGGTTCAAAGCTGCTACACGGCTCAGGGGCTGGAGTGACACTCAAATCTCCCAAGGGAGATGAGCTAAGCTACGTTATCCAGATCCACTTCCCCACCACCAACAACATCGCGGAATATGAAGCTTTACTGCACGGGATACGTGTCGCAAAGGAGATCGGCGTACAACACATCATGTGTTGTGGAGACTCTGACCTTGTTGCTCAGCAGGTGGCTGGCACATACAAAGCTCGGAACGAAGTTATGGCGGCATATAGAGACGAAGTGGATGAGATGGCCAAAAGTTTCCTCGGCTATGACATAAAACACATACGACGAGAAGATAACATGGCGGCCGATACCTTGTCCAAACTAGGATCTAGCCGTAAGGCAGTTCCGCCAGGCGTATTCCTCGAGCATCTGCGCGTACCATCGGTAAAGATGGTGGATACAGAAAATTCAGAACTAGCAAGCTCACCCATCATGGCGGTTTTGCCCAGCAATCCGCCATGGGCAGAGCCCTACCTGGAATATCTGACGAACAAGAAGCTACCCGAAGACGAAGTCCAAAAAGGACAAATTGAGCGTAGAGCCAAAGCGTACACCATCATAGATGGCCAGCTCTACAAACGAAGCACCTCGGGAGTTTTCATGAAGTGCATATCCCAAGTGGATGGAATCAAAATACTAAGAGAGATTCATGAAGGCGAATGTGGGCATCACGCCGCCGCCAGATCCCTAGTAGCTAAAGCATTCCGCCATGGATTCTACTGGCCAACAGCCAAGGCAGATGCAGACCGTATTTTGGAACTCTGCCACGGTTGTTAGATGTACTCCAAGCAAACCCATATGCCCGCCACAGCACTGCATACGATTCCTATAACCTGGTCCTTTGCAGTCTGGGGGCTGGACATGGTGGGTCCGCTAAAAACAGCACCTTCGGGATTTACGCACCTCCTGGTAGCGGTAGAAAAATTCACGAAGTGGGTGGAAGCTAAGCCCATTAGAAAGCTTGATGGCAAAACTGTCCTCAAATTTGTCAAGGACATTGTGGTTAGATTCGGCATCCCACATAGCATCATCACCGACAACGACACTAACTTGTCTCAGAGAGAAGTTGAAGAATACTGCCATCACAATGGAATCCGCCTCGACCTAGCATCTGTGGCACATCCGCAGTCTAATGGCCAAGTTGAGCGGACCAACGGACTAATCATGTCAGGGATAAAGCCACGCCTAGAAGCACCACTACATAGAGCAGCTGGAGCCTGGGCAGAAGAGTTGCCATCTGTGCTGTGGAGTCTACGGACCACGCCAAATAGATCAACTGGCCTTACCCCTTTCTTCTTAGTCTATGGAGCAGAGGCAATCTTGCCGAGTGATGTTCAGTACGATTCTCCAAGAGTCGAGGCCTACAAGGAAGAAGATGCAGAAGCGTCCAGACAACTATCTGTGGACCTGCTAGAAGAAGAATGAGACCTAGCAGCCCAGAGATCCGCCATCTACCAGCAGAATCTCCGCCGCTATCACAGCCGGCGAGTTCGCCAACGCTCGTTCAAAGAAGGTGACCTGGTGCTATGCCTCAAACAGCAGAAGTCCCACAAGCTATCCCCGCCTTGGGAAGGACCCTTCATCATCAGCAAAGCTCTACTGAATGGTTCCTACTACCTCGTTGATATTCGCGAGCTAGATAAGCGACCCAGTAAGAAGCGCAAGCGAAGAGACCCTGACGATATCTACGATGAGACAGATCATCCATGGAACATCACACATCTACGTCCTTTCTACACTTAGCACTTATCTAGCTATGTAATAGGCACCTCTATATGATCAATGAAATAAAGCATTTGGTTCACTCTTGATTTTTCTGAGTCTTTTACCTCCTTTATTATTCATTTAGATCATATAGAACCTTTTTGCGCAATTGTACTTTGCACTTGCGTCTTTTTTAAATCCGCCATAAGCGGTCCGCGTAGCTTTTTTATGTTTTGATCTTCATTTGATGTTTTCTGTGTGGATTCCTGAGTAGTGACTTTTTGACGATCTAAGCCGCCATCTGCTAAGGGTTTTGGACAGTGGCTATTAAGTATCGTCGCCCTAGCGGATTGTTCGTGCGAAGATTTCGCCATCTCACGAAAAGTCAAGCACAGAGAGCCGGATGGCGGATCGCATAATCCTACGCGTGAAATTTTTTCAAAGTGTTGTTTTTTGGGCATGTCAAAAACTGCAAGTTGCATAAAACTAGGCCTGACAGTTTCTTCGCACAATTAAACCACTTCATAAAAACAAGCGGCAAAAGTTCAAAAGCATTCCACTGATCCGCCACAAGCAGATCAGTCACAGTGCAGAAACATTCACACGCAGTTTAAGTTTAACTTACAGACCTACTCAGGGGCCGAATTGATGCAAAGTATTTTTCCTGCCATATTGCAGGGCACGTCCTAAGAAGACGGCGGAACCTTGGAGGACACCTCGTCACCGCCATCACCACCTGCAGTAGCCGCGGAGACTGATGCCGAAGCCTGGCTTGGCGACCCTGGCAGCTCGTATGCTTCATAGTATATGTTCAGCTAAGTGCCAAGGGCACACAGTTGATCGTATCCAAGCACGCTTTGCCAGATGGCGGCCTCGTCCACCGGCGCACCGTCCTCGCCGCTCTCTGGGATGCCGGAGGTGAGCAGGTCCAGGTCCATCTCGGGGTAGTGAGCCTTCGCTAAGGTTAGAGCTGTCCTAGCACCACCCCGAGCAGAGGACTATTTCCAGTCCGCCATTAGCCCTGACACTAGCAGCAGCTTTTGGGTGAGCGCAATGGCGGAGAGGTTGGAAGAACCCGCTATCTGCAGGCTCCCGCACGCCTGGTGACCAGCGTTGAGAAGGCCATCAAGCTCCTTCTTCGCTGCGTCAGTGGCCACGCGCAAGCCCTCGGCAGTATCCACCTCGCCTTGCCCCAGGGCGACTGCATAGCGGAAAAAGAAGATGCGTCACACATGGCATAGCAAAAATTGAAAAACTTTACGGTATAAGAAGAAATGGTACCTAACAGGGTGTCCTGGAAGTGATGGAGGATCTCGTTGAAACCCGCATGTCGCTGCTCAAAAATAGCGGCGGCTTTGCGGAGATCCTCTATCTCCTTCTCCCTCTTCAGGTTTTGGCGCTCCTGGTCCTTAAGTTGCTCTTCGAGGGCGGCGTTTGCGGCCAGAGATTTCTGGAGCTGCTCTTGCAGCCCATCCATCGCAATGGCCTGGCCCTTCTCCACCCTCTCAAGTTTGGACTTGAGCGCGGCAGCATCTGCATGGCGGAATTATCAGCGCAGCATTGATCGAATAAGCATAAAGGAAAACAAACTTGTCAAGGTAAATTATTGCTATTCTCAAGCTTCTGCTGCAAATCCGCCACAAGAGCACTTTTGCTTGCCAGCTCCTTCTCTTGCGAGCTGACAACCTGGACCAGGTCCTCTACCACCTTCTTGTAGTTCTGGCAAAATAATTTGAAGTGTTAGTCACTCTTAGAGCTTTATGCCGAATAATTATCCGCCATAACGCTCGGGGGCTACTCACGATGATTTTTTAGTCACTCTTAGAGCATCATGCTGGAAAGTATCTACCATAATGCTCGGGGCCTACTCATGCTGATTTTTTGTCTTCCTAAGAGCTTTACGCCGGATAGTTATCCGCCATAATGCTCGGGGGCTACTCAGTATGAAATTGAAAAGTTCTCTATAGAGCACTGTGTGAACTACCAGCACTCGAGGGCTGTGCTATTCAAAAACTTACAGAAGTCACTCTTAAAGCCCCATAGCGGATCGAATTTAAGAATCCGCCATGGCGCTCGGGGGCTACTGGGAGTACATACCTCTTTGACAAGACTGGTTCTCTGAACAAACGCTGCCATAGCAGATGACACATGGTTACTGGCCTCCTCTTGTAGATTGTCAAGGCGGAAAAGAGCTTCTGATTTCTTCTTCCACTTTGAGGCCTCCCCAGCTCCTGCGTCCATCTGGACCGTTTTTCCGCTAAAACTCGCCTTCTTGGCACTTTTAGCAGGGCGGTCTGACGGTCTAGCATTTTTCTCTGGAGCATCCGCCACCTTGCTAACATGTTGGGAAGAAGTGGAAGGCCTAGTTGGGCGGGCAGGAGCGTCAGGTGTAGGCGGAATGGCAGCAGGAGATGGCTTGGCCTTTGGAGGTTTCTGGCCAGGAACTTTTCTTCTCCTGTGCGCAGAAAACAGTCACAGATTAGAACAGTCAAGTTATACATGGTATGAAGGCAAGACATGATTATCCTTACTTCCGCTCTGGCAGGTTGATAGTGGCGGAATGCTCGGGCACGGTGTCTAAATGGCCGTGAAGAGCAGGGGACGGATGGCGGGAGATGACTCTCTTGCCTAGTCCACGAATGCGCCCGCCGGCACCGCGAACACCGCGAGGAACCGCTGTTATGGGCTCATCCACCACTACCTCCTCTTCTGCCACCTTCTGACTTTTGGGAGATGAGGATGTTTCGTCCTCATCGTCAGTAAGCTCTTTCGTCCGAGGGTAATGGACGAGACGGCTCAGCTCAGAAGGTGGTAGGGAAGAAAGCTGCGGAGAAATGCGAAGTTATTTAAGAAAAACTAGCTGTTATGGCGGAATAAGGAGAGACTCCCACCTTTGGACAACTGCCATTCTCATACATAGGAATCTTTAGCTTCAAGGGCTCATCCCGCCCCACCTTAATGATGTTGCGGATTTGAAGCTCGATCTCTTCAGCAGATAGTTCCTCCTTGGAATAGCGCTAAGGATCATCAACTCCGCTATATTTGCACATCAGGGCTGGGCGGTATTGAAGAGGTTGAATCCGCCGTGAGACCCAGCAGTGGATGGTATCGGCACCTGTCAGTCCAGAGAAGACAAGTTTCGAAATCCGTCGTGAGCATAGTTGGCATTCATCATCCATTGTAAAATCGTCCATGACACCCCAGCTATCCTGCTCCTCGGCGGGGCCATCAACAAAAGACCACATGCCGTACTTCCTTTCAGGAGGGGCCTGGTCAGCCAGATAGAAGAAGGATCCCCGCCATCCCTTTGCAGAGTCATGAGGGGTAATGTAGGGGTAGGATTTCCCGCTCCGAGGAACAAAGGAGATTGATCCGCAATTGTGAGGATCTCCGTTCGCATCCCGGTTGTGGCGAATATTAAAGTATAAGCGGAATAAATCTCCGCGTGGGCTAATACCCAGATACCCCTCGCATAGCGCGACGAATCCCGCTAGGGCAGTGAAGCTATTTGGAGCAATGTGGTGTAGCTGTAACCTGTAGTGCCAAAGAACGCCTTTCAGGAAGTAGGATGGCGGAAGACTGAGGCCACGATCGATGTGGGACATCAGTATGACGACCTCTTCATCTGAAGGAGCTGGCATTGCTGCACCAGGATCAACCCGCCATCTGGAGATCTCCTTAGTAGCTATGCGGCCTTCCTGCTCCAAGGAAGATAGAATCTCCTCGTTTATGTTACAGGAGTCCCAGTTTCCTCCTGAAGTCTCGGGCATGGCGGACTCTGTATCAGAAGACCGCGCTGAGCCCTCAGCAGCTTCGGACTTGGAGGCTTGCCGAGGCGACTCTGGTTCCATGGCGGCTAGTGGCGTGGCGGTAATAACTTCCAAGATTTCAAGCGAAGACGAGGAAGATGATGCCAGCTTGTGGCAGAAAACGCCGCCGCCGGCGAGGATTTTCCACGGTGGCTCGTCGGAGATGACGTAGCTCTCGTGGCGGCGCTGAAGAGAGAGAATGCGATGGGGGCAAATGAGGGGTGACCGGCCGGGGGTGAGAGGCCGGGTTATATATAGACCTCGGGCCTCGAGATTCGTGCCTACCATCACAACCGCTCGTCCTGATCACAGAAACCCTAATCCGGTGACACATGTCCAGGGGTTAGAAAGTAACTTCGGTGAAAACAGTGCGTGCGCTGTAAGTCTTGCACTAGAAGGAACTATGTGCCGGAATTTACGGCGGATTTCCACGGTATGATCCGACGGATCCCAAAAATCTCGCTAAGATAACTACGTCGCCTGATCCGTTATTTACGGTGGATTAATAGATGGAAGAAGGAACATCAAGATGAGCGCCATCCCAGCACAGAAGAGAAGAAGAGCTATGGCGGAAGTATTTCACCAAGAACATGCATGGCGGATGTAGATGGCAATCTTGAAGTTCCCTGGGGGCTACTGTTGGGGATATACCAAATAGGTATACCAGCGACATAGTCCTAAATCAGAAAGCCAGGGTGGCCCATCAGGGGTGGTATGGCGGATTGCCTACCGGGCGGCCCAGTCGCTGAAGTTGCCACGGCGGTACTGGACGCAGGCGCTTATGGCGGATCCGGAGACAGGCCCATGGCGGGTTGCGGAGACAGGCCCATGGCGGGTTGCCTTGCAGTACACGCATAGGACTTAGTCTAGGACTCCAAGTTGTATCCACTCCGGTACCAACGTGTAGCCCACGCCAGGCGCCTTTATAAGCCCGGCGTGAAGCAGCCCTTGGGGCACGTTCTAGTCATACGGCCAATCGCATAGCGAAACAGCCAACCTCATCATTGTAACCGAGCACTTGTTGCTATATAGTGAATTATAGCAGCACGTAGGGTCTCGCCACCGTTGCGGGATCTGAAGCTGGGTAAACTCGAGCTACCACCGTCCCGGATCGCTCCGCCGTGTTCACGCCCTTCCACAAACCGCCATACCCCTACCTCTATGGCAGATCTATTGACGAAACCATGACAATACAATTCAAGCATTAATTGCTTGATAGAAACAATCATCACTGAAACAAGTTTCAGTTCATATAAATCAACAGAAATGTGTTATAGCAAGCTTAAGCTCAGCATGTTTATGCCATCATGAAAACAATTATCAGCATACACATCAACTAGCAACAGAAAGCTAGTACTGTCTGCACACCATCACAGACAACCCAGCAAAACAATCAACATATGAGTCAACTGACAGTAGTTTGCACTGCAAGCCAGAGAGCATCACATAAACATTGGTTGATAAGCACACCACCAGAGAGCAAGCTAACTGAATTCTAAAGGTTCAGTTAAGAAACTCTTAATTGAATCTCATACTGAAACTAACAGTAGCAATAATTGCCCAGCACTTGATCAAGCTAGCAGCACAGGGGAAACATCCTAGTAAATCATACCAAGTTCAGTTAAGAAACTCTTAACTAAATCGCGATGTGTTCTGGAAAAGTGATCGGGTACTTAGGTTTTTCCCGTCGGGAGGTCTTTATAGGCGAAGGGGCGATGTCAGAGGTGGCCCCAGGCCTCCTCACACCATGGCGGCGCGGCCAGGGGCTGGGCCGCACCAGCCAGCTGTGAGGGCCCCTGGTGGCCCCTATCCTTCTTTCCTTCAGATGACTGGAAGCTCCCGGACAAAATAAGACTTCAGGAACTTGTTTCGTCCAATTCCGAGAATATTTCCTGTGTATCACTTCTGAAACACAAAAATAGCAGAAAACAGGGAACTAGCACTGTGGCAACTCGTTAATAGGTTAGTTCCAGAAAATGCATAAAAGTGCCACGAAGTGTAACGAAACAGTAGGCAAATGGTGTAAAAACAAGCATGGAGCATCAAAAATTATAGATACGTTGGAGACGTATCAATGAAGCTCTAGGATCCAGGTTAGACTTCAGCACTGCTTATCACCCACAGACAGGAGGACAAACAGAAAGAACCAATCAGATTTTGGAGGATATGCTTAGAGCATGTGCGTTGGATTTTGGAGGATCATGGGAAGAACATCTACCACTGGCAGAATTTTCATACAATAACAGTTACCAAAGTAGCATCCAAATGGCACCATTTGAAGCACTATATGGAAGAAAGTGCCGATCACCCATCTGCTGGTATGAAACGGGAGCCGGCAAGGAATTTCATTCGGATTATGTTAAGGAAAGGCAGCATGCCATCGACATCATCCGAGATCGATTAAAAATTGCGCAAAGTAGGCAGAAGAGTTATGCAGATGCAAAGAGGAGGACATGGGAACCTCAAGTTGGAGACATGGTTTATCTTCGAGTTAGCCCAATTAAAGTACATCGTTTTGGAGTCAAAGGAAAACTCAGTCTAAGATACACTAGACCTTTCAAGATTCTAAGTCAAAAGCGAGGAGTAGCCTTTGAATTGGAGCTACCAAAGCAGCTATCCAAGGTTCATAATGTGTTTCATTCTTCACAACTTCGAAAGTGTATGAAGATACCAGATGAAACTATATCCTATGAAGATGTGGAATTGCAAGCAGATTTGACCTATGTTGAGAAGCCGTCAAAGATTCTAGCAGAAAACTGGAAGCAACTTCGCAACAGAGCCATCAAGTATTGCAAGGTGCAATGGAAACATCACCCAGAAAGAGAAGCTACCTGGGAAAAGGAAGAAGATCTAAGGACAGCCTATCCCGAATTCTTCAGGTACACCTTACCCCAAACTTTGGGATGAATTTTTTGTTAAGGGGGGAAGTCTGTAATGTCCTAGCACGTAGGACAACTCCGGGGTAGAATAGAGGGCTTTTGTGCATTGCATCTAAAATTACAGGATTTTTTCGCGCTTTTGTTACTAAACCTAAGAGTGATCGAATCTCTCTTCGAGAGGGGATGGTGAACTCTCGGAGTGCTAAAGAAATCAACATGATCTCTTTTGATCTATTACTTGTGGGAAACAATGAAGTTGATTGACTAAAGCCTAGAAGATCATTTGCATTCAAAACTTGAATTTGAATTTAAACTTAACTTAAATTCAAAAGGCACATTTAGAAAGTATAAATATTTCAAATAAGAAAAACTTTGGACTTTATTAATTATCAACACAATATACATTATCTTTACAAAGTTTGTGAATAAAAGAATATTACAATGGTGGACATTCACTGAATGTTACAATCTGAAGCTAAAAATAAAATAAAGAAGAAAATAAAATAAATACAAGTTAGAATATAAAATAAATCCTAAACTATCTTGAACTTCAAATCTTTCTTCCTTTCTTCTTTATTCTTCTTGTCACCTGCACACAAAGGAAATGCAAAGGAAAATGCCACCAAGGTAATACAAGTTCAGTAACAGTTAAAATAGAAAAACTGTTGATAATCATCAAAGTGTTGATCTTATCAACATGACTCACACACAAAATATCTGCCAAGGACCAATCTGGCCGGCCAAGCCACCCAGCTAGCAAGCAGCTGGTCATCAAATGCATGTAAGGAGGTGTCAAGACCACCAAAACTTAGGGGGAGGTATAAAATAGAGCTATGTGTGTAAAAATGGTCGATCAGGAACCCTAGTCGACCAGCACCACAGCAACACCAGCACCACATCACCACAGCACCACAGTACCAGCACCACAGCACCACAGCACCATAGCACCACAACACCAGCACAGAACACTCACCAAGTTCCCCCTGCTCATGAGCTGAGCATCAGGGGGGAATTCACCTCACCAAATCAAAACCCTTAGCCAAAGCCAAGCAACATGGTTACTTAAGCAAGATCAGAAGCAGCAAGGAGCAGGCCAAGCACCAAGGTGGTGCAGGGCAGGCAAGGAGGTGAGCCAAGCACAAGGAGGTGCAGGGCAAGCCACTGGGAGGAGCAGAGAAAGTACCAAGAGCAACTGATCAAGCTCAACCAAGAGCATCATCAACATCACCACCAGCCACTCATAAAAGCCAACACAGGACCAAGGTACAATAGGACTTGCATATCCATGAATAAAACATTGCAAGCATCCAGGTTCTTGCATACATAAGATAAACAGCAACAAGGAATCACTCACCACCAAACCCTTCTACTAAGTATAATACTTAGGAGGTTTTGGGGAGATTTTTCTCCTCAGACCTACAGAGAAATGCTCTGTATAATCTTCATAGGAAGATTTAATTAACTGGGAAGCAAATCAATATGCACCATCAAGAATAAAGGCCTCAGACCATGCATCACAGGCCAGGACTAAGATCATCATGTGAATCTGTTCTTATCAGTAATTTTAATTGCCCAAAATGATGATATAGCCACTGATAGAAGCCACCAAGCATGTTTTAGCATCACAGAACAGCAGCCATCCAGTTAAATTATCAAGCAATCATTGTGCACCTCACATGGAGGAAACACAATTAAACTCAATAATAACAGTTACTTGCTGTTAATTAGATAACATGCTATAGGAAGCAAACAAAGCCTCTAGCAGAATACAATTCAAGCATGAATTGCTTGATAGAAACAATCATCACTGAAACAAGTTTCAGTTCATATAAATCAACAGAAATGTGTTATAGCAAGCTTAAGCTCAGCATGTTTATGCCATCATGAAAACAATCATCATCATACACATCAACTAGCAACAGAAAGCTAGTACTGTCTGCACACCATCACAGACAACCCAGCAAAACAATCATCATATGAGTCAACTGACAGCAGTTTGCACTGCAAGCCAGAGAGCATCACATAAACATTGGTTGATAAGCACACCACCAAAGAGAAAGCTAACTGAATTCTAAAGGTTCAGTTAAGAAACTCTTAACTGAATCTCATACTGAAACTAACAGTAGCAATAATTGCCCAGCACTTGATCAAGCTAGCAGCACAGGGGAAACATCCTAGTAAATCATACCAAGTTTAGTTAAGAAACTCTTAACTGAATCTTGCACTGAACCTTGCACTGGAACTCACAGTTGCAATAGACAGTGGCTAGCAGTGGAGCTCCAGGATAGCAGCAGCAGCAGCACAAGCTCGACCAGGACAGCAGCAGCATAGGCAAGCATGCCTGGCTCGCTGGCCAGGCCACCATAGCATGCACACAGAAATAAGGGGAAGAGAAGGAACTCACAGGAGGGCTCACAGAGGAGCTAGGCAGAAGGGCCATGGCGGCGACACATCGGCGCAGCCACGGTTGTGGCAGAGAGGCCACCATCCAGAGGCTGCGATGGCAAGGGGGGCGGCATCGTGCTCGCGGCCAAGCGGCCTAGCACAGCACTGGAGGCGACGTCGGGGTTGCACGCTGCCGTCCAACCGACAAGGCGATGAAGAGCCACCGCAAGCACCGAGGAGCTAGGGCGGAAGCTCCAGCGGGGCCAGCCGGAGCAGATCAAGCTGCAAGGGCGAGGTCCACTGGGCGGAGCTCGGCGGCGATGGTGATGATTGGAGGCGAGGTCGACGAATCCCCGCGATCAGGGGGAAGCACACGGCGAGGCGGAGCAGATGCGCCATAGGGCGGCGGCGGAGCTCGCCGGAGCTCGCCAGAATCGGGCGAGGAACGCGTCGGCGATTCGGAATCGCCAAAGGAGGATTAGGGTTAGGACACGACCGAGCGGGGGAGAGAGTGAGGGGCGGCCAGCTGGGCCGAGCTGGTTCGGTCAAGCCCACTCGGGTTGACTGACCAGTGGGCCCAGGCTGTCAGCCAGCCTTTTAATTTGATTTAATTCAATAAACCTAAGAAAAACCCTAATCTCCTTAAAATAAATCCAGAAAAAATACCTAAAATAAACTAAAAATAGAAAGTAGCTATTTTTAGCTTTTCAAGAGTTTTTTAACTCATTTGGTAAATAAAATAATCACTTGAGTCAATTGCATAAAAGAAAAAAGAAGTTAATTGATTTTTTTGAAAATAATAAAAATAGTTATCTATTAAGAAAAAAATCTGGTACTTCTTAATTCTTTAAAATAAATTCCATTCAAGAATATTTGATGAATATCCTTGAATGAAATTACCCTTAACATATATTCTTTAAAGTCATAAAAAGAATATATCAAGCCTAGTAAATAAATAAATCACTTCTAGGGGGTATAAATTAAACACACCATAAAGCATGCATTTTTAAATCTTTAACCATTGCCCTTACCGGACAATGATGCTGTTTTCCAGAACCCGAGGTCCCGGGTCACTTCAACAAATCCAATTGCACTACCTTGCAATTTACAGGCAAGTTCACTCTTGCTCATATCTCTTGATTACTTTTAGCAAATTACTTGCAAATATACCAGTGGTATTATTATTACTGCATTCAAAATAAAAGGTTTGGTTTTACTAATGAATATGAATAGTGGTTCCGACCGTAATGGTTGTTGCCCTAGGATGGTGGGCAGTGGGACCATGGTATGAGTATGGTGGAGGTCCCACTGCAACTGGAAAGTTCACCTAGGACTAATAACAAATATCGCCAGTGATTCTAGCGCCGTAAATAACGGTCAACCATGAGATCTGGAATGGGATGGAGAAGTCAGCTGTATCTTTTCCCTCTCGCATGCCAACGGATCAGTAGCGAGGGTTGTCTTGCCTAGGCTACTATGTGGTAAAGGGGGGAAATGCGTTTCCTGCTAGGCTACCTATAGTATAGGGTGGGACAAACTGCTAATTGATCTATGATGGAATGTAAGAGTCATCCAGATCAGTCTACCCATATTGTATAGGAGCGGGCATCTGGGTCCGGACCAGTCTACCTATGGGAGCGTCCATAGGGTATAGGTGAGGACCAGTGCGCCAATCAGTCTGCATATGTGGTAAAGGAGAGGATGGACTTACAAAAGGGTGGATCTGCGGGGTCGCGGAGAAGAACGGTGATTAGCTTGGATCATCAACTGGGCCCCATACAAAAAGAAGTATGGACGGGAAAGTATGCCCGGTTGTGCAGCAAAGTGTTGATCTCTCATGGGTACAAGTGACCACCTCTGCAGAGTGTACAAAAAGTATCAAGATACTCCCTGTTCCGGGAAGGAGCTGCGAACGTGGCAGGAAAGGAGCCCGTCGAAGCTCTAATCAACCTGTGAAGACTGACGGACATAGTTCTTTTAAATAAAAGCAATCTTTGAAGAAATGATTATAAAAACTGCATTTGACCTAAGACTCTTGAGTTGGTGGTCGTAGCTAGTGCATCAAACACCTCTATCCTGTTAAATGAACTTGTTGGGTAACACTCGTTACTCACCCCATTCCCTCTTAACCCTTGCTTAGACTTGGAGGACCAGAATGAGGAAACTGAAGGAGCATCGGAGGACTACGAGGAAGTCTATTATGAAGAGCCGGACCTTTCCGGTGGAGTCAAAGGCGTGGATTACACGATCGCCTACGGAAACAATGAAGGAACCGAGGAGGAGGCCGACAACTAGTAGTATAGGGTAGTAGTTTAAGTCACAGGAACCTTATAGAATAAAGTGACTTAAGCCAATTATCATGTTTAGTCTACTTCTATCAGTCATAGTTAAGGTTTATAGCATCAAGGTAGAACCTACTAGTTAGCATCAAGGTAGAACCTACTAGTGTTCCTCTTTGGACCGAGGAGGAACTAGAATCCTTTGTAAGTTTGTGGCTTGTAATACTAAGTGCTTGAATAAAGACCACTATGTTTCTGTTGTACCACTCTGAGGGATGTAATATTTGTGAAATGGTACTTCACAAATGTTATGTCAATAACTTGCATACTACAACATGCAGTGGTATGCTGGGTTACCACACAAAAAAGGATTGATTTACTATTATGCTTATGCTAATGTTGCTAATAGAATTGTGTTGAGTTTTGTATGAAGTAAGTTTTCAAGTGTAGGGATTGGAGAATGATGAGATGGGATGAAGAATGGACAAAAGCTCAAGCTTGGGGATGCCCTTATCACCCTAAGAAATATCCAAGATGTACAAGCGTCAAAGCTTGGGGATGCCCATGTCACCCTTCTTCATCGGCAAAAATCAGGTCACCTTTCAAGACACTATATTTTTATTGCTTCATATTCTATGCGTTTTTCTTGGAACGTTAGTTGTTTTTTGCTTTCAGTTTTCTTTTGTTTTGTTTGCTGCAATAAATGGTTGGTTCACATCATGTTTGTTTTGGAGGGACACATACTCTATTTTTCATTGCCAAGAACACTCTTGTTTTCACTCTTATCGCTCAACGAGTGTTCTCTTTTTCTGCTACTGCGTTTAGCTTTCATTTTTTTCGCCTTGATTTTTGTTCAGATCTTGTTATATCTTTGCATCAAGGTGTATTTGGACCTCTGGTCTATGTTGGTATTCATCAAAAGAGTTGTTTGAAAAAGGTTTGAATGGTGTTGGAAAAGAGAAAAAAAAATCATGCAAAAAAGTGGTACAAAAAGGAGCTTGTTTAGACTGCGGCTTAGACTTTTGCATGCCATGCTTGATGTCGTTTTGATAGTATGCTTAGTGATTTTTGCTGTAGCATGACTTGTCTCAAATGACTGAGATTGCTTAATGAGCCTTTGAAAAAATCATGCATTGTTCTTATTATGTGGAAGCATTTATTTGGTTTTCTCCTTTGATGCTTTATTTGGGTTGACTTGGCGCATGCTTACAACATGTTTGACTCTTACAAAGTTGCCGTAAGCCTCTATGTTCATTTATTTTTTGACTTTTGATGCCATTTTATGCTTCTCTTAATGTTGCTTTGTCGCTTTGCATGATTATGGCCATTTTTGCTCTCTTAGTTGGTCGCTCCCAGTCTTTTGCTAGCCCTCATTTTGTACTGAGTATGAGCTCTACTCGTGCATCCAACTCCCAAAAACTAAGTTATGCCAATGTGTCCACCATACATACCCATTAGCAATTTGCTATTCCAAGTACATTTGACTTGCTTTTATCTATCCTTCGAATTAAACTCTTATCAGTGTTATGCGAAAATTAGTCAGTAAAGCTCTCACGAACCTGATGGCACACTTTACTTTTCTCGCTTTTAAAATTTTGACATTGTGGCTCTTTTATGTTGATGTTATGCTTGCAAGTTGTAAGTTGGGAATTAGCCAAACCATGCCGTCATGGGGTAAGATTTCAACATTGCACTTCTCTTATTTGAGTTGATATCGTGATCTTTTGTTTATGGATACTCGTGATGTGAAACAAGTTGGGAATCTTGCGGGATCATGGAGTTTGTATATGTGTTAGAGAAATGCCTGGGCCACTAATCTAAGCCATGCATAATTCATGGTGGAAATTTACAGCATGCCCTTAGTGGACATTCAATGATGCATCTCAAAATAAAAAGCTATACCAATGGTAAATAAAAGAGATGCCAAGGTGTTCATTGTCTATTTTTCCTGTCATTTTGATGTGGGCTTGTTCCATGTCATCGGGCACGGAGGTACCCCATTGGCGGTTCTCGATGATACGCATATACTTACAATGACAAGAGCTTTCTTGGGACCCTAAGTCGAGTAGCATGAGGTTTGGGTATTCGTACTTCACGGGACACGAGGTTTTCAACTTATGATTTGTCAAGCATATGCTCATAATTGTTCTTGTATTAACTTTAACCATTCAAGATGCCTATGATGGGGGCAATGAGAGCTCAAAGCTAGTAAGTACCATAATTTTTGAAGGTTCATAAAACTTGTAATCACTACTTCCCTCTGCGAAGGGTCTTTCTTTTACTTTTATGTTGAGTCTCCACCTTCTACCTTTATGCACCGTCTAAGAGAGCATAGTTGCCATTCTGAGTACAATGTGCATAGTCCCAAAGTTTATCATTGATTGTTTCATTATTTTGGTCTCACTTGTTCTTAAATTATTTGTATCTAGTCGCCCTCTTAAACTTGAAGGTGTCCTATGCATTTATGTTTTGCTATTCTATGAAGGACAAGCTGAAAACCATTTGCTATGTTTTTCCATATGATTTGAACACACGTTTGACTTTCATTGTTTCATTATTCATGATCTTTCGTTTGTGTTTCTCTTCATGTTATAACATGGTTGCTAAGTTCTTATTGTCAAGATTATGTCTTTTATGCCCATGTTTTAAGTTCTTTGATCCCGGCACTCAATGCTTTACATAGATGATCAAGATTGTGATGGTGCATGTCACCTAAAAAATTATTCTTTTGTTATCACTTACCTACTCGAGGACGAGCAGGAGTTAAGCTTGGGGATGCTTCATACGTCTCGAATGTATCTATAATTTTTGATGCTCCATGCTTGTTTTACACCATTTGCGTCATGTTTTGTTCACACTTCGTGGCGTTTTTATGCGATTTCCGGAACTAACCTATTGACAAGATGCCACCATGCCAGTTCCCTGTTTTCTGCTGTTTTTGTGTTTCAGAAAAGCTACACAGGAAATATTCTCGGAATTGGACAAACCAAAGACCGAAACTCCTATTTTTCCTGGACGAAGGACGAGAAACGAAAGAGAGCCAGAGGGGGGCCAGAGGACAAGCTCACCACCAGGGGGCGCAGCCCAGCGCCTGGCCGCGCCCACCTATGGTGAGGCCACCCTGGTGGCCCTCTGACGTCGCCCCTCCGCCTATTTAAAGCCTCCATCTCGAAAACCCTAAAGGAGTCAGCGTTTTTCCCAGAACAGTTCCGCAGCGCCACCGCTGTTGAAGACAAATTTCGGGGGACAGAAGTCTCTGTTCCGGCACCCTGCCGGGATGGGGAAGTGCCCCCGGAGCCATCTCCATCGGTCTCCATCGCCGTCTCCGCCGTCTCCATCGACCTCACCGCCATCTCCATCGCCGTTGCTGCCTCTGATGATGAGAAGGGAGTAGTTCTCCCCCGGGGCTGAGGGCTCTACCGGTAGCTATGTGGTTCACCTCTCTCTCCCATGATGTGATCTTTATGTGATCGTGAGCTTTGTATCTAGTTGAATTGGCAGATGTTATTATTCAGATATTATGCTACTCCCATGCTTTATATTTGTAATCTCTGGAGACACCTTGTATCATGATGTGAAGGTGACAGTGTGCGCATTATGTGTGTCTTTTTGGTTAATGTCTCTATAAATTGTTGGTGTTTGTTGGAACCATCTAGTGCGTTCACGGTGACAGTGTGGGACAATCTAGTTTGGGTACATGCGAACTTTGAGGAGTGCTTCGTAGCCCTACGCATGATTAGTGTTTGTTTTCCATTGGAGAATTGTTTTGAGTTGCATATTGAAGTTAGTATCTATTGGTTCAATCTAATATATAATTAAAACAACTAACAAATAACAGCCCAGATTAAGCAACGCGCAACAAACGGCTCAGATTGGAAGAGAAAATTAGCGCTAGAAGCACACGATGGATTCAAACGGATGTGAATAGGACTCTAACAAACGTGTATCTTTTGGACTCCAAGAAGCAACCGCATCTCCCTCAAAAAAAAATATAGAAGCAATCGCAACACCCGATGGATTCAAACGGATGTGAACAGGACTAAAACAAACGTGCATCTTTTGGACTGCAAGAAGCAATCGCATCTTCTCTAAACCTTCGATCCTGGCCCTTTTCTTCCCATATTACTGGCATCAAGATCGGCGGCTGGCGTCCAAATAAGACTGGTCTCCTCTCAATCTTCATCCAGCTGGTATGGACAAAGATCAGATTGCCGGTACATACGATAGATCTCTCCAACATCGCCCGTCTGATTCCCCAAGCCAAATCGATCCATCGCTCTCTCTGGCGAGGAGACCCAATTAGGATGGCCACCATGTGTGTAGCGTCGGCCATCTTTGTGTGTTTACGAGCTGGCAGTACAGGACGATGGCGCTTCGCCGCCAAGGAGCGAGAGCTGAACAGGTTGTGCCTCCTCTAGCAAATCTAACAGCTCTACAAGGACGCCCTCTCTCACGGTTCACCTAGAAGTGGGGCAACGGTGCCGGGATTCTGAAGTGCTACCTCCTGGATGATCGATGCGCTAGGCAAGACTGATCATTCATGAAGAATACATATACGCGTGTTGGATAAATAGAAGCGCTGGAGATAAAGCACTGTCATAATCGACAGAAAATTGATCGGATGGACACGACGATTCTCTCCAGCTGTCCACCATTCGTTCGCCCACTTCAATTATATGTTCCTGAGCAATTGGCACTGGAAAATGAACACCATATACATCACGATGATGCCAACGCAGGCAGTCATGCATGCTACCCCGGCGACGCTCAGCCCGCATTCTCACAAGCGCATGGCAGCGTCTGCCGGTATTATCACATTATTACAAGGACATGTACTGCTATTTGGAACAACTATGAAGCGGTCATGGACTTGGCCGGTATAGAGAGGAGATTGAAGTAAGGCATCATACAACAATATAGTCCGAATTGAACATCGTGCGTTTAGCAGCAGCAACCAGGTACACGCATAGTAAATCGTGTTATACATGGTTTACCAATTAGCAGCTAGCCTAATTTTTTTTGTGAAATTAGCTTGCCTACATATATGCGCCTATGTGAGAAATATGTAATTGAAATCGCCCATGATGCACGACATGTTCGTGATTTGTCTTCATGGCCTGTCGATGCAGACATGCATGGAGGCGATGCATCAAATTATATGCCCGGCCAGTTGAAGCACCGGAGAAAAAGTGGAGCGCTCAGGTAAGTGTGATTCACGTATCAGTTAGATCTGTTATGTGCATGATCAACTACTAAAGCTAGGCTACTGACTCACATCCAATGAACATCTCAACATCCGTCTCACGATTAACGTACTAAATAGTACCAAACCAAAATTCATTGATTAGACATGACTACATATATTACATGTGAAAACCAAAGATGCAGGCTGGGCTATGATGCAATACATTGAACAGAGTCCCTATGTTTAGCTCTACTAATTTAGTTGCAAGCCTGCCGGTTCGGTTCATCAACCGCGCTTCTCCGTCGATTGGGCAGCCGCTGCCTCAGCAGACAGACAGAGCGGGAGGGTGATTCTGCGGCGTTTCGGCTCCGCTCTTTGCACGGTCGGTTGCCAGGCCCTTAATCGTCCTCCGTACAAACTACTTGCAATTTGCAATGTGTGATTTCTGAAATTTGTTGGTCTTCAAATTTGTAAGGACTGTCTTCTCTTTTTCCAGCATTCGGTATATCAGATATGAGCAGTTACCATGGAATTGACCTGTTTCTCTTGCAGGTTAAACATCGATGGTTTTATGATGCAATTGACAATTTTTTATTACTAAGCTGGGCAATGACAAGAATCAAAAAATTGGATTGGTTTGTCTCCTCTATGATCTGCAGGAATATTTGTCTTTTTAGATTTTTATTTTCTTTCAAATTTGTGGGAGGGTTTGATCTCTGATCACAATGTGGGTGCAAATATTATTTTACAAAATGTGTCCTTTGTTTGGCTGCAAAAATTAACCATAGTTGTTCATTCATTAACAGAATTTGCAGATAAGCTATGACGATATTCCATATCCATTGTTGCTGGCCTGCAGGTGAAAGGCCCGAGTGCAGTGCTAACCAGTTTACTTTACAATGAAATATTTATTCCTTCAAGTGTATCATGTATGAAATTTATGAAAATAAGATATTCACAACTTGAAATATACAGAGCACATAATCCAAACAATATGGTTATGCTTTATATAGTTTCAGATGCAAAAAAATTGCACAAAAAGGTCATATGTTATGTCTAGCAATTTCTGATTTACAAATCTAGCCGCGCAAATGCGCGGGTCACCCTGCTAGTTATGTTATATTTGTTGAGAATGTGTCCACTAGTGAAAGTATGATCCCTAGGCCTTGTTTCCAAGCTTTGTACACCGTTTACATTCAGTTTTGTTATATGTTTGCTCGCAGCGATATTTATTTCAGATTACATTTACTACTTATAATCATCACTACTACTTGTATTTCACTATCTCTTCGCCGAACTAGTGCACCTATACATCTGACAAGTTTATTGGGTGTGTTGGGGACACAAGAGACTTTCTGTATCGTAATTGCAGGGTTGCTTGAGAGGGATAGCTTTGACCTCCTCCTCCCTGAGTTCGATAAACCTTGGGTGATCCACTTAAGGGAAACTTGCTGCTGCTCTACAAACCTCTGCACTTGGAGGCCCAACACTATCTACAAGAATAGACGCGTGCGTAGACATCATTGCTCAAAGGTTGAAAGAATTAATTTCAGATTTTGTGCTTTCTCTAGATCATGTTCTATAAAAAGAATCGTATCGTCAACATATTGAAGAATAGAAAGTCCACCATCAACTAGATGATGAATTACTCCTTCAATGAGACCGTCATTCTTTGCGCGCTCGATCATGATGGCAACCATATCAGCCACTATATTAAATAGCATTGGTGATAAGGGATCACCCTGCCTCAAACCTTTCAGCGTCTGGAAGTATGTACCAACATCGTCATTGACTTTGATGGCTATACTACCTCTAGATACAAAGGAGTGGATCAGAGCTTGCCACTCAGGAGAAAAACCTTTTTCTGAGTGTTTGCTAGAGAAAAGACCACTTGACTTTATCATAGGCTTTCTCAAAATATAGCATTAAAATTAACCCATTCAATTTTTTAGAGTCTAGTTCGTGAACTATTTCATGCAAGGATACAACTCCATCAAGGATATTCCGTCCTTGCATGAACGCAACTTGAGATGATCGAACTACATGATCTGCTATCATGTTCAATCTTAAGGTGGCCACTTCCGTGAAAATTTTGAAACTAACATTAAGAAGACAGATGAGTCTATATTATTGGATCCTCTCTGCTTCATTAACCTTAGGTAGCAAAATTATCTCACCAAAATTAAGACGAAACAATTCTACTTGTCCTACATGAAGGCAGCTGAACAAATCTAGAAGGTCACCCTTGATAGTATCCCAAAAAGTTTGATAAAACTATGTAGGAAAGCCATCGGGACCCGTTGCTTTATTGTGTTCCATCTGAAAATAGCCTTTCTCTTCCTCCTTCGAGTACTCATCCGTAAGTAGGTTATTTTCCACATTGGAAACTTGGGGAATATCATTTGTTCTGGACTCATCCATAAAGAAGTTACCCTCTTCTGGTGCTCCAAACAAATTTTAGTAATAATTAGTAATATAAGCTTTGAGGTTGTCTAGTCCCTCAATCGTACCTTCATCCTGCACAAGAGAGTGAGTATGCTTCTTCTGATGTCTGCCATTGGCAACACTGTGGAAGTAACGAGTACTCGAGTCTCCTTCAAGGATAAACTGGCTCTTAGAGCGTTGGTACCATTTGAGTTCCTCCTCACGAAGTAGGCTTGCTATCTTTGCATTGGACTGATTTTTTAATTCAATCTCATGCCTAGATAGGGGCCGACCTCAACCAAGGCTTCCAGATCATCAATGATGGAAGAAAGCCTTAACTTCTCTTTTTTAAGAACACTAGAAGCATGTCTAGCCCAACCACGCAGGTGAGTATGTAAAACACGTATCTTATAATTCCACCTTTGTATTGGAGACATAGCGGTGACAGGTCTATCCCAAACATCCTTGACCATATCATGGAAACCATCCTATTGTAACCATCCAAGCTCAAAATTGAACCGATGGTTACCTAGCAGTCTAGGAGTTCCAGTACACAAAAGTAAAGGGGAGTGATCAGAGAGTCCCTCAATACGCTCGAGAGCACATACAGACACCATAGGGAATTTAGTTTCCCAATTGGCATCCATAAGTACCCTATCGAGTTTTTCGTATGTGGGATCCGGTAGGCTATTGGCCCATGTGAATTGTCTTCCAATCATGGAACCTCTCGCAAGTCCATGCTATCAATGACAGCATCGAATCGGAGAGGCCAATGATCATCAAACCATCCCTTGCTTTTCTCATGATGGAATCTTAACAAATTAAAATCCCCTCAATTAGGATTGGGTATAGATTTTCCTTTACCAGATAAACCAACTCACGCAAAAAGGAAGCCTTAAATTCATCCTGGGCAGCCCCATACATAGCCACTAGACTCCATGTGAAATTATCAGCTCTATTGCAGATATAGAGTTTAATATGAAAATCTCCACTTGAACGAGCCAACACTTCCATGGTGTCCGACCGTACTCCAAGAAGAATGCCCCCGATCTATCACGGGGTGGCTGCGATGTCCACTCAAAGTCTACACCTCCAAAAAGGCAGTCTAGTAGACGTTGAGAGTAATCCCTTCTACCAGTTTCCAAGATAGCAACAAAATCTAAATTGTGGTCATTAATGCACTGAGCGGTCTGTAAATGCTTAGCCAAGTCACTAAGACCTCTGCTATTCTTAAACATACCATTCATTATGACACAACTTTCAATTTTGAAACTTTAGCCCTTTTGGAGGTTCTCTTATTTGGAGATTTCTTTGATTTTCTGCCAGATGCTTGCAGTTCGTACAAAGAACCTAGCATGGCTTCATTCAAGTCAATCTCTAAAACAACACCAACCAGACTAGAGAGAAGCTCACCATCCAATGTGGCATTCGCTTCCTCATCGTCTAGTTCAGTGTTATCCGTTACATTCCAAAGCTTATAGTCAACTGTTAAATGGTCGTACTTGATGTCTACGCACGCGTCTGTTCTTGTAGACAGTGTTGGGCCTCCAAGTGCAGAGGTTTGTAGAGCAGCAACAAGTTTCCCTTAAGTGGATCACCCAAGGTTTATCAAACTCAGGGAGGAGGAGATCAAAGCTATCCCTCTCAAGCAACCCTGCAATTACGATACAGAAAGTCTCTTGTGTCCCCAACACACTCAATACACTTGTCAGATGTATAGGTGCACTAGTTCGGCGAAGAGAGAGTGAAATACAAGTAGTAGTGATAATTATAAGTAGTAATGTAATCTGAAATAAATATCGCTGCGAGCAAACATGTAACAAAACAGAAAGTAAATGGTGTGTAATGCTTGGAAACAAGGCCTAGGGATCATACTTTCACTAGTGGACACACTCCCAACAAATATAACATAATTGAATCAATAGATACTAACTTCAATATGCAACTCAAAACAATTCTCCAATGGAAAAACAAACACTAATCATGCGTAGGGCTACGAAGCACTTGTCGGACCCCGGGTTCTAAGCTATACAGAGATGTTATGTGTATTAGTCACGCTAGCAACGAGTGATACTGGGGTTACCAGTCCCAGGCCAGAACACCATCGGCAGGCAGGCCGGAATTAAACATCGGCTCTACACATCTCGAAGCGCCGTGAAACTAATCATAACCAAGACTGCATAACAGAGAGCTCGAGAGCCTTAAACCCCTCTCGTGCACTTTATATCCATACACGCATCATGCACGAGATGGGTATCCACAACTGGTAACACAACAGTGACTCTACGACTCAAAGTAGTAGTTCAAACTCTTAACAGAGTAAAGATAAAACTTATTACATGCAAAGGTCACTGACCAACATTACAACAAGCAAAGGAAAGCAAATTATGTTATGCTACATAACAAGATAGCAAATGGCCTAAGAGGCCCTGAACATAAGCGACGTCCCAACCCGTAGATCTCAGGCTGCTGCCTGGGAACCCCAAACTAGTCGTCGAAGTTGATATCGGCATAGAAACCACCTTCGTTACCTGCGGCAGTCTCCTCTGTGGAAAAACAACATTAAACAAGGGTGAGTACGAGGGTGTACTCAGCAAGCTGACCTGCTACACTATATGAATGGCATCAAGGTCTTTTTGTGTAGCTCTTTGCATAAAGCAAGTTTTCTTTGAGAAAAAGACACAAGGCAAGGACTACTCAGAATTTGTAAAGGGGATAAGAGAGCATCTCACAAGCTCTATTAAACATGGAGCATCCACCGAATCATTACCTTTAGAACATCTCATCTCATATCACCCCCTCGACCCCGAGGAAGTGATCCAGAGTCTCACTCTTAAGTTGGCACTTTTAAGATTAGGTTCAAGTTGTCTATGATCTAGCATCTGTCTCCAAGTCGTCCATAACCATGGACATGGCTTTTCGAAAAGATTTAACCCTGCAGGGGTGCACAACTTTGCCCACACGTGATGATCGTCCCCTGGACCCTCGCGAAGAATCTTAGCGGGGTGATGATCGCCTACAACCTTTACCTTACGTCGACCTATTCCATGAGCCACGCCAAAAGGTCTAAGTCCTCCATCGCAAGACGGCCTTTCTCCGACGTGGAACCTTTTGTTGTGAGTCGAGATTGGTTTACCAGAGGAATCCACCTCAATCAACCTCGGCCACGTCCCTATATGTATGCACCTTTTCCACCATCTTGTTTCAAAACATTTTCGATGCGTATGTCGAATGGAAAGCCCGGACTAGGTAGCTCATGGATAAGTCTAAGCAAGTTAGTCAGTCGACAGGAGTCCCATACCTCCACGTGCGGTTGTACGCTCGTCTTGGATCAAGAGACAAGAACTCGGGTCCTAGGGCGGCAAGAATGAGTCAAACAACCACAACTTGCGTGGCGGCTCATCCATGCCTATTGTCAAGTTTTATCAATTCTCCACAATACCATGACAATCTATCATGCTAGATTCATATAAGCTTCAAACCAGATACCGGAATTGCAACAGTAAATACTAAGCATGGCTAAGCATAGAATAGTAAGTTTCCGGTGACGCTAAAGCAAAACCTAGTCATGCTAGGAGCAGTGGATCATAGATATATAGTTGACAATAGCAGGGCATGCATCAGAATAGGTTACTCTATGTTCCAGTAAAAGACAGTTGAACGCATGCAGATATGGTGGAGGCTCAAAACATTTGTAAACCATAGGATTAGAAATGCGTCAAAAGGGATTACGCTTGCCTTGTGCTTCGATGTAGTTTATCTGAATAGGTTCGGCGTTGATCTCGGACGTGGTCTCAGATTCTACCAAGAGGAAGAAACACCGGAAAGGAAACAACACATTCAATACAAGTGCACCGATGCGCAATCAAGTATGATGGTATGACATATTTAGAATGCACGAAATAAACCCTACGACAAGAATAATAGATTGGAAGGGTTTCGGACGCTTCATAGTAGCAATCTGATGAACCCTAATTTGCCATAAGGGGTTCCGATTAGTTCTTCTATTTCGGCAGGGGTTAAAGTTGTATAAACATGCATGATTTTGACATAACATGTAGAGCATGTTTTTCTGAGCATTTTGGTATATCATACATAATTTTTCTGATAACCGGATAATTTTGTATGAATTTTATAAGATTGCACATTTTTCTGTAATTTTATGAAATAAAACAAGCACGCAGAAACTTTTTGCACTGGGGTCAAACTGACCCGCAGTGACTGACTGAAGGGGCCCGAGGGCCACATGGCAGGCCGGCCTGGCCAGTGGCCTGGGCAAGCCACGGCCATGGCGGCAGAGGCCGGCCGGCTCTCCGGCGGCAGCTCCGGCCAGCAGGGGGGAAGGGGAAGAGGTCCAGGAGGACGTCCTGCTTACCCTAGGCTCGCCGGCGAGGTCGGCGTGGCCGGAAGGGAACCGGTGGCGGCTGAATCGGCGACGGCGGCGTCGGACACCTGCTGGGAAATCGGCGATGATGGCGGCTACTCTGGCGACCACGGCCCGATTCCTGCTGCGGGGAAGAAGAGGAGGATGAGGCGGTGCTTCTCGGCACCTCAGAGGAGCGCGGGGAGGCGCGGAATGTCGGCGATGGACGGCGGCGAGCTCGGGTCCGTGCGGCATGTACTGGGAGAGAGAGAGAGAGCCAGGGAGAGGGGAAAAGGAACGGGAGGAAGAGAAGGTCTTCGTGGCGTCCAGGGAAGTCTCCAGGGGTCGCCTCGGTGGCCTGGGCGCAAGCAGGAGGTGGCATCGGGGTTTTCCTAGGAGCTCCACGCACCTGCTTCCAACTGGAGGAAAAGGATGACGTGCATTTTGCACAAAACCCCTTGAACTTTGTGGCTTTTCTGTAGATTTTTAAAACAGGGCTGATTTTGCTAGATTTCGTGAATAAACTTGGTTTAGGAAAGTGTGAAATTATTCAGAGACTTTCCTGTTAGTTAGCAGTAGCTCAACATATATTTACTTTGACAATTACAAATAGTTGGAACACATTTTGTAACTAGTTGATCACATTCAAAATAGAGTGAAGATAGGCACTTGTTAGTGTTTCCACTTCATTTTTAAATGCAAAAATTTCTCAAGTGCAAATTGGATGCATGCAATGATGATGACATAGTACTTTATTTATTTAACAAGCTTGGGATGTTACAACTCTACCCCCCTTACAAGAATCTCGTCCCGAGATTCCTAAGAACTAGAGAAAAAGGAAGGGTACTCGGATCGAAGGCGATCCTCTCGTTCCCAAGTTGCTTCTTGTTCAGAATGATGAGACCATTGAACTTTGAGGAACTGAATAGTCCGGCCTCGAGTTTTTCTTTCAGCTTCATCAAGGATAAGAACAGGATATTCCCGATAGGTGAGATCTTCCTGAAGATCAAGAGTGGTATGATCAACTCCACGGATTGGATCTTTGAAACAACGCTTGAGTTGAGAGACATGAAACACATCATGAACATCCGGAAATGTTGAAGGAAGTTCCAACTCATAGGCAAGCTCTCCACGCTTAGCGAGAATAGGAAAAGGACCAACATAGCGAGGAGCCAATTTGCCTTTAATACCAAAGCGATGAACGCCTTTTAGAGGTGTGACTTGAAGATAGGCTTTCTCGCCAATTTCATAGCTCACATCTTGATGATGACGATCATAATAGCTCTTTTGATGAGACTGAGCGGTTTTCAAATGCTCTCGGATTATGCAAACTTGATCTTCTGCTTCTTTGATCATGCTCGGGCCAAAGAATTGTCTTTCTCCGGTTTCAGACCAATTTAGCGGTGTTCGACATTTTCTTCCATACAGAGCTTCAAAAGGTGCCATGCCCAAGCTGGATTGAAAGCTGTTGTTATAGGAGAACTCAGCGAAGGGAAGACACTTCTCCCAATTCTTCCCGAAAGAGATAACACAAGCTTGGAGCATGTCCTCAAGAATTTAATTCACTCTTTCAGTTTGACCTCCGGTTTGAGGATGATAGGCAGTGCTAAAGGAAATATGAGTTCCCATAGCTTCTTGAAAGCTTTTCCAGAACCTGGAGGTGAAGAGGCTCCCATGGTCGGAAATAATCTTCTTTGGAACACCGTGAAGAGTGACTATCCGAGAAATATACAAGTCTGCCAGTTGAGTAGCAGTGATATCCTCGCGGATAGAAACGAAATGAGCAACTTTGGATAGACGATCAACTTCCACCCATATTGCATTGTTGCCCTTTTGAGTTTTTGGAAATCCAGTGATGAAATCCATGCCAATCTCTTCCTATTTCCACTCGGGAATAGATAAAGGTTGAAGAACTCCAGCAGGTCTTTGATGTTTAGCTTTTACACGACGACAAACGTCGCATTCAGCAACATACTGAGCGATTTCTCGCTTCATCCCACTCCACCAGAACCTTTGGCGAAGATCCTGATACATCTTGGTGCTTCCAGGATGGATGGAAAGGGATGATTCATGAGCTTCCTTAAGGATTTGCTCTTTTAAGACTCGATGGTTTGGTACAACAAGACGTTTACCGAAATAAACGGTATCTTGATGATCAAGAGAGAAACACTTAGCATCCCCGCTAGCAATGTTCTTTCTGATCCTGGCAATGTCAGAATCTTGCTTTTGAGCATCTTTGATTTGCTCTTCAAGGGAAGGTTTGATTTCCAAGTTTGACAGGAAACTGGAGGGAACAACTTCAAGATTAAGCCGTGCAAACTCTTCATGAAGAGGAGGTTGGGCTTGCTTAAGCATTAGATTATTGCAGTAGGACTTCCGACTTAGCGCGTCAGCCATGACGTTGGCTTTGCCGGGTTGATAGTTAAGACCCACATCATAATCTTTGATGAGTTCCAACCATCGTCTCTGTCTGAGATTCAGATCCGGTTGGGTAAAGAGATAGTTCAGACTCTGATGATCAGAATATAGCTCACAACGATTACCAAGCAGGTAATGCCGCCATTGCTTCAAGGCATGTACAACCGCTGCAAGCTCCAAGTCATGGGTTGGATAATTGAGTTCATGCAGTTTTAATTGTCGAGAGGCATAAGCAACCACATGACCATCTTGCATCAACACACAACCAAGCCCTTGGTGTGAGGCATCACAATAGATAACAAATTCCTTGCTCGTGTCCGGAAGGGCAAGCACAGGAGCAGTAGTCAGCTTAGTTTTTAGTAACTGGAAAGCTTCTTCGGCTTTCTCTGACCACTCAAACTTCTTATTCTTCTTGAGAAGTTCAGTCATAGGTTTGGCAATCTTGGAGAAATTCTCAATGAAACAGCGGTAATAACCTGCCAACCCGAGAAAACTCCGCACATCCTTGACTGAGGAAGGGGTCACCCAATCCAGAACAGATTGAACTTTATCAGGGATGACCACAACGCCATTAGCAGAGAGCACATGGCCAAGAAAGACGAGCTCATTCAACCAGAACTCACATTTAGAGAATTTGGCGTAAAGCCGATGTTCACGAAGTTTTGTTAAAGCTAGACGTAGATGTTCGGCATGTTCTTCGTCGGTCTTGGAGTAGATTAGAATATCATCAATGTAGACCACGACAAACTTGTCAAGATACTCCATGAACACAGAGTTCATGAGCCTCATAAATGTGGCAGGAGCATTTGTGAGTCCAAAGGACATGACAGTGTACTCGTAAAGACCATAACGAGTTGTGAACGCCGTCTTTGGAATGTCCTCGGCTAGAATTTTAATCTGGTGATAACCTAATCTTAAATCCATCTTGGAAAAGACGGTTGCACCGCTCAGTTGATCAAAGAGATCAATGATTCTAGGGAGAGGATATTTGTTCTTGACTGTTGCTGCATTCAAGGGACGATAGTCAACCACTAGACGTGGAACAGTGGTGTCCCTTTTCTTGACAAAGAGTCCGGGACAACCCCAAGAGGAAGTGCTATGTTGAATGAAGCCTTTGTTTTCCAACTCTTCTATTTGCTTCTTTAATTCAACCAACTCTTCAGGAGGCATACAATAGGGTCTTTTAGAAACAGGAGCGGTTCCAGGAACCAACTCTATGACAAACTCCACATCTCGATCAGGTGGCATGCCAGGTAATTCTTCTGGGAAGACATCGGGGAAGTCACATACCACCGGTACATCATGTATTTCAAGAGGTGGAAGGACATCAATGGCATAGAAATTTGCTTCTGACATAGGCACCGCAGAGGGAGGTATTGATGATGGAGACCACCATATGAAATTTCTGCCGGCAGGAGAGGTCATTTCAATAGATCTGGCCGCACAATCAATGATGGCTTGAGCTTTTGTCAGCCAATCCATGCCCAAGATGACATTAATGTTAGTTGACTTCAAGGCAATGAAAGGTGTTGGAAACAGATTATAACCAATATCGATGATGTTCCCATGGCTAACCATTGTGGTACACCAACTAGAACCAGGAGAATGGACCATTAATGGAGTAGGCAAATATTCAAAAGCTATCCCAAGCAGTTGAGCAAACTCTTGAGACATGAATGTATGCGATGCTCCAGAATCAAAGAGAACTGTAGCTAGGATTGAGTTGACATAAAGCGTACCAAGTATGACGCCTTGGTCTTCTTCAGCCTTTTCAATGGAAACATGGGTCAGACGACCACGTCCTGGAACTGAAGGCTTAGCCCCCTTATTAGGAGGAGGGGCTCCACGACCAGCAACAGAGCCTGGAGTAGGTGGAGGCTGATAACCAAGATTCTGAGGACAAACCCTGGAAATGTGGCCAAGCTGATGACATTTGTAGCAAATGATACCAGAACCAGCCGAGTTTGGCTGAGCGCTTGGGTACTTCTGCGCTACAGGTGGCTGAGGTGGACGAAATGCATCTGGCCTTGGCTGATAGGGAGCACGAGGAACAGCACCATAAGGAATCCAGACACGGTGACGCTTTGAACCTGAGCTGGATGACTGAGCATCTTCTCGAGGGCGCTTGCGAGTTTCTTCATACTCAACCTTTCCCCTTTCAGCCTTCATAGCTTTATTCACAAGGTCTTGGAAAGTGTTGAAATCCAGGAGATGAAGATCACGATGAAGCTCAGGGTCTAGTCCCTTGCGGAACAAGGCCTGCTTCTTGGCATCCGTAGACACCTCTTCAGGAGCATAGCAGGCAAGGCGGTTGAAGTTGCCCTGGTAGTCGCAAATAGAACCATAGCCCTGCTTTAGCTTTAGGAATTCCTCCCTTTTAAGCTCCATTAAACCTTCCGAAATGTGATACCCTCGGAAGGCAGTTTTGAACTCCTGCCAAGTCACAACGTGCTCGGCAGTCTGCATAGCAAGGAAATTCTCCCACCAGGAACCAGCAGCACCTTCAAGGTGATATGCGGCGAAGGTCACCCAATCCGCTTGGGCGGCATGAGCAGCCTGAAGTTTGCGCTCAATAGTGCGGAGCCAGTAACCAGCATCAAGTGGCTCAGTGGAATAGCTGAAAACTGGAGGTGTAAGGCGGATGAAGTCTCTCATGCCGACTCGGTCATCTTGACGACGAGCGGTATTTTGTTCAATCCTTTCCAGGAGCCTGATGTTGTCAGCGCGGTTGGCTTCATACATGGCTATAAGCTGGACCATGGACGGTGGAGGCGGAAGATTGACATTGTCACCCTCCTAATCATTCCCACTGCCATGACGACCACCACCACCACGAGTACCACCTGACATCCTGGAGGATAACAAAAGGATTCAGCGATAGGAATCAAAAAGAAATGAAGAGATTGATGTAATGTAAGGGAAAACAAGACATGTGGTACAAGTAATATCATCCAATCAAGCATGGTAGTAGGAAGGCATACAAGATGTATACACTAACCAGCCGATTCACAAGCCATAACTATGGAATGCCAGGATGATACAACACCACCAAGTCATTTCCAATACATCACTTAACAAAGGATAACTAGAAACAAGATTGATTGAATTCTGAACATTTGAAGCATTATAGATAGACAATGCTTCAAAGTAGTTGATGCAACCTGACACGGAGTACTAAAGGAGAACCCAAACCCTGAGATCCTGGAGGTTTGAAATGACAGATGAGAAAGTAAACCTTTTCAATCAAATCAAGGTAAGGTGACTCAGAATTAGAGTGACCCAGATAAGGAGTAAAAAGAATCCTAGTTAGAATTTTCTCAATTCATTTTGTCTTTCAAATAGTTTTCAGAAACACTAGACTCAACTTCGACCAATGGTAAGGGTTTCCTACAGACAGTCCTGCTCTGATACCAAAGCTGTCGGACCCCGGGTTCTAAGCTATACAGAGATGTTATGTGTATTAGTCACGCTAGCAACGAGTGATACTGGGGTTACCAGTCCCAGGCCGGAACACCATCGGCAGGCAGGCCGGAATTAAACATCGGCTCTACACATCTCGAAGCGCCGTGAAACTAATCATAACCAAGACTGCATAACAGAGAGCTCGAGAGCCTTAAACCCCTCTCGTGCACTTTATATCCATACACGCATCATGCACGAGATGGGTATCCACAACTGGTAACACAACAGTGACTCTACGACTCAAAGTAGTAGTTCAAACTCTTAACAGAGTAAAGATCCAACTTATTACACGCAGAGGTCACTGACCAACATTACAACAAGCAATGGAAAGCAAATTATGTTATGCTACATAACAAGATAGCAAATGGCCTAAGAGGCCCTGAACATAAGCGACGTCCCAACCCATAGATCTCAGGCTGCTGCCGGGGAACCCCAAACTAGTCGTCGAAGTCGATATCGGCATAGAAACCACCTTCGTTACCTGCGGCGGTCTCCTCTGTGGAAAAACAACATTAAACAAGGGTGAGTACGAGGGTGTACTCAGCAAGCTGACCTGCTACACTATATGAATGGCATCAAGGTCTTTTTGTGTAGCTCTTTGCATAAAGCAAGTTTTCTTTGAGAAAAAGACACAAGGCAAGGACTACTCAGAATTTGTAAAGGGGATAAGAGAGCATCTCACAAGCTCTTTTAAACATGGAGCATCCACCGAATCATTACCTTCAGAACATCTCATCTCATATCACCCCCTCGACCCTGAGGAAGTGATCCAGAGTCTCACTCTTAAGTTGGCACTTTTAAGATTAGGTTCAAGTTGTCTATGATCTAGCATCTATCTCCAAGTCGTCCATAACCATGGACATGGCTTTTCGAAAAGATTTAACCCTGTAGGGGTGCACAACTTTGCCCACACGTGACGATCGTCCCCTGGACCCTCGCAAAGAATCTTAGCGGGGTGATGATCGCCTACAACCTTTACCTTACGTCGACCTATTCCATGAGCCACGCCAAAAGGTCTAAGTCCTCCATCGCAAGACGGCCTTTCTCCGACGTGGAACCTTTTGTTGTGAGTCGAGATTGGTTTACCAGAGGAATCCACCTCAATCAACCTCGGCCACGTCCCTATATGTATGCACCTTTTCCACCATCTTGTTTCAAAACATTTTCGATGCGTATGTTGAATGGAAAGCCCGGACTAGGTAGCTCATGGATAAGTCTAAGCAAGTTAGTCAGTCGACAGGAGTCCCATACCTCCACGTGCGGTTGTACGCTCGTCTTGGATCAAGAGACAAGAACTCGGGTCCTAGGGCGGCAAGAATGAGTCAAACAACCACAACTTGCGTGGTGGCTCATCCATGCCTATTGTCAAGTTTTATCAATTCTCCACAGTACCATGACAATCTATCATGCTAGATTCATATAAGCTTCAAACCAGATACCGGAATTGCAACAGTAAATACTAAGCATGGCTAAGCATAGAATAGTAAGTTTCCAGTGACGCTAAAGCAAAACCTAGTCATGCTAGGAGCAGTGGATCATAGATATATAGTTGACAATAGCAGGGCATGCATCAGAATAGGTTACTCTATGTTCCGGTAAAAGACAGTTGAACGCATGCAGATATGGTGGAGGCTCAAAACATTTGTAAACCATAGGATTAGAAATGCATCAAAAGGGATTACGCTTGCCTTGTGCTTCGATGTAGTTGATCTGAATAGGTTCGGCGTTGATCTCGGACGCGGTCTCGGATTCTACCAAGAGGAAGAAACACCGGAAAGGAAACAACACATTCAATACAAGTGCACCGATGCGCAATCAAGTATGATGGTATGACATATTTAGAATGCACGAAATAAACCCTACGACAAGAATAATAGATTGGAAGGGTTTCGGACGCTTCATAGTAGCAATCCGACGAACCCTAATTTGCCATAAGGGGTTCCGATTAGTTCTTCTATTTCGGCAGGGGTTAAAGTTGTATAAACATGCATGAACTTGACATAACATGTAGAGAATGTTTTTCTGAGCATTTTGGTATATCATACATAATTTTCTGATAACCGGATAATTTTCTATGAATTTTGTAAGATTGCACATTTTTCTATAATTTTATGAAATAAAACAAGCACGCAGAAACTTTTTGCACTGGGGTCAAACTGACCCGCAGTGAGTGACTGAAGGGGCCCGAGGGCCACATGGCAGGCCAGCCTGGCCAGTGGCCTGGGCAAGCCACGGCCATGGCGGCAGAGGTCGGCCGGCTCTCCGGCGGCAGCTCCGACCAGCAGGGGGGAAGGGGAAGAGGTCCAGGAGGACCTCCTGCTTACCCTAGGCTCGTCGGCGAGTTCGGCGTGGCCGGAGGGGAACTGGTGGCGGCTGAATCGGCGATGGCGGCGTCGGACAGCTGCTGGGAAATCGGCGACGATGGCGGCTACTCCGGCGACCACGGCCCGATTCCTGCTGCGGGGAAGAAGAGGAGGACGAGGCGGTGCTTCTCGGCACCTCAGAGGAGCGCGGGGAGGCGCGGAATGTCGGCGATGGACGGCGGCGAGCTCGGGTCCCTGCGGCATGTACTGGGAGAGAGAGAGAGAGCCAGGGAGAGGGGAAAAGGAACAGGAGGAAGAGAAGGTCTTCGTGGCGTCCAGGGAAGTCTCCAGGGGTCGCCTCGGTGGCCTGGGCGCAAGCAGGAGGTGGCGTCGGGGTTTTCCTAGGAGCTCCACGCACCTGCTTCCAGCTGGAGGAAGAGGATGACGTGCATTTTGCACAAAACCCCCTGAACTTTGTGGCTTTTCTGTAGATTTTTAAAACAGGGCTGATTTTGCTAGATTTCGTGAATAAACTTGGTTTAGGAAAGTGTGAAATTATTCAGAGACTTTCCTGTTAGTTAGCAGTAGCTCAACATATATTTACTTTGACAATTACAAATAGTTGGAACACATTTTGTAACTAGTTGATCACATTCAAAATAGAGTGAAGATAGGCACTTGTTAGTGTTTCCACTTCATTTTTAAATGCAAAAATTTCTCAAGTGCAAATTGGATGCATGCAATGATGATGACATAGTACTTTATTTATTTAACAAGCTTGGGATGTTACAACTCTATCCCCCTTACAAGAATCTCGTCCCGAGATTCCTAAGAACTAGAGAAAAAGGAAGGGTACTCGGATCGAAGGCGATCCTCTCATTCCCAAGTTGCTTCTTGTTCAGAATGATGAGACCATTGAACTTTGAGGAACTTAATAGTTCGGCCTCGAGTTTTTCTTTCAGCTTCATCAAGGATAAGAACAGGATATTCCCGATAGGTGAGATCTTCCTGAAGATCAAGAGTGGTATGATCAACTCCACGGATTGGATCTTTGAAACAACGCTTGAGTTGAGAGACATGAAACACATCATGAACATCCGGAAATGTTGAAGGAAGTTCCAACTGATAGGCAAGCTCTCCACGCTTAGCGAGAATAGGAAAAGGACCAACATAGCGAGGAGCCAATTTGCCTTTAATACCAAAGCGATGAACGCCTTTTAGAGGTGTGACTTGAAGATAGGCTTTCTCGCCAATTTCATAGCTCACATCTTGATGATGACGATCATAATAGCTCTTTTGACGAGACTGAGCGGTTTTCAAACGCTCTCGGATTATGCAAACTTGATCTTCTGCTTCTTTGATCATGTCCGGGCCAAAGAATTGTCTTTCTCCGGTTTCAGACCAATTTAGCGGTGTTCGACATTTTCTTCCATATAGAGCTTCAAAAGGTGCCATGCCCAAGCTGGATTGAAAGCTATTGTTATAGGAGAACTCAGCGAAGGGAAGACACTTCTCCCAATTCTTCTCGAAAGAGATAACACAAGCTCGGAGCATGTCCTCAAGAATTTGATTCACTCTTTCAGTTTGACCTCCGGTTTGAGGATGATAGGCAGTGCTAAAGGAAATATGAGTTCCCATAGCTTCTTGAAAGCTTTTCCAGAACTTGGAGGTGAAGAGGCTCCCACGGTCGGAAATAATCTTCTTTGGAACACCGTGAAGAGTGACTATCCGAGAAATATACAAGTCTGCCAGTTGAGTAGCAGTGATATCCTCGCGGATAGAAACGAAATGAGCAACTTTGGATAGACGATCAACAACCACCCATATTGCATTGTTGCCCTTTTGAGTTTTTGAAAATCCAGTGATGAAATCCATGCCAATCTCATCCCATTTCCACTCGGGAATAGATAAAGGTTGAAGAACTCCAGCAGGTCTTTGATGTTCAGCTTTTACACGACGACAAACGTCGCATTCAGCAACATACTGAGCGATTTCTCGCTTCATCCCACTCCACCAGAACCTTTGGCGAAGATCCTGATACATCTTGGTGCTTCCAGGATGGATGGAAAGGGGTGATTCATGAGCTTCCTTAAGGATTTGCTCTTTTAAGACTCGATGGTTTGGTACAACAAGACGTTTACCGAAATAAACGGTATCTTGATGATCAAGAGAGAAACACTTAGCGTCCCCGCTAGCAATGTTCTTTCTGATCATGGCAATGTCAGAATCTTGCTTTTGAGCATCTTTGATTTGCTCTTCTAGGGAAGGTTTGATTTCCAAGTTTGACAGGAAACCGGAGGGAACAACTTCAAGATTAAGCCGTGCAAACTCTTCATGAAGAGGATGTTGGGCTTGCTTAAGCATTAGATTATTGTAGTAGGACTTCCGACTTAGCGCGTCAGCCACGACGTTGGCTTTGCCGGGTTGATAGTTAAGACCCACATCATAATCTTTGATGAGTTCCAACCATCGTCTCTGTCTGAGATTCAGATCCGGTTGGGTAAAGAGATACTTCAGACTCTGATGATCAGAATATAGCTCACAGCGATTACCAAGCAGGTAATGCCGCCATTGCTTCAAGGCATGTACAACCGCTGCAAGCTCCAAGTCATGGGTTGGATAATTGAGTTCATGCAGTTTTAATTGTCGAGAGGCATAAGCAACCACATGACCATCTTGCATCAACACACAACCAAGCCCTTGGTGTGAGGCATCACAATTGATAACGAATTCCTTGCTCGTGTTCGGAAGGGCAAGCACAGGAGCAGTAGTCAGCTTAGTTTTTAGAAACTGGAAAGCTTCTTCGGCTTTCTCTGACCACTCAAACTTCTTATTCTTCTTGAGAAGTTCAGTCATAGGTTTGGCAATCTTGGAGAAATTCTCAATGAAACGGCGGTAATAACCTGCCAACCCGAGAAAACTCCGCACATCCTTGACTGAGGAAGGGGTCACCCAATCCAGAATAGATTGAACTTTATCAGGGATGACCGCAACGCCATTAGCAGAGAGCACATGGCCAAGAAAGACGAGCTCATTCAACCAGAACTCACATTTAGAGAATTTGGCGTAAAGCCGATGTTCACGAAGTTTTGTCAAAGCTAGACGTAGATGTTCGGCATGTTCTTCGTCGGTCTTGGAGTAGATTAGAATATCATCAATGTAGACTACGACAAACTTGTCAAGATACTGCACGAACACAGAGTTCATGAGCCTCATAAATGTGGCAGGAGCATTTGTGAGTCCAAAGGACATGACAGTGTACTCGTAAAGACCATAACGAGTTGTGAACGCCATCTTTGGAATGTCCTCGGCTCGAATTTTAATCTGGTGATAACCTGATCTTAAATCCATCTTGGAAAAGATGGTTGCACCGCTCAGTTGATCAATGAGATCAATGATTCTAGGGAGAGGATATTTGTTCTTGACTGTTGCTGCATTCAAGGGACGATAGTCAACGACTAGACGTGGAACAGTGGTGTCCCTTTTCTTGACAAAGAGTCCGGGACAACCCCAAGAGGAAGTGCTATGTTGAATGAAGCCTTTGTTTTCCAACTCTTCTATTTGCTTCTTTAATTCAACCAACTCTTCAGGAGGCATACAATAGGGTCTTTTAGAAATAGGAGCGGTTCCAGGAACCAACTCTATGACAAACTCCACATCTCGATCAGGTGGCATGCCAGGTAATTCTTCTGGGAAGACATCGGGGAAGTCACATACCACTAGTACATCATGTATTTCAAGAGGTGGAAGGACATCAATGGCATAGAAATTTGCTTCTGACATAGGCACCGCAGAGGGAGGTATTGATGATGGAGACCACCATATGAAATTTCTGCCAGCAGGAGAGGTCATTTCAATAGATCTGGCCGCACAATCAATGATGGCTTGAGCTTTTGTCAGCCAATCCATGCCCAAGATGACATTAATGTTAGTTGACTTCAAGGCAATGAAAGGTGTTGGAAACAGATTATAACCAATATCGATGATGTTCCCATGGCTAACCATTGTGGTACACCAACTAGAACCAGGAGAATGGACCATTAATGGAGTAGGCAATTGTTCAAAAGCTATCCCATGCAGTTGAGCAAACTCTTGAGACATGAATGTATGCGATGCTCCAGAATCAAAGAGAACTGTAGCTAGGATTGAGTTGACATAAAGCGTACCAAGTATGACGCCTTGGTCTTCTTCAGCCTTTTCAATGGAAACATGGGTCAGACGACCACGTCCTGGAACTGAAGGCTTAGCCCCCTTATTAGGAGGAGGGACTCCACGACCAGCAACAGAGCCTGGAGTAGGTGGAGGCTGATAACCAAGATTCTGAGGACAAACCCTGGAAATGTGGCCAAGCTGATGACATTTGTAGCAAATGATACCAGAACCAGCCGAGTTTGGCTGAGCGCTTGGGTACTTCTGCGCTACAGGTGGCTGAGGTGGACGAAACGCATCTGGCCTTGGCTGATAGGGAGCACGAGGAACAACACCATAAGGAATCCAGACACGGTGACGCTTTGAACCTGAGCTGGATGACTGAGCATCTTCTCGAGGGCGCTTGCGAGTTTCTTCATACTCAACCTTTCCCCTTTCAGCCTTCATAGCTTTATTCACAAGGTCTTGGAAAGTGTTGAAATCCAGGAGATGAAGATCACGATGAAGCTCAGGGTCTAGTCCCTTGCGGAACAAGGCCTACTTCTTGGCATCCGTAGACACCTCTTCAGGAGCATAGCAGGCAAGGCGGTTGAAGTTGCCCTGGTAGTCACAAACAGAACCATAGCCCTGCTTTAGCTTTAGGAATTCCTCCCTTTTAAGCTCCATTAAACCTTCCGGAATGTGATACCCTCGGAAGGCAGTTTTGAACTCCTGCCAAGTCACAACGTGCTCGGCAGTCTGCATAGCAAGGAAATTCTCCCACCAGGAACCAGCAGCACCTTCAAGGTGATATGCGGCGAAGGTCACCCAATCCGCTTGGGCGACATGAGCAGCCTGAAGTTTGCGCTCAATAGTGCGGAGCCAGTAACCAGCATCAAGTGGCTCAGTGGAATAGCTGAAAACTGGAGGTGTAAGGCAGATGAAGTCTCTCATGCCGACTCGGTCATCTTGACGACGAGCGGTATTTTGTTCAATCCTTTCTAGGAGCCTGATGTTGTCAGCGCGGTTGGCTTCATACATGGCTATAAGCTGGACCATGGACGGTGGAGGCGGAAGATTGACATTGTCACCCTCCTGATCATTCCCACTGCCATGACGACCACCACCACCACGAGTACCACCTGACATCCTGGAGGATAACAAAAGGATTCAGCGATAGGAATCAAAAGGAAATGAAGAGATTGATGTAATGTAAGGGAAAACAAGACATGTGGTAAAAGTAATATCATCCAATCAAGCATGGTAGTAGGAAGGCATATAAGATGTATACACTAACCAGCCGATTCACAAGCCATAACTATGGAATGCCAGGATGATACAACACCACCAAGTCATTTCCAATACATCACTTAACAAAGGATAACTAGAAACAAGATTGATTGAATTCTGAACATTTGAAGCATTATAGATAGACAATGCTTCAAAGTAGTTGATGCAACCTGACACGGAGTACTAAAGGAGAACCCAAACCCCGAGATCCTGGAGGTTTGAAATGACAGATGAGAAAGTAAACCTTTTCAATCAAATCAAGGTAAGGTGACTCAGAATTAGAGTGACCCAGATAAGGAGTAAAAAGAATCCTAGTTAGAATTTTCTCAATTCATTTTGTCTTTCAAATAGTTTTCAGAAACACTAGACTCAACTTTGACCAATGGTAAGGGTTTCATACAGACAGTCCTGCTCTGATACCAAAGCTGTCGGACCCCAGGTTCTAAGCTATACAGAGATGTTATGTGTATTAGTCACGCTAGCAACGAGTGATACTGGGGTTACCAGTCCCAGGCCGGAACACCATCGGCAGGCAGGCCGGAATTAAACATCGGCTCTACACATCTCGAAGCACCGTGAAACTAATCATAACCAAGACTGCATAACAGAGAGCTCGAGAGCCTTAAACCCCTCTCGTGCACTTTATATCCATACACGCATCATGCACGAGATGGGTATCCACAACTGGTAACACAACAGTGACTCTACGACTCAAAGTAGTAGTTCAAACTCTTAACAGAGTAAAGATCCAACTTATTACACGCAGAGGTCACTGACCAACATTACAACAAGCAATGGAAAGCAAATTATGTTATGCTACATAACAAGATAGCAAATGGCCTAAGAGGCCCGGAACATAAGCGACGTCCCAACCCGTAGATCTCAGGCTGCTGCCTGGGAACCCCAAACTAGTCGTCGAAGTCGATATCGGCATAGAAACCACCTTCGTTACCTGCGGCGGTCTCCTCTGTGGAAAAACAACATTAAACAAGGGTGAGTATGAGGGTGTACTCAGCAAGCTGACCTGCTACACTATATGAATGGCATCAAGGTCTTTTTGTGTAGCTCTTTGCATAAAGCAAGTTTTCTTTGAGAAAAAGACACAAGGCAAGGACTACTCAGAATTTGTAAAGGGGATAAGAGAGCATCTTGCAAGCTCTTTTAAACATGGAGCATCCACCGAATCATTACCTTCAGAACATCTCATCTCATATCACCCCCTCGACCCCGAGGAAGTGATCCAGAGTCTCACTCTTAAGTTGGCACTTTTAAGATTAGGTTCAAGTTGTGTATGATCTAGCATCTGTCTCCAAGTCGTCCATAACCGTGGACACGGCTTTTCAAAAAGATTTAACCCTGCAGGGGTGCACAACTTTGCCCACACGTGACGATCATCCCCTGGACCCTCGCGAAGAATCTTAGCGGGGTGATGATCAGCTACAACCTTTACCTTACGTCGACCTATTCCATGAGCCACGCCAAAAGGTCTAAGTCCTCCATCGCAAGACGGCCTTTCTCTGACGTGGAACCTTTTGTTGTGAGTCGAGATTGGTTTACCAGAGGAATCCACCTCAATCAACCTCGGCAACGTCCCTATATGTATGCACCTTTTCCACCATCTTGTTTCAAAACATTTTCGATGCGTATGTCGAATGGAAAGCCCAGACTAGGTAGCTCATGGATAAGTCTAAGCAAGTTAGTCAGTCGACAGGAGTCCCATACCTCCACGTGCGGTTGTACGCTCGTCTTGGATCAAGAGACAAGAACTCGGGTCCTAGGGCGGCAAGAATGAGTCAAACAACCACAACTTGCGTGGCGGCTCATCCATGCCTATTGTCAAGTTTTATCAATTCTCCACAGTACCATGACAATCTATCATGCTAGATTCATATAAGCTTCAAACCAGATACCGGAATTGCAACAGTAAATACTAAGCATGGCTAAGCATAGAATCGTAAGTTTCCGGTGACGCTAAAGCAAAACCTAGTCATGCTAGGAGCAGTGGATCATAGATATATAGTTGACAATAGCAGGGCATGCATCAGAATAGGTTACTCTATGTTCCGGTAAAAGACAGTTGAATGCATGCAGATATGGTGGAGGCTCAAAACATTTGTAAACCATAGGATTAGAAATGCGTCAAAAGGGATTACGCTTGCCTTGTGCTTCGATGTAGTTGATCTGAATAGGTTCGGCGTTGATCTCGGACGCGGTCTCGGATTCTACCGAGAGGAAGAAACACCGGAAAGGAAACAACACATTCAATACAAGTGCACCGATGCGCAATCAAGTATGATGGTATGACATATTTAGAATGCATGAAATAAACCCTACGACAAGAATAATAGATTGGAAGGGTTTCAGACGCTTCATAGTAGCAATCCGACGAACCCTAATTTGCCATAAGTGGTTCCGATTAGTTCTTCTATTTCGGCAGGGCTTAAAGTTGTATAAACATGCATGAATTTGACATAAACATGTAGAGCATGTTTTTCTGAGCATTTTGGTATATCATACATAATTTTCTGATAACCGGATAATTTTCTATGAATTTTGTAAGATTGCACATTTTTCTGTAATTTTATGAAATACAACAAGCACGCAAAAACTTTTTGCACTGGTGTCAAACTGACCCGCAGTGACTGACTGAAGGGGCCTGAGGGCCACATGGCAGGCCGGCCTGGCCAGTGGCCTGGGCAAGCCATGGCCATGGCGGCAGAGGCCGGCCGGCTCTCCGGCGGCAGCTCCGGCCAGCAGGGGGAAGGGGAAGAGGTCCAGGAGGACCTCCTGCTTACCCTAGGCTCGCCGGCGAGGTCGGCGTGGCCGGAGGGGAACCGGCGGCGGCTGAATCGGCGACGGCAGCGTCGGACACCTGCAGGGAAATCGGCGACGATGGCGGCTACTCCGGCGACCACGGCCCGATTCCTGCTGCGGGGAAGAAGAGGAGGACGAGGCGGTGCTTCTCGGCACCTCAGAGGAGCGCGGGGAGGCGCGGAACATCGGCGATGGACGGCGGCGAGCTCGGGTCCCTGCGGCGTGTACTGGGAGAGAGAGAGAGAGCCAAGGAGAGGGGAAAAGGAACGGGAGGAAGAGAAGGTCTTCGTGGCGTCCAGGGAAGTCTCCAGGGGTCGCCTCGGTGGCCTGGGCACAAGCAGGAGGTGGCGTCGGGGTCTTCCTGGGAGCTCCACGCACCTGCTTCCAGCTGGAGGAAGAGGATGACGTGCATTTTGCACAAAACCCTCGGAACTTTGTGGCTTTTCTGTAGATTTTTAAAACAGGGCTGATTTTGCTAGATTTCGTGAATAAACTTGGTTTAGGAAAGTGTGAAATTATTCAGAGACTTTCCTGTTAGTTAGCAATAGCTCAACATATATTTACTTTGACAATTACAAATAATTGGAACACATTTTGTAACTAGTTGATCACATTCAAAATAGAGTGAAGATAGGCACTTGTTAGTGTTTCCACTTCATTTTTAAATGCAAAAATTTCTCAAGTGCAAATTGGATGCATGCAATGATGATGACAAAGTACTTTATTTATTTAACAAGCTTGGGATGTTACAGCACTCCTCAAAGTTCGCATGTACCCAAACTAGATTGTCCCACACAGTCACCATGAACGCACTAGATGGTTCCAACAAACACCAACAATTCATAGAGACGTTAACCAAAAAGACACACATGATGCACACACTGTCACCGTCACACCATGATACAAGGTATCTCCGGAGATTACAAATATAAAGCACGGGAGTAGCATAATATCTGAATAATAACATCTACCAATTCAAATAGATACAAAACTCACGATCACATAAAGATCACATCATGGGAGAGAGAGATGAACCACATAGCTACCGGTAGAGCCCCCAGCCTCGGGGGAGAACTACTCCCTCCTCATCATCGGAGGCAGCAACAGCGATGGAGATGGCGGTGAGGTCGATGGAGACGGCGGAGACGGTGATGGAGACCGATGGAGATGGCTCTGGGGGTACTTCCCCGTCCTGGCAGGGTGCCGGAATAGAGACTTCTGTCCCCCGAAATCTGTTGGTGGCGGCAGCGGAGCTGCGGAACTCTTCTGGAAATTTTGCCGATTGTTTTAGGGTTTTCTGTCGGGAGGCTCTTTATAGGCAGAGAGGCAGCATCAGGGGGTTGCCAGGGCCACCTCACCACTAGGGGGCGCGGCCAGGGGGTGACCCGTGCCACCCTATGGTGGGGCTGCCCTCTGGCCCCCTCCGGCTCTCGTTTGGTCTTCTTCCTTCATCCAGGAAAATTAGGAGTTTCTACTTTTGTTTTGTCCAATTCCGAGAATATTTCCTGTGTAGCTTTTCTGAAACACAAAAACAGCAGAAAACAGGGAACTGGCACTGTGGCATCTTGTCAATAGGTTAGTTCCGGAAATCGCATAAAAATGCCACGAAGTGTAAACGAAACATGAAGCAAATGGTGTAAAACAAGCATGGAGCATCGAAAATTATAGATACATTTGAGACGTATCAAGCATCCCCAAGCTTAACTCCTGCTCGTCCTCGAGTAGGTAAGTGATAACAAAAGAATAATTTTTGAGGTGACATGCACCATCACAATCTTGATCATCTATGTAAGCATTGAGTGCTGGGATCAAAGAACTTAAAACATGGGCATAAAAGACATAATCTTGACAATAAGAACTTAGCAGCCATGTTATAACATGAAAAGAAACACAAACAAAAGATCATGAATAATGAAACAATGAAAGTCAAGTGTGTGTTCAAATCATATGGAAAACATATCAAATGGTTTTCAGCTTGTCCCTCATGGAATAGCAAAACATAAATGCATAGGACACCTTCAAGTTTAAGAGGGCGACTAGATACAAATAATTTAAGAACAAGTGAAACCAAAATAATGAATCAATCAATGATAACTTTGGGACAATGCACATTAAACTCAGAATGGCAACTATGCTCTCTTAGACGGTGCATAAAGGTAGAAGGTGGTGACTCAACATAAAAGTAAAAATTATGGTACTTTCTAGCTTTGAGCTCTCATTGCCCCCATCATAGGCATCTTGAATGGTTAAAGTAAATGCAAGAATGTTTATGAGCATATGCTTGACAAATCATAAGTTGAAAACCTCGTGTCCCGTGAAGTTCGAATACCCAAACCTCATGCTACTCGACTTAGGGTCCCAAGCAAGCTCTGGTAATTGTAAGTATATGCGTATCATCGAGAACTGCCAATAGGGTACCTCCATGCCCGATGACATGGAACAAGCCCACATCAAAATGACAGGACAAACAGACAATGAAAACCTCGGCATCTCTTTTATTTACCATTGGTATAGCTTTTTATTTTGAGATGCATCGTCGAATGTCCACTATAGGCATGCTGTAAATTTCCCCTATGAATTATGCATGGCTTGGATTAGCGGCCCAGGCGTTTCTCTAACACATATAAAAACTCCATGATCCCGCAAGATTCCCAACTTGTTTCACATCGCGAGTATCCATAAACAAAAGATCACGATATCAACTCAAATAAGAAGTGCAATGTTGAAAGCTTACCCCATGACGGCATGGTTTGGCTAATTTCCAACTTACAACTTGCAAGCATAACGTCAACATAAAAGAACCACAATGTCAAAATTTTAAAGCGAGGAAAGTAAATTGTGCCATCAGGTTCGTGAGAGCTTTACTGACCAATTTTCGCATAACACTGATAAGAGTTTAATTCGAAGGATAGATAAAAGAAAGTCAAATGTACTTTGGAATAGCAAATTGCTAATTGGAGTTGGATGCACGAGTAGAGCTCATACTCAGTACAAAATGAGGGATAGCAAAAGACTGGGAGCGACCAACTAAGAGAGCAATAATGGCCATAATCATGCAAAGCGACAAAGTAACATTAAGAGAAGCATAAAATGGCATCAAAAGTCAAAAACTAAATGATCATAGAGGCTTATGGTGACTTTGTATGTGTCAAACATGTTGTGAGCATGCGCCAAGTCAACCCAAATAAAGCATCAAAGGAGAAAACCAAATAAATGCTTCCAAATAATAAAACAACGCATTTTTTTTCAAAGGCTCATTAAGCATTCTCAGTCATTTGAGACAAGTTATGCTACAACAAAAATCACTAAGCATACTATCAAAACGACATCAAGCATGGCATGAAAAAGGCTAAGCCGCAGTCTAAACAAGCTCCTTTTTGTACCACTTTTTTGCATGAAACTTTTTCTCTTTTCCAACACCATTCGAACCTTTTTGAGACAACTCTTTTGATGAAAACAAACATAGACCAGTGGTCCAAATACACCTTGATGCAAAGATATAACAAGGTCTGAACAAAAATCAAGGCGAAAAACGAAAGCTAAGCGCAGTAGCAGAAAAAGAGAACACTCGTTGAACGATAAGAGTGAAAGCTAGAGTGTTCTTGGCAATGAAAAACAGAGTAAGTCTCTCTCCAAAACAAACATAATGTGATCCAACATTTATTGCAGCAAACAAAGCAAAAGAAAACTGAAAGAAAAAGTAAAGATGCTCCAAGAAAAACGCATAGTGCATGAAGCAATAAAAATATAGTGTCTTGAAAGGTGACCTGATTTTTGCCGATGAAGAAGGGGTGCCTCGGGGGCATCCCCAAGCTTTGACGCTTGTACTTCTTGGATATTTCTTAGGGTTGCATGGGCATCCCCAAGCTTAAGCTTTTGTCCATTCTTCATCTCATCTCATCATTCTCCAATCCCTACACTTGAAAACTTCCTTCATACAAAACTCAACAGAATTCTATTAGCAACATTAGTGTAAGCATAATAATAATGAATCAACCCCTTTTGGTTCATATTTCAACTCAAACTCACCACATATAAAGCATATACTATTGTAGCAACTTCCCCAAAAGTTACGTGATCAAAAGAACTCAAAAAGAAAGCGATCGAGAGGCAAACACAAATAGTGGCAGAAATCTGTCAAAACAGAACAGCTGACAAAGATCAATTTTTTTGAGGACCTTCTGTTGCTCAAATCGAAAAGGGCAAAACTAATGAAAGTTTGGAAATAACCTGGGGCATATGCACAAGAAATCGCAGGTCAAAAATATATACAGAGAATGTTCACGAATTTTTACGGTGCAGAACGAAAATCTGTTTCAGGACAGCAACTTCCCCAAATCTTACCTCACTCAAATTAGAGGTTTCTCTTGGCACAAAAATGAAATAAAAAGGATAAGGAGCGGTTATTACAGTAGTAATAACTTCCAAGACTCAAATAAAAGAAAAATTACTGAACGTAAAATATTGGGTTATCATCCAAGAGTGTTTTTCTTTAACGCCTTTGAGCTAGGCGCAGTAATTTCAGAAAATGCTCACATAAGCGCCCAAAAAGAACTTAAGGCAAAGGTGCCATAAAGGAACTTGAAGCAAGAGAGAGCATCAAAAAGCAAATGTGAAACACATTTAAATCTAAACCACTTCATATGCATAGGAATCTTATAAGAAAATGAATCAATGAAGCACATAGTAGCAAACATGGATAGATAAAACAAGTGGAACTTCAAGATTTGCAACATAAAGAGGGGAAACTTAATATTGTTGAGATCCATCAAACCATGTTTCCCTCTCTCATAATAACTTTCAGTAGCATCATGAATAGAACTAACATAACTATCACATAAAACATCTCTTTCATGAGCCACATGCATAAAAGAATTAATACTCCCCACATGAACAATCGTAGTAGGAGCAGATTCACCAAAATAATTATTCTCATCACCATAATCATCAAAAATAGGAGGCATATTGTAATCATAACTAATTTTCTCCTCAAAAGTAGGTGAACTGAAAATATCATACTTATCATCGTAACCATCATAAACTAGAGGTCTAGTATCATCATAAGTGAGAGAACAACTATTTTGCAAAGCATATTCATCAAACATATCATCATAAGAAGGAACATGGATAGTACTAATGGTACAACAATTATTAACCTTATAATTTTCAGAATTGGTACCAAAAAGATTTTCAATATCAAAAGTATAGTGCTTTTCCCAATCATGATCACTAACATAGGTAACAGGCATAAGAACATCATTAAGATCAGAATTATCATAATATATAATAGGAGCAACATGCTTAGGGGAAGATACCATTTCCTTTCTCCTTTTACTCCTCTTCTTCTTCTTCTTACTCTTCTTACTCTCTCCTTTAGGAGGGAGAGACTTGAAAGCCATCTTCTCCACATAATCTGGTTTGCTGACAGAAACAACAGAAGAAACTTTGGAGGATTCCTCCTCTCTATTAATATGATGGAAACATCTATTAGTCCTGTCATAGCTTGGCAAAACATCATGTTTTATAACATTTTGTATGTAAGTATTTGAGAGGCAATCCTTAACACAATAAAGGCGACAACCCCGCAGGATGCTAATATTTTTAAAAGCGCTCATATCTACCAAAGAAGTTTTTCTAGATAACTCTTCATACCCCAAAAACAAAGTAAGCTCATCATGCTGATTGAGAGTGATCTTGTCATCACAATACAAACTTGCGGTACTCATTCGATTAGAAAGGTCACTATTATGGCCTGAGCATTGAAAATTAAAATGACCCTTGTCATCGCAAAGTTCACAAATAAAAGGATAAAGCTCACAAACCTTTTTACCAAGCTCATCTAGAGCCTCATCCCACATTTGGGTTTCTTCATTCCTGTGGTGGATACAATAATCTTCTTTGTTGTGACTCTGTTCACAAGGTCTAAGTACTCCACAAAAATTAACATGCTTATAAGAAGTAGTACTTTCAGAAATTTGAGCATGTTTATTGCAATCATCAATAACAATATCACTTTCTATGCAAGTGTCTTTAAAAGGTTCATGATACACATCCCCATTTCCCTTGGGAACATTAATATGAGAAGCAAAGGCTTTAAAGCAATCAACCATAATTTGAGGATCAAGACCATATTTAGCACTAAGCTCTTGAAAATCAGCAGTTTCAGCGAAAGACTTAATGCAATCATACTCGTAATTTATACCCTATCCTTTACCTTTGTTGCTATCCCAATCTTCGATATTTCTTTGAATTGTTTCAAGCAGATCCCACTTGGTGTCAACATCCTTGCTTGTGAAAGACCCATCAAAGCATGCATCTAGATAGTCCTTGTAATATCCTGAAAGCCTTGCATAAAAGTTATTAATAACAATATTACGGGGAAGCTCATGAATAGGACATTTGAGCATTAGTGACTTCAATCTTCCCCACGCTTTGGCAATGCTTTCTCCCTCATGTGGATGAAAATTATAAATATAATTCCTATCTTTATAAACCTCACTAGAAGGATAGAATTTGGAATAAAAGAGAGGTACAATTTCCTCCCAGTCAATAGGTCGGCCATCCTTCAGTGTTTTATACCATTCCACAGCTCTGCCCTTCAGTGATAAAGAGAATAGCTTCCTCTTAACTTGGTTCATTGAAATACCTGCACACTTGAACAACTTGCATAATTCATGTATAAAAAGCAAATGATCACCAGGATGGACAGTTCCATCTCCTAAATAGCAGTTATTCATAGCACGCTCAACAATTTTCATAGGTATTTTAAAAGGATGAGGAGCACAAGCATCATAAGAATTATCACACATGGGAGATAAAATATCATCAGAGCAAATTTTCTCCACTAAAGCCGGGGAACTAAAAATATCATACTTAACAAAACCAGCTTCCCCAAGCTTAGACTTTTCTATAGCATTAGCAACAACGGTATTCAAAGCATTCATACTAACAACACTATTAGCATGCAAATTAAGCTCGAAAGGTTTTTCAATTTTCTCTTCAAACACTTCATATCCTAACATAGGAAAAATACTAAAGAACTCTTTGTTTTCCATTAAGCCTAACTAGTGAAAATAAAAACAAGAAACAAAAAGATATAAATGTAGAATCTAAAGGAAATAACTTTGAGCACTCACACAGGAGGATGCGAGTACCTTTTACCTTACCTCCCTGGCAACGACGCTGTCGGTGTTCTGGATACCGGGGTATCCCGATCCACCTGCTCCTGGGCCCCGTCATCGGCCCATCTTCAGCCCAGGGGAGGACCAACGACCCATGCTACGGAGAAGACCCTCATGAGGAGGCGCCTCATGAGGAGAACGACGGCCAAAACTGCTAAGGACCAGAAGACCTCCTCACGAGCCCCCGCTGGTGAGGAGAGGGACCACGTCCACATGAGCTCAGCATGTTGGCGTGCAGAGCAAGAAGATAAGGGACGGAAGACCGCGTACCGCCCACGCTACCCCCGAGAGGGAGGAGACCAACTTTCGCTGTGCCTGCCCAAAGTGGCACAGTGGTTGTTGGCCACCCCCCTAAAAATAGCGTGGACGGTGCAGGGCGCCAGAAGAAGATGTCAGCTCCCTCCACCCACTCCGGTGGACCGGCGCCACTACCCTATGAAGACTACGTCCACGGAAGAGTGTAGTCTACAGCTGTCTGATGTCTACGCACTTCTATTCTTGTAGACACTTGTTGGGCCTCCAAGTGCAGAGGTTTGTAGAACAGCAACAAGTTTCCCTTAAGTGGATCACCCAAGGTTTATCGAACTCAGGGAGGTTAGAGGTCAAAGCTATCCCTCTCAAGCAACCCTGCAATTACGATACAGAAAGTCTCTTGTGTCCCCAACACACCCAATACACTTGTCAGATGTATAGGTGCACTAGTTCGGCGAAGAGATAGTGAAATAAAAGCGGTATAGATGATTATAAGTAGTAACTGTGGTATGAAATAAATATCGCTGCGAGCAAACATGTAACAAAACAGCAAGTAAACAGTGTGCAAAGCTTGGAAACAAGGCCTAGGGATCATACTTTCACTAGTGGACACACTCCCAACAATATAACATGAATGAACAAATAAACAACTTCTCTCCACTATGGTACTCTAAATTACTCTCCTATTGAATAACACTAATCATTGTGTAGTGGCTACAGAAGCACCCCTTAAAGTTCATCAAGTACTTGACAAACACCACTCATAGAGACATCCAAATCAAAGAACAATTCAAGATAGAAATCATTGCAACTTAGACCAAGTACTAACACGGTGCACACACTGTCAACATTACACCATGAAAGGAGGAATAGATCACTCAATACTATCATAGTAATAATTACTCTCATAATCCACAAGAGATCACGATCATAGCCTAAACCAAGTACCACCACGATGCACGCACTGTCACCGTTACACCATGGCAGGAGGAATAGATTACTTTAATAACATCACTAGAGCACACTATAATAATTAAGCATAGGAGTAGCATAATATCTGAATAATAACATCTACTTGTTCAACATGATACAAAGCTCACGATCACATAAAGACCACATCATGGGAGAGAGAGGTGAACCACATAGCTACCGGTAGAGCCCTTAGCCCCGGGGATGAACTACTCCCTCCTCATCATAGGAGACAACAAGGTTTATGGAGATGGAGGTGAGGTCGATGGAGACGGCGGAGACGGCGATGGAGACCGATGGAGATGGCTCCGGGGGCACTTTCCTGTCCCGGCAGGGTGCCGGAACAGAGACTTCTGTCCCCCGAAATTCGTCGACGGCGGCGGCGGAACTGCGGAACTCTTTCTGGAAAATTGCCGACTCCTTTAGGGTTTTCCGTCCCGAGGCTTCTTATAGGCGAAGGGGCGATGTCAGAGGGCGGCCAGGGGCTCCTCACACAGGGGTGGCGCGGCCAGGGCCTGGGCCGCGCCAGCCCTGTGTGAGGGCGGCCTGTGGCCCCTCTCCTTCCTCTCTTTGGATGTCTGGATGCTCCCGGGAAAAATAAGACTTCTGGCTTTTGTTTCGTCCAATTTCGAGAATATTTCCTGTGTATCACTCTGAAACACAAAAACAGCAGAAAACAGGGAACTGGCACTGTGGCAACTCGTTAATAGGTTAGTTCCGGAAAATGCATAAAAGTTCCACGAAGTGTAACGAAACAATAGGCAAATGGTGTAAAAACAAGCATGGAGCATCAAAAATTATGGATACGTTGGAGACGTATCAGCATCCCCAAGCTTAACTCCTGCTCGTTCTCGAGTAGGTAAGTGATAACAAAAGAAATAATTTTTGAGGTGACATGCACCTAAACAATCTTGATCATATATGTAAGTATTTGTGAGCTGGGATCATAAGAACTTAAAACATGGGCATGAAGATATAATCATGACAATAAGAACTTAGCAACCATGTTGTAAACATGCAAATGAACACAAACAAAAGATCATGAAAATGAAACAATGAAAGTCAAACGTGTGTTCAAATCATATGGAAAAACATAGTAAATGGTTTTCAGCTTGTCCCTCATGGAGTAGCAAAACATAAATGCATAGGACACCTTCAAGTTTAAGAGGGCGACTAGATACAAATAATTTGAGAACAAGTGAAACCATGATCATGAATCAATCAATGAAAACTTTGGGACAATGCACATTATACTCAGAATGACAACTATGCTCTCTTAACGGTGCATAAAGATAGAAGGTGGTGACTCAACATAAAAGTAAAAGAAAGGCCCTTCGCAGAGGGAAGCAGTGATTAAACATGTGCTAGAGCTTTTCATTTGTAAAACAAAGAGATAAAAATTGGTTTTGAGAGGTGGTTGTCTTTGTCAACGACTGGCAATGGGGTTCTTACTATCTTCCATACAAAAATGAAGCAAGTTTTTGATAGAGAGATTGGCACTTTTGTGCTCTTTTATAAAGCTTGGCACTCCTCCCCACCTTTTTCCTTTCTCAAACCATGGCTAACCGATTCCATCGGGTGCCCACCAACATTCACATTCCATGGAGGAGTGCCTTTTTTCTTTTCTTTTTTTTCTTTTTTTTTCTTTTTGGAATAAGCAATATGGAAGATAGCAAATCCGACCACTACGTCCCCATGAGCTAAAAACAGTGTCACAAAACGAGAAGTATTTTGAAGGTTTTTTGAAAGGTAGCACATGAAAATTTACTTTGGAATGGCTTACAAATACCATGCATAGGAATTTATAGTGGACACAATGGCAAACTTGGTTTTTAGGAGTTGGATGCACGAGTAGAGCTCATACTCAGTACAAAATGAGGGCTAGCAAAAGATTGGGAGCGACCAACTAGGAGAGCAATAACGGCCATAATCATGCAAAGCGACAAAGCGACATTAAAAGAAGCATAAGATGGCATCAAAAGTCAAAAACTAAATGATCATAGAGGCTATTGGCAACTTTGTAAGAGTCTAACATGTGTGAGCATGCGCCAAGTCAACTCAAATAAAGCATCAAGGAGAAAACCAAAATAATGCTTCCATACAATAAAAACAACGCATGATTTTTTCAAAGGCTCATTAAGCAATCTCATTTATTTGAGACAAGTCATGCTACAGCAAAACCACTAAGCATACTATCAAAAAGATATCAAGCACGACATGCAAAAGCCTAGGCCACAGTCTACACAAGCTCCTTCTTGTACCACTTTTTTGCATAAAGCTTTTTCTCTTTTCCAACACCATTCAAAATTTTTTATAAACACCTATTTTGATGAAAACCAATAAAGACCAGAGGCAAAAATACACCTTGATGAAAAGATATGACAAGGTCTGAACGCATATCAAGGCGAAAACGAAAACCAAAAGCAGTAGCAGAAAAAGAAGAACACTCAATTTTTAATAAGAGTGAAAACTAGAGCGTTCTTGGCAAATGAAAAGCAAGTTCATCTCCTCCAAAAGAAACATGATGTGATCTAACCATTTATTGCAGCAAACAAAACTAAACTAATACTGAAAACTAAAACAACTGACGCTCCAAGAAAAACACATAGTGCATGAAGCAATAAAAATATAGTGTCTTGAAAGGTGACCTGATTTTTGCTGATGAAGAAGGGGTGCCTCGGGGGCATCCCCAAGCTTTGACGCTTGTACTTCTTGGATATTTCTTGGGGTGATGCATGGACATCCCCAAGCTTGAGCTTTTGTCCATTCTTTAACTCATCTCATCACTCTCCGATCCCTACACTTGAAAACTTCCTTCATACAAAACTAAACACAAATCTATTAGCAACATTAGTGCAAGCATAACATATAATCAATCCTCTATTTGCTTCAGGTTTGAACTCAAAACCACCACATATATAGCAAATACTACTGTAGCAACTTCTCCAAAAAGTTCCATGATTAAAAGAACTCAAAGGAAAGCGATAAAGTGGCAAACACAAATATTGGCAGAAATCTGTCAAAACTGAACAGCTGACAAAGGTCGAATTTTTGAGGGATTTTCTGTTTCTCAAATCAAAAAGTGTTCAACTAATGAAAGTTTGGATATAACCTGGGGCATATGCACAAGAAATCGCAGGTCCAAAAGATATACAGAGAATTTATACGAATTTTTACGGTGCAGCACCAAAAACAGTTTCAGGACAGCAACATCCCCAAATCTTTACCTCACTCAAATTAGAGACTTCTCTTGGCACAAAAACGAAATAAACAAGATAAGGAGAGGTCATTACAGTAGTAATGACTTCCAAGACTCAAATAAAAGAAAAATTACTGAAAATAAAACAATGGGTTATCTCCCAAGAGTGTTTTCTTTAACGCCTTTGAGCTAGGCGCAGTAATTTGCAAAGATGCTCATGTGGGCGCCATATACGAGGTTGAGGCAAAGGTGCCATATAAGAACTTAAAGCAATAGAGTGCATCAAAAAGCAGATATGAAAGACATTTATATCTGAACCACTTCCTATGCATAGGAATCTTGTAAGAAAATAAATCAACGAGGCACATAGTAGCAAGCATGGATAGATAAAACAAGTGCCACTTCAAGATTTGCAACATAAAGAGGGGAAACTTAATATTGTTGAGATCCATCAAACCATGTTTCCCTCTCTCATAATAACTTTTAGTAGCATCATGAATAGAACTAACAATATAACTATCACATAAAACATCCCTATCATGAGCCACATGCATAAAAGAATTAGTACTCACCACAGGAACAATAGTAGTAGGAGCAGATTCAACCGAATAATTATTCTCATCACCATAATCATCATAAATAGGAGGCATATTGTAATCATAACTAATTTTATCCTCAATAGTAGGTGAACTGAAAATATTATACTCATCATCATAGCCATCATAAACTAGAGGTTTAGTATCATCACAAGCTAGAGAGCAACTATTTCGCAAAGCATATTCTTCAAACATATCATCATAAGAAGGAACAGCACATATGGGAGATAAAATATCATCAGAGCAAATTTTCTCCACTAAAGCTGGGGAACTAAAAATATCATGCTTAACAAAACCAGCTTCCCCAAGCTTAGACTTTTCTATAGCATTAGCAACAACGGTGTTCAAAGCATTCATACTAACAACACTATTAGCATGCAAATTAAGCTCCAAAGGTTTCTCTTCAAACACTTCATATCTAAACTCAGGAAAAAGACTACAGAACTCTTTGTTTTCCATTAAGCCTAACTAGTGAAAATAAAAACAAGAAACAAAAAGATGTAACTGCAGAATCTAAAGGAAATAACTCCGAGCACTCACACAGGAGGATGCGAGTACCTTTTCCCTTACCTCCCCGGCAACAGCGCCAGAAAAGAGCTTGATGTCTACGCACTTCTATTCTTGTAGACACTTGTTGGGCCTCCAAGTGCAGAGGTTTGTAGAACAGCAGCAAGTTTCCCTTAAGTGGATCACCCAAGGTTTATCGAACTCAGGGAGGTTAGAGGTCAAAGCTATCCCTCTCAAGCAACCCTGCAATTACGATACAGAAAGTCTCTTGTGTCCCCAACACACCCAATACACTTGTCAGATGTATAGGTGCACTAGTTCGGCGAAGAGATAGTGAAATACAAGCGGTATAGATGATTATAAGTAGTAACTGTGGTATGAAATAAATATCGCTGCGAGCAAACATGTAACAAAACAGCAAGTAAACGGTGTGCAAAGCTTGGAAACAAGGCCTAGGGATCATACTTTCACTAGTGGACACACTCCCAACAATATAACATGAATGAACAAATAAACAACTTCTCTCCACTATGGTACTCTGAATTACTCTCCTATTGAATAACACTAATCATTGTGTAGTGGCTATAGAAGCACCCCTTAAAGTTCATCAAGTACTTGACAAACACCACTCATAGAGACATCCAAATCAAAGCACAATTCAAGATAGAAATCATTGCAACTTAGACCAAGTACTAACACGGTGCACACACTGTCAACATTACACCATGAAAGGAGGAATAGATCACTCAATACTATCATAGTAATAATTACTCTCATAATCCACAAGAGATCACGATCATAGCCTAAACCAAGTACCACCATGATGCACGCACTGTCACCATTACACCATGGCAGGAGGAATAGATTACTTTAATAACATCACTAGAGTACACTATAATAATTAAGCATAGGAGTAGCATAATATCTGAATAATAACATCTACTTGTTCAACATGATACAAAGCTCACGATCACATAAAGATCACATCATGGGAGAGAGAGGTGAACCACATAGCTACCGGTAGAGCCCTCAGCCCCGGGGATGAACTACTCCCTCCTCATCATAGGAGACAGCAAGGTTGATGGAGATGGCGGTGAGGTCGATGGAGACGGCGGAGACGGCGATGGAGACCGATGGAGATGGCTCCAGGGGCACTTCCCCGTCCTGGCAGGGTGCCGGAACAGAGACTTCTGTCCCCCGAAATTCGTCGACGGCGGCGGCGGAACTGCGGAACTCTTTCTGGAAAATTGCCGACTCCTTTAGGGTTTTTCGTCCCGAGGCTTCTTATAGGCGAAGGGGTGATGTCAGAGGGCGGCCAGGGGCTCCTCACACAGGGGTGGCGCGGCCAGGGCCTAGGCCGCGCCAGCTCTGTGTGGGGGCGGCCTGTGGCCCCTCTCCTTCCTCTCTTCGGATGTCTGGATGCTCCCGGGAAAAATAAGACTTCTGGCTTTTGTTTCGTCCAATTCCGAGAATATTTCCTATGTATCACTCTGAAACACAAAAACAGCAGAAAACAGGGAACTGGCACTGTGGCAACTCGTTAATAGGTTAGTTCCGGAAAATGCATAAAAGTGCCACGAAGTGTAATGAAACAATAGGCAAATGGTGTAAAAACAAGCATGGAGCATCAAAAATTATGGATACGTTGGAGACGTATCACTGTCCTCCCTCCTTGGCCGTGTGTGGCAACCCCTTCCCCAAGAAGATAAGGGGAAGGAGGACCTTGGCACTATAAAAGGAGGGGAGGTCACCCCTTAGAGGGGATCGAATCTTCATCATCTCCAAGCTGCTAGCTGGGCACGCAGGTTCTTTAACCTCTGGCCAGCTAGAGCTTTGTAATCAAGACCTTGTACTCCTCGCGAAGTGTCGCGTTGTAATACAAGAAGGCAGGAAGTAGGGGTGTTACCTCACCACGAGGGCCCTGAACCTGGGTAAAGCTCGGCGTCTGTCTCTGCAGTGCATAGTGCGTTCGACAACTCGAGGCTTCCGTCTCCGTGCTTCGTGGCGATCCTAGATCTCACACGTTCAGCCCCCTGCGTTCGAATCTTTGGTTCTATCGCGTGGTACCCCGTGTTCTTGCAACACGAAATCCATCGATATTTGGCGCGCCAGGTAGGGGGCTGTGGTGTGTTTTCTTCCAGATCTGCTTCGACATGAGTGACGATCGTCGTCATCGTCTTCGCCTTCGCGCTGTCTACGCGAGATGTCGTCGAGACCGTCTCCAAGTCCTCGATGGCCTGGAAGCCATCGGAGAGGGTGCGCCAGCGCCCGGTGACCTCGGCTTCGAGGGCTTCGCGGCGCTCTCCGGGCCACTTCGCTGTGCAACATGGCCATCTCGCTTCCGGCCGGAGATCGGTGTGCGTTATGATGGAACCTCCGACCCCCTGGAGTTCTTGCAGCAATACGCGGCCGGGATACGGTCGGCGGGAGGCGACGGGCGTGTCATGGCCAGTTGGTTCATGATGGCAACAAAGGGAGAGCCTCGCCGGTGGCTCTACCAGCTACCGCCAAGATCCATCTCGTCCTGGAGGGACCTCTGCGAGCGCTTCCTTGACAGATACGCATCCCTGGGACCTGAGCCAGAGGGCGCGTAGGCCTACGCCGCCCTCGATGGTCCCGTCCCCAGGTGCTCGAAGAGGAGGCAGGGGGGCTTAAGGGACGTCACCCCCTTGCCTTTGGCTGAGGAAACGGAGCCCTTCATCTGCGCAAGGAACAAAGTGTAACGGCAGTTTCACTCATCATTAACCTTTTCTAATCTATAGAAATCACCTGGAATCGTGAGTCTTGGCTCCATCAGCCTCGCAATTTCAGCTAACTGCGGCTTAATGCGAACGTGAGTTTTCGCTCGACTGTCTTTCGAGAAAGAGCTGGAGCACGGTGTCCGCGCTGGGGCCTTCGCCCGGAAAACAGCAGGCCCGCAAAACCTAGAACGGATTGAGCTCTGACTAGGGAAGGGACCCATTACAGTCATCTCATACGATCCATGGTGCTCTCTCCTCTCGAGCGACGCTCAAATGAAAGTGCATGAGCACGCGAGGGTCGCACTATTCTTGCCCATTTTCACCAGATATTCTGCTGTCCTTGTCTGCGGCCCTGTGTTTCTTCTCCTGGAATGGCCTTTGTTGTGTTTGGACGCCAGGGGGGCTGCAGGGAAATAGTCCTGTGTGCCATTACAGTCACCTCTGGAGCACCAGCGCCCGCTAGCCTTGCACCACGAGCTGCATACTAAGCGTCAGGCTGCTGTCTCGCTCGGAGGCTGGCCCCTGGACGGCGTAGAGCATTCCCCAGACAAAGGCGAGACAAGGAAAATTGTGCAGGGGTGCAAACAAGGATAATTCGGCGAACAACGCCTTAAGTATGATTACAACTTAAAATGGCCCAGCAGGGCAATGTCTGACGGCTGCCAAGTGTGCAGCTAACTCGGTTCTTCTGGAGGAGGTCTAGGAAGAGCTTACTGAGCGACTGCCGCGTCGCCCTCATCATCGCCGGTGCCTTGGCTGGAGCCTGAGGACACCTCCCCACTGGACTCCGTCGCTCTGTCGTCCTCACTGCCGGAGTCCTCGGATCCGGAGGTGTCACCGCTGGAGGAGCTCTCCTGGTCCGTGGTGGCAGGTGCTCCAGGGCGGGCGTAGATGGCCTGCAGCCATCGCAGGGAGATGCCCAACCGCCCCGCCCTGGCCACCGCCACGCGGTCAGGAGTTCCTGGCGGTGGAGGCGATGGCCTCCGCAGTACCTCTTCTAGGTTGAGGTCGGGGCGGAGGCGTTGGAGGTTGGAGAAGATGCGCGTCCCTGCAAGCCCCAGCAGCTCCCTGCACTCGGCGTCGATGAGCTCCAGGACCTTCGCCGATGCGCCGTCCAGCTGTTCGGCCAGCTGGCTGAAGAAGAGCAGGATCGACCCATCGTCCTCGGGGATGGTGGGCAGGGTCAACCCGTGGATGCCCAGGTGGTGCGCCGCCGCCATGACACGGGCTGAGAACCCATGGAACATCTGCACACGCTGCCTTCGCAGCACGCGTGCTTCCGCCTCGGAGTCCCTAGCCTCCTGGAGCTCCCTGGAGATCTCCACGACCTGCAAGACCGATGCCGAGTTCTCCTCCTCAAGCCTCTGCACGTCGCGCTGGAGCGAGGTGATGGTGGCGTCAGCTTCGGCCAGGGCGTGTTCGGCGCCCCGGCGCACCTCGTGCGCCCCCCTCAGTTCAGTCTCCAGGTCGCAGACCTAGCGCTCCAGGGTCTCGCGCCCTTGCTTGTACCTCACCAGGGCGGCGTCGGTGTTGGAGCGGAAGTCCGCGCGGGACGCCTCGGTGATCTCGGCGCGCCTCCGCTCGAACTCCTGCTCCATGCTAACCCGTCGCTGGTTTAGCATGTGGTCCATCCTTCCCTGGAGGGAAGCCTCGCGCTGGTTCAGCGCCTCTTGGTGCCGGGTCAGCTCGGCGGTGGACTAGCTGACCATTGCCTCCCGGCTCTCGAGGGCCTCTCGCTCCCTGTTGAGCCGATCTTTGAGGGCATGGAGCTGCTCCTCTCGGAGGCGGAGTTCCCGCTCACGCTCGCGAGCCTCTGCTTCTCGGACGGCGAGCCCGGCCTCTTGCAGGCTCAGGCTCTCTGCCCGGGAATCAGCGCTCTCCTCGCGGGCGTGGAGGAGGGCCTCTCGGTCCTCGACTTCGTCCAACCTCTGCTGGGCGTTGGCAAGAAGGCCGTCGGCATTGGTCCTGGCCTGGTCCAGGAGGTGCTGAGCTGCCCGCTTGGCCTCCTCCCCAACCAAGGTTGGGTTGGGAGGCCCGACGATGGGGGGAATCCTCTGGCGCGCCTCGGAGATGATCTCCATGGCCTCGTGATGCGCCCTGGCTAGGACCCCCCTCGCCGACTCCCTGGTGTTCGCCAGAGCCTCTTCGGCCTCTTCGACCGCGCTGGCGCGGATCTCCTCCGCCTCCTTCCTCGCCTGCTCGCGGCGCTCGGCGGCATGCTGATCTAGGAGGCAGCCTCTCTCTGTGGCTTGGTGTAGAAGGGCCCAGCCCTCGTTGATGCGTGCCTCTTCAGCAGTACGCGCCCTGACGACCTCGTCCCAGAGGGCGCCGGTCATGGCCGCGAGCACCCCCGCCCATGGGTCAGCAGCGTGGGGCTCAGCTGCGATCCTCGCAGGCCTCCCCAGAATCTCTGGTGGGGGAGGCGATGGGGCTCTGGACGGCCCCGGATCAGTGGAAGCCGTCCTCTTCTCGCCGCTCGGCTCGGGGGCTGCCCTCGTGCCGGACGGCGCGGCCGTGCTCGTCGAGGGCGCCTCTGAGGTGGTGGTGCTGCTGGCTATAGCGGGGGCAGCCATAGCTGCCCCCGTAATCTCTGGTGTGCCCCCTGCGCTAGGGGGCTCGGTCGTGCTGGGAGCCGCAGCAGCTCCCGGGGCGGACTGCGCGTCTGTAGACGCGCGATCCTCTTCTTCTCCGGCGGCGCGCGGCGGTGTCGTCGGTGTGGCAGTGGCTACCGGGTCAGGGCCCGGCGTGGTCTGTCCGGTCTTCCTCTTCTTCTTCCTTTTCTTCTCTTCCTTCTTCTCCTTGGCGCCCCTGGAGAGGAAAAGGGGGATGAGGTTAAGGGAAAGGTAAGACAAGAAGTAAAGGTATTTGTGCAGGAACACTCACGAGGCGTCCCGCTCCACCCATCCTCTTTTGCTCGGAAGGGCAGAGGGTGCTGGCGGGGGCGCGGAGGATTCGCCCGCCGGCTTCTTGCCATGGGAGGTCCCAGCCTCAGGTTGCCGGCTGGCACGTACGTCGTTGAACTAGGAGCGGCGCTCCGCCTCCAGGCGGGCTCGACGCCCCTCCTCCTCCAGGTCTCGCGAGGAGGACGCATCGACGTCTCCCTCGGTGGGCTGGTCCGGCAAGGCGGAGCCGTCATCGGAGAAATCTGAGAGCACCACGGTGCCCTCGGGACGCCTCCGGCGGACCAGTCGCTCACCGGACTCCGCGTCATCGTCGTCAACATCTCCAGAGGCCGTGGGCCCCGTTCCCCTTGCTGTCGAATCCTGCTCTGAGCTGGCCGCAAGTGCGCTCGGGAGGGGACCAGGCACAATGCCATCGGCAAGGAACGGGCCCCAGGCGTTGAACTTCAAGATCCCCGCTGTAACGCGGCTAGTCTCCCGAGCGCCCAGATTGTAGATCGGCAAGGCATTGCGCGGGATGGCGGGGATGGCGGCGGAAGAGAAGAAGGCTCTTATTACCTCCTCCCGAGCGTCGGCGTTGAGCTCACTGACATGGAGCCTGAGGTCGTCCCCGGCCCTGTGCCTCCAGATCTCCCGGCGGTGGGCCTGCAGGGGGGCAATGCGTCGGGTGACGAACTCCACCCCGACCATGGTCTCTGTAACACCGGCCTGCCGGAGATCTCAGATTCGCGGGCGGAGCGTCCTCAGGGCTTCCTCAGGAAGGGCCTCGCTGGCTGTCGTGGTTTCGTCAACAGATCTGCCATAGGGGTAGGGATATGGCGGTTTGTGGAAGGGGGTGAACACGGAGGAGCGATCCAGGACGGTGGTAGCACGAGTTTACCCAGCTTCAGATCCCGCAACGGTGGCGAGACCCTACGTGCTGCTATAATTCACTATAAGGCAACAAGTGCTCGGTTACAATGATGAGGTTGGCTGTTTCGCTATGCGATTGGCCATAAGATTAGTCTGATGCCTCAAGGGCTGCTCCACGCCGGGCTTATAAAGGCGCCTGGCGTGGGCTACACGTTGGTACCGGAGCGGATACAACTTGGAGTCCTAGACTAAGTCCTGCGCGTACGCTACAAGGTCACCCGCCATGGGCCGTCACCGAACCCGCCATGGGCCCGTCATTGGCAATCCGCCATGGGCCTGTCTTCGGATCCGCCATAAGCGCCTGCATCCAGTACCGCCGTGACAACTTCAGCAACTGGGCCGCCCGGTATGGCGAATCCGCCATACCACCCCTGATGGGCCACCCTGGCTTGCTGATTTAGGACTACGTCGCTGGTATACCCATTTGGTATATCCCCAACAGTAGCCCCCAGGGAACTTCAAGATCACCATCTACATCCGCCATGCTTGTCCTTGATAAGTCATTTCCGCCATAGCTCTTCTTCACTGGGATGGCGGTTATCTTGATGTTCCTTTTTCCATCTATCAATCCGCCGTAAATAACGGATCAAGCGACGTAGTTATCTTAGCGAGATTTTCGGGATCCAGTGGATCATACCGTTGAAATCCGCCGTAAATTTTGGCACACAGTTCCTTCTAGGGTAAGATTCACAGAGTTACTTTTTTACCCTTGAACACGTGTCGCCAGATTAGGGTTTCTGCGATCGGGACGAGCGGTGGTGATGGCGGGCACGAATCTCGAGGCCCGGGGTCTATATATATCCCGGCCTCTCACCCCCGGCCGATCACTCCTTCATTCACCCCCGTCGCCTCTCTCTCTTCAGCGCCGCCACGAGAGCTTCGCCATCTCCGGCGAGCCACCGCGAAAGACCTCGCCGCCGGTAGCATTTTCCGCCGGAGAAGACTTCCTTCCACCCGACGCCATGAACTCTGGATCACCAGCTCGCCACTATTCCGATGCGGAAGAGGAAGACTCTCCTCTGCAACAGTCAGTCCTGGGAGATCATCCTAGGATGGCAGATTTGGAGCCAGAGGACAATCTGTCCAAAGCTGAAGAGGAGATGGCGGGTGCTAACCCAGATGATCCCACAGCTGATGGCGAAGCTGAGGAGGAGGAAGCAGAGGACGAAGAACAGATCCCTCAGAACCTCCATGGGTACTGGCAGAAATCCCATGTCAAGGATTCTGACGTCAGGGCCATGGAAAGCGAGGGCACCGTGGCTCCTCAAGCTGAATCTGGATGGCGGACTGACCTCAAGGCCCCAGTGCCTCTTCCTAACCCCTCCGAAATCGTGATGCTCAAATTCCACGTGGTGAGGGGTCTCAGTATGCCTCCATCTCTTTTCTTCACAAATCTTCTGAAGTATTATGGACTGCAGCTCCACCACATATCACCAAACAGCTTGGTGTCTGTGGCGGGTTACGCAGCTTTATGCGAGGGATACCTTGGGATCCGCCCCAGGGTGGACCTCTTCCAGCTTTTCTTTTCCGTGCGGCCCAATTACGAAGATGACGGATCTCTTCGAACCTGCGGGACAATTTGCTTTCTTCCGCGAAGGTCGAAAGAATACCCCTTCATCACGCCACTGGACTCCACCATAGGATGGAGAGGGTCCTGGTTTTATATGGCGGACAAACCTGCGCCATCTCAAACCCGCGGCCTCCCTTCATTCACAAACGTCGCTGCCGAGTCCCGCGATACCTGGACAGCTGTCAACGATGAAACTGCCACTCCCTATGTCAAGCTCCTGGCTCGGCGAATTGCCAAGCTAACCGTGGATGGCTTGAAGGGAATAGACACCATCAACTGCTGGATATCCCGGCGGATTCAGCCGCTGCAACACCGCGATTGCCTGATGCACGAGTATACTGGTGCAAATGACGGCATGCGTTGTTCAGACCAGGAGCTAGACCCAAAGGTGGTCGAGAAGCGCATCCGTTCCCTGATGAAGTCTCCCAGGAAGAAGCCTTTGAAGTTCGGCATGGCTATGTTCGAGAATGGCACCTGCCCTTCGGTAAGTTCCCTTTCCGCCATAATACTGTATAATATCTTTTATATTTTATAGGATAACATTTTTCTTGTTATCAGCTCAAATCGCTTGGCCCTGCTCACTTCGCCCATCCTCTTCACCGTCACAACCTCAAATCTGCCGCAAAGGAGGAAGTTGTTCACTCTAGCGGAAACAAAGATGGGATGGCGGGGAATGTGGAGGACACGGCCCATACGATCCAAGAGAAGGCTGTTTCCAAGAAACGTGGCGGTAGCGGGAAAACTCGTGGTGGTGGCGGGAAACCTGCTGATTCCCGTCGTTTCGAAGCTCAACGCAGAGCGGAGCTTGAAACGCCTTCCGAGAGTACCGCTACCATCAATCTGCCCAAGTCAAGGTAATCTTTGGACACCCTTTTTCATTGTTTTACTGCTGTTCATTTCTAATCCTTTTTCTCTTAGAAGAAAGAAGCCTACTGTCAAGGAGCCATCCTCCAAGCGAGCCAAGCCCTCCCCTGCGACTATCCCGCTTACCCCTGATGCACCAACCCCTTCTGTTCGTATCGATATTGATATGGAGGATGCTGGTGGTCAGTTTGACCCAATGCCAGAAATCAACCCAACGACTGAAGCTGCAGCTAATGATGTCGTCCAAAGTGAAAAGACTTCTGGCTCTGAAGGTCAAGTGGCGGATACTCCGTCTGGGGGCAGTCTATATTGGAAGCAAAAGCAACTTGAGGTCGTCAACCTCATTTCTAGCCAGGAAGATGCCAGCAACCAGCTGTCCAGCGGCATTGCCGCTTTTGTTGAGAAAACATCGACTATGAAGAAGGTATGTACTCCCAGTAGCCCCCGAGCGCCATGGCGGATTTGCAATTTCAATCCGCTATGGGGCTCCAAGGTTGACTTCTGTAAGTTTTTGAATAACTTAGCCCTCGAGCGCTGGTAGTTCACACAGTGCTCTATAGAGAACTTGATTTTTTATACTGAGTAGCCCCCGAGCGTGATGGCGGATAAGCATCCGGCATAAAGCTCTTAGAAGAAAAAAATCAGCATAAGTAGTCCCCGAGCATCATGGCGGATTCCATTCATCGTGGTGCTCTAAGAGTAGCTAAAAAATTAACATGAGTAGCCCCCAAGCGTCATGGCGGATTCTATCCATCATGATGCTCTAAGAGTGACTAAAAAATTAACATGAGTAGCCCCCGAGCGTCATGGCGGATTCCATCCATCATGATGCTCTAAGAGTGACTAACACTTCAAATTTTGCCAGAACTATAAAAAGGTGGTGGAGGACCTAGTCCAGGTCGTCAGCTCGCAGGAGAAGGAGCTGGCGGAAAAGAGCACTCTTGTGGCGGATTTGCGGCAGCAGCTTGAGAATAGCGGTAATCTACCTTGAGTTTCCTTTATGCTTATTCAATCAATGCTGAGCTGACAAAATTCCGCCATGCAGATGCTGCCAAACTTAAGTCCACGATCGAGGGGATGGAGCAGGGCCATGCCATTGCGATGGACGGGCTGAATCAACAGCTCCAAAAATCACTGGCCGAAAATGCCACCCTCGAGAGGCAGCTGAAGGACCAGGAGAACCAGGGCAAGAAGAAGGACAAGGAGATAGCGGATCTCCGCAAAGCCGCCGCTGACTTTGAGAAGCGGCGTGAAGGCTTTAACGAGCTCCTCCATCACTTCCAGGACAACTTGCTGGGTACCGTTTCTTCTTATAGCGTAAAATTTTCCAATTTCTGCTATGCATTTCGTGACGCATCTTCTTTTTTCCGCCATGCAGCTTCCTTGGGGCAGAGCGAGGTGGACACCGCCGAAGGCTTGCGCATGGCGACCGACGCAGCGAGGAAGGAGCTTGATGGCCTTCTCAGTGCTGGTCGCCAAGCATGCGGGAGCCTGCAGATAGCGGGTTCTTCCAACCTTTCCGCCATCGCGCTCACGCAGAAGCTGCTGCTGGTGCCAGGGCTAGTGGCGGATTGGAAGCTGTCCTCTGCTCGGGGTGGTGCCAGAACAGCGCTGACGTTGGCGAAGGCCCACTACCCCGACATGGACCTGGATCAGCTCACCTCCGGCATCCCTGAGAGCGGCGAGGATGGCGCGCCGGTGGACGAGGCCGCCATCCGGCAGAGCGTGCTCGGATATGATCAACTGTGCGCCCTAGGCACGCAGTTGAACGTATACTACGAAGCATACGAGCTGCCAGGATCGCCAAGCCAAGCTTCGGCGTCTGCCTCCGCGGCAACTGCAGGTGGTGATGGCGGGGATGAAGTGTCCTCCAAGATTCCGCCATCTTCTTGAGATGTGCCCTGCAACATGGCAGAAAAATACTTTGCATCAATCCGGCCCCTGAGTGGGTCTGTAATTTAAACTTAAACTGCGTGTGATGTGTCTGCACTGTGACTGATCTGCTAGTGGCGGATCAGTGGAATGCTTGTGAACTTTTGCAGTTTGTTTTTTATGAAGTGGTTTTAATTGCGTGAAGAAACTGTCAGGCCTAGTTTTATGCAACTTGCAGTTTTTGCCATGCCCAAAAAACAACACTTTGAAAAATTTTCACGCGTAGGATTATGCGATCCGCCATCCGGCTCTCTGTGCTTGACTTTTCGTGAGATGGCGAAATCTTCGCACGAACAATCCGCTAGGGCGACGATACTTAATAGCAACCGTCCAGAACCCTGAGCAGATGGCGGCTAGGATCGTCAAAAAGTCACTACTCTGGAATCCACACAGAGAACATCGAATGAAGATCAAAACATAAAAAAGCTACGCGGACCGCTTATGGCGGATTTAAAAGAGACGCAAGTGCAGAGCACAATTGCGCAAAAAGGTTCCATACGATCTAAATGAACAATAAAGGAGGTAAAAGACTCAGAAAAAATCAAGAGTGAACCAAATGCTTTATTTCATTGATCATATAGAGGTGCCTATTACATAGCTAAAATAGTGCTAAGTGTAGAAAGGACGTAGCTGTGCGATGTTCCATGGACGATCTGTCTCGTCGTAGATATCGTCAGGGTCTCTTCGTTTGCGCTTCTTACTTGGTCGCTTTTGTAGCTCGCGAATATCAACGAGGTAGTAGGATCCATTCAGTAGAGCTTTGCTGATGACGAAGGGTCCTTCCCAAGGCGGGGATAGCTTATGGGACTTCTGCTGCTTAAGGCGTAGCACTAGGTCGCCCTCTTTGAACGAGCGTTGGCGAACTCGCCTGCTGTGATAGCGGCGGAGATTCTGCTGGTAGATGGCGGATCTCTGGGCTGCTAGGTCGCGCTCTTCTTCCAGCAGGTCCACAGATAGTTGTCTGGACGCTTCTGCATCTTCTTCCTTGTAGGCCTCGACTCTTGGAGAATCGTACTGAACATCACTTGGCAAGATTGCCTCTGCTCCGTAGACTAAGAAGAAAGGGGTAAGGCCGGTTGATCTGTTTGGCGTGGTCCGTAGACTCCACAGTACAGATGGCAACTCCTCTGCCCAGGCTCCAGCTGCTCTATGTAGCGGTGCTTCTAGGCGTGGCTTGATCCCTGACATGATTAGTCCGTTGGTCCTCTCAACTTGGCCATTAGACAGTGGATGTGCCACAGATGCTAGGTCAAGGCGGATTCCGTTGTGATGGCAGTATTCTTCAACTTCTCCCTGAGACAAGTTTGTGCCATTATCGGTGATGATGCTGTGTGGGATGCCGAATCTGACCACAATGTCCTTGACAAACTTTAGGGCGGTTTTGCCATCAAGTTTTCTGATGGGCTTAGCTTCCACCCACTTCGTGAATTTGTCTACCGCTACCAAAAGGTGCGTAAATCCCGAAGGTGCTGTTTTTAGCGGACCTACCATGTCCAGCCCCCAGACTGCAAAAGGCCAAGTTATAGGTATCGTATGCAGTGCTGTGTCGGGCATATGGGTCTGCTTGGAGTACATCTGGCAACCATGGCAGAGCTCCACGATGCGGTCTGCATCTGCCTTGGCTGTTGGCCAGTAGAACCCATGGCGGAACGCTTTTGCTACTAGGGATCTGGCGGCGGCGTGATGCCCACATTCGCCTTCATGGATCTCTCTTAGTATTTCGATTCCATCCACATGGGGTATGCACTTCATAAAAACTCCCGAGGTGCTTCGTTTGTAGAGTTGGCCATCTATGATGGTGTACGCTTTGACTCTACGCTCGATTTGTCTTTTCTGGACTTCGTCTTCGGGAAGCTTCTTATTCGTCAGATACTCCAGGAAGGGCTCTGCCCATGGCGGATTGCTAGGCAAAACCGCCATAACAGGGGAGCTCGCTATCCCTGGATTTTCTGGATCCACCATCTTAACTGATGGTATGCGCAGATGCTCGAGGAATACTCCTGGCGGAACTGCCTTACGGCTGGATCCAGTTTGGACAAGGTGTCGGCCGCCATGTTATCTTCTCGCCGCACATGTTTTATGTCGTAGCCGAGGAAACTTTTGGCCATCTCGTCCACTTCGTCCCTGTATGCCGCCATGACTTCGTTCCGAGCCTTATATGTGCCAGCCACCTGCTGAGCCACAAGGTCAGAGTCTCCACAACACATGATGTGTTGTACGCCGATCTCCTTTGCGACACGTAGCCCGTGTAGTAGCGCTTCATATTCCGCTATGTTGTTGGTGGTGGGGAAGTGAATCTGGAGAACGTAGCTTAGCTCATCTCCCTTAGGGGATTTGAGCGTCACTCCAGCCCCCGAGCCGTGTAGCAACTTTGAGCCATCAAAGTGCATCACCCAATGCTCTGGTTCTGGGACGGGCATAGTTTCCTGTGCTTCCTTCCAATCCGCCATAAACTCCGCCAGAGCCTGAGACTTAATGGCGGTGCGAGGCTTGTAGTCGATGTCGAAAGAGGCCAATTCAATGCCCCACTTCGCAACTCGTCCTGTTGCGTCGCTGTTGTTGATGATGTCCTTCAGTGGGGCTTTACTCACCACTGTGATCTTATGGTCATAGAAGTAATGCCGTAACTTACGAGAAGCTAGGAAAACTCCGTATGCCAATTTTTGGTAGTGAGGGTAGCGCTGCTTGGATTCCGTCAGGACCTCGCTGACATAGTAGACTGGTCTCTGTACGCCATGCTCCTGCGCTTCTTCCTTATGTTCTACCACCATGACGATGCTGACCACCCTATTGGTCGCCGCCATGTATAGTAACATGGGCTCCTGATCTTCGGGTGCCGCTAGGACTGGTGCAGTGGATAACACTCTCTTCAGATCCTTAAGTGCAGCGTCTGCCTCGTCAGTCCAGACGAATTCGTCTGATTTCTTCATCAGCTTGTAGAGTGGCAAAGCCTTCTCGCCAAGACGACTGATGAATCTGCTCACTGCTGCCACGCAGCCTGTGAGTCGCTGCACGTCTTTTAGGTCGATGGGCCGGGAGATGTCGAGGATTGCCTTGATCTTCTCCGGATTAACCTCAATTCCGCGGTGGGAGACGATGAATCCTAGGAGTTGTCCAGCTGGGACCCCGAAGACGCACTTCGTTGGGTTAAGCATCATGTTGTACTTCCTGAGATTGTCAAAGGTCTCTTGCAAATCCGCTATAAGGCCATCTTGCTTCTTGGACATGACAGTGATGTCGTCCACGTATGCGTGGATGTTTCGTCCGATTTGATCCGCCAGGCACTTTTGCATAGTGCGCTGATACGTTGCTCCTGCGTTTTTCAGACCGAATGGCATTGTGACATAGCAATATGTGCCATAAGGTGTTACGAATGATGTAGCGAGCTGATCGGACTTTTTCATCTTGATCTGGTGGTATCCGGAGTAGGCATCCAAGAAACACAGTAGCTCCGATCCCGCCGTCGAGTCAATGACTTGGTCAATGCGAGGCAAGGGAAAAGGGTCTTTTGGACATGCTTTGTTCAGGCCGGTGTAATCTACACACATGCGCAGAACTTTTGTGTTTTTCTTAGGAACTAGAACCGGATTCGCCACCCACTTGGTATGTATCACTTCTTTGATGAAGCCTGCTTTCAACAGCTTGGAAATTTCCTTTGCTATGGCGCGGCGTTTTTCATCTCCGAAGCGTCTCATGGCTTGTCTTACTGGCTTCGAGCCAGGAATTATCTGCAGAGCGTGCTCGGCGAGTTCCCTGGGTACACCCGTCATGTCAGATGGCTGCCATGCGAAGATGTCCCGGTTCTCACGGAGGAACTCGACGAGCGCGCTTTCCTATGCGGGGGACAAATTTGTCCCAATGGCGGTGGTCTTGGCGGCATCGCCAGCGACAAGTTCCACCTGTTTTGTATCGACCGTAGGCTGGAAGGTGGGTGGGGTAGCGGAAACCTCCTGCTTGGATGCCGGCATCTCCGCGGGGTCCGTAGCGGCGTGGATTTCTTTGAACTCCTCGCCGAAGAACACTGCTTCCGCGAAGGCGGCTTCTCCTTCCTCGCACTCCTTTGCCTTCCTGAAACTGCCATAAACGGTGATTATGCCATCCGGTCCTGGCATCTTCAGCTAATTGTAGATGTAGCATGGCCTTGCGTGAAAACTGTGGAAGGTCGGGCGCCCGAAGATCACGTGGTAAGTGCTTTTGAACAGGACCACCTCAAAGGTTATGGGCTCTTCTCTGTAGTTATCCTCACTACCGAAGGCGACCTTGAGCGTGATGGACCCGAGGGACCTGGCCTGGCGACCAGGAACCACCCCATAAAAGGTGACCGCGCTATGGCGGAGTTGGGTCTTGGTGAGGCCGAGCTTTGTCAGCGTTTCCACGTACATGATGTTCAGGCTGCTCCCGCCATCCATTAAGCATTTGGAGAACTCGTAGCCATGGATTACAGGGCATACCACCATGGCGTAATAGCCATCTGGGATGTGCTCTGGATGATCATCGCGGCTCCAGTGCACCGGTACTTCGGACCATCGGACGTACTGGCGGATTTTTGGCACGGTGGCATTAAGGGAGCGCATAGCAGCTCTCTGAGCCTTAGCCGTGGGGGGTCCAAGGAATGTGTGAAAGGCACCTTTTTTGTCCTTGATTGGGTTACCCTTGCCAGCACCACCCTCTGCCTTTTCGGCGGGTTTGGGCGCGGGGTCTTCATCCATATCACTGCCATCCCTAGACTCCTTGTCTTTATCCGCTTTTCCTTTGCCACGAGGCCTTTGTCGCCGACTGCGTTTGAAGCCAGCTTCTTGATCCGCCTTGAGGTCGTTGACAAACTTGCAGTTCCGGTTGGTGTGATTGCACTTTCCCGAGGCGTCACGATGGGCAAAACATGGCATGTCGCGGTATTCGTCGTAAGACACGGGGGCGGATGGCGCCGAAGCGGGAGTTGCAGAACTCCGCGGCTGGCCACCGCCACCTCCGCGTCCCCTGCCGCGCTGGCTGCTTTGACCCTTGTCAGCAAAGGTTGTGGCCACCATGTCCGGAGCCTGCGGCTCTTCTGGCGGATTCTTTCGCTTGTTACTGCTGTTCCGCTTTCCAGTGTTCTGGATGGCGGAAGCCTTCAGAGATTCGCGGGCGTCGTCGTCGGCGGCCGCGTAGTTGCTTGCGATGGTGATCATGGAATTTAGGGTCAGTTTCCCTTCGTTCCTTTCCCGCAACAGGCGATGGCGGAGCAGTTGGCCTCTCTCCAAACTGTCAATAAACGCGAGGATGGCGGATTCGTCGGTAACCCCCTCACAGGAGTTCTTCATATCCAGCCATCGTGCGAGGAAAGTTCGGGAGGTCTCGTCGTCGGCTCGTCGACACCGTTGGAGGTCACCAATGTTGTGGGGTCTCTTGTAAGTCCCCTCGAAATTTTCCGTGAACGCAGTTTGCATATCGAACCAGGTTTGGATGGAATTTTCCGCCAGGTCATTGATCCACTGCCTCGCAGTGCCGGATAGCATCAGGGGCAAATAGCGGACAGCGACGTTGGGAGATCCCCCGGCGAATTGTACTGCGTTGAAGTAGTCTTGTAGCCAGGTCAAAGGCCTATCGACTCCATTGTACTGGCGGATATTTTTCTCGATTTTGAACCCATACGGGATGGGCTCGTCACGAATCCGGGGTCCAAAGCACTTTGGGCCGAGGAAGAAGGCCGTTTGAGACTTGGCAATCTCGTTTAGATGGGTACGGGCATCGTAGGGCTTCTGGTCCGGCGGATCTTTGCGGGAGTTGCGCGACCTTGCTGGCCCGCCACCACCACCACCGCCACCATGGGGGCTTCCTGGTGGGGATGGCGAAGGGTCGCGTCTGCGCTTACTCTCGCCGTCCTGCGACTGTTCTCTGCAGCTACGACTTCCATCCGTTCTTCGCGATGGGTCATCGTCATGGCGGCGGGAGCCTTGCCCTTTGTCATCGTGGCGGCGAGTGGAGCGATGCTTATCCTTGTCACCGTTACGATGCGCGCCGTCGTCATGGCGAGATCGGTCCCTTCTCTTGGATCCGCCATCCCTGCTGTTTTCCCGTCGTGGCGGATCGTCTCTGCGTCCAGCGTCACGGCTTCGTCCTCGTTTGCCATCATTGTCGATTATGACGATTCCTCCCTTAGGGACTTCGAACGTCCTGTGCTTTGGGGGTGGCATGTTGGTCTTATGGCGAGGAGCAGCAGTGGTTTGTTGGTATCCGTAAGCCGGGTAATTCTTGCGGGGTGGCGATGGATTTCTCTGTGGGCCTTTGCCATGCGGTTTGTCGCCATCGGAGGATATTGGGATGGCGTGTCTCCGATTGCGAGCTTCTCTTCTTCGGATCTCCGAGGATCCGGTATGAGACTCGTTGTCAGGACGACCACCATTATTGCCAGCTCCCTGAGCTTTAGACGCAGTACTGGACCTGCATAGCGCAGGATCAGATTCGAGCCGTCGTGACGACGTAGCCTTTTCCTGCTGCACTAATGCTTTGGTCATCAGTTTAACCGCTGTCTCTAGAGCTGCTGGGCTCTTGTTATGCTCCAATAGCTCCTTTGCGGCCACGATGTTCTCGATGGGCGTAGCCCTAACTTCATCGTGGTTTTTGTCCACGTATGGCGGATTCTTGATGTACATCCTGGCCAGAGTTTCCGCTGTTGGTACGGTGAACTCAAGGTTTCGTACCAGCTGCGGGTCGCCTCCCTCGTTGATCTGGTTCTGAATGAGAGTGGCATACTTCTCTTCCATGTTCCTTGCGCGCTTCAGCGTGTCTTGAGCTTTAGCAATGTCGTCATCAACCTGCTGGCCCATCTTCTCGACTCGCTTTGCTTCCTTGAGGAGCGCTCGCATTTTCTTCTCGAGATCGTTCACATCTCTGACATAGTCAGGGGTGATTGGATCTGCCAGAGTTCCGTAGACGACCTTATCCAGCGGGGTCGTGAAGTCTTCTTGGTGTTGATCCTCGGGGATGGCGGGTAACGGCCTGGGTCCGCCATGAATCTCGGGAAGTTGCTCCGTGGCGGGATCGGCGGCTGGTGGCGGGTTACCCTGCTCATTGCCGGCATCTCCGTCGTGGACTGCCTGAGATGGCGGATCACCGGTTGTCTGCCCAGCATCATCTCCTTTGTTGGTGACAAACACCTGCTTGGCTGCTGCGTGTTGCTCTTCAAGTGCCTGCTGCGCCAATTCCGCCTCGAGTTTCCTCATGGCAGCATCGTAATGGTCAGAATCATAGCCTTTGCTATCCCAGTCATCCGATTCACCACTTTCGTTAAGTGCCTCTAGGATGGATTCACCTGGGCTATCTTCTCCATTGGAGGTAGATCCCGAAGTGATACCTGCGAACGCAACAAGGCAGTACCGCGGTGTCTCTAACGCCAGATTGCTCATGGCGGATTCACTATGGTCTTCCACCACTTCCTCTACCTCTAGGGCGGGCTGGGTGGGATTATTTTTCAGATCCGATCTGGGCAACTTAGAAACTTCCAGATCAGATGAGTCCTCCTCCGTATCCAGCTCGAAAGCGGTCCGTTTGGGGGTTTCAGCCATACCAATCCGCCGGAAATTGGTTTCCGTAGCGGGGGTAGGGTTTGTTTCTCCAATGAAGATATGGATATCTCCAATCGGGATGACGGTGAATCGAGCAGGGTCTTCTCTAGCCGGAACCCAGAGGTTATCCGCTGGGACGATGGGGAAGCCGGAATCGTAGAGGAAGCGCCCGATGGCGACGGTGTCGCCGATGCCTGCAAAGGCGGATCCCGCCTGGATCCGCGCTCCAGACGCGCTAAGCCCCACGGTGGGCGCCAACTGTCGTGGTTTCGTCAACAGATCTGCCATAGGGGTAGGGATATGGCGGTTTGTGGAAGGGGGTGAACACGGAGGAGCGATCCAGGACGGTGGTAGCACGAGTTTACCCAGCTTCAGATCCCGCAACGGTGGCGAGACCCTACGAGCTGCTATAATTCACTATAAGGCAACAAGTGCTCGGTTACAATGATGAGGTTGGCTGTTTCGCTATGCGATTGGTCGTAAGATTAGTCTGATGCCTCAAGGGCTGCTCCACGCCGGGCTTATAAAGGCGCCTGGCGTGGGCTACACGTTGGTACCGGAGCGGATACAACTTGGAGTCCTAGACTAAGTCCTGCGCGTACGCTACAAGGTCACCCGCCATGGGCCGTCACCGAACCCGCCATGGGCCCGTCATTGGCAATCCGCCATGGGCCTGTCTTCGGATCCGCCATAAGCGCCTGCATCCAGTACCGCCGTGACAACTTCAGCAACTGGGCCGCCCGGTATGGCGAATCCGCCATACCACCCCTGATGGGCCACCCCGGCTTGCTGATTTAGGACTACGTCGCTGGTATACCCATTTGGTATATCCCCAACACTGGCCTAGGTGGTGAGCTTGACGGGAGGGATCCCGGTGACGAGAAAGAGCTCCGATTCTTCGAGGATGTCGACAAAGAGCCAGCGGCTCCGAAAGTCTTCGACTTTCTTCATCCACTTCAAGTCGATGAAGTCGCCCTCCATTCCGGCGGTGGCGATGAAGGAGACGCATCCGGAACTCAGGTTTAGCCCAGAGGACCGGAGGGAGAAGAGGTGACGAAAGTATGCCACCGACGGCTTGATGCCGATCCAGGCCTCACAGGCATAGGCAAAGACCGCCAGCAGGGTGATGGACTTGGGATGCAGGTGGATGGCCTAGATCCCGTAATTCTCCAGGATCGCCAGGAAGAAGGGGGAGAACGGCGGCAACAGGTCGGCGAAGACGGAGAAGAGGAAGAAAGGCTGCGCCATCGCGGGCAGAGTGTCCCGCGGCCGTGCCAGATGCGGGTGGCGCCCCAATCATTGTTCTTGCTCCCGACCATCTCCCGGACGGTCTGGAGCTCGCGGCTGCTCTTGATGCGGGAGTCGAGCAGGGGCGCCGCCGGCCGCGGCACAGCTTCGGAAGACCTCGCCGCTCCAACGGCCCTGCGCGGTGCCATGGCTCTGGGCGGGGGCGAGTTGCAGCGAGAAGATTGGAGGCTAGGAGGATTTGGATGCGCAAGATCTTCAGCAGGAAGGTGGCGGCGGCAATGTGCTGTGGGTAGGGGAGGAGCCTTCTCTACCAAGCCTTTAAGGGGGCGGCCGGGGCGCAGTTTCCGAAGCATCGCCCTTGACGCGACGGTTCGAAAAACGCCCGTTACCCCACCCACTACGCACGATCTCCACGCCGCTTCGCTCCGCCAACCGCAAGGGTGCCACGTGCCCACGACCTCCGCTTCTTCATGGTCCTCTGACCACACGGTTGACGCGTGCCGTTGGAGGGCCCAGCAGCTTCTGGGGCCCCCGGCCCTTCGCTCCCTCAAGAGGGCGCGTTCGTGGGCCGGGCTCCCGGGGGCTACTATCGATGTTCTGGATACCGGGGTATCGAGGTCCACCTGCTCCTGGGCCCCATCATCGGCCCATCTTCAGCCCAGGGGAGGACCAATGACCCAAGCTACGGAGAAGACCCTCATGAGGAGGCGCCTCATGAGGAGAACGATGGCCAAAACTGCTAAGGACCAGAAGACCTCCTCACGAGCCCCCGCTGGTGAGGAGAGGGACCACGTTCACATCAGCTCAGCACGTTGGCATGCAGAGCAAGAAGATAAGGGACAGAACACCACGTACCGCCCACGCTACCCCCGACAGGGAGGAGACCAACTTTCGCTGTGCCTGCCCAAAGCGGCACAGTGGTTGTTGGCCACCCCCCTAAAAATAGCGTGGACGGTGCAGGGCGCCAGAAGAAGACGTCAGCTCCCTCCACCCACTCCGGTGGACTGGCGCCACTACCCTACGAAGACTACGTCCACGGAAGAGTGTAGTCTACAGCTGTCCTCCCTCCTTGGCCATGTGTGGCAACCCCTTCCCCAAGAAGATAAGGGGAAGGAGGACCTTGGCGCTATAAAAGGAGGGGAGGTCACCCCTTAGAGGGGATCGAATCTTCATCATCTCCAAGCTGCTAGCTGGGCACGCAGGTTCTTCAACCTCTGGCCAGCTAGAGCTTTGTAATCAAGACCTTGTACTCCTCGCGAAGTGTCGTGTTGTAATACAAGAAGGCAGGAAGTAGGGGTGTTACCTCACCACGAGGGCCCTGAACCTGGGTAAAGCTCGGCGTCCGTCTCTGCAGTGCGTAGTGCGTTCGACAACTTGAGGCTTCCGTCTCCGTGCTTCGTGGCGATCCTAGATCTCACATGTTCAGCCCCCTGCGTTCGAATCTTTGGGTCCATCGCGTGGTACCCCGTGTTCTTGTGACACGAAATCAATCGACAGGCGCCAGAAAAGAGCTTGATGTCCACGCACGCGTCTATTCTTGTAGACAGTGTTGGGCCTCCAAGTTTAGAGGTTTGTAGAGCAGCAGCAAGTTTCCCTTAAGTGGATCACCCAAGGTTTATCGAACTCAGGGAGGAGAAGGTCAAAGCTATCCCTCTCAAACAACCCTGTAATTATGATACAGAAAGTCTCTTGTGTCCCCAACACACCCAATACACTTGTCAGATGTATAGGTGCACTATTTCGGCGAAGAGATAGTGAAATACAAGTAGTAGTGATAATTATAAGTAGTAAATGTAATCTGAAATAAATATCACTGCGAGCAAACATGTAACAAAACAGAAAATAAACGGTGTGTAATGCTTGGAAACAAGGCCTAGGGATCATACTTTCACTAGTGGACACACTCCCAACAAATATAACATAATTGAACCAATAGATACTAACTTCAATATGCAACTCAAAACAATTCTCCAATGGAAAACGAACACTAATCATGCGTAGGGCTACGAAGCACTCCTCAAAGTTTGCATGTACCCAAACTAGATTGTCCCACACTGTCACCATAAATGCACTAGATGGTTCCAACAAACACCAACAATTCATAGAGACGTTAACCAAAAAGACACACATGATGCGCACACTATCACCGTCACACCATGATACAAGGTATCTCCGGAGATTACAAATATAAAGCACGGGAGTAGCATAATATCTGAATAATAACATCTACCAATTCAACTAGATACAAAGCTCACGATCACATAAAGATCACATCATGGGAGAGAGAGGTGAACCACATAGCTACCGGTAGAGCCCTCAGCCCCGGGGGAGAACTACTCCCTCCTCATTATTGGAGGCAGCAACGGCGATGGAGACGGCGGTGAGGTCGATGGAGACGGCAGAGACGGCGATGGAGACCGATGGTGATGGCTCCGGGGGCACTTCCCCGTCCTAGCAGGGTGCCGGAACAGAGAATTTTGTCCCCCGAAATCCATCGGTGGCGGCGGCGGAGCTGCAGAACTCTTCTAGAAATTTTGCCGATTGTTTTAGGGTTTTCCATCGGGAGGCTCTTTATAGGCGGAGAGGCGGTGTCAGGGGGCTGCCAGAGCCACCTCACCACTAGGGGGTGTGGCCAGGGGGTGGCCCGCGCTACCCTATGGTGTGGCTGCCCTCTGGCCCCCCTCCGGCTCTCGTTTGGTCTTCGTCCTTTGTCCGGGAAAAATAGGAGTTTCTGCTTTTGTTTCGTCCAATTCCTAGAATATTTCCTGTGTAGCTTTTCTGAAACACAAAAACAGCAGAAAACAGGGAACTGACACTGTGGCATCTTGTCAATAGGTTAGTTCCAGAAATCGCATAAAAACTCCACGAAGTGTAAATGAAACACGAAGCAAATGGTGTAAAACAATCATGGAGCATCGAAAATTATAGATATGTTTGAGACATATCAGTACTCCATATGCCTCAAAATGTTTGCGAATACATTAACTTCATTAATATTCTTCCCTAATTTAATATTGTGATGCCTCAAAATCGGCACCTTACAAATTATAGCAATCACGCCGCAATTCGCACGATGTCGCTTGGAAATGCACCACCAAGCACCTTGTGCATATGCAGCATGCACGCGATGCGGGTGGAATCAAGGTAGTACCATTACACAAGTTCATGATGGAACCCACAAAAGAATATATATAATATAACCATAAAGACTCCACGACTCAAGATCCAAATATACATACAATGATCAAAATCATACATAAAGCAAAATAGTCTCCGAGTACAGACAAGAATACAAATGGGCCTAAGAGGCCTGAAGATAAACGATGGCGTCCATAACCCTGCCCAGGCCAAGCCAGAAGGGTAACCTTGCTAACGTTGTTGCTCCCATACCTGTGAATATTGGGCCAACAATTGCTGAATAAGGAGAGAGATAAAGGAAAAAATGAGGATGAGTACCGAGGAACGAACTCTGTGGCACATACTCCGTGAGACTAGAACAAGGATGTGCTCGCTAGGCTATATGGTGGACCTAGAAGCAGCAAAAAAAAATCACTATACTACAGAGACACACTACAACTTCTGTCTAATCAGAATAAGATAAGAGAGCGCATAAAGTAAAGAACTAGAATACTACATCAAACATAACCCAACCAATGAATCACCTCGTCGTGACCACACGAAGAAGCAATAACAAAGGCACTCACACAATTTACAATTTTATAACAATTTAATATTATAGTAGAACTATTTACTATGCCACTTTTCATCATAAATTAGGTGCAAGTTGTTATATGATTGAGTAAAACATCTCCAAGTCATCCATAACCGTGACACGGCTTTTTGAAAAGATTTACCCTGCAGGAATGCACCAATGCACCTATACACACTCGATCAATCGAACCTAGACAAGGGATGCTCCAATTCGATCTTAGGATCTCTCACTGGAACATGAAGGAACAAACCATATGAGCCAACTTCGATTGCTGATTGAAAGTAGGCACTCATCTTTTTGATATCAATCTCCTGGATGGTGGAAACAGTAAACCGCATGACAGAGATAGATACAGATGATGTCAGCGACCACACAAAACTTGGGATACTGAGATGTCGAGTAATGCAGGGGGATTCTAAGTAGGATCCACAGTGATGGGCAAAGGAATCAAACCACTGTGCTCCTAATATGGTTTTGAACGGAATAGGGAGTTGGAGTTTACAAAGTCACAAATAGAGAAAATTTGACCTGACGAAATTGAAGATGGACGGAGCAGAGATCGTCCTATAGCTCGGTGAACTGCTAATGCAGACTTGAAGAAAACAGAGATGGTGAGGTCGATCTGAAGTGGTCAACTTGTTGGTGGAAGACGAAGTCGATCCATATGTCGAGTACGCAGAGGCCATTGGTGGTAGAGGAAGCACGCGGCCGCGTGGGGTCCCACATAGCAAACGTGAGCTCGAGCTCAAATCCATGAAGATCACACACATTTCAGGTGGGGAACGACAAATACACAGCTAGAATTCGATGGAGAAAAGGGGGAAAAGGACAGCAAGCTCACCGGGAGTTAACCGGCATGCTCGGAAAGGCCGGGGGAGGACTGGAGCGGCCCGATTTCGCCGATGACTAGAGAGAAAGAAGTAGTCATGGTCATTGTTGTAGTCAACCCTGACTCGATTCCTTGAATGGATACGATTAAGTTGACGATGCGGAGCTCCAGGATGTGTCGGCCTGGCGGCGGGTGCACTACAACATCGATGCGTCAGTGGCCATGGCGATAGTGGTCTTCAGGGCTGTTTTCTTGCTTGGGAGCTTACAAAGAAGAAAGAAGGGACCGAGAGTAGAGTGGCAGTGGCATGAGGGTGGAAGAGGAGAAGGACTAGGGTTTGATGGGACAATGATACGTCCATTTTGCATCACTATTTTATATCATAATTTACTGTTATTCATTGATATATTTCATATTTAGAGGTGATACTTATGTTATTTCCTCTGCTTTTACATGTTTGATGATTATTGGAGGATTTGCTGCCGAAGTCAGGATTATGCCGGAAAAAGGACCATCAAGACACCATATTTCTGAAGATCAACAATTCCAGGAAAATACCCAGAAATTCATATTTTATCAGAAGACGAAAGTAGCCAGAAGGAGAGAGCGAGGGGAGCAGCCGGGGTCTGAGACCACCAAGTGGCACGTGCCAGTCCCTGGCCACGCCACCCAGTGGTGTGGCCACCCTAGCCCAGTTCTGCCAGCGCCCCCTCGCGTATATCGTCATCCCTGAAAACCTAAGACCCCAGGGGGATCAGAGATAGAGTCCGCCGCCTCTGCGGGGCGGAAAACATAGAGAGAGAAAGCTCTCTGGCAGGCAAAAATCTACCGGGGAAATTCCTTCCTGAAGAGGGGAGATTGTCGCCATCGCCATTGTTATCGAGCTGGACTTCATCGGGATCATCATCATCATCATCACCAGCACCTTCATCTTCACCATCACCACGCCATCCCGCTGTAACATCTTGGGTTGAATCTTGTACAATTCTTAGGGGAAACTTTCCCGATGTTGATTACTCTTGTAGTTGATGCTATTGAGTGGAACCGTTGAATTAAGGTTTATGTTTAGATTGTTATTTACCATTATTTCACCTCTGGTCATGATCCATATGATGTCTTGTGAGTAGTTCGTTTAGTTCTTGAGGACATGGGAGACGTCCAGATGTTAGTTGTGAAACTATGTTGAGTAATATTTAATGGTTTGATATTTATATGTTGTGGTGCTATTTCACTAGTAGTGTCATGTGAACGTCGACTACATGATACTTCACCTTTATGGGCCTAGTGGAATGCATTGTGTATTTGGCTACTAATTGTGGGGATGCCGAAGCGACAGAAACCTAAACCCCCATTAGGAAACCATTGCATCAGGGAGTGTAGAATCTCAGAGTTTAAGGTTATGGTTAGATTTATATTAATTACTTTCTTGTAGTTGCGGATGCTTGCAAGGGGTATAATCACAAGTGTGTATTAGTCCAAGTTGGGGTAGTGCACTAGCATAGGTTCACCCCCATAACACTTACCAAACCAATGAAGATTACTTAGCTGCATGAAGCGAAAGCACTTGACAGAAACTACCATGTGTCCTTGATGACCCACAAGTATAGGGGATCGCAACAGTCTTCGAGGGAAGTAAAACCCAAATTTATTGATTCGACACAAGGGGAGCCAAGGAATATTTATAAGTCTTAACAGATGAGTTGTCAATTCAGCTGCACCTAGAAACAGACTTGCTCGCAGCGGTTTATCAGTAGCAACAATTTTATAGTGGTGATAGTAGTGAAACAGTAACAACAGTAGTAAAATAAAAGCGGTAGTAGTAGCAATAGTAAATAGTAGGATGAAATACTGTAGGCATAGGGATGGATGTACGGGCGTTGCATGGATAAGATAATTCATGAAATCTGTGAGACATGGGCATTTGCAGATAAATAATATAAAGCATCCTAGTACTAACAATCATAGGCATGTGTTCCGTATATAGTCCTACGTGCTCGCAATGAGAAACTTGCACGACATCTTTTGTCCTACCAGCCTGTTGCAGCAGGGCCTCAAGAGAAACTACTGGTAATTAAGGTACTCCTTTTAATAAAGTACCGGAGCAAAGCATTAGCACTCGGTGAACACATGTGATCCTCACATCATAGCCATCCCCTCCGGTTATCCCAATTTCTGTCACTTTGGGGCCTCGGGTTCCGGACAACAATATGTGTATAGAACTTGTAGGTAAGACCATAAACAACAAGTATCATCATAAAACAATAACAGGTTCAGATCTAAAATCATGGCTCTCGGGCCCAAAGTGACAAGCATTAAGAACAACAAGTTGCAACAATGTCATAAGCACTAATAAAAGATACTAGGCACTATGCCCTAACAATCTCATAGCAAATTACATGAACAATCTCATCCAATCCCTACCATCTCCTTCGCCTACAGCGGGAATTACTCACACATGGATGGGGGAGTCATGGATGGTTGATGGAGAGACGTCGGTGATGATAGTGATGAAGATCTCTTCCAAATCCCTGTCCCGGCAGGGTGCCAGAACGGAGTTTCTGGTTCCGAATTGCGGTTTTTGATGGTGGCGGCGCAGCGGAAGTCTATCTAGGAAAAATGCCGAACCCCCGCTCCTTTTAGGTCAGAGGGTATATGTAGGCGGAAGGAGGGGTCGAGGCGATGGCCGAGCTGGCCTCACCACAGGTGGGCGCGGCCAGGGCTGGGCCGCGCCCCTGGTGGTGAGCCCAGCTCCCTGCCTCTCTTAGTCTCCTCTTCTGGCTCTGTGGGTCTTCTGGTAAAATAGGATTTTTGCAATATTTTCCGGGATTTTTCCTGAAAGTTGGATTTCTGCACAAAAACAAGACACCAGGGCAATTCTACTGAAAACAGCGTTAGTCTGAGTTAGTTGTATTCAAAACACACAAATTAGAGGAGAAACAACAGCAAAAGTGTTCAGGAAAGTAGATATGTTTTGGACGTATCAATTTTCCTGAACACTTTTGCTGTTATTTGTGTGTTTTGAATACAACTAACTCGGACTAACGCTGTTTTTAGCAGAATTGCCCTGGTGTCTTATTTTTGTGCAGAAATCCGACTTTCAGGAAAAATCCCGGAAAATATTGCAAAAATCCTATTTTACTAGAAGACCCATGGAGCCAGAATACGAGACGACGAGGGGCTGGGAGGCCACCACACCCCCTGGTGGCGCGGCCCAAACCTGGCCGTGCTAGGGTGTGGTGAGGCCACCCCAGCCGTCTCCTCAAGCCCTCCTTCCGCCTACAAATACCCTTTGACCTGAAACTATTGGGGGTTTGGTGTTTTTTGCAAATAGAGTTCCGCTGCGCCGCCACCATCAAAAACCACGATTCAGAACCAGAAACTCCGTTCTGGCACCCTGCCGGGACGGGGATTTGGAGATCTTCATCATCATCACCGACATCTCTCCATCAACCATCCATGACTCCCCCATCCATGTGTGAGTAATTCCCGCTGTAGGCGAAGGGAATGGTAGGGATTGGATGAGATCATTCATGTAATTTGCTATGAGATTGTTAGGACATGGTGCCTAGTATCTATTGTTAGTGCTTATGACATTGTTGCAACTTGTTGTGCTTAATGCTTATCACTTTGGGCCCGAGTGCCATGATCTTAGATCTAAACTTGTTATTGTTTTATGATGATACTTGTTGTTTATGGTCTTACCTGCAAGTTGTATACACATATCGTTGTCCGGAACCTGAGGCCCCAAAGTGACAGCAATTGGGATAACCGGAGGGGATGGCTGTGATGTGAGGATCACATGTTTTCACCGAGTGTTAATGCTCTGCTCCGGTACTTTATTAAAAGGAGTACCTTAATTACCAGTAGATTCCCTTGAGGCCCTACTGCAAACAGGCTGGTAGGACAGAAGATGTCGTGCAAGTTTCTCATTGCGAGCACGTATGACTATATACGGAACACATGCCTATGGTTGTTTAGTACTAGGATGCTTTATCATTATTTATCTGCAATTGCCCATGTCTTGATTATTACATGAATTATCTAATCCATGCAACGCCCGTTCATCCATCCCTATGCCTACAGTATTTTATCCTACTGTTTACTATTGCTACTATTCTCGTCTTTATTATTGTTGCTACTATTTTACTACTGTCACCACTATAAACTGTTGCTACTGATAAACCGCTGTGAGCAAGTCTGTTTCCACGTGCAGCTGAATTGACAACTCATCTGTTAAGGCTTATAAATATCCTTTGGCTCCCCTTGTGTCGAATCAATAAGTTTGGGTTTTACTTCCCTCGAAGACTGTTGTGATCCGCTATACTTGTGGGTCATCAAGACTATTTTCTAGCGCCATTGCTGGGAAGCATAGCTTTATTTATAAGTTCACTTGGGATTCATATTGTTCGCTGCAATCCATTCATCATGGGTAAACCTCGTGATGGAAAAGTTCCTATATTGCCATCCACTACAAGAAGAGGTACAACTCTGAATACCTCTGTTGCTCTTGATTCACCATCTGTTATGAGTAAGTTGCTTACACCATCGCATGCACATGCTACTTCTTCTGCTGAGTTTGAAAATGCTACTAATAGCTTTGATGATGCTTCTACTGTGCTTGATGAGAGTGGTTCGTTAGGTTCCTTTTTAGAAGCTAAAATTGCTAGGACTAAGCAAATGGGGAACACCACTGTTACACCTGCTAGTTCACCTGAGTCTAGGGAACACCCTAGTGATGATTTTGATGATGCTTATATTGAGCTAGATGATGTTTTTATTGATGAATTTCATGCTACTAGTGATGCTGGTGCTATTAGAGATCTTTTTGCAAGACGTGCTGTTAGATACAAGTTATCTCCTGATGCTAAGTTTGCTACTTCTCCCATAAATATTAGTAATAAGGATTATGATTTCTCTTTGGATTTATCTTACATATCTATTGTTGATAGAGAACCTTTTTGTGGTACTGAAAGTAAGAGTGCTATGGAGCACATGAATGAGCTTTCTTCTTTGAGTAATTTGTTTTCTGATGATACTAAGCTGCGTACTTACTTTGTTGCTAAGATTTTCCCTTTTTCATTGAAAGGTGCAGGTAAAGCTTGGATTAATAATTTGTCTCCTGGATCTATTGATAATCCTATTGCTTTGGTTAACGCTTTCTTTCAAAAATATTTTCCTGCTAGTGCTCAACATGATGCTTTGCAGAGAATCTTTGACTTTGAGCAGGTAAAAGGAGAGAAACTGCCGGAATCATGGGGAAAGTTTTGCTCTTTAATCAGAGTACCGCCGGGAGTGCCATTGCCTAAAAATGAACTCCTTGATATATTTTCTAATGGACTAACTGTTGAATCTAATACATACTTGGATAGTTGTGCTGGTGGTGTTTTCAGGAAAAGGACTCCAGCTGAAGCTGAAGAATTATTGGCTAAAATAAGCCAGAATTATGATGATTGGACAATGGCTGAGTCAACACCAGCGCCAACACCAGCGCCAACGCCAAATAAGAGAGGAATGATTGAATTAAATGATGAAGTGATGAGAGAAGCCAATAAATCTCTTAAGGAGAAGGGTATTAAATCCGAAGATGTGAAGAATCTACCACCTGTAGAAGAATTGTGTAAGCCAATCCCTTGCTCATCTACTATTGAGGTACACTCTCTCCAACGCTTTGATAATAGAGATATTCCTTACTCTAAACCTCCTGATCAATGCTTAGATGAGTTTGATAATTTCATTGTTAAGCAAGATAATTTTAATAAGAGAGTGCAGGATCATTTGTTGGAAAATTCTAGAGCTATTAACAAGTTGCAGGATATTGTGGAGAGAACCTCCAATGATGTGAAGATGCTTGTTAAACATTTTCAAATGGTTCAGACTCAAATTGATCAGCTTACCAAGGTGCAAAAAGATTTGCTAGTTAATGCTTCAAGAGAAAAACAAGCGTGTGAAATACGCACTAGAGGTGGCGCTACTACTCAAGACCCCTTATATCCTAAAGGGCATCCTAAGAGGATCGAGCAAGATTCTCAATGAACTGCAAGTGATGATATCCCTTCCAAGAAGAAGAAGAAGAAGCATAAAACGGTTGCAGAGTCTTCCTAAATAGGTAAAAATCCTAATAGTGTTTCTATTTCTGATGCTGAAACCAAAAGTGGTGATGCTTCCGATAAAGAAGAAGTTGAAGAGGAACCAGAAAAGCTTGTTAAGAATGCAAAGTACACTAAGGAAGACTTCATTGCCAATAAGCATGGTAATGAGAGAGAACCTTGGGTGCAGAAACCAATGCCTTTTCCTGGTAAGAAACATAAATTCAAGGAAGAAGAACACTACAACAGGTTTTGTCAATGGATGAGACCTTTATTTTTGCAAATTCCTTTGACTGATGCTATTAAAATGCCTCCTTATTCAAAGTATATGAAAGATATTGTTACTAACAAAAGGAAGATTCCTAGTGAGGAAATTTCCACTTTACTTGGTAAAGTTCCAGAGAAGCTTGGAGATCTAGGTATACTGACTATTCCTTGTTCTATTAAAAATAATTATGTTAGAACTGCTTTATGTGATTTGGGAGCCGGAGTTAGTGTAATGCCTTTTTCTCTCTATAAGAGACTTAATCTAGAAAAATTGATATCAACTGATATATCTTTGCAAATGGCTGATAAGTCTACTACTATTCCTATTGGTATATGTGAGAATGTTCCTATTCAGGTTGCTAATAATTGTTTGATATTAACTGACTTTGTTGTGTTAGAAATGCTTGAGGATGACAATATGTCTATTATTCTTGGGAGACCTTTTCTAAACACTGTAGGTGCTGTTATTAATTGCAACCAAGGGAAAGTCACTTTTAATGTTAATGATAAAGAGCACATAGTTTATTTTCCCAAGAAGATTGATAGAAAATATGCTCTAAACTCAATCAAGAATGTTGAGACCATCAAAGTTGGTCAAATTTATTGTTCAGAGCCAAAGCCCAAAGAAGAATATCAAATTGTTATGGTTGGGACTATGCCTATCAAGGTCGAGGTAACATAATCATTGAGTGAAATGCAAAGTTTTGCTTCATAGAAAAGTGGTTTGGTAACAAGACTTGATCAACTTTGTTATCAAAGCAGTTTTTGAATGAACAAAACTATGTTTTCACTGCATTTACTTTTCTTTATTCATGCTTTCACCTTGTTCACTTTTGTTTCTGCTGTTTAAGCTGCATAATAGAGTATCTTAGAGCTGCTGTAGACTTGGTTTGAATAAACTTTCTATTGTTCCATATTCATTTTCCCGAGTTTTTAATCTCTTGTCAATTTCTGAAAAATCCTCGAAAATAAAGTTTCTTGAAAAATTTCAAAAAATTCTTTTTAAATTTTTATGTAAAAAATGGGGCAGAGAGGCACCTGTGACATCTCAGGGGGACCCACCATGCCACCACACCACATGATGGCGCAGCCCAGGCTTGGGCACGCCGTGGCATGGTGAGGGGCCCCCCCTAGCCCTCCACTTACCTCTCCACCCTCACTTCACTCTCTCTCCCAAAATATCTCCACACCACAGCTCAAACCCATGTTCTTGCTGTTCTTCCTCGTGATTTTTCGATCTTCTTGCTCAGCCCATCTTTGCTGCTGAGATTTGGAGCATTTGTTCTCTGGTATGTGACTCCTTCGATTGTCCTAGTAGAATTTTGTTTAGTGGAGTATTTCTTGAGTATTTTAGCACTATAGGTGATAGGTTAAATGAGTTTGCATGCTTGTTCTATTGCTTACAATGTTATTTTGATGCATGTTAGCCCTCTTGTAACTCCCTATAGTTGTTCCCTACATTTGTTTGTCTCAAAATCACTTTTTATGAGGTTTGCTTAAAAATTTCAGAGATGGAGGAGAATGCATACCAACTCTTTCAATATGAACTAGAGGTGCATGAGGTCATGAGAGTTCACCATGAAGAGGGAGTCTTTCCCTCAATCTATCCATGCTCAGAGTTCATGAATGCTATTGAGATCCTGCAGGACTTCCAAACTCTAATCTCTAATGCAGGATTGGAACATTTTAATGATGGTGAACCTCACCAATATGATAAACTAACAATGTATGTGGTGCAGGATTGTAACAACTCAAAAATTTGTAATCCACCTCCTATTAATTAAAGTGCCAAATTTTGGACCAAGATAAAACTTTTTCCTTCATATTGCATGTTTGCATGAAATTCTATTATATGTCTTTTATGATTTCATGTGTGCTATGAATGGTTGTGAAATACTTAGTTGATTCAAACTTAACCAACAGAAGTATTAGAGCAGAACTATAAGAGCTAAAGAAACCAGAAACAAAAGAAATAAAGAAAAAGAGAAGAAAGGTTTGATCTAGAAATTATTATTGACTACCCTACTTTGGACCCTTAGATTAAGCAATCTGTAACCCAACTAAAGGTGTGGTCAGTTAGTTGAGCTTGACCAGGCTGCATACTAACTTGACCAAGAAGTGTCAAACCAAAATTTAAATCAGAACCTAACTCAAACATCAGCCAAAGTTTGAATCTGATTCAGCAACCAAACCCTATTTTCAAACTCAAATTTTTGCAAAACATGATATTTCTTCAGGACAAAAATAGTTTTGGGATCCTGGTTTAATATGTTGACAACCCAAAGTGAAACTTTTCAAAAATTCGAATTTTGAATTCTTGCGGGCATTGTGTCGAGCACCTGGTGGGCAAAAATCCAGAAAAATCGATTTCACTGTGACCAACGCTGTTCACCTTCGCTCGAACCCTGTAGCCATGCCTGGGGAGTCCCCTTGGTCGAGCCCAGCCCCCTCTGCCCCGACCCAGGCTGTGTGACATGGAAGGAGAAGGAAGAAGCCGCCCAGACCCCCCCTCTCTGTCCCTCTTCTCTCTGCACGATGCCGACCGTCGTGGTTTCGCCACCGCCTACCCACAGTGCTCCGACGCCACGACCAAAACCCTCCAGCACGCCCCCAAGGCCGCTGCGCCCGGCATCGACGATGCATGTCGCCAGGCCCCCCTGTGCAGGCCACCTACTGGACACCCTCGCCCCCGGCCTTCTGGCCTATAAAAAGCCCCGCCGAGCACACGAGTGAACTCACCCCACTCCCAGCGAGCTCCCAGACATCTTCTCTTCCCCCAGTTCTCTCCCGTTCGACGTAGCCAGCTCCGCCGGCGAGCTACTAGACGCGGGCGGCGCCACCGCGTTCGGCCTCCGTTGGGCAAGCGGACGCCGGGAACTGGAGGAGGAGTGCCGCAGGAACCTTTTCCGCCCCGCGCCGTCAAGCTCTGCTTCCCCTTCGCGCCTCGCCGTCGCCGTCGTCTTCGTCTCTGCGCAGGTGAGCTCCCTCCCTCGCCGTCGAACACGACGCAGACGCGCCGTTGGATTAGAATCCAACGGCAGCGTACCGGTTCGGTGCGTTAAGTGAGCTGACACGTAGGCCCCACCTGTCAGGTTTGATTTTGAACGTTTCCCGCCCCGGGCGAAGCGGTACTGGGCCGGCCCATTCGGGTTTCTGCTGAAATCGGCCCAGCTCAGTTTAATTCGGTCCGAAACGTTTTTATTTATTTTCCCGCTCATTTCAAATATGTTTCAGATATGATTTTCAAACTTTAATTCCAAGAGATTTAGAAATCCGTTTTTAGCAAATAAAAATGCATTGGAAAGCTTAGGAGATTATCTAGCCTCTGAAACTAGTTAGAATCCAATTTGAGTTAGGGATTTAATTCAATAAGAATACTTTGACCATAGCCCTATTAATCTTAGGAAAATTCTAGAAAATTATTTAAAACTCCAAAAATCTTGAAACTTGGTGTATTAGCTCACTAGTTAACTTGTCTACTGTTTAGCTCAACCTTAATTAACTAAAACCTTGTTAGTGCTAGCAATTAAACTCTAATCCAATCCTAGTATGTAGCATAAAATGATAGATCTCTAATATACACTTAGATTAGTTTTTCCCCCAATACCAATTCACTTAATCAATCCCTCCCCACTTGAACTAGTCCTAATACCCTTAGTTTAATACCAATGCTTAGAAAGTAAACAACTTATGGCACATGGTAGAAAATCTAACTTACACACTTGATGAACACTTGGAAGAAACCTTGCAACCCAACTCAATAAAATCCAACATGAAGGCTATGGTTTGAAAACAAGTATGTGTGCTTGGAGTGTTGTTAGCATTAGGTAGTGATTGTGTGCCTTGTGTTTATTCGTTATTAGACGCTAGTGTTGCTGAGGAGGATATTGAGGGGGAATTTTATCAAGAAGAAGAAGACTACCCCGGACACTTTGCCAACCAAGGCAAGCCATCTTTTGAATCATACTCCCAATGCCTAATCTTACTATTGCATTCTACTTGTTTTAAGTAAATTGCATGATTGAATTGCTAGAGTAGAATGATAGATGTGTAGTGATATCTTGCTTAGCAAGAGCATCAAGCTGAGTTTATCCAACCCTATTTAGTGGTATCATTACTCAAGGTAGTTGCTTAGTCGCTAATAAAATTGAGGCCATCTCTAAGTGGAACCCTATTTGAAATGGGTAACTTGAACTTGACAACTTGAGTTGGAGATTTCTCCTACATGATGGTTTTATGAAGGAAAATAATCTTGACTAAGAACTATGGAATGTATTTGCTAAACGATAATAAGTGATGTACCATGTGAGCCAACCATTACCGTACGACCACACTACCCCTAAATGGGAAGGGGCTTAGTCCGTAGCTTGTTCACCCTAGTATGGGAGGCCTTGTATCATCCTTTATAGAAGTGCACCGTGCGCGGGTACTTCCGAACCGGGTGGAAATTTCCATTCATACAGCATCTTGTAGCGGGCAAAACTAGAGACACCGGAACGGAGATGTCCATGTCTCGGGCTCTAGGAAAGGATCCTATACTAGAGTGAGCAAGTGAAAGAGTTTGTTTGATTATCTGAACCTCGCATACTTTGTGTATGACAATCCGTGGATTTCTCCCGGCAGATGTATCGAATCTTGTGGGTAAAGTGTACCCCTCTGCAGAGGTTTCAAAACTATTCAAATAGCCGCGTCCGCGGTCATGGACAGTTGGCAAGCTGTACTTGACTTTTGTTAAGAATATGAACAACTGAAGGTGAACTTGGTGAATGACTTGACTTGATATTGATGTTGACACACTTGAAGTTCCTCTTAGTTTGAACTTAGAGAATTAAATCTCCTTCTCTACCAATGAACATTCTTGGGAAACAAAACTAGCTTTTGCAAATAAACTTAGTGCTTAGTCCACCATATCAACCTTGCATATCTACTTCATCATTTTTGTTTAGAAGATGGTTTGCGAGTGCATCCAATGTACTCATGGCTATGTCCCTGGCTATCAACTTGGCCAGACTATGAAGAAGAGTATCCGGAGGAAGGTTATGAAGAAGAGTATCAGAACTAAGATCGTCTCCTGAGTCGCCATTGCCTGTAGGGTGAAGGCATGGACCCGAAGATGTTATTTCCGCTGCTATATTGTGTTGTAATATGAACCTGGTCACTATGACCATTGTATTTGAACTCTTCGTATTGTAATGTCTATGGAACTGGTTACCAACTACGTTATGTGTATCACAACAATGATTCTGGGATTGTGGTGGAATGCATAACGGGCACTTCGAATTTGTTATAAATTCGTGGGTGTTACAAGTTGGTATCAGAGTCTAGGCTGACCATAGGAGACCTTAGTTAGAATGGGCGTTAAATGAAACCTTTATAAAAGCAAAGAGATAAGTAATGGTTTAAAATTGCTTAGTCTTTCCCTCTCTATTTACAAAGCTTTGTACATACTTCAGTTTTTGCGTACTTAAAATTTTGCACACTTGAGTTGGTCACTAACTTAATCTAATCTAAAATTTTGTAGATGGCCCCGGTGTTCACTGAGCAGTACCAGTTGGGCCATGGTGGTAGCCTTTGTTTCGAGCACGACCTCACCACCCTGACCTTGTTCCTGGATCGTCTGTATCCGGAGTTCAAGGGAGCCGTGCTCAATGAGCACCCGGATGGAGAGCTACGGTGGCTTATCAGGGCGAGTTGCCGTGGCAAGAAGGAAGATCTAAGTTCTCCAAGGATCAAGTTTGAGCTTGTGGAGAACACTTGGGCCGATGGTTTGGTCCGAGGTATGCAGGAGATGCATGCCCGCTTGTGCGGACTGCATGTGGAGGAGGTCCAAGGGGAGCGCTTTAGGAACTTTGCTCGGCGTGATGCAGATGGGCGTCCCGCAAACATGCCAGGGCAAAATGAGCCGAGTACCTATATCGATCACATGGACTTCTTGCTGTACTCCACTCAGCAGGAGGCAGATTGTGCCCATACCAAGGCCAACCTTGAGCACTTCGCACTTGTGGAGGCGAGGAGCACCATCAGGATCCTTGCTAGGGATCGCAAGAGCCTTCGCCGCCAGCGCGATGAGAGGGATCAGACCATTGAAGAGTTGAAGGCCAATGTGGCTGAGCTGACTGAGTACATTGAGGATCTAGAGAGCCAACTTGGTGAGGAGGAAGGCATTGACCTCCGCAAGGAGGATAATGCCCTCATTAGTGACGAGGATGACTTCATGGAGGACCTTGATGATCAGGAGAATGATGAGGATGCTGGATTCATTGAGGATGATGAGGAGGAAGACCCCGAGGAGCCCGAGGTTTAGATTTGGAGATCCCCGTGTTATCTAGTTATGAGTTTACCTTAAGTCACTTCGTGTAGGTGTGAGTTGTATCCCCCTCTCTAGTAGACGAGTCGCAATGGTTTGATGTAAACCATTTGTAGTGTGTGAACTCGTATGTATGGTATGTTTGATGGTTGTTGAATGAAATATGAATTTGGCCCTTAAGGCCTTAGTAAGACAAAAATTGCATCATCCATGTTACATTTAAATCTTACTAATTAGTTGTTCCATCTTGTCTTACACACATTATCTTCAGATGCCGCGAGTACCCCCACCCCCGAACCCGGAAGTGGCACAACTGCTAAGGTTGATCATGGAAGACCGGGAAGTAGCCCGAGCTGAGCGCCAAGCTAACTTGGCCACTCTTCAGCAGCTAACCCAGATGGCAATGAACCACAACAATGGAAATGGAAATGGCCATGGTGAAGGAGAAAACAATGGCCATGGTGATCACCGATCCAAGTTAAGGAGTTTCCAAAATACCAACCCACCTATGTTCACTAAGTCTGAAGAACCCTTAGATGCTGATGACTGGCTTCGCACTATGGAGAACAATTTGGCAGTCGCCGAAGTTGGCGAAAATGAGAAGGTCTTGTACACCACCCACTATCTTGCTGGAGCCGCAAGAGCTTGCTGGGATAGCACCCGTGCAATGCAAGCCCAAGGGTACGTGATGCCTTGGGAGGAATTCAAGAGCAAGTTCAGCAAAGCCCATGTTCCTTTGGGATTAGTTAAAAGGATGAGAGATGAGTTCAGAAATCTGAAGCAAGGTTCCCTATCTGTGGTTGACTAGCATGACAAGTTCCTTACCTTGTCTAGGTATGCCCCAGATGACACCAACACCCATGAGAAGAAGCAAGAAAGGTTCCTGAATGGACTTCATGATGAGATGCAATGTGTCTTGGTCAGCATTCCCTTTGCAGACCTGGAGTCATTGGTTGACTCTGCCATTCAGATGGAAGGCAAACTCAAGCAAGCTATAGAGAACCGCAAGCGCCGTATGATGTACCAAGGCAACTCAAGCAACTCGCAGAAGCCAAGGGGAAATCCACCTATGGGTTTTGCCCCTAGACCTATGAGGCCATCTGCACCTGCTCCACGTCCCAACTTTCCCAGCCGTCCGACCGGCAACAACTTCAGCCATGCACCTCCAAGACCTAATGGCAACAACTTCAACCCCAATACTTCAAGGCCGAATGGCGCGCCTGCGCTGCCCAAGTCTGGTGACAAGTCTGGTGTTACCTGTTATGAGTGCGGAATCAAGGGGCACTACTCCAATGAATGCCCTAAGAAGCTGAATGATGCATCCAAGACTACCGCTCCTGCTCAGCAACATCGCCATGTTGGAAATGGCAAGAATTATCCACCACGAAACCAGCCTCACCCTCGAGGCCGTCTGAATCACATGAATGTTGAAGAAGCTCAGGAAGCCACCGACGTTGTGCTTGGTATGTTCCCTGTTAATTCAGTTCCTGCAAGAGTTCTGTTTGATTCTGGAGCTTCACATTCATTTGTTACTCAGTTATTCGTTGATAAAAGTGGACTTCAACAAACACCCCTGAAAAATACCATGTCTATGCAAATACCTGGGTCAATAACAAAGGCTAGTTGGACCTGCTTGGCAGTGCCCATAGAAATCCATGGGATATCATTCTTAGCCTGTTTGATTGTGTTAGGAACCAAGGGATTGGAAGTAGTCTTAGGTATGGATTGGATGTCTCAACATCAAGGAATTATAGATTGTGCCAAAAAGACCATCACTATGAGGAGTAGCAATGGAATTGTAGTAAAGCATGTGTCAGTTAAACCACCCCAAATCACCAGATGTCATAAGAGTATCTCAGGGCCAACGCTGGAGCAAGTTCCCATCGTCTGTGAATACCCGGATGTTTTTCCCGATGAGCTACCCGGAATGCCACCGGATCGGGATATTGAGTTTATCATTGAGCTTATCCCCGGAACTGGATCCATAGCCCAACGACCCTATCGTATGAACCCAGCTGAACTAGTGGAGTTAAAGAAGCAATTGGATGACCTTTTGAGTAAGGGATTGATTCAGCCAAGTTCTTCTGCTTGGAGATCACCCGTCTTGGTTGTAGATAAAAGTGATGGTTCCAGCCGACTGTGCACTGATTACCGCAAGCTAAATGATGTGACCATCAAGAATAAGTACCCTCTCCCTAAGATTGATGATCTGTTTGACCAATTAACCGGAGCTCAAGTCTTCTCGAAGATAGACCTTAGAACTGGGTACCATCAACTAAAGATCCGTGCAACTGATATACCTAAAACAGCCTTCACTACCCGATACAGATTGTATGAGTACACCGTAATGTCCTTTGGATTAACCAATGCCCCTGCCTATTTCATGAATCTAATGAATAAGGTTTTCATGGAGTTCTTGGATAAGTTTGTGGTTGTCTTCATTGATGACATTCTTATTTACTCCAAGTCTGAAGAAGAGCATGCAACCCATCTGAGATTAATCTTAGAGACTCTGAGAGAGCATCAGCTATATGCCAAGTTTAGTAAGTGTGAGTTTTGGTTGAAGGAAGTTGGATTCTTAGGCCATGTATTGTCAGCTGGAGGAGTTTTAGTGGACCCAAAGAAGATCAAATCAGTCATGGAATGGGAAGCCCCTACCACTCAAACTGAAGTTAGAGGTTTTCTCGGATTAGCAGGATATTACCGCAAATTTGTTGAGGGATTTTCAAGTATTGCCAGACCCATGACCCAATTATTGAAGAAGGACAAGAAGTTTGAATGGACCCCTAAGTGTGAAGAGAGTTTTCAAGAGCTCAAGAAGCGATTAGTAACTGCCCCCGTCCTAACCATGCCCGATATCACCAAGAACTTTGATGTCTATTGCGACGCCTCCAAACTTGGACTTGGTTGTGTGTTAATGCAAGAAGGTAAGGTCATAGCTTACCTCTCCAGGCAGCTTCGACCTCATGAAGAAAACTATCCAACCCATGATCTGGAGTTAGCTGCCATAGTTCTAGCTTTGAAGACTTGGAGGCATTATCTTATGGGCAACCGTTGCGAGATCTACACTGATCACAAGAGTTTGAAGTATATTTTTACCCAGAAGGAGTTGAACATGAGGCAAAGAAGATGGATAGAGTTGATCAAGGATTATGATCTGGAAATTCATTATCACCCCGGTAAGGCCAATGTAGTGGCCGATGCATTAAGTAGGAAGCCATGCACCTTGAATATGATGATCAAGGAGGAGCAACCCATGTTGCACCAAGAGTTTGAAAAATTTGGATTGGAACTAGTCAGTCAGGGATTCTTAGCCAACCTTGAGTTTCAACCCACCTTGATGAGCCAAATCAAAGAAGCCCAGAAGGGAAATGAGAGTATTGACGGAATTAAGCGCAGAATTAGTTCCGTCAAGGTGCCAGGATTTGAAGAAGATGATCAAGGAGTTCTTTGGTATAAAGGACATATTTGTGTGCCTGCGAACTCAGAATTGAAGGAAATTATTATGAAGGAAGCCCATGAGACACCTTACTCCATCCACCCCGGTGGAACCAAGATGTATCAAGATTTAAAGGAACAGTTTTGGTGGCATGGGATGAAGCGTGAGATTGCATTGTTCATATCCAAGTGTGACATTTGTCAAAGAGTCAAGGCTGAACATCAACGTCCTGCGGGATTGCTGCAACCTTTGCAAGTTCCGGAATGGAAGTGGGAATCTGTTCGAATGGATTTCATCACTGGATTTCCAAGGTCTAGCCGCGGAAATGACTCTATCTGGGTCATTGTGGATAGACTGACCAAAGTTGCCCACTTTATTCCTGTCAAGACCACTTATACCTCAGGACAGCTGGCAGATCTTTACCTATCCAAAATTGTTAGTTTGCATGGAGTCCCTAAAACCATAGTTTCCGATCGAGGAACCCAATTCACCTCGAGATTTTGGAGAAGTTTGCACCAAGCCTTGGGAACCAAATTAGCCTTTAGCATAGCTTACCACCCTCAGACTGATGGACAGACTGAAAGAGTAAATCAGATACTTGAAGATATGTTGAGAGCCTGTGTGCTAGCCTATGGAGCTCAGTGGGAAGATTGTCTGCCTTTCGCGGAGTTTTCCTACAACAACAGTTATCAAGCCAGTTTGCAAATGGCCCCATTTGAAGCTTTATATGGAAGAAAGTGCCGTACCCCTTTGAATTGGTCTGAAACCGGAGACAGTAAGATATTTGGACCGGACATTCTGCAAGAAGCTGAAGAGAAGGTTCGCATGATTCGTGATTACCTCAAGGCAGCCCAGTCTAGACAGAAGAGTTATGCCGACAAGAGACGTAGAGAACTGACCTTCAAGATTGGAGATTTTGTTTATCTTAGAGTATCACCCCTCAAGGGAATGCAGAGATTCCAAGTGAAAGGAAAGCTTGCACCAAGGTATATTGGACCCTTCAAGATACTAGGCCGCCAAGGAGAAGTGTCTTATCAGTTGGAAAGGCCCCCTGAATTGTCTGAAGTGCATGATGTTTTTCACGTATCTTTGCTTCGGAAATGTCTTGAAGTTCCGGAGAAGCCAGAAATCTTCAAGAATATCGATCACCGTTCTGTGGACATCAACAAGGATTTGACCTATCGTGAAGTGCCTATCCATATCCTCGAGGAAGCATATCGAACCACTCGAACCCGAAGCATCAAGTTTCTGAAAGTTCAGTGGAGCAATCACACCGAAGATGAAGCCACTTGGGAACGAGAAGATTACCTTCAGAAAGAATTTCCCAATCTTTTTAGTTCTTAATTAGTGAATCTCGAGGACGAGATTCTTTTTAAGGGGGGAAGATTGTAACAACTCAAAAATTTGTAATCCACCTCCTATTAATTAAAGTGCCAAATTTTGGACCAAGATAAAACTTTTTCCTTCATATTGCATGTTTGCATGAAATTCTATTATATGTCTTTTATGATTTCATGTGTGCTATGAATGGTTGTGAAATACTTAGTTGATTCAAACTTAACCAACAGAAGTATTAGAGCAGAACTATAAGAGCTAAAGAAACCAGAAACAAAAGAAATAAAGAAAAAGAGAAGAAAGGTTTGATCTAGAAATTATTATTGACTACCCTACTTTGGACCCTTAGATTAAGCAATATGTAACCCAACTAAAGGTGTGGTCAGTTAGTTGAGCTTGACCAGGCTGCATACTAACTTGACCAAGAAGTGTCAAACCAAAATTTAAATCAGAACCTAACTCAAACATCAGCCAAAGTTTGAATCTGATTCAGCAACCAAACCCTATTTTCAAACTCAAATTTTTGCAAAACATGATATTTCTTCAGGACAAAAATAGTTTTGGGATCCTGGTTTAATATGTTGACAACCCAAAGTGAAACTTTTCAAAAATTCGAATTTTGAATTCTTGCGGGCATTGTGTCGAGCACCTGGTGGGCAAAAATCCGGAAAAATCGATTTCACTATGACCAACGCTGTTCACCTTCGCTCGAACCCTGTAGCCATGCCTGGGCAGTCCCCTTGGTCGAGCCCAGCCCCCACTGCCCCGACCCAGGCCGTGCGACATGGAAGGAGAAGGAAGAAGCCGCCCAGACCCCCCCTCTCTATCCCTCTTCTCTCTGCACGATGCCGACCGTCGTGGTCTCGCCACCGCCTACCCACAGTGCTCCGACGCCGCGACCAAAACCCTCCAGCACGCCCCCAAGGCCGCCGTGCCCGGCATCGACGATGCACGTCGCCAGGCCCCCCTGCGCAGGCCACCTACTGGACACCCTCGCCCCTGGCCTTCTGGCCTATAAAAAGCCCCGCCGAGCACACGAGTGAACTCACCCCACTCCCAGCGAGCTCCCAGACATCTTCTCTTCCCCCAGTTCTCTCCCGTTCGACGTAGCCAGCTCCGCCGGCGAGCTACTGGACGTGGGCGGCGCCACCGCGTTCGGCCTCCGTTGGGCAAGCGAACGCCGGGAACTGGAGGAGGAGTGCCGCAGGAACCTTTTCCGCCCCACGCCGTCAAGCTCTGCTTCCCCTTCGCGCCTCGCTGTCGCCGTCGTCTTCCTCTCTGCGCAGGTGAGCTCCCTCCCTCGCCGTCGAACACGACGCAGACGCGCCGTTGGATTAGAATCCAATGGCAGCGTACCGGTTCGGTGCGTTAAGTGAGCTGACACGTAGGGCCCACCTGTCAGGTTTGATTTCGAACGTTTCCCACCCCGGGCGAAGCGGTACTGGGTCGGCCCGTTCGGGTTTCTACTGAAATCAGCCCAGCTCAGTTTAATTCGGTCCGAAACGTTTTTATTTATTTTCCCGCTCATTTCAAATATGTTTCAGATATGATTTTCAAACTTTAATTCCAAGAGATTTAGAAATCCGTTTTTAGCAAATAAAAATGCATTGGAAAGCTTAGGAGATTATCTAGCCTCTGAAACTAGTTAGAATCCAATTTGAGTTAGGGATTTAATTCAATAAGAATACTTTGACCATAGCCCTATTAATCTTAGGAAAACTCTAGAAAATTGTTTAAAACTCCAAAAATCTTGAAACTTGGTGTATTAGCTCACTAGTTAACTTGTCTACTGTTTAGCTCAACCTTAATTAACTAAAACCTTGTTAGTGCTAGCAATTAAACTCTAATCCAATCCTAGTATGTAGCATAAAATGATAGATTTCTAATATACACTTAGATTAGTTTTCCCCCCAATACCAATTCACTTAATCAATCCCTCCCCACTTGAACTAGTCCTAATACACTTAGTTTAATACCAACGCTTAGAAAGTAAACAACTTATGGCACATGGTAGAAAATCTAACTTACACACTTGATGAACACTTGGAAGAAACCTTGCAACCCAACTCAATAAAATCCAACATGAAGGCTATGGTTTGAAAACAAGTATGTGTGCTTGGAGTGTTGTTAGCATTAGGTAGTGATTGTGTGCCTTGTGTTTATTCGTTATTAGACGCTAGTGTTGCTGAGGAGGATATTAAGGGGGAATTTTATCAAGAAGAAGAAGACTACCCCGGACACTTTGCCAACCAAGGCAAGCCATCTTTTGAATCATACTCCCAATGCCTAGTCTTACTATTGCATTCTACTTGTTTTAAGTAAATTGCATGATTGAATTGCTAGAGTAGAATGATAGATGTGTAGTGATATCTTGCTTAGCAAGAGCATCAAGCTGAGTTTATCCAACCCTATTTAGTGGTATCATTACTCAAGGTAGTTGCTTAGTTGCTAATAAAATTGAGGCCATCTCTAAGTGGAACCCTATTTGAAATGGGTAACTTGAACTTGACAACTTGAGTTGGAGATTTCTCCTACATGATGGTTTTATGAAGGAAAATAATCTTGACTAAGAACTATGGAATGTATTTGCTAAACGATAATAAGTGATGTACCATGTGAGCCAACCATTACCGTACGACCACACTACCCCTAAATGGGAAGGGGCTTAGTCTGTAGCTTGTTCACCCTAGTATGGGAGGCCTTGTATCATCCTTTATAGAAGTGCACCGTATGCGGGTACTTCCGAACCGGGTGGAAATTTCCATTCATACAGCATCCTGTAGCGGGCAAAACTAGAGACGCCGGAACGGAGATGTCCGTGTCTCGGGCTCTAGGAAAGGATCCTATACTAGAGTGAGCAAGTGAAAGAGTTTGTTTGATTATCTGAACCTCGCATACTTTGTGTATGACGATCCGTGGATTTCTCCTGGCAGATGTATCGAATCTTGTGGGTAAAGTGTACCCCTCTGCAGAGGTTTCAAAACTATTCGAATAGCCGCGTCCGCGGTCATGGACAGTTGGCAAGCTCTACTTGACTTTTGTCAAGAATATGAACAACTGAAGGTGAACTTGGTGAATGACTTGACTTGATATTGATGTTGACACACTTGAAGTTCCTCTTAGTTTAAACTTAGAGAATTAAATCTCCTTCTCTACCAATGAACATTCTTGGGAAACAAAACTAGCTTTTGCAAATAAACTTAGTGCTTAGTCCACCATATCAACCTTGCATATCTACTTCATCATTTTTGTTTAGAAGATGGTTTGTGAGTGCATCCAATGTACTCATGGCTGTGTCCCTGGCTATCAACTTGGCCAGACTATGAAGAAGAGTATCCGGAGGAAGGTTATGAAGAAGAGTATCAGAACTAAGATCGTCTCCTGAGTCGCCATTGCCTGTAGGGTGAAGGCATGGACCCGAAGACGTTATTTCCGCTGCTATATTGTGTTGTAATATGAACCTGGTCACTATGACCATTGTATTTGAACTCTTCGTATTGTAATGTCTATGGAACTGGTTACCAACTACGTTATGTGTATCACAACAATGATTCTGGGATTGTGGTGGAATGCATAATAGGCACTTCGAATTTGTTATAAATTCGTGGGTGTTACAAGGATTTTTGATTCAGTTGGTCCTCATCTAACCCCATGGTTCATTATAAAATCTACAATAAATCTGTGGACTTGCCCTTTGATGTTTTCTGTACAGCTATTAGAATACCACAGTGGGGATCGAGCAAAAAGATGAGGGAGCGGCCCAGGCCATTGATGGACTTATAGGAGGAGATTTGTCAAGGAAGAAGTTTCTCAGGAGAGTTTGGTAAAATTCAAAATATTAATTTCCCATCTATTCGATATTTTGCCTACTTTATTACCAAGTGTGTTCTTGCTAGGAAGACTGCAAGCAAGTTATCCTCCTATGATCTAGCTTTTATGGCTGCTGCTTTGAGATGTGATAGGACTTATAATTTAGGTGCTTTGATAGCTTTCCGTCTTGCTGCTAACTGTGAGAAAGGGGGAGTTTGTGGAGGTCTTATTGCTTCTCGATTATTGGCCTTGCATAATGTAGTGCCTCATGTTTTAGACCTTCAATTCCCCATAGAGAGGCTTGATTTTAATTCTATGTGACATCATAAGTTTGTTTCTTCTCATGCTTCTTTGGACAACTTGTTATTTGAGATAACCCTTTTTAAGGAATCAGCCTAGAAAGTAGTTAAGACTGATCGATCAGTCCATTTGCCTGCACCTCTTTTGTTTAACCTTGATCGCAGGAATGGATGGTCACTTACGAGGATGAGCTTGACGCGTACATGGTGGAGCACCCTCAGCACACGCATGAGGATGGGGAGGCGACCGAAGAGTCGGTCCAGCCCTCCAACACTTGGGAGTTTTCGTACTAGCAGTCCTATTATGATTATGCACCATCTGCCAGCTTGGGACGACTACCAGCATTGGGATTGATCTCCACTTAGGCCAAAAGCCTAAGCTTGGGGGGAGGTACGCCGATGATTCACTCATCTACATATCATATTTTGTCGGTACTTTGTATATCCATGTTTTGCTTTCTTTCTTTTCTTTATTTCTCTTGTTTTTATTTCCACTTTCGAAAACACAAAAAGACCAAAAATATTTCCGTTGTTTCTCTTTGTTTGCCTTTTTAGTTCTCTAGCTTTGGTTTGTGTTGTTTCTTATTTTTGGTTTGGTATTCGAAAAATCCAAAAAGATTTTGCTTTGTTTGCTGTTTCCTTCTGTTCTTGTTGCAAAATTTGAAAACCCAAAAATATTTGTTGCTTTTCTTTAGTTTTGTAAAGTTTATTGCAGAGTTCAGTCTCCCGTGACTCCATTGGAGCTTGGTTATCACTTCATATTATTCAAGCCACACAAGTGAAAGGCAATAATGAGGATATATGCGACTCGAGATGTGGTAAGAGGCTGGTATGAATTCTATTTGTTTTCATTTTTGTACATATACTCATCTATGTGGACGTGCTTAGCCTGTTCATGTAAGGTATATGTTATCTAATGGATGCTTTGTAGTTCTTGCTCTCATATGATTAGTTTCAATTTACTAATAGTTTGTAGCATGTCATGTAGATGTTTGCTTGCATTGTTTTATTCATAAGACGGTATGACATTGTGGTAGCCTCGAAGATTTACCTTGCCTCAGAGCTCTTGTATCGTTTTTATGCCTATATTAATTTTGTTTTGTCGCAAGCATGATTATGACAGTTATTGCTCTCTCGATTTGTCGCTTCCTAGTCTTTTGCTAGCCTTCACTTGTACTGAGAGCAAATACTTCTTGTGCATCCAACTCCTGAAAACCAAGTAACCCCAAAGAGTCCACTATAAATTCCTATGCATGGTATTTCAAAGCCATTCCAAGTAAATTTTCATGTGCTACCTTTCAAGACCTTCAAATACTTCTCATTTTGTGCCACTGTTTTTAGCTCATGAGGACTTAGTGGTCAGAATTGCTATCTTCCATATTAAATTAAGTACCCCTCGACTTGCATGCTTCATCTACTCATCATTAATTTTGCAAGGGAGCTGGTCAGACCATTGTAATCTAAATCTAAAAAAGAGAAAAAAGGCACTCCTCCGTGGTATGTGAAAGTTGGTGGGCACCCGATGGAATCCGTTAGCCATGGTTTGAGAAAGGAAAAAGTGGGAAGGAGTGCCAAAGCTTTATAAAAGAGCACCAGTGTGCCAAATTTTCAAAGAACTTGGAACCGCTCTCACTTGTTTAGTATGGAAGATAGCAAGAACGCATTGCTAGTCGTTGACATGAAACAACCACCTCTCAAAGCAAATTTTTACCTTTGTTTTACAAATGGAAAGCTCTAGCACATGTTAAATCACTGCTTCCCTCTACGAAGGGCCTTTATTTTACTTTTATGTTGAGTCTTCATTTTCTAACTTCAAGCACTTTCTTGAGAGCATAACTGTCATTTTTAGTGTAATGTGCTTGTCCTAGAACACGGTTAATTGTGGTATAACTTTGATGCTTTTATCTTTGATATTCTTACTTCTAGTCTTCCCTTGAACTTCAGAGGTGCCTCAGCATTTATGTTTTGCTCCACAAATAAAGGCAAGCGGGATACCACTCTTTCATATCTTATTATGAGCATTACAATCTTGTAGCTTCTTATGTTTCATGTTACTTGTTATTTGTGCATTTGGCACTCTTTCATAGCTTGCTTGACTATGAGATAACATTAGTTGCATATTTATTATTATGAATTGCCTGAGTACTTGATCATATAGTGAGAATATATACATCTTATGAAGCAAATGTGTTCATGAAAGTTTCTTTTATCGCACTCAGTTGTTAACTGAATTGCTTGAGGACAAGCAATAAGCTAAGCTTGGGGGAGTTGATACGTCAAAAATGTATCTACTTTCCCGAACACTTTTGTTGTTGTTTCTCCTCTAATTTGTGTGTTTTGAATACAACTAACTCGGACTAACGCTTTTTTCAGCAGAATTGCCTTGGTGTCTTGTTTTTGTGTAGAAATCCAACTTTCAGGAAAAATCCTGGAAAATACTGCAAAAATCCTATTTTACCAGAAGACCCACAAAGCCAGAATACGAGACAAAGAGGGGCTGGGAGGCCACCACACCCCTGGTGGCGCAGCCCAAGCCTGGCCGCGCCAAGGTGTGGTGAGGCCGCCCCAGCCGTCTCCTCGAGCCCTCCTTTCGCCTAAAAATACCCTTTGACCTGAAACTATTGGGGGTTTGGTGTTCTTCCCAGATAGAGTTCCATTGCACCGCCACCATCAGAAACCGCAATTCGGAACCAGAAACTCCGTTCTGGCACCCTGCCGGGACGAGGATTTGGAGGAGATCTTCATCATCATCATCACCGACGTCTCTCCATCAACCATCCATGACTCCCCCATCCATGTGTGAGTAATTCCCGCTGTAGGCGAAGGGGATGGTAGGGATTGGATGAGATCATTCATGTAATTTTCTATGAGATTGTTAGGACATGGTGCCTAGTATCTATTGTTAGTGCTTATGACATTGTTGCAACTTGTTGTTCTTAATGCTTGTCACTTTGGGCCTGAGTGCCATGATCTCAGATCTGAACTTGTTATTGTTTTATGATGATACTTGTTGTTTATGGTCTTACCTGTAAGTTGTATACACATATCGTTGTCTGGAACCCGAGGCCCCAAAGTGACAACAATGGGGATAACCAGAGGGGATGGCTGTGATGTGAGGATCACATGTGTTCACCGAGTGTTAATGCTTTGCTCTGGTACTTTATTAAAAGGAGTACCTTAATTACCAGTAGATTCCCTTGAGGCCCTACTGCAAACAGGCTGGTAGGACAGAAGATGTCATGCAAGTTTCTCATTGCGAGCACGTACGACTATATACGGAACACATGCCTATGGTTGTTTAGTACTAGGAAGCTTTATCATTATTTATCTACAATTTCCCATGTCTTGATTATTACACGAATTATCTTATCCATGCAACGCCCGTTCATCCATCCCTCTGCCTACAGTATTTTATCCTACTGTTTACTATTGCTACTATTCTCGTCTTTACTTTATTATTATTGTTACTATTTTACTACTGTCACCACTATAAAACTGTTGCTACTGATAAACCGCTGCAAGCAAGTCTGTTTCCAGGTGTAGCTAAATTGACAACTCATCTTTTAAGGCTTATAAATATCCTTTGGCCCCCCTTGTGTCGAATCAATAAATTTGGGTTTTACTTCCCTCGAAGACTGTTGTGGTCCCCTATACTTGTGGGTCATCATTCCTCAGGAATGTTTGGTAATCATACACAACCAGCTTGTCCTTTGCTCTAGAAAGGATTGGGCCACTTGCAGCAATTATTATTATTGTCTTTTATTTACTCATACTTTATTTATCTGCATTACCAAATACCCCTGAAAACCCATTTGCTAGTATTACAGTGAATCCTTGATCAAAACTACTTGTCAATACCTTCTGCTCCTCGTTGGGTTCGACACTCTTATTTATTGAAAGTACTACGATACACCCCCTATACTTGTGGGTCATCAAGACTATTTTCTGACGCTGTTGCCGGGGAGTGAAGCGCTATTGAAGAGTGGAATTGGTAAAGGTAACTTTCGCTGTGAGTATTCTTTTTATTTCTGTCTTTTATTTTATTTTGCTATGGAGAAGTCTCCATTTGGTTCCCTATTTGGGAACACTACTGCCTCTATTACGGTAGTGGATGAACCACCGCCTGCTCAATTAGATCCTTTTAAAATACCTATGAAAATTGTTGAACGTGTTATGAATAATTGCTATTTAGGAGATGGAACTATCCATCTGGGTGATCATTTACTCTTTATACATGAGTTATGCGAGTTGTTCAAGTGTGCAGGTATTTCATCAAGCCAGGATAAGAGAAAGCTATTATCTTTATCACTGAAGGGCAGAGCTGCGGAATGGTATAGGCTGCTAAAGGATGGTCCATCTATTGGCTGGGAGGAAACTATACCTCTCTTTTATTCTAAATTCTATCCTCCAAGTGAGATTCATAAAGATCAGAATCAAATATATAATTTTTGGCCTCATGATGGAGAGAGTATTGCCCAAGCGTGGGGGAGACTGAATTCACTAATGCTCAAATGCCCCATTCATGAGCTCCCCAGTAATATTGTTATTAATAACTTTTATGCAAGGATTTCTCTTCATGACAAGGATTTATTGGATGCGTCTTGCTCTGGATAATTTACATGTATGAAAGAAGAAGCTAAATGAAATCTTCTTGACCATATTCAGGAAAATACTGAAGGATGGGAGAATGACAAAGGTAGAAAGTCAGGTATAAATTATGATTATGAATGCATTAAAGCTTTTATGGGAACCGATGACTTTCATAATATTAGCGCTATTTATGGTCTTGATTCTCAAATACTTGCTAACTATTTTAAGGCTTTCGCCTCTTATCTTGATGTTCCAAAGAAGAATTGGAACAAGTACCATGCGCCTTATAAAGATATTACTAGTTGTGTACCTGCTAGAATTATTGAAGTTTGTACTGTTGATCACATTTTGACTGAGCCTTATTTTGAGAAAACGCCTTTCCCTGCTAAGGTAAAGGATCATTCTATGTTAACTAGTGTGCTTAATAAAAGTGCAAAGAAAGCTTTAGAACCTGATGAGAAAATAACTGTTAAGTCTCCTGTGGCTATAGTGAAGGACCTTGTTACTAAAAAAGTAGAAGATGGACATATTATCTTTTGTGAAGATGCTTGTAATATTGTTTCACATCCTAGTAGAGCTAGGAAAACAAGTGTTCCCGTGCTTTCTGTCAGGATTGGTGATCATTGCTATTATGGTTTATGCGATATTGGTGCAAGTTCAAGTGCTATTCCATATGAGCTTTACAAAGAAATCATGCATGAAATTGGTTCTTGCAAACTGGAAGATATTGATGTGGTTATTTAGCTTGCTAACAGAGAGACTATCTTTCCAATTGGTATTGTTAGAGATGTGGAAGTTTTATGCGGTAAGACTAAATATCCTGCTGATTTTCTAGTACTTGGTACAGCTGCTAGTAAAACTTGTCCTATTATTTTTGGTAGACCCTTTTTGAATACTTGTGGCGCTGTTATAGATTGTAAGAAGGAGACATTTTTGACTAAGTTTGATGGAGAATCTTATGAGTTTATTTTTTCTCAGTTTACCAAAGCTCCTTATGAAACTGAATTGCCTAATGAAGATTTTAGAGTTGAACAGCTTGCCTCTATTGCTCTTGCTCCTAACAATGCTTTGCAGCAATTTATGGAGGAACATGAAAGTGAGATCTTCAGGGAAGAAAGAAATGAGATTGACGAGATTCTTCTTCATCAGCCAGAGTTGCTTAAACACAATTTACCTGTGGAGGATTTGGGTACCACTTTGCCACCTAAGGAAGATCCTGTTTTTGATTTAAAGCCTTTACCTGATGATCTTAAATATGCTTATATAGATGATAAGAAAATATATCATGTTATTATTAGTTCTAAACTTTCAGGAAAGGGAGAAGAAAGGTTATTAGAAGTATTGAGGAAACACCGAGGAGCCATGGGATATACCCTTGATGATTTAAAAGGGATTTCTCCTACTATATGTCAGCATGTTATTAATATGGAGCCAGATGCAAAATTAGTTGTTGAACATCAATGCCGTTTAATTCCCAAGATGAAGGAATTGACAAGAAATGAGGTATTGAAACTTCTTGACGCTGGTATTATTTATCCTATTGCTGATAGTAGATGGGTTAGTCCTGTGCATTGTGTTCCAAAGAAAGGAGGAATTACTGTTGTGCCCAATGAGAATAACGAGCTTATTCCTCATAGGGTAGTAGTTGGTTATAGGATGTGCATCGATTTTAGAAAGGTCAACAAAGTTACTAAGAAAGATCATTATCCTTTACCGTTTATAGATCAAATGTGTGGGGACCCCGGATTACCCATCCGGAATACCCAATATGCATACAATTCACGATCCCATGATCAGTGTGTCGTGAATCCACATATCCGAGTTGATAATAGAATTACATCATCCATTACAGTACCGAATAATATACTTACAATTGGTCACATGACCAAGTATGATATTGCCACGTAGGGCAAGTCTACAACTAAGCAGCGGATACCAAGCAGCGTTGATGACCCACGTCATGCCTACTACCCTACAGACAACTGACTGGGAGACATTCCTAGTTTGCATCGGCGTTGTCGTTTCCCACCATCATCTTCCTCATAATCGTCTTCCAGGTCTAACCAAGTTAATAGCCAGGGACAAAGCCGTGAGTATATTTTGGAATTGTACTCGCAAACCATCTAAGGAGAGAGTGTGATATGCAGTTTGGCTGTAGCAAGGATATGCTCTAGACTAGTTTGCTTTATTTTGGAAAACTCAATTTTCTGGTGTCGATATAGCATGTCTAGAACCATGTTCTATGACATCTCTATATCCTTATTAAAAACATTTATAAAACAATCTAAACTAATAATACGGCTTAAGGATGCGATGGTCAGAAAACCGTGGTAGGTCAAAAAAACCACCGGTCTATTTTCGTACATCAAATAAATCGGCCCGTCCCGTTTGTCCGTGTGTTCCTGGCTTTGTCCATAGAGTTCATACAAAAAACCACTTAAAAAATCGGCTTGGCAGTCCATCTGTTCCTTTGTCTTTCCTGGCTTACCGCTTAGCGTACGAATCTGGGATCCAATCGGTTGCCTGCTCCTACCAATCCGGCGGCGAGAGCCAGGAGATCTCCGCAGACCCCAGAACTCCCTACTGCCGCATTGATCTGCACAGCCTCTTCCTCTTCCGACGCTTGCCGGGACCGTTGACCGACTAGTGCGGCAGTGCCCCCACGCGCGCAGCTCGCACTGCCTCTCTCTAGCCCCCACTTATTCGCTTGCTTTACCATTGCCCGAGTCCCAGAACTTGCAGCAATGGCACGCATGTACAATAGCTCTCTCCTAGAAATACCGGTCAAATCAAGACGATGGTGAGTCAAATCCCAGTCCTAGACGCCACCGCTTCTCCTCTAAATTTTTGATTTAATCAAGAATCATTCATGGTGAGGGCACTGGCCAGCGCATGCTGCATCCCCAGTCTTGGCTGAGGTCTCCTGGTTTCTTGGCCGGATCCCGAGCAAGATGGCTAGGTGTCCTTGACGCGGAAGATCGGCGAGGGGATGCGATGTGATTTGTCGCCGGATCCGCGGGATGCAGGGGAGGGCAGGCGCCGCCGATGCATGATGATGCAGGTACGGGGCAGGGCGCCGCCGGCTTGAGTTTCAGGGGCAGCGCGCACGGCGCATAGGTCAGTCGAAGGTCGCCGGCGCAGGACACAGGTACAGGGAAGGGCACCGCCGGCTCTGGTTGTAGGGGCGGGGCCAGTCGCCAGCTCGGGATGCAGGTACATGGCAGGACACTGCCGGCTCTGGTTGTAGGGGCATGGTAGGGCACCGGCGGCTGTGATGGAGGGGAGGGGTAGGGTCGAGGAGTTGACTTAACATCCAATGGAATGACTAGCCAAAAATGTTTCCACCAGAGGGACAGAGCCTGAATCCAAGTATCAAACACTAGCTGTTTTATTTCTTCTCTTCTATTGTTACAATGTAACTTACTGGCAGATTAAGATTCTGAATATTACAAAACAAAAATATTTCCACCAAAGGGATAGAGGATGGATCCAAGTATCCAATAATAGTTGTTTTATTTCTTCTCCTAACTATTGTTAATATATGATGACTGCCAAACTCTGAGCATTACAGATTATTAACTGAACCTGTAGATTTGTTCCGAAAGAAACTGAAAAAATCGATAATTGCTTATATTTATATATAGAATTTTAACACTTTACTTACACTCAAAATTCTTAAAAAATACATAGCTTAGTTTGCGCATAATGTGAAAATTATGCCACCGGGGAAAATGAAAATATGACACCATAGGAATTTCATAGTCGTTTGAAAAAACGCAACCATATGAGGCTCCATGTGTCATTGATTAACAAGAAAAACCAAGGACTGGTTCAATCTCTCTTGATCGGCAAAATATAGATTCTCTATGAAAGTTAAACCAGATCTTTGTTGACTTTTTCATAATAATTATTTATTATTTGTTGACCCATTGCAACGCACGGGTATTGTGCTAGTTTTAGTAAAATCTCTAGGAAGGGGGAAACCCTTTTTATTTCAAAACCCAGGTCAATCAAACATGACCATCTCCATTCATAAAACCAGGTCAATCACACATGACCATCTCCATTTCCTCAGCAGTACCCTACAAGTACTCCAAACCATACCCGTGCCATGGCAGTACCCTCCGAGTACTCCGTCCGGCACCTTTCTCCATTTTTCTGAAAACACTTTTATAAAACAAAACCCGACAAAGGTTAAGTATGGCCATTCCAACCGTCCATGACCGAGGACTCGGCTATTCGAATAGTTTTGCACTCTGCAGAGGTTGTACACTTTACCCACACCATCCGAATACTCATCATGTGGGCATCATCCCCGCATAGCATCTTATGCCACGACAAGCACCCGATCAGAGCCTTTCGCTTATCTACCTAAGTAAGAGAATCTACCCTATGGAGTATGTACCTCCCCGGCACACCCTGACAGTCTACCTCCACGTTCGAGCATAACTCCAGTGCCAGGTCAGGAGACCCATAGTGTCTTCCGGCCGGATAAATCCCTCACTGGATCCCGATTCACTATTGCCCATTTACTTGCGGCAATCCGGATTCCGGGGTACTGCGTACCATTATATAGTTATGAGACTCCCGTACTAAAATAAACAAACTACGAGCTAAGCCCCGTCCCATACCAGGGTAATGTGGTTGCACGGGTTAATTGGTCTGGCGAACACTTATACACAATGCCCTTTTTCATAAATCCTCCTCCTCCTTTTCTCCATTTTCCAGAACATATTTTCCTGAAAACATTTCAGTGGAATAGAGCACTATTCCAAGGTTTTAGAAATCATTTTTCAAAGTCCCATTTGAGTGTTCCCAACCTAGAGTTTTTGCTCCACCACAAAGTTTTCCAAAGGCTATGATGCTAACCATCACACCACTAATTTTTGGGGAATAAGTAGGTGTCAAGATAGGGGTCATCCATGAGGATGATATCATTTGACTTGCGGAGCCAAGTCGCCAACAATTGCTATTTAGGGCAATAGCAACATAAAATAATGCATTTTCATAAACAGTAATAAATCATGCAATAAGTAAAACTGGGATCAGATAAGCAACAAGTTTAGATGGCTTGCCTTAATAGCTTGTCCCTGGTATTCTTCTTCCTGATACTCAAAGACTTCCCTCTCGTCGGTACACTCGGTGTCTTTCGAATCTAGCGCCGGTAAATATAGCAAATATAAGCATGCAAGCATACAAAGATCACACACACCATAGCAGCAAACAAAATCACACCATTCAAGTATCAGAAACAAACAAAACAATATTCTGAACACTTCCAGGTGATTTCACCCCAATAGCTATTTCTATGGATTTTGGGGGAATTTAATAGAAAACAAACCCTATTAAGCCCTAAATAAAAAACAAGCAACCATAGTTGTTCAAGAAATGCAAACCAGACACTAACAGATAGATATGATTTTTATGAATCCAACAAAATTGGATTCAACTTATTTAGAGTTGTAAAATTTTTTCTATGAATTTTCTAGTGAAAAAGTGGCTGTTTTAAGAAATAAAATATCAGATATTACCTGTTTATCACAAAATTCTGAAAACAGGGGATATGAAATATAATACAATTGATGACCACTGAAAATTGGAATCCATTCAATATCACAAACAAAATATGATTTTTAATTAAATAATCTAAACAAATCCCTGCAGCATTTTTATTACTAGGTTGAGCACAAACATCACAGGGACTTAATTTCAGTGGCACGTGCAAGTAAAAACTATAGGCTACCACTGAGAATTGGATTCACTCAATTTGAACTCACAGATTTACATATTTAGATTTTTGGTTGAAAAGGAACCAGATTCACAAGATTAAACATAGATAAATCTACAGGAATTATTTTTCCATGGGACCAGTTCCAATAGGTAGATATTTTAGCAAGGAATCCACAAAAATTTGAACCAAGCCATTTGCATGCTCCTAGAATTTTATATGAATTTTATAAGTTCATAGATCTGCTAAAAATGGTAACAGAGATTCATAGAAAAAAATGTAACGGGCTGAGATCTGACGGATCTACACCAGTCCGGCCCAACTATGGGCTGTGATCGGGAATGACTGAAATCAACGGTGAGGTGCTTTAAAATTCATGCTACAGGACATGCACGATGCCTGCCATTGATAGAGACGACGGAGTGGATGCGGGAGCTCACCGAGGGGAGGCGTGGAGATGGCGGGGAGGCTGGGTGGTGGTGGAGGAGGTTGAGGCGGAACTTTTCATTGGCTCGAATGCGCAGGCGGAGCTCCTGGTTGCTCGCACAGATGAAGATGCTCTCCCCGACCGCACGGACAGGGACCCGGAGCCGGCGACCTCCTAGCAAGTTCCTGGCAAGGAAGAGGTTGGATTTAGCTCTACAAAAGAGTGTGGAGACGGTTTGAACAGAGAGGGAGTGCAGAGAGGGACGGGAACGAGCTCTCCATGCTTGACATGGCCGGGACTCGGGGTGAGCTCCAACCTCCAACTCGTTCTCCTCATCAGAGGAAGAACTTCCAGGATAAGGGCCGCTAGAGAGGGTCTCTGAAAGTGAGGAGAGGGAACGAAAGGATGAGGGAGGGCTCCGGTTCAATCTTTATAGTGACGACTTTGGTGTACGGTGGACCGAGAGTTGGGCAGACGGTGCACGGTTCACAGCCTCTCCATTGGCCACTGGAGGTGGTGGGGGAGTATCTGAACGCGTGAGAGACGACTTTTGGAGGGTAGCATCTGTCCGGTTGCTGCTAGAGAAGGCGTGGTCGTCAAGCCGTCATGCCTGCCTGCCAGGTGATGGCTAGTTGATGAAGGAGATTATTCTTCTTTGTCCTCCAGCAGCAATCCTTGTGCATGGTGAATGACCAGCCCGTTGGGAACCCCAAGAGGAAGGTATGATGAGTATAGCAGCTGGTTTTCCCTCAGTTAAGAAACCAAGGTTTAATATCGATCAGGAGAGGAGAGACAATGACGACTGAAGGTGATGCTTGCTAGTTTGCGACAGCAGCGGACAATTTATATATGGCGCCTCGTCCAAGCTTTGCTTGCTAGCTGCAACGTGGAACCTGCACACAACACAACCAAGTACTTTGTTCCCAACTTGCGATGAGGTTGTCAATCTCACCGGTTTGCTTGAAACAAAGGTTATGAGCGTATCGAGTGGAAAACAATATAATATGCGAGTAAAGTAGACAGTACGAGAAAAGTAAACAGGTGATAACAATATGATGTAAATAGGACCGGGGTCCACAGTTCACTAGTGGTGTCTCCATAGATAAAATAACACATGCTGGGTAAACAAATTACAGTTGGGCAATTGATAGAATAAAGATAAACATGATATGTCAAGAAGATCACTATGAGATTTACTCTGGGCATTACAACAAAATACATAGACCGCCATCCAACTGCATCTATGACTAATAATCCACTCCCGGGGATATCGATCCGAACACCCTAGAAGTATTAAGTTGCGAACAACAGATAACTGCATTAAGCAAAGTGTGTAATGTAAACAAAGCATATGCCCTTGAGCATATGAATGTTGTTTTCTCCCTAGTAGCAACAGCACATCTACCACCTTAGAGGTTTCTGTCACTCCCCCAGGTGAAATAGAGGCATGAACCCACTATCGAGCATAAATACCCCCTCTTGGAGTCACTAGCAACTACTCGGCCAAGATAGCCACTAACAACGGAGAGCATGCAAGATCATAAACAACATAGAAATAACAAAAGATAATATTCAGTACAGCAACTTAATCATAAACACCAATATTCATCGGATCCCAACAAACCAAACATGTAGAATTACATAACGGTGATCTCAATCATGTAAGGCAGCTCATGAGATCTAAACATGAAGCACATAGTGGAGGACACAACCATCTAGCTACTGCTATGGACCCATAGTCCAAGGTAGACTACTCACTCATCGCTCCGAAGGCAAGCATGGCGATGATGGAGACCTCCAGTGGCGATTCCCCTCTCCGGCAGGGTGCTGGGAAGAGCTTCTGGACCCTCCCGATCTTCGGGTCGACGGCGGCGGCGGATCGCGATGTGTTCTGGAAATCTGATCGGGTACTTAGGTTTTTTCTGTCAGGGGGTCTTTATAGGCGAAGGGATGTCGTCAGAGGTGGGGCCAGGTGGCCTCACACGGTGGTGGCGCGGGCCAGGGGCTGGCCGCGCCACCCCTGTGTGTGGGCCCCTGGTGGCCCACCTCCTACTCCTCTTCGGATCTCTGGAAGCTTCCGGGTAAAATAAGACTTCAGGAACTTGTTTCATCCAATTCCGAGAATATTTCCTGTGTATCACTTCTGAAACACAAAAACAGCAGAAAACAGGAAACTGGCACTGTGGCACTTGTTAATAGGTTAGTTCCGGAAAATGCATAAAATTGCCACTAAGTGTAACGAAACAATAGGCAAATGGTGTAAAAACAAGCATGGAGCATCAAAAATTATAGATACGTTTGAGACGTATCACCAGGCGCTCGACAAAATGTCACATCAAGTGCGGTGTCCAGCACGACGTATAGAGGGAGGGATGGAGGCTGGTCTGGCAAGAAAAGGAGGCCGGTGTGGTTCTGCACCGTGGTGCACGGTCGAAAACAACAGGAGATGGCCGTGGGGTGTGTAACATGGTGCGTGTCCGGGCGACATAGTGACCACAGACTAGCGGGCTCGGGCGGCCAGCTGCAGCAACGGCTTCGCCTCGGGAGTGTACGCACTGCAGAGAGGAGTGATAGGGAAGGGTCTTGGGCGCTAGTTTTGGGCAAGGGCAAGCTCAAGGTTTGCCCCAAACTTGCATCGGGCATCTCCTTCTGCCAAGATTTCCTGGACATGCATGAACTGAAGCATAGCGCCCATAGCTGTGCAGGATGGAGTATCGGGTGTGGTGTGGCTGGATGGTGAAGTTTCGGTGGTTGGGTAGCAAGGTTGTTTTGAGAAAAAGCTACAGAAAGGTTTGGTAAAAAACTGCCCAAGATTTATCTGAAAAAGCTTGCTAATATTTGATTTTGAATTTCAAATGTGGACAAAAGAGACAAGGTTGGTATTTTGAAGATCTTGAAAATGACCAAAGTCTTGTTCGGGATGGTATGGTTATGCCCTTTGCCCATACGTGAGTATTGCACAAACCATTTTATTTTCAAAAATAAAATGATGATGCACGAAATGATAGAAACATCATTTAAAAAGGATTAGGTAAAAGGAGAAATTAAAATAAGAGTCTACTTTATAAGAAATATCTTGGAAAAAATAAATGAGGTACTATTCCTCACATCATTCTCCTTATCTTAGAACTAAAAAAATCATGATAACCAAGGAGGGAGATAGTTCTAGGGAATTAAAGTTAATAGAGAAAGATAAACAACTTTATTTCAAAATTGCAAAAGAGAAAGTAAATCTCATAGGTCACATAGACATATGGTTTGTGTTGCATAATTAAAAGAGAATGATCTTTGGAAAAAAAAAATGAGTGGGAGATGGAAGTGTTGATATGGTGAGCGTCATTGTGACATGAGAAAAGTCAAATAAGTAATTAGGGTCTTCTAGAGATGAAAGCATAAGGTTTGGATTGAGCTTTGCTTGAATAGCTCAAGAATGAATGAGAAGAAGTCGGTATGAGTTTTGCACAAGGAACGTGGCAAAAAGGTGGCATAAGGATAGATGATGGAGAGATGGAATTTAAGATAGATTAAAAGGCTAAATGGAATCAAGATGCATGTTATGATAGGATTGAGGGAATGAGGTAAGCATAACCTTACTATGTAAAAACTAAGGCGTTGGGTTGGGCCACAGACCCAAATATACCATACTGCCACACAAGAATTCAAACAAGGTAAACAAGATCAACACATGCAAATAACCAATCAACACAATAAAGTTTCTATGGGTATGTGCTCACGAGATGATCATGTCATGGAAATACTTTGAAAATGGCTTTGAGAAAAAAAAACTAGTTTTGTGGGAGAGACCATAGTTTTGGTTATTTTTATTTTCTCGAAAATGAATGGAGACATTATATCGCCTTTCTAAGAGTTTTCTCCTATATAATAGATTATATTTGGAAAAATATTTGTAAAAAAAATAAGCTTGTAAAATATTAGGTTTGCAAAATAGTGGGACCAACTTATAGATCCCCATAGATTTTATAAATACTTAGCTTTTGGAAAACTTTCGTATCAAAAGAGTCTTGGCTATTTGTTTTGGAAAACTTAAATCATTTTGGAATAAGAGAGGTTGCCAAGATTATATTTTGAGCAAATAGTTATTAGTGACATGATCAAGAGCAAAAGAATTGTGTTGGCTCACAATCTTGTTTAGCAATCAACTCTAACACACAAGATCTACACAACAATCAAGTCAAACATGCACAAAACTATATTGGGTTTGATTAATTGCAAAAAGTTTTTGTTGGCCCTAATTTTTGCCTCACTTAACAATACTTAAACTTGGTTACAAAAGTTGGGATGTTACAGATCTTTCCCCCTTAAAAAGAATCTCGTCCCGAGATTCCTAAGTATGGTACTAGAGGGTTGCAATGATTAAGTTAGAGTTAGGCTGCAACAGTTGCTCTTCCAACTCACCGGTGATACTCTGAGTTGCATCGAAGACTTGCTTTTGCCAAAGATGTAGATTGTCTTCATTTGCTGAAGTTGATGGCTGAAGATTTGAGGTTGCCAAAAATACCTTGTCGAAACCTCGTCAGATCACTTTTACGGTTAGTGGGGTTAAGCTGTATAGTATGCCCAAAATATTCTACAAGAGTTAGAGTGTTTTTAGTTGCAATCGGGGTCTGGAAGAGTCAAGGCTTCTCAGGGAGCTTTTGTTGGCTTGGGGTCGCTTCTTCCTTTGTGTAGCCTGATGGAATCTTTAGATCTTGGTGTTGCGCCTTGAAACTTGATGTTGGCATAGACCTTTAATCTCGAGCTTGCAGTCCTCTGAGGATGGTAGACAAGAGCATTTATGCTTCGATCTTGATAGGCACGTACGTCAAATGTATCGACTTAGTCTCTACGCTTCCCAACTACCAAGGCACAGGTTAGTCCTAATAGAAACCATTCTTCTAGGTCGTCTTGTGCGTGAGCTGAAATCGATTCAAGTGTCGGCGCACTACCAATGGTGTGTCTTCGAGTAGTTAATGATCTAATTCTTCTTGTCTTTGGGTTAGTGGAGACCAGGGAAGATCTTCTTGCTTCGCCTTCTTCTTGTAGCCTTGAGGATCTTGAGGTATATTGGGATACCTTGAGTTGAATTCATCCTCCGAGAAATCTTCATGTGGATTTCTACCCGTGGCATAAGTCAGCTTTGGTTTCAAACCCGTCAAAATTTTAACGAGCGAGTGATTTAGTTAGAAATGTCTTCACTTCTTCTCATTGCTACCTCCCTTGGCGTCTCCTAAATGCGGAGTCGACATTGATGGCTTGATTTTAGAGAATCTTCACTCTTCTATTTGCTTAATGGAGATCAAGCACGTGAGTCTTCGGGCTTCAAGCAGCGATAATGGGTTGATCTTCGAATGTTATGCTTGGCTTTGATACTTCCATGCTCCATGTTAGTTGGCTTGTTAGAAGATTAGCAAGTGTTGGGGTGTTAAGAGAGTATCATCAATGTTAGCGAAACTCTAGATTTAAGGTTAGGCGATCCGGGTTAGTGAAATCTTTGTCTTCTAGAAGTCCTTTGTAGTCCAGGCGGGTCTATCTTCTGCTTCCCTGATGTCGTAGAGAGGTCTTGACGAAGCTTGAGACACTCAGCACAAACTGTTGTATGAGATCTCGGGTATGTGTTGCGAGAAGAGTCATAACCCACTATTATCAAGGTTAGAGTTAGTGTTTTCCTAATACCTTATGTATGCTACTTGAGCTGACATAAATAGATGAGAGGGAAAACACATTTTAGTGAGGTTTCCTAATTGGGTTTTACAAACCAGAGGGTTTTTAAGGCCGGGAGGCCAAAAACAAGCACATGCACAAGGTAACAATACACACTCAAGAAACACACAAAGCAACTGCAAACAATACCCAGAACACACAAGACAATCAACAAACAATTGCAAGAATCACAGAAGGTACTTCAAGCACCAATGATGCCTAACAACGCGCGATATTTGGGGTTAGTCCTATTCATCCTAGGGTCATGGTTGGCCATAGTTGTTGATGTCTTCATTCTCCATGACTCTCGATTCAGCAGAAAATTGATGGCAGTTGGTGGTGAAGTTGCAGTGTTGTTGAGCCGTTGATGTTGACTTGGGAAGTGCAGTTTTGTAAGTCTTCTTGTATCACATCACATGGTTGTGAGGTCTTCAGAGGGATTGCTGAAGTGTGCCATTGGTGGCATACACACCCGACAATCCTAATAAATACTAGTCAAGCAACTAAGTACTTGGTCCTTGGCGACTGGAAAAGTGCGAGTCCAGGGAGGAACAAGGTCAGCTTCTTGACAGAGCAGTTGGTGTCAACCAAAGGCAAAATACTTGTCTACACTTTTATCTCTTTGCAGGTGGAGTGGTTTGAAGATGTCCTTCTGAATATCTGCTACTTCTTGTGCTGCTAAACTTCAGGTCTATTAGGGGTACAACGTCCAGTATTTAGATTTTGAAGGGGATGAGATAAGATAGTAAAGCTATAAAAACTATGGCAATCAGATAAATAAGATTTGAAGCTTTGAATAGATGAGAAGTATAGAAGCCATGTTGTCGGCTTACTTTATAAAAACAAGTTTTGTAATTACTTTTAGCAAAATACTACCTTCCTGACTAAAACCCATGCTAACTAAGGTCTCCTACAGTCAGGATGGCTGTGATACCAACTCTGTGGGGACCCCGAATTACCCATCCGGAAGACCCGATATGCATACAATTCATGATCCCATGATCAGTGTGTCGTGAATCCACATATCCGAGTTGATAACAGAATTACATTATCCATTATAGTACCGAATAATATACTTACAATTGGTCACATGACCAAGTATGATATTGCCACGTAGGGCAAGTCTACAACTAAGCAGCGGATACCAAGCAGTGTTGATGACCCACGTCATGCCTACTACCCTACAGGCAACTGATTGGGAGACGTTCCTAGTTCGTATCGGCATTGTCGTTTCCCACCATCATCTTCCTCATAATCGTCTTCCAGGTCTGACCAAGTTAATAGCCAGGGACAAAGCCGTGAGTACATTTTGGAATTGTACTCGCAAACCATCTAAGGAGAGAGTGTGATATGCAGTTTGGCTGTAGCAAGGATAGGCTCTAGACTAGTTTGCTTTCATTTGGAGAACTCAATTTTCTCGTGTCGATATAGCATGTCTAGAACCATGGTCTATGACATCTCTATATCCTTATTAAAAACATTTATAAAACAATTTTAGTAAAATCTCTAGGAAGGGGGAAACCCTTTTTATTTCAAAACCCAGGTCAATCAAACATGACCATCTCCATTCATAAAACCAGGTCAATCACACATGACCATCTCCATTTCCTCGGCAGTACCCTACAAGTACTCTGAACCATACCCGTGCCACGGCAGTACCCTCCGAGTACTCCGTCCGGCACCTTTCTCCATTTTTCCGAAAACACTTTTATAAAACAAAACCCGATATAGGTTAAGTATGGCCATTCCAACCATCCATGACCGAGGACTCGGCTATTCGAATAGTTTTGCACTCTGCAGAGGTTGTACACTTTACCCACACCATCCCAATACTCATCGCGTGGGCATCATCCCTGCATAGCATCCTATGCCACGACAAGCACCCGATCAGAGCCTTTCGCTTATCTACCTTAGTACGGGAATCTACCCTATGGAGTATGTACCTCTCCGGCACACCCTGGCAGTCTACCTCCACATTGAGCATAACTCCAGTGCCACGTCAGGAGACCCATAGTGTCTTCCGGCCGGATAAATCCCTCACTGGATCTCGATTTACTATTGCCCATTTACTTGCGGCAATCCGGATTCTAGGGTACCGCATACCCTTATATAGTTATGACACTCCCATACTAAAATAAACAAACTACGAGCTAAGCTCCGTCCCATACCAGGGTAATGTGGTTGCACGGGTTAATTGGTCTGGCGAACACTTATACACAATGCCTTTTTTCATAAATCGTCCTCCTCCTTTTCTCCATTTTCCAGAACATATTTTCCCGAAAACATTTCAGTGGAATAGAGCACTATTCCAAGGTTTTAGAAATCATTTTTCAAAGTCCCATTTGAGTGTTCCTAACCTAGAGTTTTTGCTCCACCACAAAGTTTTCCAAAGGCTATGATGCTAACAATCACACCACTAATTTTTGGGGAATAAGTAGGTGTCAAGATAGGGGTCATCCATGAGGATGATATCATTTGAGTTGCGGAGCCAAGTCGCCAACAATTGCTATTTAGGGCAATAGCAACATAAAATAATGCATTTTCATAAACAGTAATAAATCATGCAATAAGTAAAACTGGGATCAGATAAGCAACAAGTTTAGATGGCTTGCCTTAATAGCTTGTCCCTGGTATTCTTCTTCCTGATACTCAAAGACTTCCCCCTCGTCGGTACACTCGGTGTCTTTCGAATCTAGCGCCGGTAAATATAGCAAATATAAGCATGCAAGCATACAAAGATCACACACACCATAGCAGCAAACAAAATCACACCATTCAAGTATCAAAAACAAACAAAACAATATTCTGAACACTTCCAGGTGATTTCACCCCAATAGCTATTTCTATGGATTTTGGGGGAATTTAATAGAAAACAAACCCTATTAAGCCCTAAATAGAAAACAAGCAACCATAGTTGTTCAAGAAATGCAAACCAGACACTAACAGATAGATATGATTTTTATGAATCCAACAAAATTGGATTCAACTTATTTAGAGTTGTAAAACTTTTTCTATGAATTTTCTAGTGAAAAAGTGGCTGTTTTAAGAAATAAAATCTCAGATATTACCTGTTTATCACAAAATTCTAAAAACAGGGGATATGAAATATAATACAATTGATGACCACTGAAAATTGGAATCCATTCAATATCACAAACAAAATATGATTTTCTATTAAATAATCTAAACAAGTCCCTGCAGCATTTTTATTACTAGGCTCAGCACAAACATCATAGGGACTTAATTTCAGTGGCACATGCAAGTAAAAACTATAGGCTACCACTGAGAATTGGATTCACTCAATTTGAACTCACAGATCTACATATTTGGATTTTTGGTTGAAAAGGAACAAGATTCACAAGATTAAACACAGATAAATCTACATGAATTATTTTTCCATGGGACCAGTTCCAATATGTAGATATTTTAGCAAGGAATCCATAGAAATTTGAACCAAGCCATTTGCATGCTCCTAGAATTTTATATGAATTTTATAAGTTCATAGATCTGCTAAAAATGGTAATAGAGATTCATAGAAAAAAACATGTAACGGGCTGAGATCTGACGGATCTACACCAGGCCGGCCCAACTATGGGCTGTGACCAGGAATGACTAAAATCAACGGTGAGGTGCTTTAAAATTTGTGCTATAGGACATCCACGATGCCTGCCTTTGACGGAGATGACAGAGTGGATGCGGGAGCTCACCGAGGGGAGGCGTGGAGATGGCGGGGAGGCTAGGTGGTGGCGGAGGAGGTTGAGGCGGAACTTTTCATTGGCTCAAACGCGCAGGCGGAGCTCCTGGTTGCTCGCGCAGACGAAGACACTCTCCCCGACTGCACGGATAGGGACCCAGTGCCGGCGACCTCCTGGCATGTTCCTGGCAAGGAAGAGGTTGGATTTAGCTATACAAAAGAGTGTGGAGATGGTTTGAATGGAGAGAAAGTGCAGAGAGGGACGGGAACGAGCTCTCCGTGCTCGACATGGCCGGGACCCAGGGTGAGCTCCAACCTCCAACTCGTTCTCCTCATCAGAGGAAGAACTTCCGGGCTAAGGGCCGCTAGAGAGGGTCTCTGAAAGTGAGGAGAGGGAGTGGTTCAACGAAAGGATGAGGGAGGGCTCTGGTTCAATCTTTATAGTGACGACTTTGGTGTACGATGGACCGAGAGTTGGGCGGATGGTGCACGGTTCACAGCCTCTCCATTGGCCACTGGAGGCGGTGGGGGAGTATCTGAACGCGTGAGAGATGACTTTTGGAGGGTAGCATCTGTCCGGTTGCTGCTAGAGAAGGCATGGTCATCAAGCCGTCGTGCCTGCCTGCCAGGCGCTTGACGAAATGTCATGTCAAGTGCGGTGTCCAGCACGGCGTATAGAGGGAGGGATGGAGGCTGGTATGGCAAGAAAAGGAGGCCGGTGTGGTTCTGCACCGTGGTGCATGGTCAAAAACAACAAGAGATGGCCGTGGGGTGTGTAACATGGTGCGTGTCCGGGTGACGTAGTGACCACGGACTGGCGGGCTCGGGCGGCCAGCTGTAGCAACGGCTTCGCCTCGGGAGTGTACGCACTGCAGAGAGGAGTGATAGGGAAGGGTCTTGGGCGCTGGTTTTGGGCAAGGGCGAGCTCAAGGTTTGCCCCAAACTTGCATCGGGCATCTCCTTCTGCCTAGATTTCTTGGACATGCATGAACTGAAGCATAGCGCTCATAGCTGTCCAGGATGGAGTATCGGGTGTGGTGTGGTTGGATGGTGAAATTTCGGTGGTTGGGTAGCAAGGTTATTTTGAGAAAAACCTATAGAAAGGTTTGGTCAAAAACTGCCCAAGATTTATCTGAAAAAGCTTGCTAATATTTGATTTTGAATTTCAAATGTGGACAAAAGAGATAAGGTTGGTATTTTGAAGATCTTGAAAATGACCAAAGTGGTGTTCGGGATGGTACGGTTATGCCCTTTGCCCATACGTGAGTATTGCACAAACCATTTTATTTTCACAAATAAAATGATGATGCACGAAATGATAGAAGCATCATTTAAAAAGGATTAGGTAAAAGGAGAAATTAAAATAAGAGTCTACTTTATAAGAAATATCTCGGAAAAAATAAATGAGGTACTATTCCTCACATCATTCTCCTTATCTTAGAACTAAAAAAATCATGATAACCAAGGAGGGAGATAGTTCTAGGGAATTAAAGTTAATAGAGAAAGATAAACAACTTTATTTCAAAATTGCAAAAGAGAAAGTAAATCTCATAGGTCACATAGACATATGGTTTGTGTTGCATAATTAAAAGAGAATGATCTTTGGAAAAAAAATTGAGTGGGAGATGGAAGTGTTGATATGGTGAGCGTCGTTGTGACATGAGAAAAGTCAAAGAAGTAATTAGGGTCTTCTAGAGATGAAAGCATAAGTTTGGATTGAGCTTTGCTTGAATAGCTCAAGAATGAATGAGAAGAAGTTGGTATGAGTTTTGCACAAGGAAGGTGGCAAAAAGGTGGCATAAGGATAGATGATGGAGAGATGGAATTTAAGATAGATTAAAAGGCTAAATGGAATTAAGGTGCATGTTATGATAGGTTTGAGGGAATGAGGTAAGCATAACCTTACTATGTAAAAACTAAGGTGTTGGGTTGGGCCACAGACCCAAATATACCATACTGCCACACAAGAATTCAAACAAGGTAAACAAGATCAACACATGCAAATAACCAATCAACACAATAAAGTTTCTATGGGTATGTGCTCACGAGATGATCATGTCATGGAAATACTTTGAAAATGGCTTTGAGGAAAAAAAATAGTTTTGTGGGAGAGACCATAGTTTTGGTTATTTTTATTTTCTCAAAAATGAATGGAGACATTATATCGCCTTTCTAAGAGTTTTCTCCTATATACTAGATTATATTTGGAAAAATATTTGTAAAAAAAATAAGCTTGTAAAATATTAGGTTTGCAAAATAGTGGGACCAACTTATAGATCGCCATAGATTTTATAAATTCTTAGCTTTTGGAAAACTTTCGTATCAAAAGAATCTTGGCTATTTGTTTTGGAAAACTTAAATCATTTTGTAATAAGAGAGGTTGCCAAGATTATATTTTGAGCAAATAGTTATTAGTGACATGATCAAGAGCAAAAGAGTTGTGTTGGCTCACAATCTTGTTTAGCAATCAACTCTAACACACAAGATCAACACAACAATCAAGTCAAATATGCACAAAACTATATTGGGTTTGATTAATTGCAAAAAGTTTTTGTTGGCCCTAATTTTTGCCTCACTTAACAATACTTAAACTTGGTTACAAAAGTTGGGATGTTACAAAATGTTAGAGAGGTTATCTAAGAAAACTTATTTTGGTTTTCTTGATGGTTATTCTGGTTTCTCTCAGATTGCTGTTAAAAAGCAAGATCAAGAGAAAACAACTTTTACTTGTCCTGATGGAACTTATGCTTATAGATGTATGCATTTTGGTTTGTGCAATGCTCCTACTACTTTTCAAAGATGCATGCCTGCTATTTTTCATGGATTTTGTGAAGAAATTGTGGAGGTATTCTTGGATGATTTCTCCGTCTATGGAACTTCTTTTGATAATTTTTTGCACAATCTTAATAAAGTTTTGCAGAGATGCAAAGAAACTAATCTTGTTCTTAATTGGGAGAAATGCCACTTTATGGTGAATGAAGGAATTGTTCTTGGACATAAAATCTCTGAAAGTGGTATTGAAGTTGACAGAGCAAAGGCTGAAGCAATTGAGAAAATGCCCTGTCCTAGGGATGTTAAAGGTATTCGTAGTATTCTTGGTCATGTTGGTTTTTATAGGAGGTTTATTAAAGATTTCTCTAAGATTTCAAAGCCTCTTACTAATCTTCTTCAAAAATATGTACCATTTGTTTTTGATGATGATTGTAAGAAAGCTTTCAAAACTCTTAAGAAGGGTTTAACTACTGCTCCTATTGTCCAACCACCTGATTGGAATTTACCCTTTGAAATTATGTGTGATGCTAGTGATTTTGCTGTAGGTGCTGTTCTTGGACAGCGTGTAGATAAGAAGTTGAATGTTATTTGTTATGCTAGTAAGACTCCTGATGCTGCTCAAAAGAATTATGCTACTACTGAGAAGGAATTTCTTGCTGTTGTTTTTGCATGTGATAAGTTTAGACCTTATATTGTTGATTCGAAAGTTACTATTCATACTGATCACGCTACTATTAGGTATCTTATGGCAAAGAAGGATGCTAAGCCTAGGCTTATTAGATGGGTGTTGCTTTTACAAGAGTTTGATTTGCATATTGTAGATAGGAAAGGTGCTGAAAATCCTATATCTAATAATTTGTCTAGGTTGGAAAACATTTCTTTTGATCCTATTCCTGTTAATGATAGTTTTCGAAATGAATAGTTGGCTGTAATAAAGGTAACCTCGCGAGAGAGTCCTTGGTATGCTGATTATGCTAACTTTATTGTTTCCAAGTATTTGCCTCCAACCTTTACAGCCCAGCAGAGAAGGAAATTCTTTTATGACTTGAGGCATTATTTTTGGGATGACCCACACTTATATAAAGAAGGAGTGGATGGTATTATGCGAAGATGTGTTCCAGAATATGAACAACAAGAGATATTGAGGAAATGTCATGGTAGTGCTTATGGAGGACATCATGCTGGAGATAGAACTACACAAAAGGTTCTACAATCAGGTTTTTATTGGCCTACCCTTGTTAAAGATGCTAGGAAGTTTATTTTATCTTGTGATGAATGCCAAAGAGTTGGTAATATTTCTAGACATAATGAATTGCCTATGAATTATTCTCTTGTTATTGAACCATTTGATTGTTGGGGATTTGACTTTATGGGTCCTTTTCCTCCTTCAGAAGGTTATACTCATATACATGTTGATTATGTTACTAAGTGGGTAGAAGCTATACCTACGAAGAGTGCCAATGGTGAGACCTCGTTAAAGATGCTTAAGGATATTATTTTTCCTAGGTTTGGTGTGCCTATATCTCTTATGACTGATGGAGGTTCTCATTTTATTCATGCCGGTTTTAGGAAGACTCTTGCTAGATATGACGTTAATCATAGAATTGCTTCAGCTTATTATCCCCAAACTAGTGGGCAAGTAGAGCTATCGAATAGAGAGATCAAGTCTATCTTGCCGAAGACTGTTAATAGATCTAGGAAAAACTAGGCTAGCAAGTTGAACGATGCTTTATGGGCTTATAGAACTGCTTATAAGAACCCCATGGGCATGTCTCCTTACAAAATGGTTTATGGAAAAGCATGTCACTTGCCTTTAGAATTAGAACACAAAGCTTTTTGGGCAGTGAAAGAGCTTAATAGGGATTTTAAACTTGCTGGTAAGAAAAGGTTGCTTGATTTGAGTTCCTTAGATGAGTGGAGAAATGAAGCTTATGAGAATGCCAGACTTTTTAAAGAGAAAGTCAAGCAGTGGCATGATAGGAGAATTCTTAAGAGAGAATTTCATGTTGGTGAGAAAGTTCTATTGTATAGGTCTAGTCTCAGATTTTTTGTAGGTAAATTACTCTCGAAATGGGAAGGACCCTTTATTATTGAAGAGGTGTATCGTTTAGGTGCGATAAAGATTGCTTCTCTTAAAGATAACACTACGCAAGTGGTGAATGGGCAAAGACTCAAGCAGTATATTTCTGAAGATTCTTATAATGAAGATATCGATGTTATTCAAGTGGTGACTCCGGAAGAATTCATCAAAGACCATATGCAGGAAACTGTAGAGTCCGTTTTCGAATAGGTAACAGTTCTAGTCAGAAAAGGTTCGTGTTAAACTTTTTTGTTAATACTTTTGTTATTTTTATTAAATATGAAAAATCACAAGACAAAAATGAGTTGGAAACGGAGCCTAGAGGCTCCACACCACCTGGTGGCGCGGCCCCCTGCTGGCTGCGCCACCCTGTGGTGAGTTTGCCTCAGAGCTCGTTTCCGTCCCGGTTTCCTCCTGTGACTTCATTTTGATGTTTAATTTTTGCCTATATAACCCCCCGGATTGCCCGAGGTCTGTATATCATGTTCTCGTCATGTTTTTGTTTTGATCTATTTCTGTCAGGAGTTGTTTTTAGTTTTAGAGGCGCCATGGCCTCCACAAGCAACGACAAGGAGAAGACGCCTTCGGAAGATGATCACCAAGACCCCAAGCTGAAGGAAGAGGTTGAGAGTGAAGCTGAGGAAGAAGAAATAGAAGAAGAACAGCGTTCATGCACTCGCTCTGTCGTCGCAAGTATTGGAGTGGTGACGAACGCTAACAAGTTCAAGAGGAGCGCGTGGATAAGCACTGGACGGGTGTTCCTCGCCACACTTTAGCTCCACGGACATCTTCTTCAGGCAACAACCCCTTCCCTACTCTAATACATGAGCATCAATTCCAACAGGTGCCTAGATCAAGATTGTCCTCTAGATGGGATATAGATCGTTCTAACAGTGCATAGAAAGAAAGCTCTAAGTGTGAAGAAGGATAAGGAAATAATTCCAAGAGCTGGGATTCACAGTCCGACATGTTCATGAGCCGTATTGAGCATAATTTGGAGATGATTCGTAATCTCACCTACAAGATTGATGAGTTGAAGGAACTGATTGAGAAGCTTATTAAAGACTCACCACCACCATCGAAGGAGTAATTCGTCATTGGTATTGGCATCCCCTTGGCTTGTTCTAAGCTTGGGGGAGTGCCGCGATATCACATCATTACCTTTTACCCATTTGTCGGGGGGATGACCCCCGGTAGGGTCAAGAGACTAGAAAGACTCAAGGTCTATGATTGACTTATGCCGGGTTATCAAGGAAAGGGCCTGGCCGGAATATAAGAGCATCGGCCAGGCCGGCATATAATGTATATCCCGGCTGATACTGGGATATGCCGGCATAGCCGGAATACTGATATATGTGTGCCGGCATATACTCAGATATGCCGGCCTAACCATCTTGTGTGTTGTGCGGGAGCAGGGGAGGCCGGATTACCCGACCCTCGTAGGTCGTTGGTCCGGCATATATGTCCTGGGTATGGCCAACGGTCATATCCGGGATACTTAAGTCAACCAAGGTGTCATTTCCCTACAATCAAGGAAGAAAACATCCAAGCATGGTAGCAGAGTAAGATGGCAGGGTGCACAGTGGAGGTTACCTACCCTCACTGTGCACAAGTACAAGCTTACCTCAGAGAGGTAAGGCCACAGTTCAAGAGGTACAAGGTACAGGGATATGGCGTCCCATCGAGAGCAATCAGGGAGGAAGTCAAGGGTCTCTGCCATCGCCACCAGCTCCTGTTTGGAGTGTAGCCCTTGTCTTGTGGTCTTGTATGACCGTTGTAACCCTGGCCACCACTATATAAGGAGGCATAGGGAGCCCTGGTAAAGGGTTGGACGTTGGCTGATAGTTGAAGGTTTCGACACTTAGCAGTTCATCTTCCTTCTCTGGCAGAGAGCTTGGAAGCACCATTGTTGTGTACTACATCGATCCATATATACAATCAGTAGAGCAGGAGTAGGGGTGTTATCTCCTTACGAGAGCCCCGAACCTGGGTAGATCAGTGTCTCTTTCTGTCGTGCTTTTTAGTGCGTTCCCCTCTCCCGAATCCTCCAGCATCTAGTTCGGCCCCCATTTAAGCCATCCTATGGCATATGTTGTTTCACCACGACGACATTTGGCGCCCACCGTGGGCCAGATCGATATGCTGGGCGGAGTGTTCATTCGGACGGGGTCTGTGATAGCAGCTTCAGGAGTGCGCGTGGTCTCTGGCCTCGTCCAGAGGCTAGGCTCGCTCAGCTTCGTCAGTGACAACACCGGTTGTCTCGGTGGCCGGCCGTTCCCCAGGGATGGCCGGATTATGTCTTTCGGTTCCCACGAGGTGTACGTGGGGACTGAGAGAGTTTGCAGGAAGGAGGTGCTGGTGGCGTCGGATCCTCCGTCACATCGGCTGGCTCACGCTGGGCGTAGCGCTCGCTCAGTAGAGTCGGCTGAGGTGATGATGGCCGGCACATCCGTGCCGCCGGCGGAAGATGCCGGCAAAGCAGCAGCAGCGGCCGGAGCTTCTCCTCCGGAGCCGCCGAAGGTCAAGAGGTCGGCGCGTCCTCCGTTGGAGCGTGTGGGGAACCTGGCCGGCACTTCTGGTGTGCCGGCTAGGGGCGATGTTCTTCTTCCCATCATCGACCGGCTTCTCGAGCCGGTGCGATCCGGAGCAGATCCGGAGCAGACAAGGGAGGTCCTGGAGGGATCTCGACAGGCCCTCGTCGACGAGGCCCTGGCCATGAACCAGGAGCGCGAACGGTTTAACCGGCAACTCCGTGAGTATGAAGCAGCCCATGGTTTTACTCCTGTAGTAACCCGGCCTAGCCGGATAGAAGAGGTTAAAACTAGAGGCAGAAATCTTAATGCTGAGATAGGAAAAGGTGCTAGAGATAAGAGTCATACTGCAACTAGTACTGTGCCTAAGGTAGTCTATAGTTCGCCAGTAAAGAACCTTAGAGCAGCGGCCGAGGTAGCTAAGGATTTATCTTGTTTATCCGGCGAAGCACTGCGTGAGCAGCAAGCCCGGCTTAATCAACTTTTGTCTAAAGCTACAAAGCAGCAGGAGGCCTTTAAGAAGGCAAACCCAGGTGCCGGGGCATCCCAGTACATTGTGTCGGTGGGAGGTGCCGGTGCGAGGTCGAGGGGCCAAGCCTCGTCCCCGCATCCTAGCGCCCGGCGTGCCGGAAGTGTGACCTCTGGCCGCTGGGACAAGCAGATTCAGGTGTACGATCCGGCTGCCGCCGGAAAGCAGGCGGTGGTGCAGAAGAGTGTCGGCCAGGCTAACGAGTATGTCGGCCAGGCTGACAAATATGTCGGCAGCAAGAAGCCCGGCCAGAGTATGCCGGCCGGGCATGAAGCAGCAGCGGCCGTTGGTGGCCGGAGTAACAGTGTAATCCGGCGTCAGCAACAGGGCGCCGGAGGTACAGCGCAGCAGCAGAATGCAGGCCATCCGGGACATCGAGAGGATGACGGCAATTCCGCCCTTGCCAGGGCGGGATATCAGCAGCAGCGTCAGCAAAGCCGGCATAGTGAGCAGCATCAGCCGGAGCAGCAGCAGCAGCAGATGATCGCAGGCCCAATAGCATCCCGGCTCGGACCTCGGTCCTTGGAAGCCAACGATGCACGTTTCAAGCTGGACAAGCTCCACCAATCAGAGTTGGTGGAGAGGCAAGGAGCTCCGGGCCCTATGTGTTTCGGACCCCGGATTATGGGAGAGCCGGTGCCTTACTACTTCCAGCTCGCGCGTGGCGCGAGAACATATAATGGCAGTACCAAGCCGGAAGATTGGTTGGAGGATTACTCCACTGCGGTGAACATCGCCGGAGGAAACCTCAGATGGGCGGTACGATATGTACCGCAGATGTTGGAAGGTCCAGCCAGGATATGGCTGAATAATTTGCCGGCCGGGAGTATCAACGGCTGGATTGATTTCGAAGAGCAGTTTGTGTCAAACTTTACCAGTACATACAAGAGACCCAACCGTCCGCAGCAGCTGGCTAACTGCCGGCAAGGAGTGAATGAGACTGACCGTGACTATCTGACCAGGTGGTGCACGTTGCGCAATTCCTGCGAAGGAATCAATGAGCAGCAGGCCATCATGTGGTTCGCTCATGGGTGCCAACATGGCACCATGCTGTGGCAAAAGCTTCAGAGGCAAATGCCGGCCACGCTATCCGAAACAATCAAGATCGCTGATAGTTATGCTCTGGGAGATCCCAAGCAGCCCAGTCTCGATTCACAAGGACAGGGGCAAACCCAGGGGAACACCAGCAATGCCGGGAGATCAGGGCAGTTCTATCGCCCGGATAACCGGAATAAGAGGAGAGATGAGCGGCCGGATTACCGGTATGGGGCAGCACAAGTTGCAGCTGTGGAGGAAGAGCAAGGGGGCGCCGGCAGTAGCCAGCGTCCGAGATATGAGAACTATCAGCAGCCTCAGCAGCAGCCGCTGCAGCAAGCACAGCCGTTCCAGAAGAAGAATGTCTGGACCAACAAGAATGCCGGCGGAGCCGCCGGCCAGAAGAAGCAGTGGCCGAAGTATACTGTGGGTCTTGCCATGGACAAGCCTTGTGTGTTCCACACATTCCAGCCGGGAAAGCCGGCAAACCATTTGACAAGGAACTGTTCGTGGCTGGACGACATATTGGCAGGTCGTGCAGGTCCCTGGGGACCGGCTAGACCCTCTGTCCCGGCAGCTCCATCGCCGTTGACAGGTGCCAATACAATTGCAGTCCCACCTAGGCCGGGTAATCCTGGGAATCAGAGCAACGCCGGAAATGCCGGCGTAAATCAAGTTGACCAGAGCTATAATCCGGAATATAACGCCGGAGGCCCAGGAGCGGGCCGGAATGAGTACAAGGAGTATGATCGGAGCTATATGGTCTTTGAGACCGAGAGAACAGACAAGCAGAGCTTGTACCGGCGGAGTCTGGAGGTGAATGCCGTTATGTCGGCTGTGCCAAAGTTGATGTACTGGTCTGACCAGGCTGTTGGTTGGGACAGGGCAGATCATCCCCGGATCATGCCAAATCCCGGCGGATATGCTCTGGTGATGGATCCGACATTCGTCGGGCCGGCTAATAACGTGAGATTCAGCAAGGTCCTCGTTGATAATGGAAGCAGCATCAACATCATGTATCGAGATACGATGGAGAAGCTGGGAATCAAGGAAAACATGCTGGAACCAAGCAAGACCACGTTCCACGGCATTGTGCCGGGACTTTCGTGTGCGCCGATGGGCAAGATCCGGATGGATGTCATGTTTGGCAGCCGGGATAACTGCAGGGTGGAGAACCTCATGTTCGAGGTGGTTGATCTGGAGAGCCCCTACCATGCTTTGCTGGGTAGACCGGCACTGGCAAAATTCATGGCCTCTACGCATGTGGCGTATCTGAAGATGAAGATGCCGGGACCCAAAGGAGTGATCACCATCATTGGTGATTACAAGCGTTCGATGGCATGTGCCACCGCCGGATCCAATCTGGCCGAGACTCTGATCATCGCAGAGGAGAGAAAGAGGCTCAAGCGAGCAGTGGAGATTGCTGAGACGGTCGTGGCCGGCAAATATATGCCGGGCATGGCAAATCCCGGTGGCAGTGCTGCTTTTCAAGCAGGCAAGGAGGTAAAAAAGGTGCCTCTGGATGAAGCTTTTCCGGAGCGTTATGCCCTGGTTGGGACAAGTTTGGATCCCAAATAGGAAAGCGAGCTCATCAGCTTCCTCCGTGAGAATCGGGATATCTTTGCATGGTCTACTTCAGACCTGCAAGGTGTGCCGAGGGAGCTGGCTGAGCACGCATTGCATGTGAGGCCGGATGCTAAGCCTGTGAAGCAGCCGCTCCGGCGGAATGCCGGCGATAGGAGGAAAGCCATATGGGAGGAAGTGGCCAGGCTCCTAGCCTCTGGCTTTATCAAGGAAGTACTTCATCCGGATTGGGTGTCTAATCCGGTTTTGGTGGAAAAGAAGAAAGATGAGCCCGTCATAGTGAAAGTATGGCGGATGTGTGTTGATTACACCAACTTGAACAAGGCATGTCCTAAAGATCCATTCCCGCTGCCTCGGATCGATCAAGTGATTGATTCCACAGCCGGATGTGAACTGTTATCATTTGTAGATGCCTATTCTGGTTTCCACCAGATCCCCTTGTTTGAGCCAGATCAAATAAAGACATCCTTTATTACCCCGTACGGGGCTTATTGCTATCTCACTATGCCGTTCGGTTTAAGAAATGCCGGCGCAACTTACCAGAGGTGCATGCAAAAGTGTTTGCACGATCAGATAGATAAAAATGTGCAGGTATATGTCGATGATATCGTCATAAAAACCAAGGAGAGCAAGACTCTCATAGATGATCTCCGGGAAACCTTCGGGAACCTGAGGAGATTCCGGATGAAGTTGAATCCGGCTAAGTGCACCTTTGGTGTGCCGGCGGGCAAGTTGCTCGGTTTCCTTGTTTCCAGCCGGGGTATTGAGGTGAATCCCGGCAAGATTCGTGCCATAGAAAGGATGAAGCCGCCGACAGATTTGAGGGAAGTACAGAAGTTCACTGGGTGCCTCGCATCCCTGAGCCGCTTCATAAGCCGGCTGGGAGAGAAAGCTCTGCCGTTATATCAGTTGATGAAAAAGTCCGACACATTTGTCTGGACAACGCAAGCAGATGCAGCTTTCAAGGAATTGAAACAGTTGTTGTCAACAGCGCCGGTATTAGCGTCTCCGATGCCCCGGGAGCCAATGTTGCTCTATATAGCGGCAACCAACCGAGTTGTCAGTGTTGTGGTGGTAGTAGAGCGAGAGGAAGGAGGCAAAACCGTGCAGCGGCCGGTATATTATCTGAGTGAAGTCCTCTCCACCTCAAAGCAAAACTACCCCCACTATCAGAAGATGACCTATGGTGTCTATATGGCGGCCAAGAAGCTCAAGCATTACTTCCAAGAGCATCCAATCCGGGTAGTGGCCGAGGCCCCTATCTCGGAAATTATAGGCAACAAAGATGCCAGCGGCCGGATAGCCAAGTGGGCAATAGAGCTTTCACCATATACACCGCAGTACGATAAGAGGGATACAATCAAGTCCCAGGTCTTGGCTGATTTCTTTATTGACTGGGCCGAGATACAATATGAGCCACCATTGCCAGATGCCAATTATTGGAGGTTGCATTTCGATGGGTCCAAGACAATCCATGGCTTGGGTGCCGGCATAGTTCTCAGTTCGCCAAAGAATGACCAGCTGAGATACGTCCTGCAGATTCACTTTGCAGCATCAAATAATGTGGCGGAATATGAGGCACTTGTGCATGGCCTGAAGGTGTCTAAGGACATAGGAATTCGCCGGATTATGTGCTTCGGTGATTCTGACTTAGTGGTCCAGCAGTGTTCCGGCATATGGGACGCGCATGATGCTAACATGGCATCATACCGTTTCCTAGTGCAGCAATTAAGTGGCTACTTTGAAGGTTGTGAGTTCCGGCACGTTCTCCGGGCTCAGAACGATGCAGCCGATGCATTATCCAAGCTGGGGTCTTCCCGAGATTCAATCCCACCCGGCATTTCGCTGGAGCATCTGAGGAAGCCATCGATCAAACCCTCGCCGGAGTCATCCTCCATTTATGTCCCGCCAGGTCCGGAGGAAGCAGTTCCGATGGAGATAGATGCCGGAGCCAAGCCGGATAACCCGGGGACTGATTCTTCAGTCCCGGGGACTGGGCCGGCATATGCTGTTAGTACAGTATTCCGGAGCAAAACTAAAGGCAAGGGTAAAATGTGCCAAGAGGTTGTGCCGGTATACCCGGGGACTGCTCCGGCATACCCGGGGACTGATTCTTCAGTCCCGGGGACTTCGCAGCCCATGGAGATCGACTATGTGTCGGTCGAAATGATGGAAATAGATCAGGCAGTGTTCACTGTCAGGGAAGTGCCATCATGGGCACGTCCTATCATGAACTTCATGGTGGATGGTCAAGTGCCGGCGGATGAAACCGAGGCCCGCCGGGTTATAAGGAGATCCAAAGCTTATACCATCATCAACAAAGAAATATACAAGAGAAGTACCACCGGAGTATTGCAGAGATGTGTCGAATCTGCGGAGGGTCTGGAGATGCTCCGGGAAATTCACCAGGGGGAGTGTGGTCACCATGCTTCGTCCAGGGCATTGGTGGCAAAGGTATTCTGGCATGGCTTTTATTGGCCAACGGCACTGCAAGAGGCAGAAGACTTGGTTCGGAAATGTAATGGGTGTCAAAGATATGCCCACCAGATTCATCAGCCGGCATCTGCCCTGAAAACTATCCCAATAACCTGGCCCTTTGCAGTTTGGGGCCTGGATATGGTCGGGGCTTTTAAGCCGGCCAGAGGGAAAATGACCCATATCCTGGTCATGGTGGACAAGTTCACCAAATGGATTGAAGTGAAGCCCATAAGCAAGTGTGATGGTCACACAGCAGTGAAATTCTTAAAGGATATAATCTTGAGATATGGTGTTCCTCATAGCATCATCACTGACAATGGGTCAAACTTTGCCCAAGGGCCATTTGCCAGATTTTGTGAGGAAGTGGGAATCCGGCTGGACGTTGCGTCGGTCGCCCACCCTTGTGCCAATGGCCAAGTAGAGAGATCGAATGGGCTAGTATTATCCGGCATAAAACCCCGGCTGATAGAACCCCTGGAGAAAACTCCGGGGTGTTGGCTAGATGAGCTGCCATCAGTGCTGTGGAGTTTAAGAACAACTCCGAATAGATCAACAGGATACACACCATTTTTCCTGGTGTATGGAGCAGAAGCTGTGCTTCCAACAGATGTAATACATGATGCACCAAGAATAGTGCTATATACTGAGGAAGAGGCTAAAGAAGCCAGAGAAAATGATGTTGATCTGCTAGAGGAAGCAAGGGAAATAACTCTGTCAAGAACAACAGTATATCAGCAGAACCTCAGACGCTATCATGCGCAGAAGGTAAATCCAAGGAGATTTCAAGAGGGAGATCTAGTACTCCGGCTAAAGCAAGGAACAGAAGGCCGGCATAAGTTAACTCCTCCATGGGAGGGGCCATTCATTGTGAGCAGAGCTCTGCACAATGATGCCTATTATCTTATAGATGCGCAGGACCCCAAGAAGAATAAGGCGGACAGGTCCGGAGAAGAAACCAAGAGGCCATGGAACATAGCTCTACTGCGACCCTTTTACTCCTGAGCAACACAATGTATGTATTTCCATATTTTACTTTGTATGCCGGCGTGTTGTGTCGGCACAAGACTAATGAAGGAAGTGCCGGCATCCCGAAAAGAGCGGGCACTGCCTCCGAGATATGCTGTTGTTTATCTACAGTTTTTTGTTATATGCCGGCTGGCTTTATTTGAATGTTTCCTATGTCGGCCTAGTAATGTGTCGGCACCAAAGGCCACTCTTCGACTCAGCTGCTGTCCGAAACCCGGCTTCATGGCTAGCAAGAGTAGATGCCGGAGATTGTCTACACATGGAAAACGGCTAAGGAAATGTAAAGCAAGCGAACCGACATTTTCCTTAAAGTTAAAGTTAAAATTGGAAGTGTCGGATGATTTGAGGTCTAAGTTTCAAAGTTTAAGTACTGTATGTTTAACAAAGCAACCTTGAGACTCATAAGTCAAAAGCCCAAAGAGGTAGACAAGTAGCCAAGGTTGTGAAGTTGAGGAAACAGGAAAACAAACTCGGTGACTTAGCCAAAAGATGATCCGGCATTAATAACAAGCAAACCGAGATAAAACTAGTTCAGGAAGCAAACCAAAGGAAATTAAAATGTGTATATTACATCTGCACCCGGCATACCGGGGATCTGATAAAACTTAAAGTTTTTATGCTCCAAAGTCAAGGAGCAGTGGCAGGCGCAGGGCCAGCAGGTGGAGCAGTAGCAGTGGAAATGTCGGCCTCAGGTGTGCCGGACCCAGCAGAGGGAATGGAGCCATCACCTCCGCCCGGGGCAGATGCCTGTTCCAGAGCTTCAGTGTCGGCTTCTTCAGTTTCATCCTCATCTTGGCTGGAGTCGGAGCCCTCAGCAGCGGCAGATGTCCCGGCATCGACATTCTTCTCCGGCTCGCGGATGTCCCGGACGAATTTGTCGGTGTCGGCATAGTCCACATAGCTGTGGGCCAACTCCTTGCGGCGACGGATATGATCCGGATCCGTGGTCCAGATGGATCCTTCGCGCACGGTGCGCAAAGTCTCCAAGTCTGCCTTTTCGTACCAAGACAAGAAGTAGCTGAGGGCTTCGTCAGCTCCAACCCTCGCGCCGGAATCTCGCCACTCCTGGAGGCGAACCTTGGCAAGCTGCAGGTCGTTGCCGAGGTCAACCGGGTCAGTGGGAGTCCTTTGTCCCGGCCAGAGGGCAGAGAATGCCTCCTGGGCGCCGTAGAAGAGCTCTTCAGTGTAAAGGGTCATGGCCTCCTTCCGGGACTGCAGGGCCAGCAGCTGCTCCGACATGTCCCAGCTGGGCGAGTCAACCGGAACACCCCGGTTTTCTCGGTCCAACTGCAGAGCCCTCTCAACGTCAGCGACGGAAGCGGGAAACATGCCTGCAGAATAGAAACAATGTTAGCAGAAGGAAAATATGTCGGCATAGATGCTATGCCGAAAAAGATTACACTATGTCAGAAAGGATAAAAGGGGAAAGGATTTGAAGCTTACGGGCAAGGTCGGCATTAAGCTGTGAAACTGTAACCTCCCATTTGGTGGCCTGCTCCTTCAGGCTATCCAGTTCAGTGTGGGCAGTGGAGGCATCAGTCTCGGATTCAACGAGCAAGTCCTGGGTGTTCTTCAGTTGGCCCTCCCTTTGCTCCTTCTCCTCCAGGAGCTCGGCAATCCGGCCCTTGAGCTGCTCAACCTCGGCCTTGTGACCGGTATCCCGGTCGTCCAGTAGCTTGGCCACATCCACCGAGGACACACAATCCTGGTGGCGTGCCTCCAGTGCAGCCTTCTCATCTGCAAAGATTTCAAGTTAAAAGGATTTGAAGAGAGAAAACAGTGACAAAGAGTACAGGATTTGAAGTACAAAGAAGTCATCCGGGTAACAGCAGGATCCGGCATACCAGTAAGCTCTTTCACCCTCGTAAGAAGCGCGGCGGCTTGTTTTTCAGTGCCAGCTGCAGAATGTCGGCACAAGGTTATGTGTCGGCAAGAAGAAGCATTGCAAAGAAAAGAGATGAAAGATATCCGGCATATAGCAGTATGTCGGCAAAAGGCTACCTTTCTTGGACAGCTCCAGCTGAAGCTTGCTGTGTGCGTCGGAAAGCTTCCGATGCTCACACACCAAGTCGTGGAACATGTCCGCCCGCGTGTTGTTCATGAGCTGCAAAAATGCCGGGATTTGAAATGTCAGCAGAGAAATTTGACATGATAATTAAAGTGAAGGTTTCATCAAGTGATCATTCTTTTAAAGACCCGGCACAGGTGCTGCGCACCTGTCCCGGCCCTCGGTGACTAGGATTTGAAGCTCGAATCGAGCTTATATCCCGGTCAAGAGGATTTGAAAGATAACAGAGATATGAAATTGTTGAAGACCCGGCATAGGTGCTGCGCACCTATCCCGGCCCTCGGTGACTAGGATTTGAAGCTCGAATCGAGCTTATATCCCGGTCAAGAGGATTTGAAAGATAATAGAGATATGAAATTGATTGAAGACCCGGCAGAGGTGCTGCGCACCTATCCCGGCCCTCGGTGACTAGGATTTGAAGCTCGGATCGAGCTCATATGTCGGCAGTTAATTCAAAAGAAGCTAGCTAAAGGACTATGAGAAAATCCCGGATGTCCATATCCCGGACAGCCGACATTTTCGGGGACTGGGGATATGTGTGTAAATGTAAAGGACTTACGTTGGTGGCATCGGCCAGCTTGTGAAGTCTTTGCTGGATGCTGAGGAGCTCGCTGGCGATCGGTATGGGCTTCGCTGCCAGGAAGTCGCTTGGGTCGCCACTGGTCTTGGCTTCGGCCAGCTTCTTGCTCCTTGAGTCTGCAGTGTCCATCTGGCTGGCGTCGTTCCACTTGATGCACTGCTCCTTAAGCGAGCCGAGGCTGTGATCACTTATTGTCACAAGAGGGACGAGGCCCTCAAGTTCTGGCGTGTCGAAGAAGCTTTTCCGGTACCCCGGCCGGGCTGCTGCCTTGCCAAGATGCAGGGACAGAGCAGAGCAGGTCCGGGATGCTGCCTTAGGAGGAGCTGTTGCGGCAGATGGTGTGCCGGACTTGGCCGGCTCAATCTTCAGCGTGCTGGACCGGGCCAGGGCAGTGGTCTTGGCCGGTGCACTGGTCTGGGAGGGTGCTGGAGTCTCGGGTGCAGGTTGTTCCGGCGCGGCCGGTGCTTCTGGGCCAGCGGGAGCAGGATCCGGAATAATCCGGACCTCTGGCACTAAAGGGCCTTTGCCCTTGAGATCTGTGCCGGCGCTCTTGTCGCTTACGCCGGCGTCTTCGGTTGTGCCGGCGTCACCGGTGGGCACGCCGGAATCTGGTGCTTCTTGGTGGGCTCCTGTGTCCATGTGGACATCAGGAGCCGAGGTTTCCTGTTGAGCCCCCGAGTCCATGTGGACGTCGGGGGCAGAGGTATCTTGTTCCGGCGGAGGAATGTCCTTCGCCGGGGAGGAGGTCTTGTCCGGCGCAGGCGAAGATGCCGGCACCGGTGAGGTCGTCTGACTGGCAGAGGGAATGTCGGAGGTTGCAGGTGCAGCGGGCTTGGTAACCTGCGGGTCGCCGCTCAAGCCAGAAGCTTGTTCCGGCTCAAGAGGAGCACTGAAAGAGAGAAAACACCAAGTCAGTAATACAAACAAGAGATATGTCGGAGGAAAAGCAAAGCAAAGGAAATTTACCCCGAGGCAACAGGCCTCTGTTTCTTCTGTTTGGGCACGCCGACCTTCTGTCTTTTCGACCTCTGAGGTATGTCGGATGGGGGCTTCACACCTCGCTTCCGGCCGGCACGTCCGCCGGTGGAAGGAGGTCCCTGGTTCAGAGGGGCTGCGTCGATGACAATATCGTCCGGGATAGCTGAGGACGGCATTGGAAACTCGTGAGCAATGGGTGTTGCTGGAAAGGCGTACGCAAGTGGCGTCGGGTCATAGTACAGCAGGACCTCCTCGTCAGAATCTATCTCACTCCGGTCTTGAGTATAATGCCGGGAGGAAGAGCCCTTACCCATGGCAGCTGCAGCCCGGGTGTTCCTGGGAAGCTTATCCCAATGATCCGGATCTTCGACGTCCGCAACGGTGCGGTCCGCCGCGATCTTGATCCGGGAGTTCTCCATGGTTTGAAAGCTGAACTTTTGTATAAACAGCAAAGTCAAATATTCAGACAAGGAAATATGCCGGTGGAAGAGGTATGTCGGATCAATATGATATGTGTCGGCAGATAGACATATGTCGGCTTAAGTATCTATGTGCCGGATATGGGCTTTATGTGTCGGAAAAGATGGTTTACCGTTGGGGCCGGCCTATCCCGGCTGTATGGTTCCAGCCCCCAGGCAAAAGTGGCCTGAGAGGATTTGCAGACATCCTTAATCCGGCGCAGAATGTCGGCCGGAGTCAGCTCGTGAGTGGAGTGCCGGGTGGGGTCCATTGGCCCGCTCATCTGGCATATCTTGTGCGACCGGCGCTGCAGAGGGGAGACGCGCCGGCTGATGAAGCATGCCACGAGATCGTTAGGAGTAAGACCGGTATCCAGGAGCTCGCCCTTACCCCGGTGAAGTGCATTCACCGGCATCACCGAATTCTTCGGGTTGTAGGTCCAGTTAGTCATGGCCAAGGGTGGCTCGTCCACAAATGGCGGCAGGTTGATGAGATCCTCGTCGGTGGTGTTCTTGACGTAGAAGAAGCTCTTCTGCCACTTCTTGCAAGACTCCAGGAGCTCCACCTTGGGGAAGTCCGAGCCCTTCCGGGACATGATGGTGGCCGCGCCGCAGAGGGTCATGGGGCGGTCCTTCTTTTCCTGGGCCGTCTCCGGCGGGTCGTCCTTGCTCCGGGGCGGCTCTTGGACGACTTGCTTCCGCAGTTGGAAGTACTTCGCCCAGCCTTGAGTAATGGCCTCTATGCCGGCATAGCCCTCGCAAAAAGCAGCGAAGGCGGAGAGGCTCATCACGGCGTTGGCCGGGATATGATGAGGTTGAAGCTCGTAGGTGTTGAGGAAGTCCCGGAAGAAGTCCGACACCGGCAGACCGAAGCCCCGCTCGAAGTGGGCGATGAAGACGACGTGTTCGCCGGGTTCAGGTGCCGGCACAACTTCTCCTACTGGTAGCCGGCATGCTACGCCCTCCGGGACTCTCCTGGTGGAGGTGACCCAGGATATCTCGGCCGGAGTAACCTCCGACCCCTCCCAGCCGGAGCGTCCTTGAGCTCGGGCCGAGGTATCTTCCTCAGAGGCCGAGGTAGTCGTCATGCTTGAAGATGCCATCTTGGTGGCCGGGATAAGGCGTGAGAGCCGGAGTCCCGTGATGTTATTTCTGTCAAGGCCGGAGAAAAGAGGGAGGTTAGTCTCTCCGGCATACCGCCCTCACCAATGTTAGCAGAGATAAAAGGATCTACCGAGGCAGTTAAATTAGGAAACAAATAAGGATAAAAAACTCCTAAGGATGAACACCTGCGAGCGTTGCCTAGCAGTGCTGATCGAATCCGAAGAGTAACAAGCAGAGGAACTGAAGCGGATCTATGCAAGCGTGGATACCAATGAGAAGCAATGAAGAAGCGTGAAGGAGGAAGAACAGAGGAAGGTCTCACCGGAGCTTGGCCGGCGACGATGGAGCGGCGGCGAGCGTGCAGGAAGATCCAATCTCCCTGCAAGGCTGCGGGGAGAAGAAGCGGCGGTGGCGGCGTCGTCAAAGGTGATGCCGTGCGTCGTCGGGCGTCGGCGTCGGCGGGGAGCAGGTCGGCTGTGGCGGCGATGCTGCTCTTCGGGCCGGCGGTGAAGCGCAGGAGGCAAAGGAGGAAGGCGAGGAAGACGATGGTGGTGGGGGGTAAAAAGATGAGTTTACCCCCGCCGCCCTGCTTATAGGTCTGCAGGCAAGGGTCGTGGGGGTCGTGGGATCGTGGGAGTGTTCCACTCCCCCGACAGTTGCTGCGGCGAGGCGCCACGTGGCGGCACGGAGTGGGGCGGCGGTTCCTGTAACCGTGCCATGACGCCATGATGGCGAGAAGTAACTGCTGCACTGTGAACCGTCACATCGTGGGTGACTGTTCGAGGAGGCAGGGCAGTTACAAGTTTCGATGCAAAGCTGTCGGACGTGGCTTCTCGAGGAAGGCTCGTCTGTATGCCGGATTAATTGCCGAAGTATATGTTCCGTCCGGAATACCTTCGGGACCGGCCGGAATAAGTTTTGGAACAGGAACAGAGGCCGTAATATGTGCAGATGTGCCGGCATATAATCTGATCGCCGGGACATAAGGAATGTTGAACCTGTCAAGGCTCCACAGTTATGACTGGGGAACCTCGGCAGCTTCGGGGACTAGTGTCGGGGGGATGACCCCCGGTAGGGTCAAGAGACTAGAAAGACTCAAGGTCTATGATTGACTTATGCCGGGTTATCAAGGAAAGGGCCTGGCCGGAATATAAGAGCATCGGCCAGGCCGGCATATAATGTATATCCCGGCTGATACTGGGATATGCCGGCATAGCCGGAATACTGATATATGTGTGCCGGCATATACTCAGATATGCCGGCCTAACCATCTTGTGTGTTGTGCGGGAGCAGGGGAGGCCGGATTACCCGACCCTCGTAGGTCGTTGGTCCGGCATATATGTCCTGGGTATGGCCAACGGTCATATCCGGGATACTTAAGTCAACCAAGGTGTCATTTCCCTACAATCAAGGAAGAAAACATCCAAGCATGGTAGCAGAGTAAGATGGCAGGGTGCACAGTGGAGGTTACCTACCCTCACTGTGCACAAGTACAAGCTTACCTCAGAGAGGTAAGGCCACAGTTCAAGAGGTACAAGGTACAGGGATATGGCGTCCCATCGAGAGCAATCAGGGAGGAAGTCAAGGGTCTCTGCCATCGCCACCAGCTCCTGTTTGGAGTGTAGCCCTTGTCTTGTGGTCTTGTATGACCGTTGTAACCCTGGCCACCACTATATAAGGAGGCATAGGGAGCCCTGGTAAAGGGTTGGACGTTGGCTGATAGTTGAAGGTTTCGACACTTAGCAGTTCATCTTCCTTCTCTGGCAGAGAGCTTGGAAGCACCATTGTTGTGTACTACATCGATCCATATATACAATCAGTAGAGCAGGAGTAGGGGTGTTATCTCCTTACGAGAGCCCCGAACCTGGGTAGATCAGTGTCTCTTTCTGTCGTGCTTTTTAGTGCGTTCCCCTCTCCCGAATCCTCCAGCATCTAGTTCGGCCCCCATTTAAGCCATCCTATGGCATATGTTGTTTCACCACGACGACACCATTTACTTTTCAAGTAGAGTCATATCATGAATAGAGAAGTTATCTTATATAATAGTTAGCAGTGTGGAAGTATCCTTCTTTAGTTGGTTATCTATGTATCCCTTAGTGTGAGTTGCGGTTATGAAATATTAATTAGAAGTCTTATCACTTACTTTCCGCACACTTTATTTTAGTTTGCAATCTTTCTTATATGATTAGTCTTGTTGATTAGTATTGGTATCACTTTGGGAGCATGAGTAAATCTAGTTGGTTTTGGCAAACTTAGCAATGGTCAGTAGCAACAATACCTTGAGGCTTGAGTAGAAAAGAGGGAAATACTTGTAGATACATCATTTCAGCTTTCCTTCATGATTGGCTTGTAAGCATTAGTATTCTCAAGCTAAAATCATTTGTACTTTCAAGGAAGTTTGCATGATTGTTTTCTATCACATATATGTTTGTTTGTTTCATTCAACTCTTATGCTTGCTACCCAGCCTTGCTAGCCAAAAACCTGTACTGAGAGGGAATACTTCTTGTGCATCCAATTCCCAAAAACCAAGTTACCTCCAAAGAGTCCACTATAAATTCCTACGCATGGTATTCTAAGCCATTCTAAGTAAATTTTCATGTGATATGTAACATCCCGTGTTTGTAATAAAGTAAATTTGCATCATAAGCATCATCTAAATTGCACTCTGAAATTTTCGCATTTGAAACTATAGTGGAAACCCTACAATCGACCGAATTCAAACTCTACTGATTAATTTGCAAAGTGTGTTCAGATTATTTTGAAGTGGAAAAAAATAAAACATTTAGAACCTGGAATAATTACCATGACAGTCCTTGAAGACTTTCAAAATTTCTTGAATATATTTAAATCATCAATCATTGCAAACTAGTGCAGTTTTCAACTTCCCTGGGAAACTCCCCAAAGCCAGGGGGCTTTTTGCAAAAAGGACTTTGTCTTCTTCCTTGCTTTACAGAAGCAGCTGCGTGGAGGCTCTCTGGCCATCGCCGGCCACCTCATGCTTGTGCCCTGGACACCGAGGAGCTTCCCTCTTCAGCAGTCAACCGCACCTGGACGCCTCCCCCTTCCCCTTTTCCTCTCTCCCTGGCGCCCTTCCCTTCTTTCCCCTCGGTCTCTCTCTCCCTCACGTGAGCTCCCAGTAACGAGCTCGACCCGCCATGGCTGCCACCTAGGGTCGCCGTCCCGTGCTTCCCCAGCCCCGCCGAGGTACTGAGAAGGTCCCCGACGCCGCCCTCTTTCTCCCCGCTCAAGGAATCGACCGGAATCGCCCAGAGTCACCGTCGATTCGCCAGATTTCCCCGCAGATACCGAGCTCTTCCGCCGCCAAATTATCCACCGCCGACCGTCCTCCGGCCAAGACGACCCCACCGGCGAGTTCCCGGTGAGTTCCCGGTCCGGCCGGACCTCTTCCCTCGCCTCCCCGTGCGCCGGAGCGCCGTCTCTCCCTGGTCCCTGGCAGGTGCCGCCATGGCTGTGGTCGTCCTGACCACCACGCCATGTGTGGCCTGCTGGTGGGCCTCGGGCCCCTCCAGTCAGTGGGCCTGGGTCATTTCTAACCGGTGCAAAGAGTTTTCTGTATTTGTTTTATTTCCAGAAATTTCAGAACAATGCTAAAACTTGTAAAATGCATAGAAAAATATCTGCTTGTCGGAAAATTGCGTATGACCTACCAAAATGCTCAGAAAAACATGCTCTACATGTTTATGTCAAATTCATGCATGTTTATACAACTTTAACCCCTGCCTAAATAGAAGAACTAATCAGAACCCTTTTTGCAAATTAGGGTTTGTCGGGTTGCAATCCTAAAGCATCCGAATCCCTCCTAACCTATTCTTTATGTCATAGGGTTTCTTTTGAACATCTTAAACATGTCATATCATCATACTTGAATGCGCATCCATGCATTATTTGATTGTATTGTTTCCTTTCCGGTGTTTCTTCTTCTCGGTAGAATCCGAGACCGCGACCGAGATCAACGCCAATACTGATCAGATCAACTACATCGAAGAACAAGGCAAGCGTAAACCCTTTGATGCATTTCTAATCCTATGATTTACAAATGTTTCGAGCCTCCACCATATCTGCATGCGTTCAACTGTCGTTTACCGAAACTTAGAGTAAACCTATTCTGATGCATGCCCTGCTATTGTCAACTATATATCCATGATCCATAAGCTCCTAGCGTGACTAGGTTCTGCTTTTGCGTCACCGGAAATTTACTATTCTATGCTTAGCCATGCTTAGCATTTACTGTTGCAATTTCGGTACTTGGGCTTGAAGCTTTATATGAATTTAGCATGATAGCTTGTCGTGGTGTTTGTGGTGAATTGGTGAAACTTGACAATAGGCCTGGATGAGCCGCCACGCGGGTTGTGGTTGTTTGACTCATTCTCGCCGCCCTAGGACCCGAGTTCTTGTCTCTTGATCCAAGATGAGCGTACAACCGCACGTGGAGGTATGGGACTCCTGTCGACTGACTAACTTGCTTAGACTTATCCATGAGCTACCTAGTTTGGGCTTTCCATTTGGCATACGCATCAAAAATGTTTTGAAACGAGATGGTGGAAGAGGTGCATACATAAAGGATGTGGCCGGGGTGAAGGGTGCTTGGTGGCATTGAACTGGATCCCCTGCACACAATGAACGGTTCCGCGTCCGAGAACGGCCGATCTCGCGATGGCGGACTAAAACCTTTTGGCGTGGCTCATGGAATAGGTCGACGTAAGGTAAAGGTTGTAGGTGGCCATCACCCCGCTAAGACTCCTTGCAAGGGTCCAGGGGACGGTCGTCACATGTGGGTAAAGTTGTGCACCCCTGCAGGGTTAAATCTTTTCGAAAATCCGTGTCCACGGTTATGGACGACTTGGAGACAGATACTAGATCATAGACAACTTGAACCTAATCTTAAAAGTGCCAACTTAAGAGTGAGGCTCTGGATCACTTCCTCGGGGTCGAGGGGGTGATATGAGATGAGATGTTCTGAAGGTAATGATTCGGTGGAGGCTCCTTGATCGAAAGAGCTTGCGAGATGCTCTCTTATCCCCTTTACAAATTCTGAGTAGTCCTTGCGTTGTGCCATTTTCACAAAGAAAACTTGCTTTCTGCAAAGAGCTACACAAAAGACCTTGATGCCATCATATAGTGTAGAAGGTCAGCTTGCTGAGTACACCCTCGTACTCACCCTTGTTTAATGTTGTTTTTCCATAGAAGAAACCGCCGCAGGCAATGAAGGTGGTTTCTACGCCGATATCGACTTCGACGACTAGTTTGGGGTTCCCAGGCAGCAGCCTGAGATCTAAGGGTTGGGACGTCGCCTATGTTCAGGGCCTCTTAGGCCATTTGCTATCTTGTTATGTAGCATAACATATTTGCTTTCCGTTGCTTGATGTAATGTTCGGTCGGTGACCTATGCTTGTAATAAGTTGGATCTTTACTCTGTTAAGAGTTTGAACTACTACTTTGAGTCGTAGAGTCACTGTTGTGTTACCAGTTGTGGTTACCCATCTCGTGCATGATGCGTGCATGGATATAAAGTGCACGAGAGGGGTTTAAGGCTCTCGAGCTCTCTGTTATGCAGTCTTGGTTATGATTAGTTTCACGGCGCTTTGAGATGTGTAGAGCCGATGTTTAATTCTGGCCTGCCTGCCGATGGTGTTCCGGCCTGGGACTGGTAACCCCAGTATCACTCGTTGCTAGCGTGACTAATACACATAACATCTCTGTATAGCTTAGAACCCGGGGTCCGACAGCTTTGGTATCAGAGCAGGACTGTCTGTAGGAAACCATTACCATTGGTCGAAGTTGAGTCTAGTGTTTCTAAAAACTATTTGAAAGACAAAATGAATTGAGAAAATTCTAACTAGGATTCTTTTTACTCCTTATCTGGGTCACTCTAATTCTGAGTCACCTTACCTTGTTTTGATTGTGAAGGTTTTCCTTCTCATATGTTATTTCAAACCTTTAGGATCTCGGGGTTGGGTTGTTCTATCTTGTGCCCATTCTTGAGTTGCTCAGTTCAGATATTACTATCACTCTTTGGACTGATGCATTTGCAAAACCCTTTGATCCAGATGGACTTTCCAGGGCAGGTGGTTCGGATGACCAGGTGCCGGGGTGTTCCAGGTTTCCCAGCCTTGCTCGCCGCGGCCCTGTCCAGCCAGGGTTGCCCTTGGTACCCTGAGTACTTTGTGTACGAGGAGTACCGTGACTATGATCAGGGACAGTTCATATGTCAGGATCGTGTTCTTACCCCTGAGGGGGATCAGGTTCAGCACGTTGCCCACGGTATTGGGGTGACTGAGGAGTAGTCAGTTCAGGAGGGTGCCTACTGTTCCCTGACCCGTTATCGTGAGGACTGTCCGCATCTTGCGGATGTCACTTCTCCATTTTGTCACTTTCCATCCGCTACTGAGGGCGCGGAAGGTATTTACCTAGCAAGCTATGCAGATGCTTCCTTGGAGATGGATCCTAGGTACAGAGCGGTGGTAGAGTTTCTTCAGTGGGCTGACCGTCGTGGTCGTCAATGGTATCATCACTACATCGCGTCGCGTATGAGCCACTGGGACACTCTGATGGCCATCGAGCCCTATGTGGCTAGTGGCCTTGTTCCACAGGAGGTACTCCAGCCCGCCACAGTGCAGTTGCCTACTTACATGGCGAGTCCGCCTATCGGTGGTGTGGTTCCCCCACGTGGTCCTCCTCGCACACCTCCAGTGGTCCGTGGAGTTTGTCAGTCTCCGTATGGACCCCAGCCAGCACGTGCTCGTCGTTTCCGCACTCCTCCAGTTCCACTTCCGTTTGGCTTCAGAGGCTACTACTGAGTCCGCCTGTGGTCTCAGTTAGTGTATATAGTGGAGTGCCATCATGATCCTGTGAGACACGATTGGTACCTAGCAGCTTTGTATCTGAGAACCGAAGTGTAGATAAATAATGTATAGGAACTTGGTTTCGGTGATGTTGTATCATCTTTACTATCCACACTGTTGCATCAGTACAACTTGTTGGGTTGTGCTACAATAAGTATGGCTTGTAACTCGACTGGATTGTACTGTCATCTAAGTATGTTTGCAGTGCCAAGCCTGGTGTAATGATACATTTTATATCACGTGCCTTGTTATTCCATACATTGTATCAATCTCTGCAAGTCCTTGTTTCCTATCGCTGAAATCCTTTGTTATCCTCCAGGATGTCAGGTGGTACTCGTGGTGGTGGTGGTCGTCGTGGCGGTGGGAATGATCAGGAGGGTGACAATGTCAATCTTCCGCCTCCACCGTCCATGGTCCAGCTTATGGCCATGTATGAAGCCAACCGCGCTGACAACATCAGGCTCCTAGAAAGGATTGAACAAAATACCGCTCGCCATCAAGATGACCAAGTCGGCATGAGAGACTTCATCCATCTCACTCCTCCAGTTTTCAGCTATTCCACTGAGCCACTTGATGCTGATTACTGGCTCCGCACTATTGAGCACAAACTTCAGGCTGCTCATGTCGCCCAAGCGGATTGGGTGACCTTCTCCGCATATCACCTTGAAGGTGCTGCTGGTTCCTGGTGGGCAAATTTCCTTGCTATGCAGACTGCCGAGCACGTTGTGACCTGGCAGGAGTTCAAAACTGCCTTCCGAGGGTATCACATTCTGGAGGGTTTAATGGAGCTTAAAAGGAAGGAATTCCTAAAGCTAAAGTAGGGCAATGGTTCAGTTTGCGACTACCAGGGCAACTTCAACCGCCTTGCTTGCTATGCTCCTGAAGAGGTATCTACTGATGCCAAGAAGCAGGCCTTGTTCCGCAAGGGACTGAACCCTGAGCTTCGTCGTGATCTTCATCTTCTGGATTTTAACACTTTCCAAGATCTTGTGAACAAAGCTATGAAAGCTGAAAGGGGAAAGGTTGAATATGAAGAAACTCGCAAGCGCCCTCGAGAAGATGCCCAGTCATCCGGCTTAGGCTCAAAGCGTTGCCGTGCCTGGATTCCTTTCAGTGCTGTTCCACGTACCTCTTATCCGCCAAGGTCCGATGCACCTCGTGCAGCTCAGCCGCCCATAGCACCAAAGAATCCAAGTGATCAGCAAAATCCAGGAGGCCCTCGTTCTAGTTTGACTTGCTTTACTTGTCATCAACCTGGGCATTTCTCAAGGGAGTGTCCCATGAAGATAGGTTATCCGGCCCCTACTGCTCCAGGACGTGCTGTTGGACGTGGGGTTTCTCTTCCTAATAAGGGTGCTAAGCCTTCAGTCGGGCGTGGTCGTTTGACCCATGTTACCATGGAGGAAGCAGAAGAAGATCCCGGTGTCATACTGGGTACGCTTTATATCAACTCAATATTAGCTTCCGTTCTATTTGACTCTGGAGCATCCCATTCATTCATATCACAAGAATTTGCACAAGTGCATGATATACCCTTTGAAGCCATGCCATCCCCCTTGGAGATTAAAACCCTAGGGTCTCATTGGCAAACTAGATGGATCACGCATGGTGTTGTCATTGATATTGGGTATAATCTGTTCCCCACTTCTCTTATCGCCTTGAAGTCAACTGACATTGATGTCATCTTGGGCATGGATTGGCTGACAAAATCTCAAGCCATCATTGATTGTGCGGCCAGATCTATTGAAATGACCTCTCCTGCTGGCAGAAATTTCATATGGTGGTCTCCATCATCAATACCTCCCTCTGCGGTGCCTATGTCAGAAGCAAAGTTCTATGCCATTGATGTCCTTCCACCTCTTGAAATACATGATGTACCGGTGGTATGTGACTTTCCAGATGTCTTCCCAGAGGAATTGCCTGGCATGCCACCTGATCGAGATGTGGAGTTTGTCATAGAGTTGGTTCCTGGAACCGCTCCTATTTCTAAAAGACCTTACCGTATGCCTCCTGAAGAGTTGGTTGAACTAAAGAAGCAAATCGAGGAGTTGGAAAACAAAGGCTTCATTCAACATAGCACTTCCTCTTGGGGTTGTCCCAGACTCTTTGTCAAGAAGAGGGATACCAATGTTCCACGATTAGTCGTTGACTATCGTCCCTTGAATGCAGCAACAATCAAGAACAAATATCCTCTCCCTAGAATCATTGATCTCTTCGATCAATTGAGCGGTGCAACCGTCTTCTCCAAAATGGATTTAAGATCGGGTTATCACCAAATTAAAATCCGAGCCGAGGACATTCCAAAGACGGCGTTCACAACTCGTTATGGTCTTTACGAGTATACTGTCATGTCTTTCGGACTCACAAATGCTCCAGCCACATTTATGCGGCTCATGAACTCTGTGTTCATGGAGTATCTCGACAAGTTTGTCGTGGTCTACATTGATGATATTCTAATCTACTCCAAGACCGAAGAAGAACATGCCAAACATCTACGTCTAGCTTTGTCGAAACTTCGTGAACATCGGCTGTATGCCAAGTTTTCTAAATGTGAGTTCTGGTTGAACGAGCTCATCTTTCTTGGCCATGTGCTCTCTGCTAATGGCGTTGCGGTCATCCCTGATAAAGTTCAATCTGTTCAGGATTGGGTGACCCCTTCCTCAGTCAAGGATGTGCGGAGTTTTCTCGGGTTGGCAGGTTATTACCACCGTTTCATTGAGAATTTCTCCAAGATTGCGAAACCTATGACTGAACTTCTGAAGAAAAATAAGAAGTTTGAGTGGTCAGAGAAAGCCGAAGAAGCTTTCCAGTTACTAAAAACTAAGCTGACTACTGCTCCTGTGCTTGCCCTTCCGGACACGAGCAAGGAATTTGTTATCTATTGTGATGCCTCACTCCAAGGACTTGGTTGTGTGTTGATGCAAGATGGTCATGTGGTCGCTTATGCCTCTCGGCAATTAAAACCGCATGAACTCAATTATCCAACCCATGACTTGGAGCTTGCAGCAGTTGTACATGCCTTGAAGCAATGGCGGCATTACCTGCTTGGTAATCGCTGTGAGCTATATTCCGATCATCAAAGTCTAAAGTATCTCTTTACTCAACCGGATCTGAATCTCAGACAGAGACGATGGTTGGAACTCATCAAAGATTATGATGTGGGTCTTAACTATCAACCGGGCAAAGCCAACGTCGTGGCTGACGCGCTAAGTCGGAAGTCCTATTGCAATAATCTTATGCTTATGCAAGCCCAACCTCCTCTTCATGAAGAGTTTGCACGGCTTAATCTTGAAGTTGTTCCTTCTGGCTTCCTGTCTAATTTGGAAATCAAACCTTCCCTTGAAGAGCAAATCAAAGATGCTCAAAAGCAAGATTCTGACATTGCCATGATCAAAAAGAACATTGCTAGCGGGGATGCTAAGTGTTTCTCTCTTGATCATCTGGATACCGTTTATTTTGGTAAACGTCTTGTTGTACCAAACCATCGAGACTTAAAAGAGCAAATCCTTAAGGAAGCTCATGAATCACCCCTTTCCATCCATCCTGGAAGTACCAAGATGTATCAGGATCTTTGCCAAAGGTTCTGGTGGACTGGGATGAAGCGAGAAATCGCTCAGTATGTTGCTGAATGCGACATTTGTCGTCGTGTAAAAGCTGAACATGAAAGACCTGCTGGAGTTCTTCAACCTTTATCTATTCCCGAGTGGAAATGGGATGAGATTGGCATGGATTTCATCACTGGATTTCCAAAAACTCAAAAGGGCAACAATGCAATATGGGTAGTTGTTGACCGTCTATCCAAGGTTGCTCATTTCGTTCCTATCCGTGAGGATATCACTGCTACTCAACTGGCAGAGCTTTATATTTCTCGGATAGTCACTCTTCACGGTGTTCCAAAGAAGATTATCTCTGACCGCGGAAGCCTCTTCACCTCCAGGTTCTGGAAAAGCTTTCAAGAAGCTATGGGAACTCATATTTCCTTTAGCACTACCTATCATCCTCAAACCGGAGGTCAAACTGAAAGAGTGAATCGAATTCTTGAGGACATGCTCCGAGCTTGTGCTATCTCTTTTGGGAAGAATTGGGAGAAGTGTCTTCCCTTCGTTGAGTTCTCCTATAACAACAGCTTTCAATCCAGCTTGGGCATGGCACCTTTTGAAGCTCTATATGGAAGAAAATGTCGAACACCGCTAAATTGGTCTGAAACCAGAGAAAGACAATTCTTTGGGCCGGACATGATCAAAGAAGCAGAAGATCAAGTTCGCATAATCCGAGAGCGTTTGAAAACTGCTCAGTCTCGTCAAAAGAGCTATTATGATCGTCATCATCAAGATGTGAGCTATGAAATTGGCGAGAAAGCCTATCTTTGAGTCACACCTCTAAAAGGCATCCATCGCTTTGGTATCAAAGGCAAATTGGCTCCTCGCTACGTTGGTCCTTTCCCTATTCTCGCTAAGCGTGGAGAGCTTGCCTATCAGTTGGAACTTCCTTCAACATTTCCGGATGTTCATGATGTGTTTCATGTCTCTCATCTCAAGCGTTGTTTCAAAGATCCAATCCGTGGAGTTGATCATACCACTCTTGATCTTCAAGAAGATCTCACCTATCGGGAATATCCTGTTCTTATCCTTGATGAAGCTGAAAGAAAAACTCGAGGCCGAACCATCAAGTTCCTCAAAGTTCAATGGTCTCATCATTCTGAACAAGAAGCAACTTGGGAACGAGAGGATCGCCTTCGATCCGAGTACCCTTCCTTTTTCCCTAGTTCATAGGAATCTCGGGACGAGATTCTTGTAAGGGGGGTAGATTTGTAACATCCCGTGTTTGTAATAAAGTAAATTTGCATCATAAGCATCATCTAAATTGCACTCTGAAATTTTCGCATTTGAAACTATAGTGGAAACCCTACAATCGACCGTATTCAAACTCTACTGATTAATTTGCAAAGTGTGTTCAGATTATTTTGAAGTGGAAAAAAATAAAACATTTAGAACCTGGAATAATTAGCATGACAGTCCTTGAAGACTTTCAAAATTTCTTGAAGAAATTTAAATCATCAATCATTGCAAACTAGTGCAGTTTTCAACTTCCCTGGGAAACTCCCCAAAGCCAGGGGGCTTTTTGCAAAAAGGACTTTGTCTTCTTCATTGCTTTACAGAAGCAGCTGCGTGGAGGCTCTCTGGCCATCGCCGGCCGCCTCGTGCTTGCGCCCTGGACACCGAGGAGCTTCCCTCTTCAGCAGTAAACCGCACCTGGACGCCTCCCCCTCCTCCTTTTCCTCTCTCCCTGGCGCCCTTCCCTTCTTTCCCCTCGGTCTCTCTCTCCCTCACGTGAGCTCCCAGTAACGAGCTCGACCCGCCATGGCTGCAACCTAGGGTCGCCGTCCCGTGCTTCCCCAGCCCCGCCGAGGTACTGAGAAGGTCCCCGACGCCGCCCTCTTTCTCCCCGCTCAAGGAATCGACCGGAATCGCCCAGAGTCACCGCCGATTCGCCGGATTTCCCCGCAGATACCGAGCTCTTCCGCCGCCAAATTAGCCGCCGCCGGCCGTCCTCCGGCCAAGACGACCCCACCGGCGAGTTCCCGGTGAGTTCCCGGTCCGGCCGGACCTCTTCCCTCGCCTCGCCGTGCGCCGGAGCGCCGTCTCTCCCTGGTCCCTGGCAGGTGCCGCCATGGCTGTGGTCGTCCTGACCACCACGCCATGTGTGGCCTGCTGGTGAGGCCCCTCCAGTCAGTGGGCCTGGGTCATTTCTAACCGGTGCAAAGAGTTTTCCGTATTTGTTTTATTTCCAGAAATTTCAGAACAATGCTAAAACTTGTAAAATGCATAGAAAAATATCTGCTTGTCGGAAAATTGCGTATGACCTACCAAAATGCTCAGAAAAACATGCTCTACATGTTTATGTCAAATTCATGCATGTTTATACAACTTTAACCCCTGCCTAAATAGAAGAACTAATCAGAACCCTTTTTGCAAATTAGGGTTTGTCGGGTTGCAATCCTAAAGCATCCGAATCCCTCCTAACTTGTTCTTTATGTCGTAGGGTTTATTTTGAACATCTTAAACATGTCATATCATCATACTTGAATGCGCATCGATGTATTATTTGATTGTATTGTTTCCTTTCCGGTGTTTCTTCTTCTCGGTAGAATCCGAGACCGCGACCGAGATCAACGCCAATACTGATCAGATCAACTACATCGAAGAACAAGGCAAGCGTAAACCCTTTGATGCATTTCTAATCCTATGATTTACAAATGTTTCGAGCCTCCACCATATCTGCATGCGTTCAACTGTCGTTTACCGAAACTTAGAGTAAACCTATTCTGATGCATGCCCTGCTATTGTCAACTATATATCCATGATCCATAAGCTCCTAGCATGACTAGGTTCTGCTTTTGCGTCACCGGAAATTTACTATTCTATGCTTAGCCATGCTTAGCATTTACTGTTGCAATTTCGGTACTTGGGCTTGAAGCTTTATATGAATTTAGCATGATAGCTTGTCGTGGTGTTTGTGGTGAATTGGTGAAACTTGACAATAGGCCTGGATGAGCCGCCACGCGGGTTGTGGTTGTTTGACTCATTCTCGCCGCCCTAGGACCCGAGTTCTTGTCTCTTGATCCAAGATGAGCGTACAACCGCACGTGGAGGTATGGGACTCCTGTCGACTGACTAACTTGCTTAGACTTATCCATGAGCTACCTAGTTCGGGCTTTCCATTTGGCATACGCATCAAAAATGTTTTGAAACGAGATGGTGGAAGAGGTGCATACATACAGGATGTGGCCGGGGTGAAGGGTGCTTGGTGGCATTGAACTGGATCCCCTGCACACAATGAACGGTTCCGCGTCCGAGAACGGCCGATCTCGCGATGGCGGACTAAAACCTTTTGGCGTGGCTCATGGAATAGGTCGACGTAAGGTAAAGGTTGTAGGCGGCCATCACCCCGCTAAGACTCCTTGCAAGGGTCCAGGGGACGGTCGTCACGTGTGGGTAAAGTTGTGCACCCCTGCAGGGTTAAATCTTTTCAAAAAAGCCGTGTCCACGGTTATGGACGACTTGGAGACAGATACTAGATCATAGACAACTTGAACCTAACCTTAAAAGTGCCAACTTAAGAGTGAGGCTCTGGATCACTTCCTCGGGGTCGAGGGGGTGATATGAGATGAGATGTTCTGAAGGTAATGATTCGGTGGAGGCTCCTTGATCGAAAGAGCTTGCGAGATGCTCTCTTATCCCCTTTACAAATTCTGAGTAGTCCTTGCCTTGTGTCATTTTCACAAAGAAAACTTGCTTTCTGCAAAGAGCTACACAAAAGACCTTGATGCCATCATATAGTGTAGAAGGTCAGCTTGCTGAGTACACCCTCGTACTCACCCTTGTTTAATGTTGTTTTTCCACAAAAGAAACCGCCGCAGGCAATGAAGGTGGTTTCTACGCCGATATCGACTTCGACGATTAGTTTGGGGTTCCCAGGCAGCAGCCTGAGATCTACGGGTTGGGACGTCGCCTATGTTCAGGGCCTCTTAGGCCATTTGCTATCTTGTTATGTAGCATAACATATTTGCTTTCCGTTGCTTGATGTAATGTTCGGTCGGTGACCTATGCTTGTAATAAGTTGGATCTTTACTCTGTTAAGAGTTTGAACTACTACTTTGAGTCGTAGAGTCACTGTTGTGTTACCAGTTGTGGTTACCCATCTCGTGCATGATGCGTGCATGGATATAAAGTGCACGAGAGGGGTTTAAGGCTCTCGAGCTCTCTGTTATGCAGTCTTGGTTATGATTAGTTTCACGGCGCTTCGAGATGTGTAGAGCCGATGTTTAATTCTGGCCTGCCTGCCGATGGTGTTCCGGCCTGGGACTGGTAACCCCAGTATCACTCGTTGCTAGCGTGACTAATACACATAACATCTCTGTATAGCTTAGAACCCGGGGTCCGACATGATACCTTTCAAAAAAACCTTCAACTACTTCTCATTTTGTGCCACTATTTTTAGCTCATGAGGACATGGTGGTTGAGTTTGCTATCTTCCATACTAAATTGAGTACTCCACGACTTGCATGCTTCATCTGCTCGTCACTAATTTTGCAAGGGAGCTGGTCAGACCATTGTAATCTAAAAAAAGAAAAAAAGAAAAGAAAAAAGGCACTCCTCCATGGTATGTGAGAGTTGGTGGGCACCCGATGGAATCGGTTAGCCATGGTTTGTGAAAGGAAATTGGGGAGGGGTGCCAAACAATAAAAGAGCACAATTGTGCCAATTAATCAAACATCTCGAAACCGCTCTCACTTGTTTAGTATGGAACATGGCAAGAACTCCATTGCTAGTCATTGACAGAAACAACCACCTCTCAAAACAACTTTTACCTCTGTTTTACAAATGAAAAGCTCTAGCACATGTTTAATCCCTGCTTCCCTCTGTGAAGGGCCTATCTTTTACTTTTATGTTGAGTCAACCTATTCCCCTCTATCTCAAGCAAGCATTTGAGTTGTTATGTTTCATTCATCTATATGTTGATTTGTTCAATCATGTTTACTAGTTTCCTTTGTTTAGTACGATGCTCTTATCCGAAAGATTATATCTTTGAAAGCTATTTATGATTGTAAAGAGATTGTTACGGTTGAGCATGTGAATTTTGCTATATTAGCTCTGATATAAAAGGCTCCAATCAAAATATAAGTACAATTTGTTCATTGTTCTCTGACCAAGAACAAAGGTTTGCCATCACCAATCATGATTTACCTTGTGCATCTTTATTGTGATTCCCTTTGCTTATTGCAAGTCTAGTTATATGAAGGGAAGTAGTTGTCTATTATGACTTGTGCCTTGGTAAGTGTGATGCTTCTTGTCCGTATTTTGTTTATCGACACTTCACTCCATAAACCTATGGTCATGTTTACTGAGTTCAGTTTTTGCTTGGGGACAAGCGAGGTCTAAGCTTGGGGTGGTTGATACGTCCATTTTGCATCACTATTTTGTATCATAATTTACTAGATATTCATTGATATATTTCATATTTAGAGGTGATACTTATGTTGTTTCCTCTGCTTTTACATGTTTGATGATTATTGGAGGACTTGCTGCCGGAGTCAAGATTCTGCTAGAAAAGGACCATCAAGACACCATATTTCTGAAGATCAGAAATTCCAAGAAAATACCCAGAAACTCATATTTTATCAAAAGACGAAAGTAGCCAGAAGGAGAGAGCGAGGGGAGCAGCCGAGGGCCCACACCACCAGGTGGCGCGGGCCAGCCCCTGGCCACGCCACCCAGTGGTGTGGCCACCTCGGCCCACATCTGCCAGCGCCCCTCGCGTATATCGTCATCCCCGAAAACCTAATACCCTAGAGGGGATTAGAGATAGACTCCGCCGCCTCTGCGGGGCAGAAAACGCACAGAGAGAGAAAGCTCTCCGGTAGGCAGAAATCTGCCGGGGAAATTCCTTCCTGGAGAGGGGAGATCGTCGCCATCGTCATCGAGCTGGACTTCATCGGGATCATCATCATCATCACCAGCACCTTCATCTTCACCATCACCACGCCATCCCGCTGTAACATCTTGGGTTGAATCTTTTCCAATTCTTAGGGGAAACTTTCCCGATGTTGATTACTCTTATAGTTGATGCTATTGAGTGGAACCGTTAAATTAAGGTTTATGTTCAGATTTTTATTTACCATTATTTCACCTCTGGTCATGATCCATATGATGTCTTGTGAGTAGTTCGTTTAGTTCTTGAGGACATGGGAGAATTCGAGATGTTAGTAGTGAAACTATGTTGAGTAATATTTAATGGTTTGATATTTATATGTTGTGGTGCTATTTCACTAGTGGTGTCATGTGAACGTCGACTACATGATACTTCACCTTTATGGGCCTAGTGGAATGCATTGTGTATTTGGCTACTAATTGTGGGGTTGCCGGAGCGACAGAAACCTAAACCCCCATTAGGAAACCATTGCACCAGGGAGTGTAGGATCTCAGAGTTTAAGGCTGTGGTTAGATTTATCTTAATTACTTTCTTCTAGTTGCGGATGCTTGCAAGGGGTGTAATCACAAGTGTGTATTAGTCCAAGTTGGGGTAGTGCACTAGCATAGGTTCACCCCCATAACACTTATCAAACCAATGAAGATTACTTAGCTGCATGAAGCGAAAGCACTCGACAGAAACTCCCATGTGTCCTCAGGAACGTTTGGTAATCATAAGTTAGACAACCGGCTTGTCCTTTGCTCTAGAAAGGATTGGGCCACTTGCAGCAATTATTATTATTGTCTTTTATTTACTCATACTTTATTTATCTGCATTACCAAATACCCCTGAAAACCCATTTGCTAGTATTTACAGTGAATCCTTGATTAAAACTACTTGTCAATACCTTCTGCTTCTCGTTGGGTTCGACACTCTTATTTATCAAAAGTACTACAATACACCCCCTATACTTGTGGGTCATCAGACAGCCATGGTGGTTTTTATGGAGGGGGGGAGGTGCGATGGTGGTGGTGCTGATGATGTTGACAGGAAGCACGCCTTTTGCGTGACTGCCCAAGAAGACAGAGAAGTGGCAAAGGGTTGTTGGGCTACACTCAAAGAATAAGGAGGCTGGTTTGGTTGGGCTCAAACGCGCAAGAACGCCGAAAGAGGAAAAAACTAGAAAGGAAAAAAGGAGATGGAATAAAGGGAGGGGTTTGAAAAGAGATAAAAATAGGTTCAAACAATTTTCAAAGATTGATTTTGTCTCAAAACAATTTTCAAAGTTTGCAAATATTTTGGTTTCTTAGTTTTAATGAAAAATAAGAAAACAAGTTTTATTATTATTATAAAACCATACAAGCAAAATAGAAAATAGCTTTTATTTCAAAGAATTTATGTTTGACAAAAATATGCAATGTTAGCGATGCATGATGATGCATGACATCAAGATGACGCGAAAAATAAAATAACAAGCAATTATAATACTGGGGATTTTTCCAGACTGTTACAATCGACACCACCAACAAGGGATCTCGCCCTGAGATCCATGCTCGTGTAGGAAGAAAGAGTTGATTAAACTATCGGATATTCTCTCATCGTGTTGAACTTGTCGACACCACCAACAAGAGGTTCCTTCTCGACACCACCAACAATGGATTCTTGCTCACATTGATGATGATGAACTTCCGAAGAACGGACCTGCTAGGATAAAGGCAAAATATCATCCACCCACACAGAACCTAAATCTCAAAGAGGCAGGTAAGAGAGACGACTCAAAACTCGCAATGGTAAGAGGATAAAAGCATGAAGGTAAGGAGTAAAATGTAGAGCTACTCATATCTATCCAACTAGTTTTTAGCAAAATTATTTTGACACTAGACTCAACAACGTCCGTTGGCAGGGTTATCCTACATGACTCGCGGGTATTGACAAAACCTGAGCTCTGATACCACCTGTGACGCCCCAAAATTATTGGCACCTTGCGAATAAAGCAATCACACCACAATTCGCACGATGTCGTTTGGAATGCACCACCAAGCACCTTACACATATGCAGGATGCACGCGATGCAGGTGGAATCAAGGTAGTAACATTACACAAGTTCACAATGGAACCCATAAAAGAACATATATAATATAACCACGAAGACTCCACGGGTCAAGATCCAAATATACATACAAGATCCAAATCATACATAAACAAAAATAGTATCCGAGTACGGACAAGAATACAAATGGGCCTAAGAGGCCTGAAGATAAACGATGACGTCTATAACCCTACCTAGGCCAAGCTAGAAGGGTAACCTTGCTAACATTGTCGCTCCCATACCTGTGAATATTGGGCCAACGATTACCGAACAAGAAAGGAGAAAGAGAAGGGCAAAAAACAAGGGTGAGTATCGAGGAACAAACTCCGTGGCACGTACTCCGCGAGACTAGAACAAGGCTGTGCTCACCGGTCTATATGGTGGACTCAGCAGAAGCAAAAAACACTATACTACAGAGACACACTACAACTTCTGTCTAATCAGAATAAGATATAAGAGAGCACATAAAGTAAAGAACTAATACTACATCAAACATAACCCAACCAATGAATCACCTCGTCGCGACCACACAAAGAAGCAATAATAAAGGCACACACACAATTGACAATTTTATTACAATTTAATATTGTAGTAGAACTATTTACTATGACACTTTTCATCATCAATTAGGTGCAAGTTGTTCTATGATTGAGCAAAATAGCTCCAAGTTATCCATAACCGTGGACACAACTTTTTGAAAAGATTTACCCTGCAGGGATACACCAATTACCCATACACGCTCAACCAATCCAACCTAGACAAGGGAAGGATATCACGACAAGACCGTTTCCAGTTCTACAAGAGAGTTTAGGGGGGCCACCCTACTAAGCTACCCGTAACAAAGTCAGCCGAGCTCTGAAGACGGACTCGAAAGTTTGCAAGGACGGAGAAGTCTGGTCGAGGGCTCATCAAAGAGGGTCTTCTAGCTTCACAAAGCGTGCCGCAAGCAAGTAAACCTGCCACTGTCAATGGCGACACAACCACACCCGTCAAAGGGGGCTTAGAGACTCCGCCCATAAATGTGACTCCACCCAAATCCAGATCCAAATGTAGATACGGTGTTGTGGACCCCGGTAAACTAACTCGAGAAAAGGTAGTAAGTCAAGGGAGACCCCAGAGAATCTTCTGCGAGTGGTTAGCGCGCTCATCTTAGAATAGTTCATGTCAACTCGGGGTCCTAGGGGACACAAGTGAGCCATTGTAAAACATGCAAAATGACTCACCGATGCCTCTGCTTAATCAAGTGTAGTTGTAACATAAATAAATCATGTATTTCTCCAATATCTAATATCCTACTAATCTCCAATTATTATCCATCTCATAACCATAGAATAATGTATGTGATAAACTTCCCAACAACCGATAAGACAACACCACTTGAAATGATCTAAGCATGCCTACGACTTGCAAGACCAACTCAAACAACAAGCGCACGGTTAATAGGATATATGGAAGGATCCATGGCTTTACTTTGGGCAACACATGGATAGGACACATTACTCAAACAAAACATCATAACACAAGGCTATAATATAGAGCGAGAGCAAAATGTAAAATGGGTAGAGAGAAAGGGCTCGCCTTGAAAAGAATGTTGAAGAACTTTTGAAGAACTTGTCGTTGCTCACATCACCATGAAACGTCCTATCCGGGAAGAAGCAAATGCTACAACAAACAACGTATACAACACATACTACTACGGCAAAAGAATCGGCATGATCATGTGAAGGCATGCATGGCATGGCAATTATGATGCAATGCAACTTATCTAAATTAAGCGGAATCGAAATTCTGACACACACATATATGATTCAAGTTTTTTTACTACACAAAAATTTAATTGTTTGTTAGCATGGCAAAGAAAAGGCATGGGTGAGCTACACAAAATTAAATGAAGTGGTGAAATCATAGTTGGCAATTCACAATTACTCCATATGTCTTATTAGGTGTAATGCAACTATCACGTCAAGACATGATGAAAAATGCAAACAGGCAAATGGATGTCATATTCAGCTTCTACACATTTTTTATATGAACTTTCATATAAAATACATTTTATTTTGAGTAACGATTGAAAAGATATGACTTAAACAAGATTTGCATAGTTGCAGGGATTTCAGAAAATAGAAAACTGGGTTGGACCTATGTCTGAGTGGCGACGGATAGTAGCTGTCGCACGCCGGCGATGAACAAAGAAGCTCTGATGGGCGGAGGCCCAGTCGGCGTCAGATCTGAATCTGAACAAAAAGACTAGGTATTAAATACCACCGCAACTGAAATCCATCTTAGGATCTCTCACTGGAACGTTAAGGAACAAACCATATGAGCCAACTTTGGTTGCTGATTGAATGTAGGCACTCATATTTTCGATCTCAATCTCCATGATGGTGGCTACAGATGGTGCCGGCGACCACACAAAACTTGGGACAACAAAATGTCGAGTACTGCAGGGGATTCAAGGTAGGATCCACAGTGATGGGAAAGGAATCAAACCACTGTGCTGCTAATACGGATTTGAACAGAACAGGGAGTTGGAGTTTACAAAGTCACGAACCGATAGAATTTGACCTGACAAAACTGAAGGTGGACGGAGCGGAGATCGTTCTGCAGCTTGCTAAACTACTGATGCAGACTTAAAGAAAATGGAGATGGTGAGGTCGATCTAAAGCGGGCAGCTCGTTGGCGGAAGGCGGAGTCGATCCATACAACGAGGACGCAGAGGCCACTAGTGGTAGAGGAAGCACGCAGCCACGAGGGATCCCACACAGCGAACACGAGCTCGAGCTCAAATGCATGGAGAGCACGCACATGTCAGGTGGGAAACGGCGAATACATAGCCAAAATTCGATGGAGAAAAAGGGGGAAAGGACGGCGAGCTCACCGGGAGTTCGCGTGCATGCTCAGAAAGGCCGGGGGAGGACCGGAGCGGCCAGAGTTCTCTGGTGACTGGAGAGGAAGAAGTAGACGTGGTCGTTGCTGTAGTCAATCCCGGCTCGATTCCTTGAATGGAGACGATTCAATTGACGACGCGGAGCTCTAGGATGAGTTGGCTTGGCGGTGGGTGCACTGCAACGGCAGGGCATCGGCGGCCCTGGCGACGGTGGTCTTCCCGGCTGTTTTCTTGCTCGAGAGCTTAGAAAGAAGAAAGAAGGGACCGGGAGGAGAGTGGTGGTGGCCTGAGGTTGGAAAAGGAGAAGGACTAGGGTTTGATGGGACAACTGTGGTGGTTTTTATGGGATGTAATTGCACTATTCATAAAAAACCTTGTAGACAATGTTCAAATTCATACAAAATGTTTTTGTTTGTTGTCCCGCGGTACAAAATGTTGTTCAAGATATGAAAATTCATACATACCCGCTCCGGTGCCGCCACATGTCCATGCCACGGTGGAGGGAAACACAGGCCCACTTAACACCATTTTGCAAAGACCCCCTGCGAGAGGAACAAACCCATGGCTGCTCCGTCCGATAATTTGGGCAACACCATGGAGCAGTTGCCTCCTTTGCTGTTGCGGTAGAACTCGAGGACGGAGCCGCCGAGGATGTAGACGATGGAGCTAGTGATGGTGTCCTCGTTGGAGCAGATGAATGACGCACCGCATCACCATGAAGATGACGAGGACCCTCCGCAGTACGGTAAGTTCTTCTTTTTCTCCCTCTCTGCTTGTTCCAGTTGCGCCATGGTGCCGCACGGTGCTAGGGTTGTAGGTATGATTTCGAGCGATGATCCGTGGTAAAGATCGGTCGTGTACGATCAGTTAGTGTGTAGGAATCATTTCCATGCAGTTCATGTGCCAAAGAAAGCAACTTTGAAAGTGTCCTGTTTCGCCACCGCATGTTGGCGCAAAATTCAATCTTGATTCGTAAAATTAATTGATAATTGATAGTGGGTGTAGTTTGACTCATCTATGGTAATGCCATAGTATGGTACTATGTCATTTTCAATTGTAGAAATCAAGGTTTTGTGGCAGATTGAAGATGTCCTGTTTCGGGTGCTTATAACTAAATATGTTAACACTGTATTTTCTGAATTTTACAGATGAACCAGACAGGTTCCTGCATAATGGATTCTTTTCTGGGTTGAAGGATAATCTGGAGTATAGTGATGGGACACTCGCCTACTATGACAATTGTTGCACTGATACATTCTCTTTGCTGTGGATTGAAGATTTTGTTACGCAGGGTGGAAATGAAGTCACAGAGAGAACATGTATACATTGGAGTCCACCTGGAACAGATATGAGAGATGGGCTTTGCTGCATTGAAATGATTCACACATCCTTGCAATTTCTGAAGCTATGTAAGAGGAGAAGGTTGTGCACCTACTGGTGGACCATATAAATTTCATCAAGAGGCTCAGAAAGGATACGGTTATGTCAATTCCAAGCAAGTATGTAGGAAGCAGTGTTGGTGATATAGATAATGCAAAAGATTTTGGCTATGTGAATGGCAGTGACATTGAAGATGCAGAGGATGCAAAGGTTACAGAGGATGAAGAGCATGCAGAGGATGGTAGTGATAGTGCTGAATTTGAATTTTGTGACAGTGACTGGGATGTAGATGATAGAGATGATGACCTATTCCTTAACAATGTGGACAAGGATGTGAATGACCACAATGAGCACACTAACATAGTTGAGCATGAAGATGATGCTGGACTTGAGCTTGAGGATTTACATTTCTCAAGGGAAGAGTACATGAAATTGGAGTACAAGTTCAAGGAATTCAATGCAGAAGTTGATATGGAAGCACCAATCTTCAAAGTTGGCATGCTTTTTTCTTCTATGCAAGAATTCAGAAGAGCACTAAATACTTACAGTGTGAATGAAAGAGTGAAGATAAGGAAGACAAGGAATCAAGCTAGTAGGCTACATGCTAAATGTGAAGGCTTCCATGAATTTGGTTGTCCCTGGATGATTAAGGTGGCACTTGATAAGAGGATAGAGGCATTTACAGTGAAAGAGTACTGTAGAGAACACACTTGTGAGAGGGTTTGGGAACTGAACACATTGACAACACCTTTTCTGACTCAAAGCTTCATTGAAGAGTTCAGAGACAACCAGAAGCTAGATTTGAAGGGTTTTGCTACAAAGGTTCAAAGGAGGTTTAACATGTGCCCCAATAGGTATAAGTTGGGCAGAGCGAGAAAGGCTACACTCAATATTATTCATGGAGATGAGGAGGAGCAATTTACTCTTTTGTCTGATTATGGGGAAGAACTAAGGAGGTCAAACCTAGGGTCCAAATTCTTTCTTACCACAAATCAAAAAAGCGCACACTGATACAGAACCAAAAGAACACTTGGCAACACTCTACTGGTCCTATGATGCATGCAAGAGGGGATTTCTTGAAGGATGCAGGCCATTTATTTGTTTGGATGGATGTCACATAAAGACAAGGTGCAAAGGCAATTTGCTCACAACTGTTGGAATTGATCCAAATGACTGCATTTTTCCAATAGCAATGGGTCTAGTTAAGGTAGAGTGCACAAGCTCCTAGGAGTGGTTCCTAACTACTCTCAGAGATGATCTCAACATACCAAACACATCTCCTTTTACCATTATGAGTGACAGATAGAAGGGCCTGATAAATGCAGTGAAGACAGTGTTCCCAGATTCAAAGCATAGACATTGTGTGAGGCATCTATACCAAAATCTCCACAAACAGCATAAAGGAGAATCCCTAAAAAATGAGATGTGGGCAATTGCTAGGTCAACAAATATACCTACCTGGGAGAGAAACATAGACAAGCTGAAAGCTGACAATGAAGATGCATGGAAATGGGTGGAGGAGTTGCAACCTAACTCGTTTGTTAAAGCTTTCTTCAGTGACTTCCCCAAGTGTGACATGCTACTAAATAATCACTCAGAGGTTTTCAATAGCTATATTCTTGAGGCCAGAGAACTTCCAGTGTTGTCCATGCTTGAAACCCTTTTCTACAAGATGATGCACAAAAATGTTGGCAAGCTAAAAGAAGCAGAGAAATGGACATGCACTATTTGTCCAAAGATAAAGAAGAAAATTGATAAAGCCATAGAGTGGGCAAAGAAGCTAGGTGAATCTCATGCAGGAGGAGGTTTGTTTCATGTAACATCTCCTGAGTATGAGAGGACCTACAATGTAGATATTGTAGGCAGGGTGTGTTATTGTAAGAGGTGGCAGTTGACAGGCATTCCATGCCATCGTGCTATAGCATGATGCAGAGAAGACAGGAGGGATCCTTGCTCCTTGGTTCACACATGCTATAGCATTGAAGCATACAGAAGAGCCTATGCTTATCTCCTGGTGCCTCTGAAATCATGGGTACATTGGCAGAAAATGAGTATGCCTAAAGTTTATCCTCCTCTGTAAACAAAGGTTATGGGTAGGCCCAAAAAGAACAGAAGGAAAACGCACAAGAACGGCGAAAGAGGAAAAAAACTAGAAGGGAAAAAGGAGATGGAATAAAGGGAGGGGTTTGGAAAGAGATAAACACATGTTCAAACAGTTTTCAAAGATTTATTTTATCTCAAAACAATTTTCAAAGTTTGCAAATATTTTGGTTTCTTAGTTTTAATGAAACATAAGAAAACACGGTTTATTATAAAACCATACAAGCAAAATAGAAAATAGATTTTATTTCAAAGAATTTAAGTTTGACAAAAATATGCAAGGTTAGCGATGCATGATGATGCATAACGTCAAGATGGCGCGAAAAAGAAAATAACAAGCAACTCTAATATTGGTGATTTTTTTGGACCGCTACAACTGCCAACGGCATTCAACTTGGAAGACAAAACAGGAGTAGATAAAGAAATAAATGAAGAAGATTTCAAAGACATACCACTACAGTCAAGATTTATAGCGGCCTTACGCTGCATCGCCTTCTGTAAGGTATCATCGTCAGTGGTGACTGAGCCATCCTCCACAACTGCGTGCCGAGCACTACGCCTTGAAGGAGGTGCGCATGGCACAACTGGTGTCAACGACAGTGGTGAAGTTGGTCTAGAAGGATATGTCGTGGGTGTATAACACCCAAAGGCACCTCTGCCATTGCCAGAGATAGTATAGTCAAAGAACGTACTATCTCGGCGCCCAGCGTGACGAAGGAAGAAATAGGCGGGGGCGAAAGTGGTGATGCAGGGCCCCCACCCATCCCAGACATGGGAGATGGAGACTTGCAAGATGCATGCTGCAGCCCAGCCATCGCTGCAGCCTTGCCAACCGGCGGCCCATCAATGGCCCGGTTCGCTTCACGCAGCGGTGAGGCCGGTGGTGAACCAGACCGCAGTGGCGAGCCCACTCCTCTAGCCTAGGCCACTCTGTCCAGCAGGCCAACCGCCACATCCCGCCTCCCTGCAACAGGACTAGAAGGAGTAGCCGCCACACCATGCGACAAGGTAGTGGACACCCGCGCAGGCATCACACACATAACAGAAGATGGCACACGCGCAACACCTGATGCTGATGCCAACAGCTCAGACGATGTCACCTGGGCACCCCCAGCCAGAGTGTCACACTGAGCAACAAGCACGAGCGGGTCAGTCTCTAGTACAGTATTGTAGATAACCTTTGCAATTAATTCTAGCAATTTCAAGCAGGCCTCTACAACAATCTCCTTCCCATGTTGCATCACAGGATTGGGATTAAACGGAGTAACAGCAATAGCCCCGACCATTCCACCAGAAGAATCATCCTTTGAGCCACCTGAAATAGTCTTGCCATGAGAGGAAGTGTTCGAGGACTGCAGATTATCAATATCCATGCGAGTAGTCAAAGCGGAAGAATTACATCTAGGAGCATCTATATCATCATTGTCCGGTCATGGACTCTCCTTGCTAAAGTCATCTCCTTTTTTCTTCAAGAAGAAAGGTGTGAAGCCAGGATCATGAACAAAATCAAGTTTCTCTCTCTGAAAAAATAAATCGTAACCCTTCATAACCGAAATTCCTTTAGATTTTTCACACAAGCTGAAGCAAAAAAGGAGGAATGCGACAGCTTCCACCTACTGTCGCGACCACTGCCTTGGCCCTATTGACTTCTTCGCCATCGTCTATGATGACCATGGCTACTACCTTAGCCTTGTCAAGGTCTACCTGACTATGGCACACACCACGACCTCGGCGCAGTCACGAAGCATCAAGTACCATGGGATCAATCGAGCCGTCTGCGTAACTTTTCGCCCACCAAGAACCACTCCCGAGGAAAGCGATCTGGGCGGCGATCGTTTCTGCCCCAAACAACTCCGGCCAAGCTGCTAGTCCCTGCCTCCTCCGTCAGCCGCTCTGACAACAGGAGGGGGTGGGACCCCGGTGCTTGGCATCGATTTTAGTTAGGGTTGGCCCAGTGTGTCCTTAGGACGTTGCTTCGATGGAGGAGATGGTGCCGCATCAGAATAAATTGCTTCTGCTCTTCCTCCATCTTGGTGATACTCCATCCGGTGACATCGGGGGGGGGGGGGGGGGTAGGTGGCCCAGTCATCTCGTTGATCTCTGGAACTGGCAAGATTTGTGTTTGGTGGCCGACATTCAGAGCTCTTGTGGGCGATGGTCGTGTCGGCAGTCGTAGTTGTGCTTGCTATCTTGCAGTTGGACATGTGGATGATGGCAGGCGACGACATTCCTCTTCTTTGACTGCATCAGATGAAGTTGGCAGCGTTGGGATCTGGTGACCACGGGGAAGATCCCTGACCGATGTGTCACAAAGTCTCGATCTTGTTGCTTGCGACAGACTGGTTCATTGACTCTGAGAGAATCCTTGTATGCGATGGTGCTCTCCTAGATCTCGGTATGGTGGTTGTTTATTTTTTTGGGTGCTGTCATGGTGGCAACGGAAGACGATGGTGGACGACGTTTCGATGAGGCACAGGTATCTCCAAGGGTGAAATTATAATTTTACTTCTTGTGGGGTTCTTTGTGCAAGTTTTCTTGACACACATTTTTGTGTCTTGTGGTGACCATATGTGTAATCAACAGATTGTCTAATGAAATATGTGGTTACTTCAAAAAAAAAGTACCATAGGATCCAGGCGGTTTGACATGTCATCGGCTTGAGGTCAAGCCGCAATTTAAGGAAGGGGTTGTTAGCGACCAATTCTCTCACCAGGCTGGGCCATGGGGGCTAGTAATGTTGGGCTGCACTAGAGGGCTTGGGATGCATGGAAAGGACCAGACTACACATACGCAGGGAAGGCTACGAACAAAGGTGGCTTGGATTTGGATGGCTTCATCCTCCACAGTTTGAGGTCTTCTTCTTCCTCCATAATGGCTAGATCCATGTAATCCATGTTTTGCAACCAGAGTTGTTGAGCACTAGATCACTGTAACTAGCATGTTGCCAACAAATAAAATATCATAAGGCAAGCAAACTACACTTCTAACGAGTAATATTGCATTGGTGTTTGCATTGGAGAGCGTCACACCAGATGTGGTAGTGTAAAATGATCATACCGCCAATGAATATTGACAGTGAACTGCATATCACTATTTTGACAATGACAAGATCCCATTCACCCTGACTCCAAAGTCCCTAACTCCCTATCAAACATGTGGGGGAATGATCTTTGACAGTTCTAACCAAAGGTCAGTGTTTGTTGCATAGGCGGAGCATCTCAAATCTAGTAGTGTATGCAGCTGGCATCGATAGAGGGCAATCCCGTTTGTATCAATAGACGTCCTGCTGATGTTTCCATGAAGAGTGTGCTCGATTGTTGATGCTCTTTGTAGAACAATAGAGAGGGAGAGAGTTTGGCGTAATGGATGAGTGATTGTATTGAGCCTCTCGGGGCGAGTATATATAGGCGTACAAACTTGGAGGCCAAGAAAGCTCTCCTACAGATATGGCAGGAGATTAACTACATTACTACCCAAATCCCCTAATATTTGTAACTGCCTAATATATCTCTAATACTCCCCCGCAGTCGTAGTGGTAGTGATGTGAACAACTGTAGCATCATGGATGGCCAGACTGGAGAGAAACCAAAGGCGTAGAAACCAACGGGATGACACCCCTCCTCCCGCAGTCAGAGCGGGAGCGTCATGGATGGAGTTGTGTCACTGATGCTTGGACAGTAGAGGAAGCCGAGGAGCACTCATGCGAGGTGATAGCCCTTGTGCCGATGTCGAGGTAGAAGAAAGTGATACATCTCCAACGTATCCATAATTTTTGATGCTCCATGCTTGTTTTTACACCATTTGCTTAGTATTTTGTTACACTTCGTGGCATTTTTATTCATTTTCTGGAACTAACCTATTAACAAGATGCCACAGTGCCAGTTCCCTGTTTTCTACTGTTTTTGTGTTTCAGTAATGCTACACAGGAAATATTCTCGGAATCGGACGAAATAAAAGCCAGACGTCCAGATATTTCACGGAGCTTCCAGAACACTGAAGAGGAGACGGAGCCGAGCCAGAGGGTGGCCACACCATAGGGCGGCGCGGCCTAGGGCTGGCCCGCGCCCCCTGTTGGTGTGGGCCCCCTGGTCCACCTCTGACGCTGCCCCTTCGCCTATAAAGACCCCCCGACCGAAATAATCTAAGGACCCGATCACTTTTCCAGAAACATATCGCGATCCACCGCCGTCATCGACCCGAGATCGGGAGGGTCCAGAAGCTCTTCCCGGCACCCTGCCGGAGAGGGGAATCGCCACCGGAGGTCTTCTTCATCGCCATGCTTGCCTCCGGCGCGATGAGTGAGTAGTCTACCTTGGACTATGGGTCCATAGCAGTAGCTAGATGGTTGTCTTCTCCACCATGTGCTTCATGTTTAGATCTCGTGAGCTGATTTACATGATCGAGATCACCGTTATGTAATTCTACATGTTGTGTTTGTTGGGATCCGATGAATATTGGTGTTATGATTGAGTTGATGTACTGAATTTTATCTTATGTTATCTCTATGTTGTTTATGATCTTGCATGCTCTCCATTGTTAGTAGCTATCTTGGCCGAGTAGTTGCTAGTGACTCCAAGAGGGGGTATTTATGCTCGATAGTGGGTTCATGCCTCTATTTAATCTGGGGGAGTGACAGAAACCTCTAAGGTTGTAGATGTGCTGTTGCTACTAGGGGGAAAACAACATTCATATGCTCGAGGGCATATGCTTTGTTTACATTACACACTTTGCTTAATGCAATTATCTGTTGTTCGCAACTTAATACTTGTGGAGTTCTCAGATTGATTCGCCACAAGTGGATTATTAGTCATAGATGCAGTTGGATGGTGGTCTATGTATCTTGTTGTAATGCCCAGAGTAAATCTCATAGAGATCCTCTCGACATGCACGTTGTCTTTATTCTATCAATTGCCCAACTGTAATTTGTTTACCCAGCATGTGTTATTTTATCTTATGGAGAGACACCACTAGTGAACTGTGGACCCCGGTCCTATTTCCATTATATTGCTATCACCTGTTTACTTTACTCGCATTGTTTACTTTACTCGCATACTATTACTATTTTCCACTCGATACGCTCATTCCTTTGTTTCAAGCAAACTGGTGAGATTGACAACCTCATCGTAAGTTGGGAGCAAAGTATTTGGTTGTGTTGTGTGCAGGTTCCGCGTTGCAGCTGGCAAAGCAAAGCTTGGACGAGGCGCCTTATAAATTGTCCTGAGCTGTCGCGAAGCTAGCAAGCATCACCTTTTGGAGTTTGGCTTTTTCCTAATGGATTCGATAAACCTTGGTTTCTTACTGAGGGAAAACTGCTGCTTTACTCATCATACCTTCCTCTTGGGGTTCCCAACTGGACGGTGATTCACATCAACCGTACCGCAACAAGCAACAAATTTTCTGGCGCCGTTGCCGGGGAAAAAGAAGACTTCTGCTAGGGGAGTTTCGCATGCACATCCTTTACTTTGTTTTAAGTTTTGCTTTACTTTATTTTTTCTTGCATCGTTATATCAAAAACACAAAAAAATTAGTATCCTTTATAGTTGCTTTTATTTAGTTGCTTTTAGTCTTGTTAGAATGAGTAATCCAGAAGTTGAAGTTCGTACTTTTAAGCAATAAGGGGGAGAAAGCTTGAAAGATGCTTGGTACCGTATTAGTAATTCTCATCATAGGTGTACAAAGAAGCATTCTACCATGATCCTCCTTAGAATTTTTTATGTTGGTATAACTAGTTGGTATAGGTACGTTCTTGATACTCTTGCAGGAGGTAATTTTTTGGGTACTCCCGCTCTTGAAGCATGCACTTTAATTGAAAGTTTAGTGGGAGTACCACCTATTCATGTTGTGAAAATTGAGGTCACTTTGGAGGAAGTTTTAGAAAAGCTTAGCTCTTTAGATTTTTTTTGCCAAATATCCTTTTTTTTACGCAATTTTTGCCAAATATCCTTGATAATGCTAGCCGCGTTAATGAATTGATAGAAGGTATCAGTAAGAGAATCACGGTTTTAGAGGCTAGCACTACTCTTAATAGTCAAAACCTTAGGATTGGGAAACTAGAGGAGTCCATGGAAACTTTAAGTTCAATTTTCTCTTCTCTTAAGTTTAAGAAGGAGAAAGCTTTTGGTGGAAAAGAGCAAAAATTTATGTATGTTCCCAAGGTGTCTGTGCCTAAACCGCAGCATGTTTTTAAGATTGGTAAGACTTTTAGTTCAACTAAGAGTGACTTGCAGGTTGAATCATCTTCGGGAACCTCTAAAGTGCCTAGTGTGGTAAGTGGTGATCTTGAGGAAACAGTTGATCTTAATGCTTCTTTTGAAAATACTTGATTCGCACTTTTTGCGCCTAGCTCAAAGGCGTTAAAGAAAAGCACTCTTGGGAGATAACCCAATGTTTTTACATTCAGTTCTTTTTCTTTTATTTGAGTCTTGGAAGCAGTGGCGATTCTTGGATGAAAATGAAGGGTGGGCTCAAATGCCAAGTCATCGAGCTGAACTGAAACGATGATAACAAGTACTATAATCCCTCAAATGCCAAGTGAATGGACCCTTGGGGGGGGAGAGAACCCAATAAGTGAAAGATGCAAAAAAAAGATGGGATAGTGGCCACTTTGGAAAGAAATCAAAAGTTGGCAAGCGAACGCATGCATGAAATAAAAACAAAACCAGTGGCCACTTTAGAAAGAAAACAAAAGTGGGCATGGGGGCGAAAACCAAAACCCCTGACAAACGCATGCATGAAATGAAAACAAAACCAAAACAACATCTGTAGTGGCGTGGATGAGAAAAGAAACAAAAATGAATGATGTATGTTGTGCTCTCTATATGACGGTGTTAGAGACCACCGTATTGCATGTGCCAGATCCAACGGTGGGATGCATATGCACACCTATCATGATGGCTATCCCACTATTTCCCTATTTATAAATAAATATGATAATTTAAGGTGGTGAGAATTTTTTGGGCACTCAGTTGGATAACAAATGCTATAAAATAGTCAACTAATATGTTATTTTTTCAGTCATTAACATTTTTTAGCCCTTAACTATTATATAGATTTTTACCACTCTCTAATTGGGCTATGCCTGTAGCTTGCCAAGCCTAGGAGGCTAGGACAGGCCCGCGTACCATTCACTCAGCTTCTTCGTATATTTGTTCTTGCTGGTAGCGTGCAAGGTAAAGAAAAACTCTAGCTCTGATCTTATTTATGGCTAAGAAATATATACTACTTGATAATTATTGGTAAAAGTGGAGGGTAGTTGACGAGGGTTAACTCGACAAATGTCCTAAATGAAGGACTTAGGATCGGGGAGATAGGGCATCGGATGAACTCGAAGGTAAAGTTAGTCGAAACAGGTGTATATCGAAAGTAAACTTGGGTGTTGAACCTTGCTTGCTTTCAATCTGTCCTACGCCGTCCCCTCCTGGCCCCTATATATAGGTGGCCAGGTTTTGAGGATCGGGTAGGGTCTGATATAGATTACAACATCGACATATGGTAAGAACTCATATTTCGACTATCATTACAATTGGGCCTAGCTTAACGGGCCTCAGGGGTACTCAACTAGCAGGCTCTATTAGCTATACCCTTGTCAGTAGCCCCTGAGATTCTAACAGAATTGCAGATTTGGGTTGAATCTCTAATCTTTAAATCTTTGATTTGATCAATTCTTTGACTTCCTCACATCTTCAAATCTTCGACTTGGTCTTTTGACTTATTTTCATGAAAATATTTCGCAAGGGGTTTTGATGAACAAGCCTGACAACTCTGACGGATCAAGAGGTCAGTTAACTACCGGAACAGATACTTGCCACCTACTTCAAATTCAATCCCCTTGGACTTGAATTTGGGATTCTGGTCAAACCCATTATTTTGCCGCATTTAGGACTTACAAAGAATGAGTCCCAGTGGTTCTCAGGGTACCCAGTGTGTCCACCAGGATTTTCTGCGCGTCGTAGATACGGATACATACCAGCAGAGCGCATCCATGTGCGTATACCGGGCCACACAGGATGGATCCCGGGGTCTTACCTTCGTGATAAATCACGACATTCGAGTTTCATTGCGATAACGTAACTCGAGAATCACATGTCGTAGTCAAATTTTGACTGAAAATATTCGGGTTTATACAACCATGACTTTAATACAAACTCGCTCCCGATGGTAGTAACGACGTTTCATCGAGTCTTCCTTCGCTTTCCTTGCTCCAGCATTCGTGAATATACATCATCGGGTGCGCGCTCAGCGCTCCCAATGGGAGTAGCCCCCGAGGCTATAGTCGAACAAAACATTGTTTTGAGTATAGGCTCAAATATAGTGTACTCCATCATCATGCTTCAACTTGAAATAGATTAGCGATAATTTCGTCGGGTGCGCGCTTAGTGCTCCCGATGGTAGTAGCCCCTGAGGCTATAGTCGAATGTTTTCGGGTATAGTCTCCTAAATTGATTTTTGTATTATCGGCACCAACCTTGTTTGTTCTTTCCTATCATCCTTTTATTCGGAAGTTGCCATATTCGATATTCATCGATTATATGCATCTATCGAATTGATCTTTGATTTTTCGTCTTCTTCGTGACGTCAGTGGCCAAATTTAGCTATACGTCACCCTTATTAAGCGCGTACCATTTCGTGGGTAGCGCGGTAATTTTGTATTTCTGTGCCCGTTAGTGGGCTGCCGCTTCCGCTCCTTACGCCACGTCTCAGCCCACGTTCCTTCACCGAGAAGGTATATAAGGGGAGAGTGGGGATTTCTACTGTTTACCAGCTCTTTCTCTCTGACACTGCCGCCATTGCCAATCCTTGCGCCCTGCTCTTCGCACACATAGCCCCTGAGCGTAGATTCATAGATGCGCGTGAAACACCTGGCAGTGAAGAACAACATGGCCAAGGGGAAGGCAACGAGCTCTGCGACTAGCTGGGTGCCCTCTGCTGCCACGCAGAAGGAGCTGGACTAGGCCAAGACAGATGGTCTCATCTCCAGCAGCGACTCCATCAAGTTTCCGAGTACCGAACGGATCCCCAAGCCCCCAAGTGGCTATCGGGTGATGTTTCTTTCTTTCCTTCTCCGCGGACTCTCTTTTCCTGCCCATGAATTTCTTCATGGGCTTTTTTATGTTTATGGTGTGCAGCTTCACCAGCTCACACCTAATTCTATCCTTCACATTGCCTGCTTTGTGACTCTTTGCGAGTCATTCCTGGGGATCGAACCCCATTTTCTTCTTTGGAGATCCATCTTTCGGCTCCGCCCCAGCGTTTCCTTGGCAAATAAGCTTGAACTGGGCGGGGCTGTCGTCTCTGTGCGCCCCGAGGCCAAGTATTTGGAGTTTTCCATGTCTGCATCAGTCCAAGGTTGGAGGACCAAATGGTTTTACATCAAAGACTGTAAGGCCTCCTCCGAAGATGAGTATGGCCTAGCCCCCTTTGACGCCTCCAAAGAGTTGAAGAAATTGGCATCGTGGGATTCGCCTCCCACAGATGCTGAGATGGAGGAGATTGCTCCGCTCTTGACCTGCATCCAAGCTCTGAAAGGAGGTAAAGGAGGCGCTTTGTCGTGTATTCAACTCATGGCGTTCTTTGTGCAACATCGAGTTCAACCCCTGCAACATCGCCTTTCCAAACTTTGGAACTATTCTGGCTTGGTGGATTCTTCTCGCATCTGTGGAGATCTAATGGAGAAGCAGAAAGTCGACAAGTGAGTTAGGAGCCTCACCAAGCTCACCAAGGACCATGCAGTTGCAGACTTGGCTGCTGACTATTTCGACTCTGTGCATCCACTACCCAAGGTACGTATTTGTTTGCATTATATACTTGTTGTCAAATTCATCGGCTTCTAGCTGTGTTTATGCTTGTATCGATTACTTTTCTGACTTATTCGTTTGTAGGACCACCAATTCCTTGTTTCATGCCCTCCTCTTCCAGAGGAAGGGCCTCTTTTGGCTGATCTGACCTCTACTGTATCTGAAGCCCCCGAGGCTGAAGAAAATCAGGATGGAGATGAAGCCGAAGAATCGGAAGGAGATACCAGCTCGATGACATCGCCTCCTCCTGCGCTTTCTGAAGACACTGGTGCAGACAAGAAGAGGAAGCGTGTCGACGAGCTTACTTCATCGAGTACCTCCGTGCTGAGAACTGTGGCCGATGAAGCCCCTGTTCTAGAAGAAGATGTTGAATTCTTCGACCTCATGGCATCATAAGTGTTCTGCGATTTCTACGGTTTCGCTGTACTTGCTTTCTTTCTTTCGGGTTGTATAAAACCTGTTTCCTCTTGCAGTGATGACGAGGTGCCGAAAAGGGATGCTGCGGCTGCTCCTTCTACTCAAGATGTAATTACTGATGAGCCTCCCGTACAAGAGACTGAGCCAGCTGTGCAGGCGCCGAGGGCCACCAGAGCTTCTACCAAGAAGATTACTGCATCCCGAAGTACCAAGCGATCGAAGAAATCTCAGGAGGCTGAGGTTTCCCTTGAAGCACATGAGCCCGCAGGCACCCCTGATAATGTGAGCGGTTGTACTGTACTTATCTTTCTTGCGCCTTCCATATACTTATGTGTTCCTTCCTTGGCAGGATTGATGAAGAAATTCGTCGCCTTGGGTACTGAATTTACTGAATACTTGAAGGCTGCGAAAGCTTCTGAAGGTTAATTGTTTTGTCCTATCTTTGCTTGTCTTGTGTGCTTCTCTTTGCTTTTTGTTTGACTTCTCCTTTCCTTTCTTTGCTGGACTGCAGATGCTTTAGCATCAGCCAATGCTCGCATTGCATCGCTGGAAGCAGAGCTCAGTGCTTCGCGGAGAGCCTTTGACATTGCGACCGCTGCCAAAGCAAATGCTGAGAAGTCACAAAAGTCAGCACTGGCTAAGGCGAAGAAAGCAGAGAAGGCCTTGGCCGATGCTAACAAAGAGCATCTCCAGCGAGAGCAAGCCGTGGCTGAGTGGCTGCACACGATGTCTGCTGCTGTTGGAGGTACATACTCATCTTGTCTTCTTCTTCTAATGCTGTTTTACTTGCTTTCTTGCATTTGCTGATATTTTCCTTTTCTGCTATTTTCTGTCCCCTTTGTTGTACAGAATGTACCAAGGTGTCTTTGTCGACTCTGCAACCGGGCGATGATCCTCTTATGGCCGCGGTTAACTTACTCGAAGTAAACTGGATATCTGTCCAGGAGATCTTTGAGTTGGCGAACCGCGTTCTTACGCGGATGTTCATCGGGTTGTGGCCTAGGCAAAAGGCAGAGGTTCCGAACAGTGACTTGAAGAAACTCGCCGAAGCCTTCGATACTACTGACGACCCCGTCCTCCAGCTGAAGGGTCTTTCTATGAAGCGAGGTGCTGAGGGAGCTATCGCACTTTCCTATGCACATGGTGTAGATTTTGATTGGGAAAAGGTTAGCTCTCCTCATGGCCACACCCGCTCAGAGCTAAAGGCCTTCTTTGAGAAGGCGAAGAAGTTTGCGCCCGCCATAGTGTCGATTATTTCTCCTTCAGCGGCTTCTGCAGCTTCTCTTGCGCCAACTTCCTCGACTCCAGTGAAGGCTGATCCCGCGCCTCCTTTGACTGCTGGAGCTACTTCTGCCATGCCTTCCTCCACCGCGGAGCAAGATGCTGAGGTGGCGTAGACTCGGCTTCTTGTTGTAATTTTCAATTTCTGCTTTTGATGTAAAAACCTTTAGTCGTATGCAACCCGAGAACCTTAGTTAAAGGGTTTGCATCTATGTAAATATGCTTCTTTTCTATGATATATCATGTTAGCTTCTGAAATGCTTCTCCTTTCCTTTCTTTTGACTTCCAGTCTATGCGTATTGGTGATCCTTCAAGTCGCGACCATGCTCCCTCTTCTGCCGGTGCTTTTGACTCTAAAGTTTCGTCGCCTCCTCGCCGCTGCTGCCAATGCGCTGAATATTCTTCAAGGATTTTGGATCTTAAGAACCGCTTAACTTTAGCCAAACGCCAAGCACAGATGACTATAGACAAAGCTAGCAAAGCTTGTGGGTTGATGAAGCGGATATCTATTCTTGATGATAAGGTGTCTAGTCTGGTGGCGAAGGTTGTGCATCATGAAGAATGCAACTCTTTTGTCATCGGCATTATCGAGTCTACTTGCGAGATGTTACGATGTAAGATTCCTTGCGACTTCTCTTTTTGCCTTTTGTTCCATTGCTGCTTTGTGATGTCCTTTGTCATCTTAGGTACTTGTTTGGATTTTGCTGCTGAGGCTCATCGGGTTGCCGAGCGAAATGCGGCTCGAGAAAAAATGTTAGAGGGTATTGATAGTTTGTGGTCTGATCCTCGACGCCACCGTGCTATCGTATTGCTCCAGGACCGCGCCCAACATATCGGAGAGTCAGTTGATGGTTGCCGAAGAGCTCTCATAACCATGCACTCTGTCATGCTTCCTCGCAATCCTCTGCCTGGAAGTTTTCCACTGCTACTCGACACTTTTAGATCTAGTCAGCGTATTCATCGGTTGATAGAACTGAACTTAGTGGCAGGTGCTCATTTTGCTCTTGGGTGGATGCGTAAGTGGCACCCAAGACTCAATTATAGTTCTATGTCGCTGAGCTATCCCTCAGGTGGAGCTAATCTGCGAGTATATCTGGATAATACCTTGCAGCCTGCTCGAAGGATTATAGCTAGGCTGTTGCGGGAGGATGCCGCGTTTTTCCGCGAGTATCACTATTTAGATCCTGTAGGTGTAGATGATTCTGACAACCCGATGCTGTAATACTCATGTATATGTGGAACGTGAGAGTTTCTTATTTCGCGACTATATGTCTGAAATTTGTTCTCAGAGCGTTTTTTATGATTCGTGCATTTGCCGCATTTTTCTTTTGAGAGACTCGTAAACTCGAATATGAGGACTGTTTTGTCTTTATTATACTTGTAATGTAAGATACATGGGGTGATCCAAGAGATCCGGCATATGACCTATATTCTGGATCTAGAGGGCATTGCCCTAGGATAACTCGTGGCTTTTACAGCCTTATTCTTCTACTCTACTTTGTTTTTCTTGATACTTATGCCGTCGTGGCCTTCTCTTCTTCTTCTATAGTTTTGTCTTCTCCTGATGCTTCTACTCATGGTTTCTTCATCTCTGGCACCGCAGTACGTCCTTCGGGTAGCTTGTCGCCTTCCGTAGTCATGCTTTTCGCCTTCTCTGCATAGTTGGCTATCATGCCAAAGTTTTGCGCCATCTTGTGGAACTCCTTGTCGCATAGGTCTGAAACCTCGAAGCTTCCCTTTACTGTGATGATTCCCTTTGGTCCTGGCATCTTGAGTACTAGATACGTATAGTGAGGTACTGCCATGAATCGCGAAAATGCGGGTCGCCCGAGGATCGCATGATACTGAGATGGCCAGTCCATGACCTCGAAGTCTAGCTTTTCTCTTCTATAGTTTTGTCGGTTGCCAAAGCAAACGTTAAGTGCTATCCGACCTAGTGGATAATTGGCACTTCCTGGTACGATCCCATGGAAGGAGCAGTCTGTTGGTTTCAGGAACTCTAGTGATATATGCATTGCTCTGAGCGTTTTCGCATATATCAAATTGATTTCACTCCCCGCGTCCATGAATATTCTGTCGATATCGTATGCGCCGATTTGAGCTTTGAGTACCAGGGCGCGTTTCCTGGCCGAGGTACTGTTATAGGGTGATCTTCTCTGTTGAACTCGATTGGTTGTTCTGACCAGTGTAGATATTCCGTTGTAGCTGGAGGTGAGGTAACTGCTAGATTGACTTGTCGGGTAATGCTTTTTTCTTCTTTGTTCGACTTGGGCACGGGTTGTATCATTGCTATAATATGCCCCTTAGATGGAATGTACCCTCCATCGTCGTCGCGTCCCTGGCTTGGCTGGTCTTGTCCTTGAGGAGTTCCATTGTTCCCTTGTTGATTTGTGGGAGGTTTGTTGTTTCCTTCGTATCCTTGTCGCTTTGCTTCGCTTTGCTTGCTTAGTGCCGCTTCTTGTAGTTTCAAGAATGTTGTGCAATCTTTCATTGCATGCCTGGACACTCGCTTTCCATCGATGAACACTGAGTGTATATGACAAGGCCCGCTTAACATGTCTTCTGGCGATGGGTTATACTCTCTGGATTCTCTTGTGGGAAACTTTTTGTAGTCCTCTTTTCCGTAGCTTCAATATCCTGAGCTTCTACGATCACTCCCTTGGTAGCTGTTGTCCTTATATTCCGCGGCTACTTGGCTGTGGGAGCCGTAGTTGTCGTAATTGCGGGATCTTCTCCTTTGGCTTCCATATCTGTTTCTTCTATCGTCCTCTGGCGATCGCGTCCGCTTGTTGTTGCATGCGTCTTCTCCATCTGCAAATCTGTTTGCTATGACCATGAGGTCTGACACTGTTTTCGGCTTGATTCTTCCCATCTCTTCGACTAGGTCCCCTCGCCTTAATCCAATTATGAACACATCTATTGCTCTTTCGTCTGAAACTTCAACTGCTGAGTTTTTGATAAGACTCCATCTTTGGATGTACGCCCTTAGGGTTTCTCTGCGTTGTTGCACGCATGCTTTGACTTCTTCTATCGATGTCGGCCGCTTATATGTCGACCTGAAGTTGCTTGTAAATTGCTTCGTGAGATCTTCCCAACTTCCAATAGTTTATTTCTCTAATTTGCTCAACCATGACCTTGCTGCGCCGGTGAGGTGTAGTTGCAAACTTTGCATAGCTGTTTCTTTGGTTCCTCCCAATATTTATACTGCTTGTAGATAGTCTGAGAGCCATGACTGTGGTTCCAGTGATCCGTCGTACTTTTGTTGATCATGAGGTAGTTTGAACCCCTTGGGTACTGGCGTAGTGCAAACCCTGCGGGTAAAGCACGATGCTCCCATCTCCTTTTCATCGTCTTCATAGCCGTACTTTCTGTTTGGAGATCGAGATCTTCGGGTTCCTCCATACTTGGGTTCCCGTGCTGTTTTGGTGATGGTGATCGAGATCGTCGACTACTGCTTCTGCGCTGAGGACTATTGTGACGGTGAGGTGATCTTGGCTTGTGTGTTTCCTTATTGCGATATGCCTCCTCTTCTTTTGCTGATAGCTTGTTGCCCACCATCTTCAGTCCGTTCAGCGCTGCTCTGTGCATATGTTCCCTCGGGTCCCCTGGACTTGGTCGAGTTGTAAATAGATACGCTTGAGCTGCCACCAGTGCTGCTTTGGGAGTTTTTGGTATGATGTTTCCCTGCTCGTCGACCGATAGGAAGGACGAGTCGAGATTTTTGGAGATGCTTTGCCTTTCTGAGTATTCGAGGTTTTCATACCTTGAACCATGTCAACGATTCCTCTTTGCGTTAGTATGTGATGCGTCGCTTCATGCTCTGCGAGCGGCGTTACTAGCTGCAATGGCTGAGTCTTTTCTTTATTGTATCTCTATTTTCTCCTTTGCTAATTGTTTTGCATGCTGTCTTAGGGCATAGTGATACCCCAGGAGCATATCCTTGCTTGAATTTGATGGTAGCGGCATGCCGTGCTCTATGGCTGCCCTTATTACTCTCCATTCATCGGCTGATAGTCGAATTTTTTCCCTGGTTGCGAGGGAGTCTGCTGTTTGCCCTTCTGCTAGATGATTTGCTCCTCTATCGATATTTGCTGGGTTTAGCACTGGATTGCTGTTTTCATCGAATTCTTCTGAATTGTCTCCTACGATGGCGAGCACCTGGCACTGTTTGCCAATTTTGTTATTAAAGCTTGAGAAGATCGAGTCATCATCTTTACAAAGCTCTAACCCTATCTTCCACGTATCTGTTGACTTGTCTGAGATATCGTCATGGCAAATCACGAGATCTTTGAGTTGTACCCCTAAGTCGAAATTTTCCATTGTTTCGTCGCCATCTGTGATTTTTCTTTCTTGTACTTCTCCTAAGCTGACCAGCGAGTTTACCTCGCTGGAAGAGCCTTCAGAATATTCCATCATTGCTACTGTTTCGGGCTCACTTGCCGACGGATCTAGTTTCGCCGGATCTGAAAGGCGAGTCGAACCCGAAGGCCCAATGAAGATGCTTAGACTTCCGATTGTCAACTCCACCTCTTGACTTTCGTCGAGTCTTGTGCTGCTATTGGCTAAAAGTGAAAAAGCCGTGGAATTCATGATTTCAACGCCCAGAGTCCCCACGGTCGGCGCCAATTGACAAGGGTTAACTCGACAAATGTCCTAAATGAAGGACTTAGGATCGGGGAGATAGGGCGTCGGATGAACTCGAAGGTAAAGTTAGTCGAAACAGGTGTATATCGAAAGTAAACATGGGTGTTGAACCTTTCTTGCTTTCAATCTGTCCTACACCGTCCCCTCCTGGCCCCTATATATAGGTGGCCAGGTCTCGAGGATCGGGTAGGGTCCGATACAGATTACAACATCGACATACGGTAAGAACTCGTATTTTGACTATCATTACAATTGGGCCTAGCTTAATGGGCCTCAGGGGTACTCAACTAGCGGGCTCTATTAGCTATACCCTTGTCAGTAGGCTAGAGCCTGTTGAAGCCTAGCCGGGAGAATTGCCCCTGCTTGGAAGTTATTACTACTGTAATGACCTCTTCTTATCATTTTTATTTCGTTTTTGTGCCAAGAGAAGCCTCTAATTTGAGTGAGGTAAGATTTGGGGATGTTGCTATCCTGAAATAGTTTTCGGTGCTGCACCATAAAAATTCGTGAAAATTCTCTGTATATCTTTTGGACCTGCGATTTCTTGTGCATATGCCCCAGGTTATATCCAAACTTTCATTAGTTGAACACTTTGTCAGCTGTTCTGTTTTGACAGATTTCTACCAATATTTGTGTTTGCTGCTTTATCACTTTCTTTTTGAGTTCTTTTGATCACGGAACTTTTGGGGAAGTTGCTACAGTAGTATATACTTTATATGTGGTGGTTTTGAGTTGAAACCTGAAGCAAAAAGGGTTGATTCAATGTTATGCTTACACTAATGTTGCTAATAGATTTGTGTTTAGTTTTGTATGAAGGAAGTTTTCAAGTGTAGAGATTGGAGAATGATGATATGAGTTGAAGAATGGACAAAAGCTCAAGCTTGGGGATGCCCAGCACCCCAAGAAATATCCAAGAAGTACAAGCGTCAAAGCTTGGGGATGCCCCCGAGGCACCCCTTCTTCATCGGCAAAAATCAGGTCACCTTTCAATACGCTATATTTTTACTGCTTCATGCATTATGCGTTTTTCTTGGAGCGTCAGTTGTTTTAGTTTTCAGTTTTGTTTAGTTTTGTTTGCTGCAATAAATGGTTGGACCCCAACAAATTTCTTTTGGAGAAGTTGCATTGTTTTTCATTTGCCAAGAACACTCAGTTTTTTACTCTATTCGTTTCAACGAGTGTTCTCTTTTTCTAGAACTGTGTTTAGCTTTCGATTTTCACCTTGATTTGTGTTCAGATCTTGTTATATCTTTGCATCAAGGTGTATTTTTGCCTCTGGTCTATATTGGTTTTCATCAAAAAGAGTTGGTTATAAAAAGTTTGAATGGTGTTGGAAAAGAGAAAAAGCTTTATGCAAAAAAAAAGTGGTACAAGAAGGAGCTTGTGTAGACTGCGGCCTAGTCTTTTGCATGTCATGCTTGATGTCTTTTTGAAAGCATGCTTAGTGGTTTTGCTGTAGCATGACTTGTCTCAAATGACTGAGATTGCTTAATGAGCCTTTAAAAAAATCATGCGTTGTTTTAATTATTTGGAAGCATTATTTTGTTTTTCTCCTTGATGCTTTATTTGGGTTGAATTGGCGCATGCTCACACATGTTAGACTCATACAAAGTCGCCATTGCCTCTATGATCATTTAGTTTTTGACTTTTGATGCCATCTTATGCTTCTTTTAATGTTGCTTTGTCGCTTTGCATGATTATGGCCGTTATTGCTCTCTTAGTTGGTCGCTCCTAGTCTTTTGCTAGCCCTCACTTTGTACTGAGTATGAGCTCTACTCGTGCATCCAACTCCTAAAACCAAGTTTTCCATTGTGTCCACTATAAATTCCTATGCATGGTATTTGTAAGCCATTCCAAAGTAAATTTTCATGTGCTACCTTTCAAAACTTTCAACTACTTCTCATTTTGTGCCACTGTTTTTAGCTCATGGGGATGTAGTGGTCAGAATTGCTATCTGCCATATTAAATTAAGTACCCCTCGACTAGGAAGCTTCATCTGCTCGTCATTAATTTTCCATGAGAGCTGGTTAGACCGTTGCAATCTAAATCCTAAAAAAGAAAAGAAAAAAAGACACTCCTCCATGGTATGTGAATGTTGGTGGGCACCTGATGGAATCGGTTAGCCATGGTTTGAGAAAGGAAAAAAGGTGGGGAGGAGTGCCAAAGCATTATAAAAGAGCACCAATGTGCCAAATTTTCAAAGAACTCGGAACCGCTCTCACTTATTTATTATGGAAGATACTAAGACCCCATTGCTAGTCGTTGATAAAAGCAACCACCTCTCAAAACTCAAGTTTTATCTCTCTGTTTTACAAATGAAAAGCTCTAGCACATGTTTAATCATTGCTTCCCTCCGCGAAGGGCCTTTCTTTTACTTTTATGTTGAGTCACCACCTTCTATCTTTATGCACCATTAAGAGAGCATAGTTGTCATTCTGAGTATAATGTGCATTGTCCCAAAGTTTTCATTGATTGATTCATATTATTGGTTTCACTTGTTCTCAAATTACTTGTATCTAGTCGCCCTCTTAAACTTGAAGGTGTCCTATGCATTTATGTTTTTCTCTCTCATGAAGGACAAGCTGAAAACCATTTGTATGTTTTTCCTTATGATTTGAACACACGTTTGACTTTCATAGTTTCATTTTCATGATCTTTTGTTTGTGTTCATTTTCATGTTATAACATTGACAAGGGTATAGCTAATAGAGCCCGCTAGTTGAGTACCCCTGAGGCCCGTTAAGCTAGGCCCAATTGTAATGATAGTCGAAATACGAGTTCTTACCGTATGTCGATGTTGTAATCTGTATCGGACCCTACCCGATCCTCGAGACCTGGCCACCTATATATAGGGGCCAAGAGGGGACGGCGTAGGACAGATTGAAAGCAAGCAAGGTTCAACACCCAAGTTTACTTTCGATATACACCTGTTTCGACTAACTTTACCTTCGAGTTCATCCGACGCCCTGTCTCCCCGATCCTAAGTCCTTCATTTAGGACATTTGTCGCGTTAACCCTCGTCAATTGGCGCCGACCGTGGGGAACCTGGGCGTTGGAATCATGAATTCAACGGCTTTTTTGATTTTAGCCAATAGCAGCACAAGACTCGACGAAAGTCAAGAGGTGGAGTTGACAATCGAAAGTCTAAGCATCTTCATCGGGACTTCGGGTTTGACTCGCTTTTCAGATCCGGCGAAACCAGATCCGTCGGCTAGTGAGCCCAAAATAGTAGCAATGATGGAATATTCTGAAGGCTCTTCCAGCGAGGTAAACTCGCCGGTCAGCTTAGGAAAAGTACAAGAAAGAAAAATCGCAGAAGGCGACGAAACAATGGAAAATTTCGACTTAGGGGTCCAACTCGAAGATCTCATGATTTGCCACGATGATATCTCAGACAAGTCAACAGATACGTGGAAGATAGGGTTAGAGCATTCTGAACATGATGACTCGATCTTCTCAAGCTTTAATAACAAAATCGGCAAACAGTGCCAGGTGCTCGCCATTGTAGGAGACAATTCAGAAGAATTCGACGAAAACAACAATCCAGTGCTAAACCCAGCAAATATTGATAGAGGAGCAAATCATCTAGCAGAAGGGCAAATAGCAGACTCCCTCGCAACCAGGGAAAAAATTCGACTATCAGCCGACGAATGGAGAGTAATAAGGGCAGCCGTAGAGCACGGCATGCCAATACCATCAAATTCCAGCAAGGATATGCTCCTGGGGTATCACTATGCCCTAAGGCAGCAGGCAAAACAATTAGCAAAGGAGAAAATAGAGATACAACAAAGAAAAGACTCAGCCATTGCAGCTAGCAACGCCGCTCGCAGAGAACGAAGCGATGCATCACATACTAACGCAAATAGGAATCGTCGACATGAGTCAAGGTACGAAAACCTCGAGTACTCAGATAGGCAAAGCATCTCCAAAAATCTCGACTCGTCCTTCCTATCGGTCGACGAGCAGGGAAACATCATACCAAAAACTCCTGAAGCAGCATTGGTGGCAGCTCAAGCGTATCTATTTACAACTCAACCAAGTCCTGGGGACCCGATGCAACATATGCACAGAGCAGCGCTGAACGGGCTAAAGATGGTGGGCAACAAGCTATCAGCAAAAGAAGAGGAGGCATATCGCAACAAGGAAACACACAAGCCAAGATCACCTCGCCGTCACAATAGTCCTCGGCGTAGAAGCAGTAGTCGATGATCTCGATCGCCATCACCAAAATAGCACGGGAGCCCGAAGCATGGAGGAACCCGAAGATCTCGATCTCCAAACAGAAAGTATGGCTATGAAGACGACGAAAAGGAGATGGGAGCATCGTGCTTTACCCGCAGGGTTCGCACTACGCCAGTACCCAAGGGGTTCAAACTACCTCATGATCAACAAAAGTACGATGGATCGTAGGAACCACAGTCATGGCTCTCAGACTATCTACAAGCAGTACAAATATTGGGAGGAACCAAAGAAACAGCTATGCAAAGTTTGCAACTACACCTCACCGGCGCAGCAAGGTCATGGTTGAGCAAATTAGAGAAAGAAACTATTGGAAGTTGGGAAGATCTCACGAAGCAATTTACAAGCAACTTCAGGTCGACATATAAGCGGCCGGCATCGATAGAAGAAGTCAAAGCATGCGTGCAACAACGTGGAGAAACCCTAAGGGCATACATCCAAAGATGGAGTCTTATCAAAAACTCAGCAGTTGAAGTTTCGGACAAAAGAGCAATAGACGCATTCATAATTGGATTAAGGCGAGGGGACCTAGTCGAAGAGATGGGCAGAATCAAGCCAAAAATAGTGTCAGACCTCATGGACGTAGCAAACAGATTTGCAGATGGGGAAGACGCATGCAACAACAAGCGAACGCGATCGCCAGAGGATGATAGAAGAAACAGATATGGAAGCCAAAGAAGAAGATCCCGCAATTATGACAACTACGGCTCCCATAGCCAAGTAGCCATGGGATATAAGGACAACAGCTACCAAGGGAGTGATCGCAGAAGCTTAGGATATCGAAGCTACGGAAAAGAGGACTACAAAAAGTTTCCCACAAGAGAATCCAGAGAGTACAACCCATCGCCAGAAGACATGTTAAACGGGCCTTGTCATATACACTCAGCATTTGTCGATGGAAAGCGAGTGTCCAGGCATTCAATGAAAGATTGCACAACATTCTTAAAACTACAAGAAGCAGCACTAAGCAAGCAAACCGAAGCAAAGCGACAAGGATACGAAGGAAACAACAAACCTCCCACAAATCAACAAGGGAACAATGGAGCTCCTCAAGGACAAGACCAGCCAAGCCAGGGGCGCGATGATGACGGAGGGTACGTTCCATCTAAGAGGCATATTACAGCAATGATACAACCCGTGCCCAAGTTGAACAAAGAAGAAAAAAGCATTACCCGACAAGTCAATCTAGCAGTTACCTCGCCTCCAGCTACAACGGAATATCTACACTGGTCAGAACAACCAATCGAGTTCAACAGGGAAGATCGCCCTATAACAGTACCTCGGCCAGGAAACGCGCCATGGTACTCAAAGCTCAAATCGGCACGTACGATGTCGATAGAATATTCATGGACGCGGGAAGTGGAATCAATTTGATATATGCGAAAACGCTCAGAGCAATGCATATATCACTAGAGTTCCTGAAGCCAACAGACTGTTCCTTCCATGGGATTGTGCCAGGAAGTGCCAATTATCCACTAGATCGGATAGCACTCAACGTTTGCTTCGGCAACCGACAAAACTACAGAAGAGAAAAGCTAGACTTCGAGGTCATGGACTGGCCATCTCAGTATCATGCGATCCTCGGGCGACCCGCATTTTTGCGATTCATGGCAGTACCTTACTATACGTATCTAGTACTCAAGATGCCAGGACCAAAGGGAATCATCACAGTAAAGGAAAGCTTCGAGGTTTTAGACCTATGCGACAAGGAGTTCCACAAGATGGCGCAAACCTTTGGCATGATAGCCAACTATGCAGAGAGGGTGAAAAGCACGACTACGGAAGGCGACAAGCTACCCGACGGACGCACTGCGGAGCCAGAGATGAAGAAACCACGAGGAGAAGCATCAAGAGAAGACAAAACTACAGAAGAAGAAGAGAAGGCCACGACGGCATAAGTATCAAGAACAACAAAGTAGAGTAGAAGAATAAGGCTGTAAAAGCCACGAGTTATCCCAGGGCAATGCCCTCTAGATCCAGAACACAGGTCATAGACCGGATCTCTTGGGTCACCCCATGTATCTTACATTACAAGTATAATAAAGACAAAACGTTCCTCATATTCGAGTTTATGAGTCTCTCAAAAGAAAAATGCGGCAAACGCATGAATCATACAAAACGCTCTGAGAACAAATTTCAGACATATAGTCGCAAAATAAGAAACTCTCGTGTTCCACATATACACGAGTATTACAGCATCGGGTTATCAGAATCATCTACACCTAAAGGATCTAAATAGTGATACTCGCGGAAAAATGCGGCATCCTCCCGCAGCAGCCTAGCTATAATCCTTCGAGCAGGCTGCTAGGTATTCGCCAGATGTACTCGCAGACTAGCTCCACCTGAAGGATAGCTCAGCGACATAGAACTATAATTCAGTCTTGGGTGGCACTTATGCATCCACCCAAGAGCAAAATTGGCACCTGCCACTAAGTTCAGTTCTATCAGCCGATGAATACGCTGACTGGATCTAAAAGCGTCGAGTATCAGCGGAAAACTTCCAGGCAGAGGATTGCGAGGAAGCATGACAGAGTGCATGGTTATGAGAGCTCTTCGGCAACCATCAACTGACTCTCCGATATGTTGGGCGCGGTCCTGGAGCAATACGATAGCACGGCGGCGTCGAGGATCAGACCACAAACTATCAATACCCTCTGATGTTTTTTCTAGAGCTGCATTTTGCTTGGCAACTCGACAAGCCTCGGCAGCAAAATCCAAACAAGTACCTAAGATGACAAAGGACATCACAAAGCAGCAATGGAACAAAAGGGAAAAAGAGAAGTCACAAGGAATCTTACATCGTAACATCTCGCAAGCAGACTCGATAATGCCGATGACAAAAGAGTCGCATTCTTCATGATGCACAACCTTCGCCACCAGACTAGACACCTTATCATCAAGAATAGATATCCGCTTCATCAACCCACAAGCTTTGCTAGCTTTCTCCATAGTCATCTGTGCTTGGCGTTTGGCTAAAGTTAAGCGGTTGTCAAGATCCGAAATCCTTGAAGAATATTCAGCGCATTGGCAGCAGCGGCGAGGAGGCGACGAAACTTTAGAGTCAAAAGCACCGACAGAAGAGGCAGCATGGTCGCAACTTGAAGGATCACCGATACGCATAGACTGGAAGCTAAAAGAAAGGAAAGGAGAAGCATTTCAGAAGCTAACATGATATATCATAGAAAAGAAGCATATTTACATAGATGCAAACCCTTTGACTAAGGTTCTCGGGTTGCATACAACTAAAGGTTTTCACATCAAAAGAAGAAATTGAAAATTACAACAAGAAGCCGAGTCTACGCCACCTCAGCATCCTGCTCCGCGGCGGAGGAAGGCATGGCAGAAGTAACGCCAGTAGTCGAAGGAGGTGCGGGATCAGCCGTCGCTGGAGTCGAGGAAGTTGGCGTAGGAGAAGCTGCAGAAGCCGCTGAAGGAGAAATAATCGATACTATGGCGGGTGCAAACTTCTTTGCCTTCTCGAAGAAGGCCTTTAGCTCTGAGCGGGTGCGGCCATGAGGAGAGCTAACCTTTTCCCAATCGAAATCTGCACCATGTGCATAGGAAAGTGCGATAGCTCCCTTAGCACCTTGCTTCAAAGAAAGACCCTTCAGCTGGAGGATGGGGTCGTCAGTAGTATCAAAGGCTTCGGCAAGTTTCTTCAAGTCACTGTTCGGGACCTCCGCCTTTTGCCTAGGCCACAACCCGACGAACATCCGCGTAAGAACGCGGTTCGCCAACTCAAAGATCTCCTGGACAGATATCCAATTTGCTTCGAGTAAGTTAACCGCGGCCATAAGAGGATCATCGCCCGGTTGCAGAGTCGACAAAGACACCTTGGTACATTCTGTACAACAAAGGGGACAGAAAAACAGCATAAAAGGAAAATATCAGCAAATGCAAGAAAGCAAGTAAAACAGCAGTAGAAGAAGAATACAAGACGAGTATGTACCTCCAGCAGCAGCAGACATCGTGTGCAGCCGCTCAGCCATGGCTTGCTCTCGCTGGAGATGCTCTTTGTTAGCATCGGCCAAGGCCTCCTCCGCTTTCTTCGCCTTAGCCAGTGCTGACTTCTGCGACTTCTCAGCATTTGCTTTGGCAGCGGTCGCAACATCAAAGGCTCTCCGCGAAGCACTGAGCTCGGCTTCCAGCGATGCAATGTGAGCATTGGCTGATGCTAAAGCATCTGCAGTCCAGCAAAGAAAGGAAATGAGAAGTCAAACAAAAAGCAAAGAGAAGCACACAAGACAAGCAAAGATAGGACAAAACAATTAACCTTCAGAAGCTTTCGCAGCGTTCAAGTATTCAGTACATTCAGTACCCAAGGCGACAAATTTTTTCATCAATGCCTGCCAAGGGAGGAACACATCAGTATATGGAAGGCGCAAGAAAGATAAGTACAGTACAACTACTCACATTATCAGGGGAGCCTATGGGCTCATGTGCTTCAGGAGAAACCTCAGCCTCCTGAGATTTCTTCGACCGCTTGGTACTTCGGGACGCAGTAATCTTCTTGGTAGAAGCTCTGGCAGCCCTCGGCGCCTGCACAGCTGGCTCAGTCTCTTGTACGGGAGGCTCATTAGTAATTACATCTTGAGTAGAAGGAGCAGCCGCAGCATCCCTTTTTGGCTCCTTGTCATCACTGCAAGAGGAAACATGTTTTATACAACCCGAAAGAAAGAAAGCAAGTACAGCGAAACCGTAGAAATCGCAGAACACTTACGATGCCATGAGGTCGAAGAATTCAACATCTTCTTCTAGAACAAGGGCTTCATCGGTCGTAGTTCTCAGCACGGAGGTACTCGATGAAGTAAGCTCGTCGATACGCTTCCTCTTCTTGTCCGCACCAGTGTCTTCGGAAAGCACAGGAGGAGGCGATGTCATCGAGCTGGTATCTCCTTCCGATTCTTTGGCTTCATCTCCGTCCTGATTTTCTTCAGCCTCGGGGGCTTCAGATACAGTAGAGGCCAGATCAGCCGGAAGAGGCCCTCCCTCTGGAAGAGGGGGGCGTGAAACAAGGAATTGGTGGTCCTACAAACGAATAAGTCAAAAAAGTAATCGATACAAGGATAAACACATCTGGAAGCCGATGAATTCGACAACAAGTATACAAAGCAAATAAATACGTACCGTGGGTAGGGGATGCACAGAGTCGAAATAGTCAGCAGCCAAGTCTGCAAATGCATGGTCCTTGGTGAGCTTGGTGAGGCTCCTAACTCGCTTGTCGACTTCCTGCTTCTCTATTAGATCTCTAGAGATGCGAGAAGAATCCACCAAGCCAGAATAGTTCCAAAGTTTGGAAAGGTGATGTTGAAGGGGTTGAACTCGACGTTGCACAAAGAACGCCATGAGTTGAATACCCGACAAAGCGCCTCCTTTACCTCCTTTCAGAGCTTGGATGCGGGTCAACAGCGGAGCAATCTCCGCCATCTCAGCATCTGTGGGAGGCGAGTCCCACGATGCCAATTTCTTCAACTCTTTGGAGGCGTCAAAGGGGGCTAGGCCAAACTTGTCTTCAGAGGAGGCCTTACGGTCTTTGATGTAAAACCATTTGGTCCTCCAACCTTGGACTGATGCAGACATGAAAAACTCCAAATACTGAGCCTCAGGGCGCACAGAGACGACAGCTCCGCCCAGTTCAGGCTTATTCGCCAAGGAAACGCTGGGGCGGAGCCGAAAGATTGATCTCCAAAGAATAAAATGGGGTTCGATCCCCAGGAATGACTCGCAAAGAGTCACAAAGCAGGCAATGTGAAGGATAGAATTAGGTGTGAGCTGGTGAAGCTGCACACCGTAAACATAAAGAAGCCCACGAAGTAATTCGTGGGCAGGAAGAGAGAGTCCGCGGAGAAGGAAAGAAAGAAACATCACCCGATAGCCACTCGAGGGCTTGGGGATCCGTTCGGTGCTCGGAAACTTGATGGAGTCGGTGCTGGAGATGAGACCATCTGTCTTGGCCTTGTCCAGCTCCTTCTGTGTGGTAGCAGAGGGCACCCAGCTAGTCGCGGAGCTCGTTGCCTTCCCCTTGGCCATGTTGTTCTTCACTGCCAGGTGTTTCACGCGCATCTACAAATCTACGCTCAGGGGCTATGTGTGCAAAGAGCAGGGTGCAAGGATTGGCAATGGCGGTGGCGGCAGAGAGAAAGAGCTGGTAAACAGTACAAATCCCTACTCTCCCCTTATATACCTTCTTGGTGAAGGAACGTGGGCTGAGACATGGTGTAAGGAGCGGAAGCGGCAGCCCACTAACGGGCAGAGAAATACAAAATTACCGCGCTACCCACGAAACGGTACGCGCTTAATAAGGGTGACGTATAGCTCAATTTGGCCATTGATGTCATGAAGAAGATGAAAAATCAAAGATCAATTCGACAGATGCATATAATCGACGAGTATCGAATATGGCGACTTCCGAGTAAAAGGATGATAGGAAAGAACAAACAAGATTGGCACCAACAATACAAAATCAATTTAGGAGACTATACCCGAAAACATTCGACTATAGCCTCGGGGGCTACTACCATCGGGAGCACTGAGCGAGCACCCGACAAAATTATCACTAAACTATTTCGAGTTGAAGTATGATGATGGAGTACACTATATTTGAGCCTATACTCGAAAAAAAGTTTTGTTCGACTATAGCCTCGGGGGCTACTACCATCGGGAGCGCTGAGCGCGCACCCAATGATGAATATTCACGAATGCTGGAGCAAGGAAAGCGAAGGAAGACTAGATGAAACATCGTTACTCCCATCGGGAGCGAGTTTGTATTAAAGTCATGGTTGTATAAACCTGAATATTTTCAGTCAAAATTTGACTGCGACATGTGATTCTCGAGTTACGTTATCGCAATGAAACTCGAATGCCGTGATTTATCACGAAGGTAAGACCCCGGGATCCGTCCTGTGTGGCCTGGTATACGCACATGGATGCGCTCTGCTGGTATGTATCCGTGTCTACGACGCGAAGAAAATCCTGGTGGACGCACTGGGTACCCTGAGAACCACTGGGACTCATTCTTTGTAAGTCCTAAATGCGGCAAAAGAATGGGTTTGACCGGAATCCTGAATTCAAGTTCAAGGGGATTGAATTTGAAGTAGGTGGCAAGTATCTGTTCCGGCAGTTAACTGACCTCTTGATCCGTCAGAGTTGTCAGGCTTGCTCATCAAAACCCCTTGCGAAATATTATCATGAAAATAAGTCGAAAGACCAAGTCGAAGATTTGAAGATGTGAGGAAGTCGAAGAATTGATCAAGTCAAAGATTTAAAGATTAGAGGTTCAACCGGAATCTGCAATTTTGGTCGAATCTCAGGGGCTACTGACAAGGGGATAGCGAATAGAGCCTACTAGTTGAGTACCCCTGAGGCCCGTTAAGCTAGGCCCAATTGTAATGATAGTCGAAATACGAGTTCTTACCGTATGTCAATGTTGTAATCTGTATCGGACCCTACCCAATCCTCGAGACCTGGCCACCTATATATAGGGGCCGGAAGGGGACGGCGTAGGACAGATTGAAAGCAAGCAAGGTTCAACACCCAAGTTTACTTTCGATATACACCTGTTTCGACTAACTTTACCTTCGAGTTCATCCGACGCCCTATCTCCCCGATCCTAAGTCCTTTATTTAGGACATTTGTCGAGTTAACCCTCGTCAAACATGGTTGCTAAGTTTCTTCTATCAAGATTATGTCTTTCATGCCCATGTTTTAAGTTCTTTGATCCCAGTGCACAACGCTTACATATATGGTCAAGATTGTGTAGGTGCATGTCACCTCAAAAATTATTTCTTTTGTTATCACTTACCTACTCGAGGACGAGCAGGAGTTAAGCTTGGGGATGCTGATATGTCTCCAACGTATCCATAATTTTTGATGCTCCATGCTTGTTTTTACACCATTTGCTTAGTGTTTCGTTACACTTCGTGGCATTTTTATGCATTTTCCAGAATTAACCTATTAACAAGATGCCACAGTGCCAGTTCCATGTTTTCTACTGTTTTTGTGTTTCAGAAATGCTAAAGAGGAAATATTCTCGGAATTGGACGAAACAAAAGCCAAACGTCCATATATTTCACGGAGCTTCCAGAACACCGAAGAAGAGAAAGAGCCAAGCCAGAGGACGGCCACACCATAGGGCAGCGCGGCCTAGGGCTGGCCTGCGCCCCCTGGTGGTGTGGGCCCCTGGTCCACCTCTGACACTGCCCCTTCGCCTATAAAGACCCCCCGACGGGAAAAACCTAAGGACCCGATCACTTTTCCAGAAACATATCGCGATCCGCCGCCGTCATCGACCCGAGATCGGGAGGGTCCAGAAGCTCTTCCCGGCACCCTGCCGGAGAGGGGAATCACCACCGGAGGTCTTCTTCATCGCCATGCTTGCCTCCGGCGCGATGAGTGAGTAGTCTACCTTGGACTATGGGTCCATAGCAGTAGCTAGATGGTTGTCTTCTCCACCATGTGCTTCATGTTTAGATCTCGTGAGCTGCTTTACATGATCGAGATCACCGTTATGTAATTCTACATATTGTGTTTGTTGGGATCCGATGAATATTGGTGTTATGATTGAGTTGATGTACTGAATTTTATCTTATGTTATCTCTATGTTGTTTATGATCTTGCATGCTCTCCGTTGTTAGTAGCTATCTTGGCCGAGTAGTTGCTAGTGACTCCAAGAGGGGGTATTTATGCTAGATAGTGGGTTCATGCCTCTATTTAATCTGGGGGAGTGACAGAAACCTCTAAGGTTGTAGATGTGCTATTGCTACTAGAGGGAAAACAACATTCATATGCTCGAGGGCATATGCTTTGTTTACATTACACACTTTGCTTAATGCAATTATCTGTTGTTCGCAACTTAATACTTGTGGAGTTCTCGGATTGATTCGCCACAAGTGGATTATTAGTTATAGATGCAGTTGGATGGCTGTCTATTTATCTTGTTGTAATGCCCAGAGTAAATCTCATAGTGATCCTCTCGACATGCACGTTGTCTTTATTCTATCAATTGCCCAACTGTAATTTGTTTACCTAGCATGTGTTATTTTATCTTATGGAGAGACACTACAAGAAATGTGATGACTAGTGACCATCTCATAGTGACCACAGAAAAATTGGTCATAGATTTATGACCAACTCTTATCAAATGGTCGTAAGCCGTTTTGGAAAGTTCAAGGTCTTAATCCTTATGACCAATTTAGTCTAAAAGGTCATAATGCTCAGACATAAAATGGTCATAACCGATATAATCGAATTTAGCACATTACTTTTAATTGATTTTATGCCGCTTACGACCAATTTATATGGTCATACCACTATAACCAGTATGACTAGACATCCACCTCAGCAATTTTTCCTACGTGTCAACATCTAGGTGTCATCAATGCCTACATGTCAACGTCTAAGTGGCATTGATGTCTATATGGCAATGCTTTGACGACTGGGACCCATTATAATATTGACTTATTGACTAATATGACAGGTGGGTCCAACCCGGCCCCACCCCCTACCCCACCCGCCCCACCTGACAGGTGGGTCCCACCCGCCCCCTACCCCACCTGACATGTGGGACCCACATGTCAGGTGGGTGTGGGACGCCTCTAAAATAATTCTCGCAAAACATGTGTTCGGGCGGACTCGAACTCAGGACCTCCAAAGGCTTTATCATCCGCCATCCCTTACCACTACCCCACTAATTCACTTGTGTCAAATAATGCATTCGGTCCATTATATGCCTATTCCGAATCCGTTGGGCCTGGGACTATACCAAACTTGGCCGGCCCATCAACTATCCTCCATGAATAGTACAGGCTGCCAATTAATTTCGGCCCAAATAGCTTCCTAAAAACAATTTATTATGAATAATTTAGAAACTACTTGACTAATTGGACCATAAAATTTGCATATAAGCTCGGATTGAAATGATCCAAAAAGCAACTTTGTTCAAATCACTTAGACTCATAATTTTCATGTTGGTGAGTTATTCATATATGCGAGCATTCTTTTTATCTTTATTAATTCTCTTATGTTACTTCCAAAATATCTTTAAAATGGGGGGCATGACCACACTTAGCTAGGGGTTTTATCTTGCAAAAATATTTATGGATTTCTATTAAAATAGCAACTTGTGCATCTAAAAATCAATTTTTTAAAAAATTATGTGAAAACTATTAAGCACTTGTAGTTCAAATTGGGCCCGCTTCCTGCTGAATCGGCAGAACAGTGTCAGAAAAATAAAAAATACCTCTAAATGGTTTATTATTCAACCAAGTGCAGAATGTTAAACCCTAAGTGTTCTAATATTTTTTGAGATTGTTTTGGCCCAATTTTCAAATTGAATTTTGGTAGCTCCTTCACTAAAACATTGATTTGCGCCACTTAGAAAATAGAAAAATGGGTTTTTTGTGCAAAGAAAATGAAAACTTCCTTCTGCAACATTGTTTCCCATTCAGAGTCGAACACTTTTGCACAATATAGTATAATTTGAACAAACTATGCCATGATTGTGGCCATGACATCGGTAGTTTAGCTTAAAACTCAAGAATCTTCATACATGGTAGCTCTTTTGTATATATGGTTGGAATCTTGCGAAACTTTCTGTATATCTCTGATAAAATAGCAATCTGTGCATCTAAAAATATTTTTTAAAAAAATTATGAGCAAACTATGAAGCACTTGTAGTTCAAACTGGGCCCGCTTCCTGCTGAATCAGCAGAAAGTTGTCAGAAAATTAAAAAATACCTATAAATAGTTTTTTGTTCAACCAAGTGCTGAATTTTAAACCCTAAGTGTTCTAATATTTTGTGAGATTGTTTTGGCCCAATCTTCAAATTGAATTTTGGTAGCTCCTTCACTAAAACATCGATTTGTGTCACTCAGAAAATGAAAAATGAGTTTTTCATGCAAAAAAATGAAAACTTCCTTCTGCAACATTGTTTGTCATTCCGAGTCGAACACTTTTGCACAATATAGTATCATTTGAACAAACTATGTCATTATTATGGCTATAACATTGGTAGTTTGACTTAAAAGCTAGGAATCTTCATACATGATAGGTCTGTTTTGAGAACATTTTTTTTTAATAATAATATTCCAAGTTTGTTATTTTTCCTTGTAACTAGGTCACATAGCATGATGCAATGCGAATTTTTTTATTTTTTTATTTTTTTTTGAATTTCTTATGTCGATTTTAAAAGACATTCAAGACGGCGGCACGTATGTTCTTAGGTCGGGGTGGAATCTTCTGATTTTTTTTGTAGATCTATGATTAAATAGCAACTTGTGCATCTAAAAATATTTTTTTCAAAAAATCATGAGCAATATATAAAGCACTTGTAGTTCAAATTGGGCTCGCTTCCAACTGAATCGGCAGAAAGTTGTCAAAAACTTTAAAAATACCTACAAATGGTTTATTATTCAACCAAGTGCTAAATGTTAATCCCTAAGTTGTATAGTATTTTTGGAGATTGTTTTGGTCTACTTGTCAAATTGAATTTTGGTAGCGCCTTCACAAAAACATCGATTTGTGCCACTTAGAAAATGAAAAATGAGTTTTTTATGCAAAGAAAATAAAAACTTCCTTCTCCAAGTCGAAAATGAAAACTTCCTTCTGCATAAAAATATGGTCGTGCAGTTTTTTTATTTTTATTTTTGCACTTCCTTCACAAACCCCCCCCCCCCCTTTTGGCACTTAGAAAATGAAAAGTGGTATTTCAGCCAATGAGAGGACAGATCCAGACAACCCTCGGATCACCCTACCGGAGCATGTCTGAACCGTCCAGATGATTTTCATCCAACGACCGAAATCCTAGCCCGAGCTCCCCACCCACCGAACAAAACCGGATCCCAAACCCTAGCCGGGCAGCCGAGCCCCATTTTGCCTCGTCCCTCGTCCATCCTCCCGCCTCCCTCCTCCCTCCTCCAACCCCGCCGCCGGCCAGATCCCGGCTAGCTTCGCTCAGATCCCGGCTAGCTCCGGCCACTCCATGCCATGCCTACACCCTCCCTGGAACCCCCTCCTCCCACTCTCTCTATTCCATCTCGAGGAACCACCAAACAACTCCTCAAACAAAAACCCTTCTCCGGCGCCACAAATGGACGCCGCCGGCCGAGACGATCCTGCTAGACATGCCCCTGGTGGCAGCCGACCAGCACCATCGCACCGGGAGACGTCTTTATCAGATCCTAAGGAGGTACAAACCGCCCCTACTCCGCTCTATCTGAACCCCCCTCTTCATCAGATCCTAAGGGATCTCTACCTGGATGGAGATTTCTTGCATCTTCTCAACCTCATCTTCGTGTAGTCAGATGACAGCCCCCCCTTGCATCTACCATGGCGGCCGACCGACGCACGACGTCACTCTGGAGGCCCTCACGGACGGCTTCAGAGCATGGGCCGCTGCCTCGTCGACCGCTTCGGCTTGGACGATGCCGGCATCCGCGTTCTCATGCGCGGCATGGCGTCTCTTGCCGCGATGGACTACAGCAACTGCAAGAAGACGGACGGCATCTGCGACGGCGAGGTGAGGACCTTCCCCCAGATCTGTCCCTTTCTCTCTTGCTCCGCGCCGCGTGTGTTTCTCTCCACGGATTGCTGACCCGGTCCACCGGCGGAAGGCCACGGTCGCGGCTGGCACGGAAACGGCCCGCTCGCTCGATGCTTCGGCTACTCCGATTGCTCTCGCTCGCCCTTTCGATTCCACCAATCTCGTTGTATTAATTTCCTAGCTAAAAATATCTTGTGTCGATCTGAAGCTCATGTGTTCTGAATGCACTGCAATGTTTTGTTCATACTGAAAGAGTGAAACTGTTATTTCTTCAGTTTGAGTACACACTGTAAATAGGATCTGCTGTGCAACATATGTATGGCAGTTTGATTCCTCTTTATTCAGTACACGAATGATGAACTTAGCTGGTAGTATATGATAGAGATGTACATCTTGGCTAGGGTTGGTGGGTTATTTTTCCTGAATATTTTGTTAGATCTGTGATGAAATAGCATGAAATATTCAAAGTTTGTTATTTTTCCTGAATATGTCTGTTGCTTGGTAGAAACTTGATTTCTTTTCATTACTCCTAATGCTCCATGTATGCTAATATTGTACTACAAACTTTCTTGGAAATATTTATCTAGTTCTGATAATTAGATATACGCATATGGGTGTGGCATGAGCGCAGTTCTGTGATGGCATGTATCCCTTTCTTCTTTGTTTTGATACTGTTGTAGTTGAGAACTTCCGGTTGACATTCTGGGAGTCACCTGTTAAAACAATATAACATATCTATATATGTTGACTGAATTCACATGTTCTTGTTCCTGCGATGATCTCCATTTCATTTCTTCAAGTGGTGTTACCAAAAGTATGCACCTTCTTATCATATTTTTGAGTGTTTGATCATGCTGTTTCGTTTTTATTCATTGCTGGTGTGTGTCACGTTCTGATATACGTTTCTGGTGTGCTATGTGCTTTATATGCTAACTAAAGTGGCTGTTGTGTGAAGATTGCACCTTTGTAAAACGTCCCTGGTTTCATCTGGATCTATAACACGTTGTTCTTTAACTAATAGAGTATTTTCTGATTGTAGATACAAGGAATTATTATGTATAGTATCTAGAGAGAATAAATTATAGTTGTATTGAGCTAAACGAAGATGATGCATGCTATGGATATGTCTATCCTTATTGTCTTATGTAACTTTCTAGATGCCATTGATGCATGCAGCATGCCATCAATGAACATGTTCTTGTATCCAGCATAAGCTGTCTGTTAATTGTGTTTTACTTGCTGCACTGATGTTAGCTTTTTAACTAGATGAGCATGTTCTCTCTCTGCAGGTACCTCAGACTTGAGGGTTGAACTCCACCACAGCCCTGAGCGGATCTGGCATCTACACCTCAGTTACAGCAGATGGTTGCGAGAGACAATGGGTAGGCATAGGACTTTTTATTTGACTAGTACTATAAAATGGGTAGCTAGTGCTCGTAATTGTGCAGTAATACGGCAACTACATTAGACAATCTGGTAGCTTCCACATGATATGGATGCATGTATAATAGCATGTTCTATATTGCTATATTGCAATAGAATGTGCTATATTGCTCATTTTAGTCAGCTCCTTTCATGGTTAATAGCATGAGCTCTGTCCCTCAACTCCACATGATATGGATGCATGTATAATGTTTGCATGTTCTGGTAGCTAGCTTAGTTGAAGCCTGAATCTTTGATGCTTAGCTGCTTGTCTGGACAAATGCATGCTGCTATATGTTCATGCTATATCTTTACATTCTTAAAGATTGATGTATTTCATATCTGGATATATTTGGTGTGATATAGTTTGATCTTTAGTACACTAGCTGATGGTATTTTACTGTTACTTTTCGAGGCAATATGTGTGCTATTTCTTAGTTTGATCTTCTATAGCTTCTGATCTGTGATCCTTCTAATGATAGGTGATTTGGTATTTGGAAATTGGAGGAAGGCGAAGAAGTGCTGGTGTCTTCTATGAAGTGTAGAAGAATTCTGTTGTCTATTTATTTGCTTGGTCTGTTTAATCTTTTGGTACTGGATATGTAATTATTTATAATATGTAATTATTTGTAAAATGGTTGTGCAAATATTTGGTACTAAAATTGATATTTATTTGCAATATTATTGAAATGTGTGATCTATTGTGATATTTGTGACCAGTGTGGTCAACATATAAATAAATTCTATCATTTTCTACCTTCCTGACATATGGGGTCAACATCTGAGATTATTATGACTAGTGGGACCAACCTGACTACTGGGCTGCATCTGACTAGTGGGGCGCATCTGACTAGTGGGACCCATCTGACTACTGGGCCAGCTTATAAATAAAAAAGAACGAATATAAGGAAAATTTGGACTTTAAAAGGCTGTAGCCCAGAAAATAAATAGGCCAAATGTTGGGCTTGGCCCATTTAGCTAACCAGATATGAGATATAAAAAAAGATAAAAGGGCTGATTTTTGGGCTTGGCCCATGTAGGTGGCTGAGTTGGACTGGGCTGAATTCGAATTATGACCTGCCACGTAGGATTGACCACGTAGGATCCAACGTGGCTTGGCCAAATTGCTCGTGACCAATTTTTTGGTCATAATGTCTATGACCATCTGTTTTGGTCACAATCGTCTATGACCAATTAAAAAAATTGGTCGTCGTAGGCGGTCAGTGACGCTCAACTGCCGACCAACTGTTTTTGGTCAGAAGAGGGTCATAAAGTGAGCAACAATGACCATCTAGTGACCAAAATGAAGGGTCACTAGTCAATAGATTTCTTGTAGTGAGACACCACTAGTGAACTGTGGACCCCGGTCCTATTTCCATTATATTGCTATCACCTGTTTACTTTACTCGCATTGTTTACTTTACTCGCATACTATTACTATTTTCCACTCGATACGCTTATTCCTTTGTTTCAAGCAAACCGGTGAGATTGACAACCTCATCGTAAGTTGGGAGCAAAGTCATGTGCAGGTTCCATGTTGCAGCTGGCAAAGCAAAGCTTGGACGAGGCGCCTTATAAATTGTCCTGAGCTGTCGCGAAGCTAGCAAGCATCACCTTCTGGAGTTTGGCTTTTTCCTACTGGATTCGATAAACCTTGGTTTCTTACTGAGGGAAAACTGCTGCTTTACTCATCATACCTTTCTCTTGGGGTTCCCAACTGGATGGTGATTCACACCAACCGTACCGCAACAAGCAGAGAGCGGTGGGTGCTGCAACCTTGGTCGAGGTAGCCGTGCGAAGGGATGTTGTGGCCAATGTCATGGTGGGGTGCCGATGTTGAGGTAGCCGCACATGAAGCCACAGGCGCATAGTATGCATGGAGAATGACGGAGACATGTCGATGGAGTCGTCGAAGAGGGATGGCGATGCCGGAGATGATGCAGACTGAGCCGTCGAGGACAAGTAAGCAAAGACAAAGTTGGCGACGCGGTCGAGGAAGACGTAGAGAAGTAGTCGATGCCGAGGAAGACGATGTCAAAGCCGATGAAGATGAGGCACTGCGCCGAGCTTGCCAGACTCAGGAACGCATCGGGAATGAAGGCACGACCCGATGTTGCCAATACCGGGCGTCCGAGGGTAGGGACCATAATTAACCTTGCGCCAATGTCAGAGGGACTAGCAGAGGAGGCCTCCCTGTCAGTTGAGAGTCACAAAGCGGCAAAGAGAGAGAAGTGCCGATGCAGTCCACGGTTGTCAGAGTAGATGATGTAGTCGGGGATGAAGATGATGACGCTCGCGATGAAGGCATGGTGGACGAAGACGTAGAAGGCGGCAAAACCGGCGGCGACTAAGAGGGGTCATGCTGGACGCCTAGACTATTGGAGGGGTAGTCGACGAGACCTATGCCGGCCAAAAGTGGCCATGCAGGTTTCCTAAGAAAGCGCAACGGCGGTTCTCGAAGTAGGCGAGGAAGAACCCGACAGGGTGACGAAGACCATGCGCAGACGTTGGTGACCCGCACCAAGGGAGGCGACGCGACTGCTGCCTGGGACATCGGTGTGCGGGGACGACGAAGATGACCACATGTAGAAGAGCTAGAGGGCGCGAGTCGGTGCAGCGGCGTGACCACCAACAGTGTACACGCCTAGACAGGCGCGTTGGAAGCCGGCAGCTTGGACCAAAGGCGGCGGCGCTGCGGCCTGAAGGGGCGACGCAACGGCTGCCCGATGCTTGGTCGGTGGTAGACGAGTGCTCGAGGACATGCTTTACGTAGACGTGCGCCAGATCGGTTGATCAGACCGACGGTGGCGCAGTACACGCCATGCATGGACGGCGGCGCCCAGATCGAAATCTGTGGCGATGTTGTCGGTGGAGTCTCGGACGTTGATGACAAAGACGGACCGGCGATGGAGACTGGTGGCGTGGAGTTGATGCCGTTATCGGAGTAGAGACGCGTGGTGATGGCGGCGGTGGGTGACTCAATCCGATCTAAGATTGGTAAACCAAAAAAAGAAAACGCCGATCAAGCGACCGACGGAGAAAAAGACTGTAGGGCGGCCGATCAACCGATCGGTGGACGAACCCTAGTACGGGCGGCGCTGCTCCCGGTGGAGATCATGAAGATCGATCTCCCTAGGGACGGCGCGGTGCGGAAGCATGGGCGGTGGCTAGATCAATGATCGTGCCGCTCTGATACTATGTAGAACAATGGAGAGGGAGAGAGTTTGGCGTAATACAGTGAATGATTGTATTGAGCCTCTCAGGACGAGTATATATATGCGTACAGACTTGTAGACTAAAAAGACTCTCCTAAAGATACAATAGGAGATNTTCCACCAAAACCGGATTAGACACCCCATCCGGATGAAGTACTTCCTTGATAAAGCCAGAGGCTAAGAGCCTGGCCACTTCCTCCCATATGGCTTTCCTTCTATCGCCGGCATTCCGCCGGAGCGGCTGCTTCACTGGCTTAGCATCGGGTCTCACGTGCAATGCGTGCTCAGCCAGCTCCCTCGGCACACCTTGCAGGTCCGAAGTAGACCATGCAAAGATATCCCGATTCTCACGGAGGAAGCTGATGAGCTCGCTTTCCTATTTGGGATCCAAACTTGCCCCAACCAGGGCATGGCGCTCCGGGAAAGCTTCATCCAGAGGCACCTTTTTGACTTCCTTACTCACTTGAAAAGAAACGCTGCCACCGGGATTTGTCATGCCCGGCATAGATTTGCCGGCCACGACCGTCTCAGCAATCTCCACTGCTCGCTTGAGCCTCTTCCTCTCCTCTGCAATGATCAGAGTCTCGGCCAGATTGGATCCGGCGGTGGCACATGCCATCGAACGCTTGTAATCACCAATGATGGTGATCACTCCTTTGGGTCCCGGCATCTTCATCTTCAGATACGCCACATGCGTAGAGGCCATGAATTTTGCCAGTGCCGGTCTACCCAGCAAAGCATGGTAGGGGCTCTCCAGATCAACCACCTCGAACATGAGGTTTTCCACCCTGCAGTTATCCCGGCTGCCAAACATCACATCCATCCGGATCTTGCCCATCGGCGCACACGAAAGTCCCGGCACAATGCCGTGGAACGTGGTCTTGCTCGGTTCCAGCATATTTTCCTTGATTCCCAGCTTCTCCATCGTATCCCGATACATGATGTTGATGCTGCTTCCATTATCAATGAGGACCTTGCTGAATCTTACGTTATTAGCCGGCCCGACGAATGTCGGATCCATCACCAGAGCATATCCGCCGGGATTTGGCATGATCCGGGGATGATCTGCCCTGTCCCAACCAACAGCCTGGTCAGACCAGTACATCAGCTTTGGCACAGCCGACATAACGGCATTCACCTCCAGACACCGCCGGTACAAGCTCTGCTTGTCTGTTCTCTCGGTCTCAAAGACCATATAGCTCTGATCATACTCCTTGTACTCATTCCGGCCCGCTCCTGGGCCTCCGGCGTTATATTCCGGATTATAGCTCTGGTCAACTTGATTTACGCCGGCATTTCCGGCGTTGCTCTGATTCCCAGGATTAACCGGCCTAGGTGGGACTGCAATCGTATTGGCACCTGTCAACGGCGATGGAGCTGCCGGGACAGAGGGTCTAGCCGGTCCCCAGGGACCTGCACGACCTGCTAATATGTCGTCCAGCCACGAACAGTTCCTTGTCAAATGGTTTGCCGGCTTTCCCGGCTGGAATGTGTGGAACACACAAGGCTTGTCCATGGCAAGACCCACAGTATACTTCGGCCACTGCTTCTTCTGGCCGGCGGCTCCGCCGGCATTCTTGTTGGTCCAGACATTCTTCTTCTGGAACGGCTGTGCTTGCTGCTGCGGCTGCTGCTGAGGCTGCTGATAGTTCTCATATCTCGGACGCTGGCTACTGCCGGCGCCCCCTTGCTCTTCCTCCACAGCTGCAACTTGTGCTGCCCCATACCGGTGATCCGGCCTTTCCTCTTCTCTTGTTCCGGTTATCAGTGCGATAATATTGCCCTGATCTCCCGGCATTGCTGGTGTTCCCCTGGGTTTGCCCCTGTCCTTGTGAATCGAGACTGGGCTGCATGGGATCTCCCAGAGCATAACTATCAGCGATCTTGATTGTTTCGGCCAGCGTGGCCGGCATTTGCCTCTGAAGCTTTTGCCACAGCATGGTGCCATGCCGGCACCCATGAGCGAACCACATGATGGCCTGCTGCTCATTGATTCCTTCGCAGGAATTGCGCAACGTGCACCACCTGGTCAGATAGTCACGGTCAGTCTCATTCACTCCTTGCCGGCAGTTAGCCAGCTGCTGCGGACGGTTGGGCCTCTTGTATGTACTGGTAAAGTTCGACACAAACTGCTCTTCGAAATCAATCCAGCCGTTGATACTCCCGGCCGGCAAATTATTCAGCCATATCCTGGCTGGACCTTCCAACATCTGCGGCACATATCGTACCGCCCATCTGAGGTTTCCTCCGGCGATGTTCACCGCTGTGGAGTAATCCTCCAACCAATCTTCCGGCTTCGTACTGCCATTATATGTCCTCGCGCCACGCGCGAGCTGGAAGAAGTAAGGCACCGGCTCCCCCATAATCCGGGGTCCGAAACACATAGGGCCCGGAGCTCCTTGTCTCTCCACCAACTCTGATTGGTGGATCTTGTCCAGCTTGAAACGTGCATCATTGGCTTCCAAGGACCGAGGTCCAAGCCGGGATGCTATTGGGCCTGCGATCATCTGCTGCTGCTGCTCCGGCTGATGCTGCTCACTATGCCGGCCTTGCTGGTGCTGCTGCTGATATCCCGCCCTGGCAAGGGCGGAATTGCCGTCATCCTCTCGATGTCCCGGATGGCCTGCACCCTGCTGCTGCGCTGCACCTCCGGCGCCCTGTTGCTGACGCCGGGCTGCACTGTTACTCCGGCCACCACCGGCCGCGCCTGCTTCATGCCCGGCCGGCACACTCTGGCCGGGCTTCTTGCTGCCGACATACTTGTCAGCTTGGCCGACATTCTTCTGCACCATCGCCTGCTTTCCGGCGACAGCCGGATCGTACACCTGGATCTGCTTGTCCCGGCGGCCAGAGGTCACACTTCCGGCACGCCGGGCGCTAGGATGCGGGGACGAGGCTTGGCCCCTCGACCTCGCGCCGGCACCTCCCGCCGACACAATGTACTGAGACGCCCCGGCACCCGGGTTTGCCTTCTTAAAGGCCTCCTGCTGCTTTGTAGCTTCAGACAAAAGTTGGTTAAGCCGGGCTTGCTGCTCACGCAGTGCTTCGCCGGATAAACAAGATAAATCCTTAGCTACCTCGGCCGCCGCTCTAAGGTTCTTTACTGGCGAACTATAGACTACCTTAGGCACAGTACTAGTTGCGGTATGACTCTTATCTCTAGCATCTTTTCCTATCTCAGCATTAAGATTTCTGCCTCTAGTTCTAACCTCTTCTATCCGGCTAGGCCGGATTACTACAGGAGTAAAACCATGGGCTGCCTCATACTCACGGAGTTGCCGGTTAAACCGTTCGCGCTCCTGGTTCATGGCCAGGGCCTCGTCGACGAGGGCCTGACGAGATCCCTCCAGGACCTCCCTTGTCTGCTCCGGATCAACGCCGGATCGCACCGGCTCGAGAAGCCGGTCGATGATGGGAAGAAGAACCTCCCCCTAGCCGGCACACCGGAAGTGCCGGCCAGGTTCTCCGCACGCTCCAACGGAGGACGCGCCGACCTCTTGACCTTCGGCGGCTCCGGAGGAGAAGCTCCGGCCGCTGCTGCTTTGCCGGCATCTTCCGCCGGCGGCACGGATGTGCCGGCCATCATCACCTCAGCCGGCTCTACTGAGCGAGCGCTACGCCCAGCGTGAGCCAGCCGATGTGACGGAGGATCCGACGCCACCAGCACCTCCTTCCTGCAAATTCTCTCAGTCCCCACGTACACCTCGTGGGAACCGAAAGACATAATCCGGCCATCCCTGGGGAACGGCCGGCCACCGAGACAACCGGCGTTGTCACTGACGAAACTGAGCGAGCCTAGCCTCTGGACGAGGCCAGAGACCACGCGCACTCCCGAAGCTGCTATCACAGACCCCGTCCGAATGAACACTCCGCCCAGCATATCGATCTGCCCCACGGTGGGCGCCAAATGTCGTCGTGGTGAAACAACATATGCCATAGGATGGCTTAAATGGGGGCCGAACTAGATGCTGGAGGATTCGGGAGAGGGGAACGAGCTAAAAAGCACGACAGAAAGAGGCACTGATCTACCCAGGTTCGGGGCTCTCGTAAGGAGATAACACCCCTACTCCTGCTCTACTGATTGTATATTTGGGTCGATGTAGTACACAACAATGGTGCTTCCAAGCTCTCTGCTAGAGAAGGAAGATGAACTGCTAAGTGTAGGAACACAGAGTGACCAACCAACCCTCTAACCCTTTACCAGGGCTCCCTATGCCACCTTATATAGTGGTGGCCAGGGTTACAACGGTCATACAAGACCACAAGACACGGGCTACACTCCAAACAGGGCAGGTGATGATGGCAGAGACCCTTGACTTCGCCCCTGATTGCTCTCGATGGGACGCCATATCCCTGTACCTTGTACCTCTTGAACTGTGGCCTTACCTCTGTGGGTAAGCTCGTACTTGTGCACAGTGAGGGTAGGTAACCTCCACTGTGCACCCTGCCATCTTACTCTGCTACCATGCTTGGATGTTTTCTTCCTTGATTGTAGGGATGTGACACCTTGGTTGACTTAAGTATCCCGGATATGACCGTTGGCCATACCCAGGACTTATATGCCGGACCAACGACCTACGAGGGTCGGGTAATCCGGCTCCCCTGCTCCTGCACAACACCCAAATGGTTAGGCCGGCATATCTAAGTATATGCCGGCACACATATACCAGTATTCCGGCTGTACCGGCATATCCAGACACCAGCCGGGATATACATATATGCCGGCATGGCCGATGCTCCTATATTCCGGCCAGGCCTTTTCTTGGTCAACCGGCATAAAAGTCAACCATAGACCTTGTGTCTTTCTAGTCTCTTGACCCTACCGGGGGTCATCCCCCCGGCAGGAGGTGCTGCGATAAGCCTCGCATCCAGACAACATGAATAAAGCAATTCCATTGCCTCACTGTGGAGAAACTTGACATATGACTCAACCATGTTTAAGCCCTAGCCTTCAGAAATGAATATAAAAGCATTTGCAAGGTTTACTATCAAAGTTCACGAGCAACAGAAGCTACATGTTAATATCACACTGATCCTTACATTATAATCCATGACTTACAGTATTATTCAGTGACTCAACTGAACTTAACTCACACGCCATCACTTTCTTAATTAACCGACTCACAGTCAACACACAAACACACCATGAGCACAACTCAACGGACGGACACACAAGCACACTCACCCACTTACACAATTGATCATCATGCTGCCGAAAACTCAAGAGCTCCACACAGCCTGGTAGTGACCACAAAACCCTCCTCCTCCAAACAAAGATTTAGATGGAGTGAGGGAGACCTGGAAGAAAGGCGTAGCCTTCCCTTGCCGATAAGACTTGCCTTTGTTCTTCTGCATCGCTAAAGCACCCCTGCACACACACCATCCTCCGGCGCAACGCCCGGAAGAAGGCACGGCAAACATGCCTCTCTTGCAAACTCAAACTGCCGACGGCGTGACCAGGTAGCAGTAGTGTTCTCCACACTTCTTCTTCTTTCTCCTCCTCCAAGACATCATTCAGAAGGATCTATGTTCAGTTAGTTAGGAAGTTAGAGCAATATTGGATATGTCCCTGCCTGCCGCCTTCTTATATAGGCATTTTCACAGCAGCTGAATCTCGCAAGTCTCCGCGAGTGATTGGTCTGTAGGGAATTGTTAATTGGTAATGGGGGATACTCTTCTTTAGCTGTGTTGAGGATTCTAGCATATCTGCACCCACTTTTTTGTTCTTAAACAAGCAACCCACCGGAGTGCACGTCGTTGTGCACTAGAAGCAAACACCAAGATGACCCGAAATAGTACAAGCAAAGTCCCCCAAAGAAAGGGGAAAAACGCTTAGCAAAAAGTAGTTCTTTTTTAGATTCACCAGAAGAAGAAATTGAAAACAAGCAGAACAGGAGCTAGCGTTTGCTAGCTCAAAACTGTCTTAAGCCTGAAATTCTGGAGGCCGGCATGTAAAGGCCGGCGACGGAGAGCATTCTCTTGAACCATGTGTGGATAGTCTCTGCATGATTTTAGATTCACTAGTCTCTGCATGATTTATCAAGTGCAGTACAACAAACGTAAAGCAAAGCAAAATAAAAAGGAATGGTACGCTTTTGGAAGGCACCATGGTCCATTTGTGATCAGTTGACCACGTCCCTATGGGAACTCTACGCTGGAAAAGGAAACCAGAGTTGGAAACCCTGTGTGATCAGTTGAGCACGTACTGAAACAACGGAGGTGGCGTTTTCAGAGATGGAACAATCACATTCCTCATACCTGCCATTCTGAGGTTACACCGAACTCTATCTAATAATCTGAATCGAAAGCAGGGCTTTCCACTGGGTGGAGCTGATCGATCGTTTTATCTTGTTGCAATGATCTTATCACCACTTAATTGCTTTCAACTTGCATAAAATGGATGTTATTATTGCTGCTTTCGCGTGCTTCTGCATACCTTTTCCTCATGGGAGATATGGTATTTTATGGTACGTACTAAAGAACAGATCATGGTGACGGGATAAGACTTGAGTAAACTCTAAGTGGTCTGTACTAGTCATCTCCACTTTGGTTTCCTGAAAGATCAGTTGCAGTTTCCTTCAACTATCCATGATTTTAACATACATGCCCACCATAAACCACATCTCTCTATTTATTTAACAAAGGAAGGAGAAATACTCAAAATAAGTATACCTTTATCTTGATGAGATAATTGTTTGGAAAATCAGCACACATTTAACATGATATAACAAATACTCATCGGAATATAGTATAATGTTGGCACCATTTTGTACTAATTCAGGGGAAACCCTAGCCACCGCTACCTTCCAAGCTATGCAATTGAACCTAGCAATTTGCCGCGTGATATTCCACCATGTGAATACTGTAGATGCGTTGCACATGCGATGCTCGACAAGGAGTCGTGGGATCCACACGGAATTGTTCGATGGATCGAACGAGGATTGCACTGCCAGACAAGCTACATCGAATTTAGCACATGCGTGTCTAATAATAAACTTGCGGCCTCAACATGTGTTTGGTGGTTGCGCGGTAGAAAATTTTATTTTATGCAAATGTAGTGATGTGGACATCTCTACTATTGAGACAACCGTTGCACCTACAACTACACATCATCATGTACCACAATTACAGGAACCTCGCACAAAAAGAGCTCGTGCTCATCAACTCAAGTACTTCCAATTCTAGGAACTCTTCCTAATATACATGAGAATATTGATGTTGCGCAAATCAGATGTTTTTATTACACTTAGAAATTATGGACCTAGTGTTGCGTCTATTTTGCAACACATGTACACCCTCTGTGTGCTTTGAGTCGCAGCGTCAGCGTGGCAAGCCCACAAACGGTTACACGTGATACCAAGGGAGATGCTCCGCAGCTCACGTCTTGGAGGGTGAGGGGTCGACTAGCAGCACGATACGCAAGACAGCTGAAAGATGTTTTTGAGACACGGATCCCCAGTTCCTCGGGAGGGAACCCATAGAAGATTTTGGCGACTATGGGCTGAGCTTGACCAACCTAATCGCTCCAGGCTCGGTTATCGATCTATGGTGAGGCTTTTGGCCAATTTGCCAAAGAATGGAAGCAACAAGGATTTCGAGGATAAAAAGTACATGCGATAGTAGTAGATTGATTATCGATTATGTGCTTAATTTTGATCGGTTGTCACCCCTCACATATATATGGGCGGCCAGTATTCCGTGCAAGTCATGGACTTACACTACTAGATACAAAGTTGATTTGCAAACCACATAAGGAAACTGAAACTAGGAAAGTCGAATCATATTTCGCGCCAGACACAGACTCCAAGCGCCTCCCTGGATTCTATGTGATTCTCCTCGTCCCCGTGTTGGATCCAGTTTCTTTGTCCTTCGGCCTTCGATGTGTCTTGCTTCTCAGGATTTTGGCTTGAATCGCCCCTGATTTGGCTTGATTATAGCCCACTCTTCATGATAGTTTCTGATAATATTTTTGGTATTTTGGCCATCTTCCATAGATCCTCCGGGATTTTCTCCAATGAGATGATGCGTCCATCTGGCACTAAGTCTCCTGTAGGTATTTTGGCCATCTTCTCAGGCTCCTCATGGATTTGGCCCAATGACATGATGCATCCATGTGGCACTAAGTCATTGTCCTGCCAAATTTGGGTGTGGACACCTAGCATGGACGGGAAGGATAATAAATGTAGCATAATCATTCATGGAGATGGCAACAATCATGTGAGGACTGAAGAGGACACTGCAAGTGGAGATATTATTACTTTGAAGCCATTATAGTGATGCATGAAGAGTTGGACAAAATATTCAAGACCATACTTCCTAATTTCTTCCATAGCATGATATGGTGCTGCATCACCTTTATTTTTGGGCTAGGCCCATGTCATTTTTGCAACAATTATTTCAACTAGTTTTTAGAGTCCAAATCTAAGGAGGAAAATCCATCTAGGATGGTATTTGACCACCAACCCCTTAGCTGGCCAAAACCCTTTCCTTTCCTCCTCAACACCCCATAGGCGCCACTTTACACTTGGATTTGATTTAGCTAAAAAGTTAGCCAATTGCTGCAACTTCATGCACTAGATTTGAGTCCAACAATCAGATCAAGACCGCTATCAAAATCCCAGCTCTTTAATAAATCTTTCATCTTCATCCACAATATCTTGATTGCAATTTTAGTTCTTACTTTTTCTTGATTTCAGGTAGAATTAAAGACCTTCGTGGTCAGGATGGTCGTGCACCTGCCTACAAGATCAGTAACCTCAAGGAGATTGGCCTAGCGATTGCATTGGTGCACATTGATGCATGTAAAATGCATCCATGAACTCTGTAGTTTATTATAACATATTTCTTTATATTTGATAGTTTGTTGAAGTCATGGACATGTTTTTCATCAAATCCGAGGATTTTCTAAACAATCCCATTTATTTTGGTTCTTGTATGCATGATTTTGATCAAACTAGTATGCTAGGGCGGGTGTGGAGAATGTGTGCATTAGGCGGAGCAATCTTGTGTTGTGCATAGGAAAGTGACAGAAATTCTAGGTGCTACCATGGTTTTTTTACCTTTCTATGAATGCCTCACTAGGGAGAATAGAATACTTATGCTTTATGTCATCTAGTGATAGAATGGATGGTCTTGTTAGCTCAAAGGTAGCATAGTAGTGTTCAACACTTCAACATCATGTTACAAATTTGGCTTCAGGAGTTTTCCCTTGTCAAAGAACTATTAGTGAGTTGTGTTCCATCAACTCTATGCTAGAACATGATAGCCATGTCTATGCTTATCAATGATTTCTTGCTTGTTTACATGCTCTTAGTTTGTTGTTTGTGCTATCACCACCACAATGTTTATATGCGAGAAAGAGATCAAGTGAAACCATGATCCCCGGTCCACTTTTAGCCATAAGAAAACCTTCCATTAGTTTACTTGTTGTTTACTTTCAGTTCTTTAAACCCCAAAAAATACAAAATGATGTTTATATTGTTTTGGTAAACTTGTGATCCGTGAGTGCTTGACAACCATACCAATTAGTTGGGGGCACAAAATTGTTATTTGATGTTGCAGTTTGCTTAGCACCGAAGGGAAAACTACCATTTTCCCCGAGAGTTTAATATAAACCCTTGAGTCACCCTTGTGAGGAAAACTTTTCTTGCTGCATCACTATGCACTTGGAGTTCTAATGAGTGGCAAATTAAAGAGTAGAATTGTTGCCATCACATGTTCATCGCACGTGTAGTTAGATTGCCAAGTGCAAACTCCACCAAATTGAGGAATCCTCTATCTCACCAAAAGATTGGCCTACCTTTTCCCTATCACATAGCATGCCGCGGGACTCAAAAGTCTGACAAGCATAACATGTCTCGTGGCAAAATATGGGTCAAACTATTTGTTTAGGAACCCGAGATGCTCTATCATAGCCAGAGGCGTAGCCAGGAATTGCCAACGCCCCGGGCAAAAATCTATGGGACAAAACAAATCCAAAAAAATGCCCCAATTTTAAGGCATAATAAAAGGCAATATCAATTGGATACGCAATGTGACTTTTAACACAATATTCAATGGTATAATATGTGGCATACAAGGTACAAAAATGGTACAAAATCAAAGATCTGATTATTCTGGGCCTCTTATGACTACATCTTCACTTGTAAAGCAGTTGAACCTTCAAATGTAAGATTTAAAGTGCTAGTCAGTGCATAAACAAGTAATTATGTAACATAGGGAATATTATTACTTGCTCAAGTTGAAGGATCTATTTCTGTGAATTGGGGCTTTGTACTGGGAAAAAGGTTTCAATTCTCCTATTTCTTTAGTTCATCTTGTCTTCCTGTAAAACATAAATGGAAGTAAAATCAATGCAAGTATGCAACTATAATAGAAATCAAGATTACAAAATGGCAGAGCAACAAATGGAAGAGGATTAGGGGCACGGGAATAAGAATCTGGCGGCTTGCTGCTAGCGGCTTTCGTGATTGTGCCCTAGGGAGGTTCGAGGCAACGGGAGGGCAACCGTTGGAAGGAGACGGCGGCCAGCGGGATCGTTGGACGAAGGCAGATACGCGGCGGTGTTGCAGGACGACATGTATGCTGTAGCAAGTCGACACGGCGGTGGTCCTGGCAAGTCTATGTTTCCTGTTGCGTCGATGGGGGCGACCTGGCCAGACCTAACTGCTAACTGGGCTGGACTGTGATGGGCTGAGCCCCAGGCCAAATCTCCATATATAGGCTAAAAGAAATTCCATGCCCCAGGCCATGGCCAGTGTTTCCTGGGGCCCAGCTACACCTTTGATCATAGCTGCCGAACAAATGATCATATTACCTTTCTACAACTTCACCCAAAGTCAGAGAGAAGAGAACACCTGCCATGTTGGGTCCCATGATGTGATGATTGATGAAGTTTCGAGTTGGGATGTTTACCCTCATCTCGAGATATCTTCACCAGTTTGTCGCCATGACTTCACTATGAGTACTGATGGGGGCCTGAGATGGATATTCGAACTAATGCATTCCAACATTGTGTATGGGACAAGCATGTTTATATATCCGTGGGCTGAAGGACCGCCAGTGGTAGCCTCATGAACAATTTGAAGGTATCCCATATTCACAATGAAAGGAGGAAATTGCAAAAAAAAGGAACCACCATAATCCTGGTAGTGTTTGCAAAAAAATCCTGATGTTTTTCTCTGATCCTTGAATTATGGTGGATCTTTTTTCAATTTTCTCCAAGGAAAGACTTGTGGGACAAGGTGACCAAGATACCTACTTGTGACGCCTGAGAGCCATGTTCATGCGAAAATCAAAAGATGACATGGAGTTAAAAAAGAAGGACCAAAGTAAAGGAGTTAATGCTAGAATAAAAATGATGAGAATACCTTTTTTGCACATGTTAGAAGTAGAGTGTAACTTGATTGACATGAAAATAACTAATTATTAGACAACTGGACTTCGAAATAGCATATTAATCAGGTCTGTACTACAGTACTGAGCTCATGAATCCTTGAGAAACTTCCCTCAAGGCGAACTAACAGATGAGAGTTTGCAAGCTAGAAATTAGGAGTAGCTCATAAGAACATGTTGGATTTCTTTAAACTTGAGGCCATCGGCCCGACTTTAAATTAATGAAGCCACACATGGCAGAATATGATACATCAAGTTCCACGGCTGAGCTTCCCCCGAACCCTAGCGTACACACTCAAACACAATAGAGCTCAAGCCAAAGTCATGGAGTGAAGAAGCCAGACCCCCCCCCCCCATTGCCGTGTCGAGAAGTCCTCTATCCCTCGACCTAACCAACATCCTCCATTGTTGCATATTGACGAGGGTTAACTCGACAAATGTCCTAGATGAAGGACTTAGGATCGGGGAGATAGGGCGTCGGATGAACTCGAAGGTAACGTTAGTCGAAATAGGTGTGTATCGAAAGTGAACTTGGGTGTTCAACCTGGCTTGCTTTCAATCTGCCCTACACCGTCCCCTCCTGGCCCCTATATATAGGTGGCCAGGTCTCGAGGATCGGGTAGGGTTCGATACAGATTACAAATATCGACATACGGTAATAACTCGTATTCGACTATCATTACAATTGGGCCTATCTCAATGGGCCTCAGGGGTACTCAACTAACGGGCTCTATTAACTATACCCTTGTCAGTAGCCCCTGATATTCTACCAGAATTGCAGATTCGGGTTGAATCTCTAATCTTCAAATCTTCGACTTGATCAATTCTTCGACTTTATCTTCAAATCTTCGACTTTATCTTCGACTTGGTCTTTCGACTTATATTGATGATAATTTGCTCGCAAGGGGTCTCGATGAACAAGCCTGACAACTCTGACGGATCAAGAGGTCAGTTAACTGCCGGAATAGATACTTGTCACCTACTTCAAATTCAATCCCCTTGGACTTGAATTCGGGATACCGGTCAAACTCATTCTTTTGCCTCATTTAGGACTTACAAAAAATGAGTCCCAGTGGTTCTCGGGATACCCAGTGCGTCCACCAGGATTTTCTTCGTGTCGTAGACACGGATACATACCAGCAGAGCGCATCCATGTGCGTATACCAGGCCACACAGGACGGATCCCGGGGTCTTACCTTCGTGACAAGTCACGACATTCGAGTTTTGTTGCGATAACGCAACTCGAGAATCTTATGTCGCAGTCAAAGTTTGACTGAAAATATTCGGGTTTCTACAACCATAAAACTCGCTCCCGATGGGAGTAACACTTCTCCAATCTCCAATGCTTTGCCAATGAATATCGTCGGGTGCGCGCTCAGCGCTCCCGATGGGAGTAGCCCCCGAGGCTATAGTCGAAAAAAGATTTTTTCGAGTATAGGCTCAAGAGATAATATAGCTCGTCACACTTCAACTCGAAACACCTCACCTGCGAAGTTCTTCAACTCGAGATACTTTCAAGAACATCTTGTCTTCTAGTTCAGGTCCACTACTTCAATGAAGAGTTCCACTCGATATTTGTGCAATTAACAACCCCCAAGGCTTATAACCAAAAAATCCTTCATATCTGATCCCTTCTATAAGTTTCAGCAGTTCGTCGGCGCCATCCTTTTACCTTTATATATAAATTTGATGACGTCAATAAAGACGTAGCTCTTTATCAATGCGAACCGTTTTATGGGTAGCACTGTAATTTTCTCGATTTTTGACCGTTTAGTGGGCTGCAAGATTTTTGACCGTTGGTGGGCTAACGTTTCCGATCTTTGCGCCACGACTCAACCCACGATCCTTCTCTCAGAAGATATATAACTGGCATAGTGGGGAATCGTACTGTTCACCAGCTCGTTACCTCCGCCGCCTCCATTGCTAATCTCCTCTGCCTCTTCCTCTCTTGCGGAGCCCCCGAGCGCACTTTTGTGCTGTATGCGTGTGAAGCATCTGGCCGCCAGGAGCGCTATGGCCAAGTCTTCTGCCACCAACTGGGTCTGCTCCACCATCACCGAGAAGGAGGTGGAGAAAGCCACGGCGGATGGCCTCATCGCTGCCGAAGATTCCATCAAGTTTCCCAGCACCGAACGGATCCCGAAGCCCCCGAGCGGTTACCGGGTAATGTTCCTTGCTCTCCTCTTCCGCGGTCTGTCACTTCCTGCCCACGAGTTTCTCCGTGGGCTGCTATTTGTCTATGGTGTTCAGCTCCATCAGCTCACACCAAATTCCCTCCTCCATATTGCTTGCTTCGTGACTCTCTGCGAGTCATTTTTGGGCATTGAACCCCACTTCGCTCTCTGGAGATCGATCTTTCGACTCCGCCCCAATGTTTCTCTGGCAAGGAAACCCGAACTGGGCGGAGCCGTCGTTTCTGTGCGCCCTGAGGCGCAATATCTTGAATTTTCTATGGCCGCATCTGTCCAAGGGTGGAGGACAAAGTGGTTCTATATCAAGGACCGCAAATCCTCTCCTGAAGATGAGTTCGGCCTTCCTCCCTTTGACGCTTCTCAAGAGGTGAAGAAATTGAAGTCATGGGACTCACTTCCCTCAGATGCGGAAGTTGCGCAAATTCTTCCTCTTCTATCCCGCATTCAAACTCTAAAAACAGGCCTAGGAGGTGCTTTGTCGGGTATCCAACTCATGGCGTTTTTCATACAACGTCGAGTTCAACCCCTACAGCACCGCCTCACCAAGCTTTGGACTTATTCTGGCTTAGAAGACCCTACTCGCATATCTGACGATCTGATGTCGAAAGAAGATGTCGACAAGCGAGTCAGGAATCTCACCAAGCTCACCAAGGAGCACTCAGTTGCTGACTTGAAGGCAGATTTCTTCGACTCCGTGCACCCTATTCCTGAGGTATACATTGCTGCATCCACTTTTTGTCAAACTTCTCTTAATTTCGACTTGCATTATTCTTTGCCTCTGCACTCTGCTGATTTATTAATATGCAGGGGCACCAATTCATTGTTTCTCGTCCCCCTCTTCCAGAGGAAGGGCCCCTTCCTACTGATCTAGCATCTCCTGTATCTGAAGCCCCCGAGGCTGATGAAAGTCAGGACGGAGATGATGTCAAAGAATCAGAAGATGAGACTAGCTCATCGACATCGCCTCCTCCTGCTTTTACTGAAGATGTTGGTGTCGACAAAAAACGGAAACGTGTCGACGAAATTGCTTCATCGAGTTCTGCCGCGGCTGGGAAAACCCCCGCTCTTGCAGAAGATATGGAGTACTTTGACATGCTTGCATCATAAGTATTGTAGTCGAACTTTTCAATTACCTTGTTCTTGCCTCTTGTTTATAACTTATACTTTTCATGCAGTGATGATGAAGAACCACCAACATGTGCGACGGCTGTTCCACCACCTTCTTCTGTGGCGATTGATGAGCCTGTCGAACCATATGTTGCTCCGAGGACTACCAGGGCCTCTGTAAAGAAGGTTTCTCAAACTCAAGCCCGAAACCTCAAACGCGCGAAGAAGACCAAAGAAGCCGAGGTTTCTCTGGAGGCCCACGTTCCTACAGTTTCTTCTGATGATGTAAGCAATTCTTTTTTCCCTTCTTTCCTTTCCTGCGATTCTACTCTTATACTCTTCTTTTATCAGGCTTTGGTGAAGAGATTTATCGCCCTGGGCACGGAGTGTGCGGGGTACCTAAAGGTTGCCAAATCTTCCGAAGGTACAATTTTGATATTCGATCATTACTTTTCTTCTGCGCTTTGCCTCTTGCTGTTTATCTGACTTCCTTTCGTCTGCTTTTGCAGCTGCTTTGGCGACAGCCAATGCTCGCATTGCGTCGCTGGAAGCGGAGCTCAAAGCTTCGCAAAAAGCTTATGATGCTGCGACCGCTGCTAAGGCAATTGCTGAGAAGTCGCAGAAATCTGCGCTTGCCAAGGCGAAGAAAGCTAAGAGGGCGTTAGCAGATGCCAACAAAGAGCATGCTCAACGAGAGCAAGCCGTGGCGGAGCATCTTCACACCATGTCTACTGCTGCCGAAAGTAAGTTCTTCGACTTGTCTTCTGTTTTCGTCCCCTGTTGCACTGGTGTATTTGTTGACACTTGCCTCTTCCTTTCTTTTCTATTGCTTAGAATTCACAGGGGTATCTCCGTCGTCCCTGCAAACGGACGATGACCCTCTTATGGATGCGGTTAACCTACTCGAAGAAAACTGGATATCTATCCAGGAAACTTTTGAGTTGGTTGGCCGCGTTCTGTCATGGCTATTTGCCGGGTTGTGGCCGAAGAAAAAGATGGCCATCCCGAAGGGTAACCTGACTGAACTCGCCAAGACTTTTGACAGTGATGAAGACCCTACTCTCCATCTGAAGGGGCTGTCCATTAAGCGCGGCGCCGAAGGTGCCATTGCCCTTTCTCTTGCGCATGGCACAGACTTTGATTGGGAGAAAGTTAACTCCCCCCATGGCCATACCCGCGACGAGATGAAGGTGTTTTTCGAGAAGGCGAAGAAATTGGCGCCTGCATTGCTGAACACAATTTCTCCTTCGGCAGCCTCTGCTGTGCCCGCTGCACCACCTCCAGCGCCGAAGGCTCCAGTGCCACCATCGACTTCTAGCGAGGAACTGGCCGCGCCCCCTTCTTCCACGGAGCACAATGCTGAGGTGGCGTAGATTCAGCTTCTTCGTAGTATTTAGTTTTCTCCTTTTGAATGTAAAGACTCCAATTAAATGCAACCCGAGAATCTTAGCCATAGGGTTGTGGTCTTATGTAAATTTATCTTCTTTGTATGGAGTATTATGCTATCTTTCTGAAATTGTTTCTCCTTTCTTTCTTTTTGTAGTCGATGCATGACAGTGATCCTTCTTCTCATGCTCCTGCTCCTTCCTCTGCTCGCGGATTCAATCCTCAGGTTTCGTCGACTCCTAGTCGATGTAGTCACTGCGAAGAATACTCTTCCAGGATTTCCGACCTTGAGACTCGCCTATCTTTGGCTAAACGCCAAGCACAGATGGCTATTAAAAAAGCTAGCCAGGCCAGTGGCTATATGAAGAAAATCTCTTCACTTGAAGAAAAGGTCTCCAGCTTGACGGCGAAGGTTGTTCATAATGAAGAGTGCGAATCTTTCATTCTTGGAATTGTCGAGTCTGCTTGCGAGCTGTTGCGATGTGAGTGTTCTTTTGACTTTTTCTTCGGCTGTTTGTGCACTTCTTTTGTGATATATTTGTCATTGTAGGTACTTGCTTGGATTTTGCTGCTGAAGAACGTTGAGTTGCTGAGCAAAATGCTGCTTTGGAGAAGATGTCGACTGGCTATGAGACTCTGTGGTCTGATCCTCGACGCCGTAGCGCCATTGTATTGCTTCAAGATCGTGCCCAGCACATTGGCAAGTCAGTTGATGGTTCCCGGCGAGCTCTTACAACTATGCACTCCATTATGCTTCCACGTAATCCTTTGCCTGCAACTTTCCCACTTCTTCTTGATGCTTTCCAATCCAGCCATCGTATTCATAGGTTAATAGAACTGAACTTAGTGGCTGGTGCCAATTTTGCTCTCGGGTGGATATGCAAGTGGCACCGCAGATTGAATTATAGCACAATGTCCCTGAGTTTGGCTCCTGGTGGAGCTAGCCTTCGGGTTCATATGGAGAACACGCTTCAACCTGCTCGAAGACTCGTAGCTAGGCTTCTAGAGGCAGATGTTGCGTTTTTTCGCGAGTATCATTATCTAGATCCTTTAGGCGTAGATGATTCTGACAACCCAATGTTGTAAAGTGTGTGTGGAACGCGTGAGTGTCTTTACTTTGCGACTATTATGTCGACAAGTTTGTTCTCAAAGCGTTATTGTGTAAGTTATGCGTTTGCCGCATTTTTTCCTTTCAAAAGATTCGTAAACTCGAATATGAGGAACGATTTATCTTTATTTATACTTATAATATAAGATACACGGGGTGACCCAAAAGATCCGGCCTATGACCTGTGTTCTGGATCTAGAGGACATTGCCCCTGGTATAACTCGTGGCTTTTACAGCCTTTGTGTTCTGCTCTTCTCTATGTTTATGATGTCGCCGTTTTCCCTTCTTCTCCTACGCTTTCGCCTTCTCCTGGTGTTTCTACTCGTGGTTTCTTTGCCTCGGGCTCCGCGACGCGTCCCTCGAGTAGCTTGATGCCTTATGTAGTCGTGTTCTTCACCTTTTCTGTATAGTTGGCTATCATGCCAAAGTTTTGCGCCATCTTGTGGAACTCCCTGTCGCAGAGATCTGAAACTTCAAAACTTCCTTTGACTGTAATTATTCCTCTTGGTCCTGGCATTTTAAGTACTAGATATGTATAGTGAGGTACTGCCATGAATCGCGAAAACGCGGGTCGTCCGAGGATCGCATGATATTGAGATGGCCAGTCCATGACTTCGAAGTCTAACTTTTCCCTCCTGTAGTTTTGTCGGTTGCCGAAGCAAACATTGAGTGCTATCCGACCCAGTGGGTAATTGGCACTTCCTGGCACGATCCCGTGGAAGGAGCAATCTGTTGGTTTCAGAAACTCCAGCGATATGTGCATTGCCCTGAGTGTTTTCGCGTATATCAGGTTAATCCCACTTCCTGCGTCCATGAATATTCTGTCGACATCATACGCGCCGATTTGAGCTTTGAGTACCAGAGGTGCATTTCCTGGCCGAGGTACTGTTATGGGGTGGTCCTCTCTGTTGAACTCGATTGGTTGTTCTGACCAATGCAGATATTCTGTTGTAGCTGGAGGCGACATGACTGCTAGATTGACTTGTCGAGTTATACTCTTTTCTTCTTTATTCGACTTGGGCACAGGTTGTATCATTGCTGTGATGTGTCCTTTTGATGGGACGTACCCTTCGTCATCGTCGTCGTGTCCCTTGTTTTGCTAGTCTTGTCCTTGAGGAGCTCCGTTGTTTCCTTGCTGGTTTGTCGCAGGATTGTTATTACCTTCGAATCCTTGTCGCCTTGCCTCAGTTTGTTTGTTTATTGCTGCTTCTTGTAGTTTTAAGAATGTTGTGCAGTCTTTCATCGCGTGCCTTGATACTCGCTTTCCATCGACGAACGCTGAATGTATATGACAAGGCCCGTTGAGCATATCCTCTGGTGATGGGTTGTCCTCTCTGGATTCTCTTGGTGGGAACTTCTTATACTCCTCTCTTCCGTAGCTGCGATATCCCAAACTTCTACGGTCGTTTCCTTGATAACTGTTGTCTTTATATCCTGCGGCGACTTGGTTATGAGAGCCGTAGGTGTCGTAGTTTCGGGATCGTCTCCTTTGACTTCCGTATCTATTTCTTCTATCGTCCTCTGGAGATCGTGTCCGTTTGTTGTTGCACGCATCTTCTCCATCTGCAAATCTGTTTGCTGTGTCCATGAGATCCGACACTGTTTTTGGCTTGATTCTACCCATCTCTTCGACTAGGTCTCTTCGCCTTAATCCAATGATGAACGCGTCTATTGCTCTTTCATCTGAAACTTCGACTGCTGAATTTTTTATGAGGCTCCATCTTTGGATGTATGCTCGTAGTGTTTCGTCGCGTTGCTGTACGCATGCCTTGACTTCTTCTATTGATGCTGGCCGTTTGTACGTTGACCTGAAGTTGCTTGTAAATTGCTTTGTGAGGTCTTCCCAGCTTCCAACGGATTCTTTCTCTAGTTTGCTCAACCATGACCTTGCTGCGCCGGTGAGGTGTAACTGCAAACTTTGCATTGTTGTCTCTTTGGTTCCTCCTAGTATCTAAACTGCTTGTAAGTAATCTGCGAGCCATGACTGTGGTTCCTGCAATCCGTCGTACTTTTGCTGGTCATGAGGTAGCTTGAATCCCTTAGGAACTGGAGTAGTGCGAACCCTACGAGTAAAGCACGATGCCCCCATCTCCTTTTTGTCGTCCTCATAGTCGCGCCTTTCATTTGGGGATCGCGATCTTCGAGTTCCACTGTGCTGTTTTGGTGATGGCGATCGAGATCGGTGTTTGCTGCTTTTATGCCGAGGACTATTGTGATGGTGAGGTGATCTTGCTTTGTGCGCTTCCTTGTAGTGATGTGCTTCTTCTCCTTTTGTTGATAGCTTGTGGCCCACCATATTGAGTCCGTTTAGTGCTGCTCTGTGCATATGTTCTCTAGGATCTCCTGGACTTGGTCGAGTTGTAAGTAGATATGCTTGTGCTGCCACTAGTGCTGCTTCAGGAGTTTTTGGTAGGATGTTTCCCTGCTCGTCGACCGATAGGAAGGACGAGTCGAGGTTTTTGGAAATACTTTGCCTGTCGGAGTACTCGAGGTTGTCGTACCTTGAGCCATGTCGACGATTTTTCCTTGTGTTGCTGTATGATGCGTCGCTTCGTGCTCTACGAGCAGCCTCGCTGGCTGCAATGGCTGAATCTTTTCTTCTTTGTATCTCTACCTTTTCCTTTGCTAATTGCTTTGCTTGCTGCCTGAGGGCGTAATGATACGCAAAAAGCATATCTTTGCTGGAGCTGGATGGTATTGGTGTGCTGTGTTCTACGGCTTCTCTTATTATTTTCCATTCGTCGACTGATAGTCGAATTTTCTCCCTGGCTGTGAGGGATTCCACTGTTTGTCCTTCTGCTAGGTGATTTGCTCCTCTGTCGATATTCGCTGGGTTTATCACTGGGTTGTTATTTTCATCGAATTCTTCTGAGTTGTCGCCCACAATGGCGAGTACCTGGCACTGCTTGCCGATGTTGCTATTAAAGCTTGAAAAGATCGAGTCGCTGTCTTCAGAAAGCTCTAACCCTGTCTTCCATGTATCTGTTGAGTTGTCTGAGATATTGTCGAGGCAGGTCGTGAGATCGTCGAGTTGGATTTCTGTACTGAGGTTGCCCTTTTCTTTGTTGTCTTCTGAAGTTTCCCTTTTTTGTACTTCTTCTAAGCTGACCGGCGAGTTTACCTCGCTGGATGAGCCATCGGAATACTCCATTATTGCTGTTGTTTCAGGCTCGTTTGCCGATGGATCTTGTTTTGTCGGATCCGAAAGGCGGGACGAACCCGACGGCCCGATGAGGATGCTCAAGCTTCCGATGGTTAGCTCCACCTCTTGACTTCCGTCGACTTCTGGACTGCTGTTGGCTAAAAGCGAAAAAGCCGTCGAATTCATGACTCCAACGCCCAAAGTCCCCACGGTCGGCGCCAATTGACGAGGGTTAACTCGACAAATGTCCTAGATGAAGGACTTAGGATCGGGGAGATAGGGCGTCGGATGAACTCGAAGGTAACGTTAGTCGAAATAGGTGTGTATCGAAAGTGAACTTGGGTGTTCAACCTGGCTTGCTTTCAATCTGCCCTACACCGTCCCCTCCTGGCCCCTATATATAGGTGGCCAGGTCTCGAGGATCGGGTAGGGTTCGATACAGATTACAAATATCGACATACGGTAATAACTCGTATTCGACTATCATTACAATTGGGCCTATCTCAACGGGCCTCAGGGGTACTCAACTAACGGGCTCTATTAACTATACCCTTATCACATATAGATAAGCGTTTTGTACAAAGCGTCAACATGTTTGCCAATAAGGGAACCCTCAATAGTTAGCTTATATCTAATATTCCAGAGGGTCCAGCATTGCACTATGAATGTAAACCAAACCAAACCACTCTACTATACGCTCTGGACATGCCTTGGTATAAGGTTAGGAACTCACCAGCCCCCGCTAGGTTCCAACCACATTGCATAATTTCTCGAACCCCTTCCCACATGAATTGTGCCAATGGGCGGCTAAGAAGATATGGTAACAATCTTACACAACTTTGTATAGTGTACAGTTCTCATCTGAGGGATCCCTGTGCTGGGCCACCTGCTCTAAGCATGGCAGCTTCCATCGAATGAGGTGCCACAAGAAGATTCCTATCTAAGGGGGCACCTTGGTGCGCCAAACCTCCTTATAGTGGGAAATTGTCGCCCCTTGAGACAGTCTATGATACATAGACTAGGTGGAGTAGTCCCCCGAGGCTTCTATGCTCCAAGAGATCACATCTTCCTAACCATTCATGAGAGTCTGGTGGATCTCTCTCGTCAAGTTGTCCCACTCAATAGCCTATGGCAGTTCAAAGGGCATTCGAAAAAGCAGCATACAACCTTCCTCGTTCCTCGCCTCCTAGACTGTAATGAAATAAAAGGTGCATTAGCTGAAGAGGTTGGGAAACCTCTCTCGAAGGAGGGACGATCCCGACCATCAGTCCAACCAAAAGAATGTCCAATTCCCATTTTGGACATGCAATCCTCTAGATCGGTCTCCAAAACTACAAACCCTTCCTTGGGAATAGCCGAGGAGAACAGGTCCCATGTCTTTGGGTAGACTTCTCCATTCCGGTACAGCTTGCAGATCCATTTGAGTAACATCGCAATATTCATCATTTTCATGTCGAGGATCCCAGACCCCCATAATTTCTCAGTTTACACACCGATGCCTAGTCAGCCATATGGTATCTATGCCATTTCATCCCAAAAGAAGTATGGCCTAAACTTGTTGAATGTCGCATCGGTGGAGTCTAAAAGCACATAGAGACTCATAGCGAACATCGATGGGCTAGAGATGCAAGAGTTGGTCAACCCTATGGTTCACCTTACCGGTTAGGAAGTCCTAGTCTAAGGCCCTAAGCGAATTGTTGCTGAAAGATAACCCCAGATAAGAGATAGGAAAATTCCCTAGCTTGCAGTTAAGCATATTATCCATCCTAGTTTGCTCTAGTTTGGTAGTCCCAACTACTAATACCTCGCTCTTGTTGAAGTTTATCTTGAGCCCTGACATATTCTCAAAGCTCAACAAAATAACTTGAGGTTTGAATTCCTAAATGGGTTAATTAGATAGATGTCATTGTAAATTCGGCGTATTTAAGAAACGACACTACAACTTTCAATTTTATAAAACACCACTGCAATTATGTGCACATTTGATGGATGTCATTACACCCACTTACAAACATATACTAGTCAATATATATGGTACTAGATGATACCCCGCGCGTTGCAGCGGGATATTATTTGTGCGCTCTGGCCTATGTACTCTAATTATAGTATCTCCATATTTACATGATTAATATGCATATCCTACGTGAAAAGAAAATAGCTTTGATGACATTTCCATAATAATTCAAGATAGTATAACTTTTATGTATTGTACATGCATTGGAGCAAGAGACAGAGATATCATGCTATGAGAACCTTGTAGCGTAAATGCACACGGATAGGTATTAGCTTTCATCGTCCACCTTGCCATCTTGATCCATTTTGAGCGGAAGAACAACCAGAGGTATACGAAATGATATGGTTCCTGATGAGTAGGAAAACATATGTACATTTACTACATCTTATTTAACTGATGCGAAAAGGTAGATTGGCTGCTTTTCATTGCAATAGAAGTATAAACTGACGAGATACTGGTAGCCTTATATGTCTTTAAACTTGAACATCACAGCGGCAGTATGCAGGAGTACTGCATTCGCCATTGCAATAGGCCACAATTGAAAAAGCAAGTTGTAGTTTGCATTTAACTGTAGAAACAGTAAAACTATGAGGCGTCTGTAATTTGCAATATACCAGCAAATTAAGGAATGCAAAGCAGGCTTTTAAAAATTAGGAAGTGAACTTTATAATGAGCTACCATCACATAAGTGAAGGGTGTGGATTTTTCCATGTCTGTCCATATGTGCATCCAACTTTAAGCAAGCACCCTGTTTCAATCAATACTTTTAGCAAGCTCGCCTTCTAGGGCAATAGCACCACGATCATCTTAAATTATAGATTGAATGCAAGTCTGCTCATAAGAGTCCCAATATATTTCCATGGATTTAAGTAAGTAGATCATTGTGTGTGAAATGGAAGAACCCTGCAGTAGGAGAAAAACAGCAATACAGTTCATATTTCCATGGATTTAAGTAAGTTGATGATTGTGTGTGAAATAGAAGAACCTGCAGTAGGAGAATAATATCAATAGCAATCATACAAATGTATCAATGAGGAATTAGATCGACCCCATCGTTGAATGATACTATCCAGTGAACGTCATGCCTGAAACTGAACTGGAATATCCCCACATTTGTACGAAAAAATCAAAGGATACTATTAGAAAATTACCAATGAAATTTGTATACTAAACTAACATGAGGGAGATAGAGCGATCCAAAGTTGCAGTTGGACATCTCAGATAGATGTTATGGTGGTGGAAGTGGGCGTAATCTGCAGGCTGGTTGACCGGTGGCCGCATGGAGGGCCTCCGCAGCTGCTGCACTCCCCGTAGAAGATTCAATGCAGACACTGCTGGATCTTATCTCACGTGGTCTGTACGAAAGATGCAAAAGGATGTAGACAATGGCACAATGCAGGAGATTGCATGGTGGTCAAAGGTAGCAGAGAACAAAAGCCACCTCTGTGCCATTGGTGACTGCCTGGTCATCGCGAGATACTACTATATATAGAGGCCGGCCAAGCGCGTGAAGGGAAACCATCAGTGGTATGATGCCAAAGACTTAAATGCAGCTTCAATTCGGATTTATTGAGTAAGGGGAGAAGAAAAGAGTGCATCTGCTTGAATCCAACGATAACGAAGGGGAAAGGAAAGGACCAACAATTAGTCATGAAAATTAATGAATATTTGGGGAGGCAAACAGCAGTTTTGATGGAGTCAATGTATGCGGTGGTTCTGGTGGTGCCGTGGTGGAGGGAAATAAAATGGGAAGAGAAGGATATTTGGTTGAAAGCTAAACGGAAGGAAACATAATGGTGATATTCAGATTCTAACAAATAAAAAGCTGAATTAAGAGCTGAAATGCCAAAGCATGCATGTAGTGCAGACGTGGCAAAGTACATAACGTGGCAGGTTAGGATTTGCTAGAGAGGCTTGGTGAGGTGGATAGCTTGCATGTTGAGAGAATTCACTTAGTGGGTTGCTCCTATATAGTTATTATAGATTCCTAGCCATATGTACGCACACATCATGGGGTCCACCAGAATCAGCATAAAAACATAAGTTGGTAACATATATTGAAATAAAATTACAACAATATAAAAAGTGGAGATCACACGCATGCACTTAGATAAAAATTTGACAATACAAGGGTAAAAGCTCCACTCCGTTGATGCATGAGTGTGATACTCATTTGGACATGGAGCTGGATTGCATATATTCTATAGTGTTGAGCTGTCCCTATTTTGAGTGTCAAACCTAGAGCTTTAACCCTTTATTGTATTGCCAAATTTTAATCTAAGTGCATGTGGTGATCTTCACTTTTTATATTATTGTAATTTTATTTTAATATTTGTCACCAACTTATGTTTTTTTGCTGATTCTGGTGGACCTCATCATGTACTCGTACATAGGGCTGAAAATACCATCTATATTAATTAGTATATGCTATGTAAGTGGGTATAATAACATCTATCAAATGTACACATAATTGCAGTAGCGTTTTTATAAAGTTAAAAGTTGTAATGACATTTTTCATATACGCAAAAACTGCAATGGCATCTATCCAATTAACCCTTCCTAAATTGTGTGGTCCTATGGGCAAGCGGCACAAGAGATTCACGTAGGCTTTGACAATGAATTTGAAGATTGAACTAATAAGAGCAGTCAATCTGAATTGTTTGATCAAATCGACACATTTGACTTTAGGGATTAGAGATAAGATACCAAAGTTTAGACATGAGACATCCACCCTCCCAAGAGCGAAGTTGTTCGACATTTGAAGGATAGGACCATTAAGTGTTCCCCAGAACTTTTTAAAGAAAGACACTAACAGCCCATCAGGCTAGGTGTCCAGTCCATTTTCATGCTAAACAACAGTCCACTTTCATGCTAAACAAGATCGCATCTAGCTCCTCGGCAGTAAAGGATCTCGAGGTCTTTGTTCTGTTCCCCGGATATGCGCGTAGCAGTAGGCCAAAGGTTTGGGCCCAGGGAAAAGGCCCTGGTCCATGTTCTCCTCTCCTAAGATGTGCTTAGCAGCAGGCCAAATCGGAAATCCTATATATCGCCCGACGCATGCGGGAATGCACTCCACAGGGGCTCGTTCTTTTTGTTGGCCCGTTTAATAGGAGTTTTTTTGTGATTTTTGGCAGCTTTGCAAATTATTGTGATTTTCTCAGTTTATTGGGGTTTTCAGTGTTTTTTGTTTCGATTTTGTTCAGATTTGAATTTTATTCTGATTCAAAATTTATTGAAATTCAAAATATGTTCAAATTCTTTTTTTGTTCACATACGAATTTTTTTCAACGAATTTTTTGGAATTAGACAATTGTTCAAATACAAAAATGTTCAAATTGGAATTTTGTTCATGTATAAAATTGTTCAATTTTGATTTTTGTTCAAATTTTTATTTCTTGACATACAAAATTTATTCAAATTTGGAAATTGTTCGTATACGAATTTTTGTTCAAATTTGGAAATTGTTCAGATTCAAAATTTGTTAAAATTTTGATTTTTGTTGATATACCAATTTTTTGTCCAAATTCGAAAATTGTTCTGTTTTTAAAATATCCAAATCTGAAAATATTTGGATTAAAAACAACATAAAGAAAAAATAAAGAAGAGAAACAGTTACCTATTATTGGGCCTGATCGGTGCGGCCCACAAAGGCGCATCCTCAGGCGGGAATGAATCCCGCACGCTCCGAGCGGGATATAGGCAATTCATGTGCTCCACCCAGGGTAGCACCTACACCGCGCCGCACACTGATGACCCACAAGTATAGGGGGTGTATCGTAGTACTTTCGATAAATAAGAGTGTCGAACCCAACGAGGAGCAGAAGGTGTTGATGAGCAGTTTTGACCAAGGAATCACTGTAAATACTAGCAAACAGGTTTTCAGGAGTATTTGGTAATACGAGTAAATAAAGTGCGAGTAAATAAAAGACAGTAGTAACAATTGCAGCAAGTGGCCCAATCCTTTATTCAGCAAAGGACAAGCCGGTTGTGTACTTATAATAACTAAACGTTCTCAAGGACACACGGGAGTTTCTGTCAAGAGCTTTCGCTTCATAGAGCCAATAGTATTCATTGGTTTGATAGGTGTTATGGGGGTGAACCTGTGCTAGCGCACTACCCTTACTAGGATAAATACACACTTGTGATTATACCCCTTGCAAGCATCCGCAAATACAAGAAAGTAATTAAGATAAATCTAACCACAGCCTTAAACTCTGAGATCATACGCTCCCTGGTGCAATGGTTTCCCAACGGAGGTTTAGGTTTCTGTCACTCCAACAACCCCACAATCGGTAGCCAAATACACAATGCATCTCACTAGGCCCATAAATGGTGAAGTATCATGTAGTCGACGTTCACATGACACCACTAGTGAAATAGCACCACAACAATATCAAACCATTAAATATTTCTCAACAATAATTCACTACTAACATCTTGACTTCTCCCATGTCCTCAAGAACTAAATGAACTACTCACAAGACATTATATAGATCATGATCAGAGATGAAATAATGGTAAATAACAATCTGAACATAAACCTTAACTCAACGGTTCCACTTAATAGCATCAACTACAAGAGTAATCAACACCGGGAAAGTTTCCCCTATGAATATAACAAGATCCAACTCAAGATGTTACAGCGGGATGGCGTGATGATGGTGGAGATGAAGGTGCTGGTGATGGAGATGATGATGACGATGATCCCGATGAAGTCCAGTGCGATGGTGATGACGATGGCGACGATCTCCCATCTTCGGGAAGGAATTTCCCCGGCAGATTTCTCCCTGCCGGAGAGCTTTCTCTCTCTGGTGTTCTCCACCCCGCAGAGGCGGCTGTGTCTAACTCTGAACTCCCCCCTTGACTTAGGTTTTTGGGGACGATGATGTACGCGGAGGGGCGAGACCAGAGGTGGGCCAGGGCGGCCCCACGCAGGGCTGGCGCGGCCAGGGGTGGGCCCGCGCCGCCCTGGCGTGTGGAGCCCCCCTGGCTCCTCTCGACTCCCCCTTCTGGCTTCCTGAGTCTTCTGGGAAAATATAATTTCTGGGTATTTTCCTGGAATTTTCCTGATCTTCAAAATATGGTCTCTTGATGGTCCTTTTTCCAGCAGAATCCTGACTCCGGCAGCAACTCCTCCGATGATCATCAAACATGTGAAAATAAAGGAAATAACATAAGTAACTTATCTAAATATGAAATATATCAATGAATAACAGTAAATTATGATACAAAATAGTGATGCAAATTGGACGTATCAACCCCCCCAAGCTTAGACCTCGCTTGTCCCCAAGCGAAAACTAAACTCGGTAAACATGACCACAGGTTTATGGAGTGAAGTGTCGATAATCAAAATACGGACAAGAAGCATCACATTCACCAAAGCACAAATTATAATAGAAAGCAACTTCCCTTTATAAGATGTAGACTTGCAATAGGTAAAAGGGAATCACATGTAAAGATGCACAAGGTAAATTATAATTGGCAATGGCAAACCTTAGTTCTTGGTCGAAGGGTGGAGAACAAACTATTCTCTCTTTTAAACGGAGCCTTTTAAAACAGAGCTAATATAGCAAAGACTATATGCTCAACAAAGTAAACTTTTGCATTCAAAGAAAGCTTTCAAAGATATATTCCTTCAGACAAAAGCATTATACAAAACAAGGAAGATAATAAACATGATTAAACGGATCAACATATGGATGAGTGAAACATAACAACTCAAATGCTTGCTTGAGACAGAGGGAAATAGGTTGACTCAACATAAAAGTAAAAGATAGGCCCTTCGCAGAGGGAAGCAGGGATTAAACATGTGCTAGAGCTTTTCATTTGTAAAGCAGAGGTAAAAATTGTTTTGAGAGGTGGTTGCTTTTGTCAACAACTAGCAACGGAGTTCTTGATATCTTCCATACTAAACAAGTGAGAGCGGTTCCGAGATGTTTGATTAATTGGCACTTTGGTGCTCTTTTATAGCTTTGCACTCCTCCCCACCTTTTTCCTTTCTCAAACCATGGCTAACCAATTCCATCGGGTGCCGACCAACTTTCACATTCCAATGGAGGAGCGCCTTTTTTCTTTCTTTTCTTTTGAGATTATAATGGTCTGACCAGCTCCCTTGCAAAATTAATGATGAGCAGATGAAGCTGCCTAGTCGAGGGGTACTTAATTTAGTATGGAAGATAACAAACCCATCCACTACGTCCTCATGAGCTAAAAACAGTGGCACAAAATGAGAAATGTTTGAAGGTTTTTGAAAGGTAGCACATGAAAATTTACTTGGAATGGCTTGAAATACCATGCATAGGAATTTGTAGTGGACTCTTTGGAAGTGACTTGGCTTTTGGGGATTGGATGCACGAGAAGTATTTCCTCTCAGTACATGTTTTTGGCTAGCAAGGCTGGGTAGCAAGCATAAGAGTTGCATGAAACAAACAAACATACATATAATAAGAACAATCATGCAAACTCCCTTGAAAGTGCAACGATTTTAACTTTAAGAATAACAATGCTTATAAGCCAAACATAAGGGAAAACTGAAGTGATGAAACTGCAAGCACTTCTTTATTCTTTTCTACTCAAACTTCAAGGTAAAGTTGCTACTGACCAAGCTAGGTTTGCCAAAACCAACCTAATCTACTCATGCTCCCAATGTGATACCAATACCAATCAACAAGACTAGTCACATAAAAGAGATTGCAGACTAACATAAAGTATGCGAAAAGTAAACGATAAAACTTCTCATTAATATTTCATTACCGCAACTCACACCAAGGGATACATAGATAACTGACTAAGGAGGATACTTCCAACTGCAAACTATTCTATATGATAACTTCTCTATTTATGATATGACTCTATTTGAAAGGTAAATGAGTAAAAGGTAATGATGTGATACCGCGGCACTCCCGCCAAGGAGATGCCTAAACCGATGACGAATTACTCCTTTGGTGGTGGCGGTGAATCTTCATCGTTGTCGTACTTCCAAGGCAGAGGTCCTCCGTCAAGGAAGGATGTCTTGGTCTCCAAAATCCTGAAACTTGCAGCAGCACTCATCTGTTGAAATCTAGCTTCATACTCATAATTTTGGTTCTGCACATCGTAGAGTTGTGCTTGTAATTGGCTAGTCGTCTCCTGGAGTGAGAGGACATCCTTCCAAAGCTCTGTAGTCTCCTTATTGTACTTGGCGATAAGCTCTTGATTAATCCTATAGATAATGTCCACCTCGCGTTCCGCCATCTTCCTGCATTTGAAAACTTCCTGTTCCAGTGCTTCCATCCTTGCTTCGAGACTCCCTTCTCCCTTGGGTCTTTGAACATCTTTAATCTGCAACTCCCCATCCTTGAGTGACAACTCCTTCAGATGCATCTTCAGTTCCCTCATATACGGATTGATGGAATCCGCAGGAGGGTTCTCTTTAGATGAACCAGATGAAGACATTATAACTTCAAAGCCGAGGGCAATTCCTGACAGAAACAGCTCGAAACAAAACACGACGAGAAAATGATATACAGACCTCGGGGACTCCGGGGGGTTAAATAGGCGAAAATTATACATCGAAACGAAGTCACAGGAGGAAACCGGGATGGAAACGAGTTCCGGGGTGTTCTCACACCCAGGTGGCGCGGCCAGGGGTGGGCCCACGCCGCCTGTGTGTGAGACACACACGGACTCTTTTTCCTCCCCGTTTTCGTCTCGTGATTTTTCATATTTAGTAAAAACAGCAAAAATATTAAAAAAAGAACTTTTCGCGAAACTTTTCTGACTAGAACTGTTACCTATTCGAAAGCAAACTCTGCAGGTTCCTGCAATTTGTCTTGGATGTAATCTTCCAGAGAAACTGTTTCAATAACGTCAACATCTTCATTATAAGAATCTCCAGAAATGTAATGCTTGAGTCTTTGCCCATTCACCACTTGTGTAGAATCATCTTTCAATGAAGCAATCTTAATAGCACCTGAGCAATACACTTCCACAATAACATATGGTCCTTCCCATTTAGAGAGTAATTTTCCTGCAAAAAATCTGAGACGAGACCTATACAAAAGAACTTTTTCACCAACATGAAATTCTCTCTTAAGAATTCTCTTATCATGCCATTGCTTGACTTTCTCTTTGAAAAGTCTGGCATTCTCATACGCTTCGTTTCTCCACTCATCTAGAGAACTCAAATCTAACAACCTTTTCTTACCGGCTAGTTTAAAATCTCTGTTAAGCTCTCTCACTGCCCAAAAAGCTTTGTGTTCTAATTCTAAGGGTAAGTGACACGCTTTTCCGTAAACCATCTTATGAGGAGACATACCCATGGGATTCTTATAAGCAATTCTATAAGCCCATAAAGCGTCGTTTAACTTACTAGCCCAGTTTTTCCTAGATCTATTGACAGTCTTCTGCAAGATAGACTTAATCTCCCTATTTGAAAGCTCTACTTGCCCACTAGTTTGGGGATGATAAGCAGAAGCAATTCTATGATTGACATCATACTTAGCAAGAGTTTTTCTAAAACTACCGTGAATAAAATGAGAACCTCCGTCAGTCATAAGATATCTAGGCACTCCGAACCTAGGAAAAATAACATCCTTAAGCATTTTTAATGAAGTCTCACCATCGGCACTCTTTGTAGGTATGGCTTCTACCCATTTAGTAACATAATCAACAGCAACAAGTATATGGGTATAGCCTTTTGAAGGAGGAAAAGGACCCATAAAGTCAAATCCCCAACAATCAAACGGTTCAATAACAAGAGTGTAATTCATAGGCATCTCATTGCGTCTAGAAATATTACCAACTCTTTGACATTCATCACAAGATAAAACATACCTTCTGGCATCTTTAAAGAGGGTTGGCCAATAAAAACCTGATTGTAGAACCTTCTGCGCGGTTCTATCTCCAGCATGATGCCCTCCATAAGCACTGCTATGGCATTTCCTTAATATCTCTTGTTGCTCATATTCCGGTACGCATCTTCTCATAATACCATCAACTCCTTCTTTATATAAATGTGGGTCATCCCAAAAATAATGCCTCAAATCATAAAAGAATTTTCTTCTTTGCTGAGCTGTAAAGGTTGGAGGCAAATACTTGGAAACAATAAAGTTAGCATAATCAGCATACCAAGGAAGGTCTCGCGAAGTTGCATTAATTGCAGCCAACTGTTCATTTGGAAAACTATCATTAACAGGAATAGGATCAAAAGAAATGTTTTCCAATCTAGACAAGTTGTCAGCCACAGGATTTTCAGCACCTTTCCTATCTACGATATGCAAATCAAACTCTTGTAAAAGCAACACCCATCTAATAAGCCTAGGCTTAGCATCCTTCTTAGTCATAAGATATCTAATAGCAGCGTGATCAGTATGAATAGTAACTTTAGAATCAACAATGTAAGATCTAAACTTATCACAAGCAAAAACAACAGCAAGAAACTCTTTCTCAGTAGTAGCATAATTCTTCTGAGCAGCATCAAGAGTCTTACTAGCATAATGAATAACATTCAACTTATTATCTATGCGCTGTCCAAGAACAGCACCAACAGCAAAATCACTAGCATCGCACATAATTTCAAAAGGTAAATTCCAATCAGGTGGTTGAACAATAGGAGCAGTAGTTAAAGCCTTCTTAAGAGTTTCAAAGGCTTCCTTACAATCATCATCAAAGACAAATGGTACATCCTTTTGAAGAAGATTGGTAAGAGGCTTTGAAATCTTAGAGAAATCTTTAATAAACCTCCTATAGAAACCAGCATGACCAAGAATACTACGAATACCTTTAACATCTCTTGGACAAGGCATTTTCTCAATTGCCTCCACTTTTGCTCTGTCAACTTCAATACCTCTTTCAGAAATTTTATGTCCAAGGACAATTCCTTCATTTACCATAAAGTGGCATTTCTCCCAATTAAGAACAAGGTTAGTTTCTTTGCACCTCTGCAAAACTTTATCAAGGTTGTGCAAACAATTATCAAAAAAGTTCCATAGACGGAGAAATCGTCCATGAAGACCTCCACAATTTCTTCACAAAAGCCATGAAAAATAGCAGACATACATCTTTGAAAAGTAGCAGGAGCATTGCATAAACCAAACGGCATACGTCTATAAGCATAAGTTCCATAAGGACAAGTAAAAGTGGTTTTCTCTTGATCATCCTTCTTAACAGCAATTTGAGAAAAACCCAGAATAACCATCAAGGAAACAAAAATGAGTCTTCTTAGACAACCTTTCTAGCATTTGATCTATAAATGGCAAAGGGTAATGATCTTTCTTAGTAACTTTGTTTACCTTCCTATAATCAATGCACATTCTATAACCAACTACTACCCTTTGAGGAATAAGCTCGTTATTCTCATTAGGCACAACGGTCATACCTCCTTTCTTAGGAACACAATGAACAGGACTAACCCATCTACTATCAGCAATAGGATAAATGATACCAGCATCAAGGAGTTTTAATACCTCATTTCTTACCACATCCTTCATCTTGGGAATTAGGCGGCGCTGATGCTCCACAACTGGCTTCGCATCTTTCTCCATATTGATGGCATGCTGACATAAAGTGGGAGAAATCCCTTTTAAATCATCCAGAGTATATCCCATAGCTCCTTGGTGTTTCCTCAATATCTCCAATAATCTTTCTTCTTCCTTTCCTGAAAGTTTAGAGCTAATAATAACAGGATATATTTTCTTATCATCAATATAAGCATATTTGAGGTCATCAGGCAAAGGCTTTAATTCAAACACAGGATCTTCTTTAGGTGGCAAAGTGGTACCAAGATCCTCCACAGGTAGATTATGCTTGAGTAACGGTGGTTGACGAAGGAGAATATCGTCAATCTCTTCTCTTTCCTTGCTAAAAACATCACTTTCGTGATCTTCCATGAATTGCTGCAAGGCATTATTAGGAGCAAGAGCAATAGAAGCAAGCTGTTCAACTCGAAAATTTTCATTAGGCGTGTCATTTTCATAAGAAGTCTTAGCAAACTTGGAAAAATTAAACTCATAAGACTCTCCATTAAACTTAGTAAAAAAATTCTCCTTCTTACAATCTATCACGGCGCCACAAGTGTTCAAAAATGGTCTACCAAAAATAATAGGACAAGTTTTACTAGCTTCCTTACCAAGTACTAGAAAATCAGTAGGGTATTTAGTCTTACCGCATAGAACTTCCACATCTCGAACAATACCAAGAGGCCAAACTGTCTCTCTGTTAGCAAGCTGAACAACCACATCAATATCTTCAAGTTCACAAGCGCCAATCTCGTGCATGATTTCTTTGTAAAGCTCTAAGGGAATAGCACTTGCACTAGCACCAATATCACATAAACCATAATAACAATGATCTCCAATCCTGACAGAAATAACAGGAACACTTGCTTTCCTGTGCTTTTTTGGATGTGAAAGAATGTTAGAAGCATCTTCACAAAAAAGAATATATTCATCCCCTACATCTTTAGTAACAAGATCCTTCAATATAGCTACAGGAGACTTAATAGTAATTTGCTCATCAGGTTCTGCAGCTTTCTTAGTACTTTTATTAGACACACTTACCAAAGTAGAATACTTTTTTACCTTAGCAGGGAAAGGTGTCTTCTCAAAATAAGGTTCAGGCACAATGCTATCAACAGTACAAACTTCAGTAGCTGCAGCAGGAATATGACTAATAGAATCTTTATAAGGCGCATGATATTTGTTCCAATCTTTCTTTGGAACATCAATAAAAGAGGCAAAGGCCTTAAGACAATTAGCAAGTATTTGAGAATCAAGACCATAAGCAGCGCTAACACCATGAAAGTCATCGGTCTCCATAAAAGATTTAATGCATTCATAATCATAGTTTATACCTGACTTCCTACCTTTGTCGTTTTCCCATCCTTCAGCATTTTCTTGTATACGGTCAAGAAGTTTCCACTTAGCATCTTCTTTCATATGAGTAAATGATCCAAAGCAAGAAGCATCCAAATAATCCTTATCAGGAAGAGTAAGCCGCGCATAAAAATTATTAATAACAATATTATTGGGAAGCTCATGAATTGGGCATTTGAGCATTAGTAACTTCAATCTCCCCCACGCTTGGGCAATACTCTCTCCATCATGAGGCCAAAAATTATATATCCGATTACGGTCTTTATGAATTTCACTTGGAGGATAAAACTTGGAATAAAAGAGAGGCACAATATCCTCCCATGCCATAGATGGACCATCTTGGAGTAGTCGATACCACTCCTCAGCTCTGCCTTTCAATGATAATGAGAATAATTTCTTCTTAACCTGGCTTGGTGAAATACCTGCACATCTGAACAACTCGCATAATTCATGTATAAATAATAAATGATCACCTGGATGGACAGTTCCATCTCCTGAATAGCAGTTATCCATAATACGCCCAACAATTTTCATAGGTATTTTAAAAGGATCAATTTCAGCAGGCGGTGGCGGTGGTGGTTCCTCCGCATGTGCAGCAGCAGCAGTAGTAGTAGATGTGTTTCCAAATAGGAAACCAAATGGAGAGTTCTCCATAGCAGAGTAAAATAAAAGACAAAATAAAAACAATACTCACAACGACGGTTACCTTTACCAATTCCACTCTTCAATAGCGCTACGCTCCCCGGCAATGGCGCCAGAAAATAGTCTTGATGACCCACAAGTATAGGGGGTGTATCGTAGTACTTTCGATAAATAAGAGTATCGAACCCAACGAGGAGCAGAAGGTGTTGATGAGCAGTTTTGACCAAGGAATCACTGTAAATACTAGCAAACAGGTTTTCAGGAGTATTTGGTAATACGAGTAAATAAAGTGCGAGTAAATAAAAGACAGTAGTAACAATTGAAGCAAGTGGCCCAATCCTTTATTCAGCAAAGGACAAGCCGGTTGTGTACTTATAATAACCAAACGTTCTCGAGGACACACGGGAGTTTCTGTCAAGAGCTTTCGCTTCATAGAGCCAATAGTATTCATTGGTTTGATAGGTGTTATGGGGGTGAACCTGTGCTAGCGCACTACCCTTACTAGGATAAATACACACTTGTGATTATACCCCTTGCAAGCATCCGCAAATACAAGAAAGTAATTAAGATAAATCTAACCACAGCCTTAAACTCTGAGATCCTACGCTCCCTGGTGCAATGGTTTCCTAACAGAGGTTTAGGTTTCTGTCACTCCAGCAACCCCACAATCGGTAGCCAAATACACAATGCATCTCACTAGGCCCATAAATGGTGAAGTATCATGTAGTCGACGTTCACATGACACCACTAGTGAAATAGCACCACAACAATATCAAACCATTAAATATTTCTCAACAATAATTCACTACTAACATCTTGACTTCTCCCATGTCCTCAAGAACTAAACGAACTACTCACAAGACATCATATGGATCATGATCAGAGATGAAATAATGGTAAATAACAATCTGAACATAAACCTTAACTCAACGGTTCCACTTAATAGCATCAACTACAAGAGTAATCAACACCGGGAAAGTTTCCCCTATGAATATAACAAGATCCAACTCAAGATGTTACAGCGGGATGGTGTGATGATGGTGGAGATGAAGGTGCTGGTGATGGAGATGATGATGACGATGATCCCGATGAAGTCCAGTGCGATGGTGATGACGATGGCGACGATCTCCCCTCTCCGGGAAGGAATTTCCCCGGCAGATTTCTCCCTGCCGGAGAGCTTTCTCTCTCTGGTGTTCTCCGCCCCACAGAGGCGGCTGTGTCTAACTCTGAACTCCCCCCTTGACTTAGGTTTTCGGGGACGATGATGTACGCGGAGGGGCGAGACCAGAGGTGGGCCAGGGCGGCCCCACGCAGGGCTGGCGTGGCCAGGGGTGGGCCCGCGCCGCCCTGGCGTGTGGAGCCCCCCTGGCTCCTCTCGACTCCCCCTTCTGGCTTCCTGAGTCTTCTGGGAAAATATAATTTCTGGGTATTTTCCTGGAATTTTCCTGATCTTCAAAATATGGTCTCTTGATGGTCCTTTTTCCAGCAGAATCCTGACTCCGGCAGCAACTCCTCCGATGATCATCAAACATGTGAAAACAAAGGAAATAACATAAGTAACTTATCTAAATATGAAATATATCAATGAATAACAGTAAATTATGATACAAAATAGTGATGCAAATTGGACGTATCACACACCCTAGGCAGGGTGTGGGCCGGTCCATTAACGTGTATCGGGGAGGAGAGGTAACGAGGAGAGCACACCGACGAGGAAAAATGACACCAGCGAGGAAGAAGGTCACCGCCGAGGAAGAAGGGAGGAAGCAAGCCGCGGTGGCGCCATGAAGCCGCCAACACCGCGGCTGACCGCGGTGGAGGCGGCAGAGCAAGCCCTAGAACTTAGGGTTTGGGCGTGGGATGCCGGGGTCTTAGGGGGTGGGGAGCTCGCCGGCGTCGAAGATGAAGGCGGTCGGAGGGGGAGGTTAGAGAGATGGCTTGGGACGACGGCTGCCGGCGGAGGAGGAGGTTTGAGGGGGCGGGGTGGTAGGGCGGCGCGGGAGCGCCGCCGGCCACGCGTGGCGGTGGCCGGTGCCGATTGTGGAGGAGATGGAGGAAGACGGGGTAGTGGAGGGAGATGGAGGAGGACGGGGTGACGACGGCGACGATTCGAGGAAGGAAGACGAGGCGGAGGAAGAAGACATGGAGTAAGTTCATGGGCTAGCCCACTAAGAGGTGTGCCGTGTGCGGCGCCTCCTATGCTCCACCCAGGGTGGGAACTAGGCGCCCCCCCCCCCCCCCCCCGGGGGGGGATGTAGGAGCTCCTAGGCCAAGTGCTCTTTTGATTCATAGGATAGAAAACACATAGGAATAGAAAAGACGTAGGATTGTCGTGCCTACTTAAATTCTATAGGAAGATAAAGTGTCTTTGATTGTAGCAAAGGAATTTTTCAATGAGGTATGACCTAATTTTTTTTTTCTATAGGATTTACACTACCAAATTTCTATAGAAAATAATCCTATAGAATATCTATATCTATATCTATATCTATACTACTATATAGTGTACTAGTTTTGAACTTTTGAATCTTAAGCACCAGATGAAATTCTAACCGTTGATAGGGTGTATCGGATGGTCCAGAGCGAAGGGATTCGCGTCTACAGTAACCTCAACTTATTCTAGAGGAATCGAGTCCCTCCCAGACTCCCGATTATCACTGTATGAGCATGTTTTCATTCCTGAGTCCTGACATCTGCTGCACGTGCACGTGGACAAGACGCCAGTCCGTACCCGCACACCAGACGTCCTTCTATTAACTACACCTTGCCACCTTGGCTTGGCAAACGGGTAGAACACTAGGTGAGGATATTGCAGGGTGAGCACCTCCAGGAACATGAGAAGTTCGTAGAAGATTTAGTCCAAAAGAAAGTTCGTATAAGAAGCAGCAAAGAAGCTAGCCGCTTCTCGGTATCTTTTGTCGCCAAATTTTATACTCCCTTCGATCGGAAATAAGTGTCGGGGACTTAGTACAAATTTTGTACTAAGCTAGCACAAAATCGTCGACACTTATTTCCGATCGGAGTGAGTACTACGTTTTTCGTACAAAAAATATAGCAGACTTGACACTACATTAGTTATTTCTCCTTGTGAGTTAGCTAGGAGAAGAGCAGTTATGTCTCCATGTAAGTATAGATAATTTTTTTGATGATCTGAGATAAGATCTTTTGGTGTTTATATTTTGTAAGACTTGCACCGTAAAAACGTTCTCTACCGAGAACAATAGTGACTACGAGAGAGTTCTCTTGCAGTGCATATTAGGACAGCTTTAAAACACACACACACGCACGCATAACGCTTCAAGAAGAACAGTTTACTTATTTGATTTCTCAAGAGGTCGTGTGTTTCTATTCCTTTCTTCATAGTTGAAGCCCAAACTTTTTTCCCATGAATTGAAACTTTGGACGTGCTGTGCACGGACCGACGTACTAGTGTTCCTATGAATCAAACGCCTTGTATAGAAAATATTCCTATAGGATCTGAATTCTACACGAATCTTATGTAAATCCTATGAATCAAAAGAGGCCCAAATGTTGGATTTTTTATGGCATGAAAATGTGGGCTAGCTTTGAGTTTGTGCAAGAGGGTGAGGTGACCATGCGGCCCAGCACAATAGAATTTTTTTTCCATCCACCTTCCCTCTGGTACAATCTCGTTCGGCAAGATCGCCGTGTTCCGGTGTGAGCCTGGACCCGCTTAGAAAAAGTCACACGGTATCGTTCAGATCCCGTGGGGATGTTTGGTTTGATCTGCTCTCCCCGCGTCTTCTTCCTCCTGGCTAGGCCCAAGATCAGTTCCACTCCACCGCGTCCATAACAGAATCAAACTAACCGCAACAACGAACAACCGACGCCAGAACATCCTCCTGGCTCCAAACCAAACATGGCAAGTGCGCCGGCGAACAGCTGGGAAAAATCTCAGCGTTAACGACGAGCTGATGCGTCGGAGCGTGCAGAGGCAGATCAGCCTGGTTCTGTTTCTTCATCTCGCTGGCAAGGCAATGGCCAGGGAAGCGTGAGTTCGGCGCGAGTTCAGATTAAGCCTTTCTCAGGGTGGCGAACGGTTTCGACGATGGGATGCCGTGCTGCGTGTATATAAGCCGGCAGAAGCGCAGGCAGAGGAGTTTACTGCTCTCGGGCGTTAGGAAGAGCTAGTGCTCGCCGGGCGGCTTCAGATCCCCGGTAACTCATTTCTTCGATCTCTTTACCATTTGTTTTCTCTGACCTTCGACCAACATTCAGACAATTTTTTCTCGTCGGAAACTCAGAGTTGGTCGTTATTTATCTGAAATCACCGTCCCGACTGTATCGTTATTTGCCAAATCCTCGTAGATTAAAGACCAGCCATTTACTGAATCTTTTGGGTTCGTAATCATAGACGTTATGTCCATCTAATATACTGTTTTTCGATAATCCATGTAATATACTGTACTAGGGGTTCCATATCATCATGATGAGTCTATCAGAAGACAGTGTTAAACAAGAATTCAGACATACGCCGCATATTAGGATCAGTTCTTTCAATCCTGTATTTAATTATTAAATGCGGTCACTAATCACCGCCCTCGAGTATTCGTTTTCCAAATCGCACGCTGAGCTTTGCGTCCTGATGCAGGGGCAGGGCAGGGCAGGGTGGTGTAGGGGGTGCTGACGGCGGAGCCCAGAGGTTTACAGATCCACCTCACTAAACCCTTCAGGCACATCAGGAGAGACGAGATGTCAGTAGAAGCCGAGGGCCTGGCGGGGGAGGAGACTCTGGTTCGCCGCGACTCGCTCTACGGCGACGCCGAGAAGGTCTCTGTCGACAAGCACCACGTCTCCGGGGCAAGCTGGAGGCAGACGCTGCAGCTGGCGTTCCAGAGCATCGGCGTGGTGTACGGCGACGTCGGGACGTCGCCGCTGTACGTGTACTCGAGCACCTTCCCGCACGGCATCAAGCACCGGGACGACCTCCTCGGCGTCCTCTCCCTCATCCTCTACACCCTCGTCCTCCTGGCCATGCTCAAGTACGTCTTCATCGTCCTCTACGCGAACGACAACGGCGACGGTGAGCTCCCCGGGCATCGACGCCCTCCCTCCCGCCCTGCTGGCCTGCGTGCTGTCGAGTGAGTGTGACATTGGTGTGCTGCTGTCCGGGCGCAGGAGGAACGTTTGCGCTCTACTCGCTCATCTCGCGGTACGCAAGGATACGAATGATCCCAAACGAGCAGGCCGAGGACGCGTCGGTGACCAACTACAGCATCCAGGAGCCCAACTCGCAGATGAGGAGGGCGCAGTGGGTGAAGCAGAAGCTGGAGTCCAGCAACGCCGCCAAGATCGCGCTCTTCACCATCACCATCCTCGGCACCGCCATGGTCATGGGCAACGGCACCCTCACCCCGGCAATCTCTGGTATATATAAACGTGCATTAAGCAAGTTTCAGTATGCAGTCGATCTGAGCACTACTAATCTGCCGTTGATGGACGTGTTCTTCCAGTGCTCTCTGCGGTTAGCGGGATCAGAGAGAAGGCGCCCAACCTGACACAATGTATGCCTCGAAATGTTCAGACTGTTCGACAGTTGCATAACCAGTACTCGAATGAGCAGGGTACTGAAAAATTCCGTGCTGTATTTTGTGCAACAGCGCAAGTGGTGTGGATCTCGGTGGCCATCCTGTTCCTGCTCTTCTCGCTGCAGCGCCTCGGGACGGACAAGGTCGGCTACTCCTTCGCGCCCATCATCTCGGTGTGGTTCCTCCTCATCGCCGGCACCGGGGTGTACAACCTCGCCACGCACGACATCACCGTCATCAGGGCACTCAGCCCCATGTACATAGTCGAGTACTTCGCCAGGAACGGCAAGGAGGCGTGGGTCTCGCTCGGGGGCGTTATCCTCTGCATCACAGGCACGGAGGCCATGTTTGCTGACCTTGGTCATTTCAACATCAGGGCCATTCAGGTTCCGTGCTTTCAGATCAGGAATTAACAGCATTGAACATCTTGCCAATGCCAGTTGCGTGGACTGAATTGTTCTTTAATTTGCACCGTGCAGCTGAGCTTCAACTTCATACTGTTCCCCTCCGTCGCGCTATGCTACATGGGTCAGGCATCCTACCTGCGGAAATTCCCGGAAAACGTCGGCGACACTTTCTACAAATCAATCCCAGGTAGTTAGTACAGCGAGATCGACCTGATACTCATGACTAACTTAGAACCGCTTCTCTTTACATGCTGTGTGGATCTGATTTTCTTCATTTGGTAATTTTCAGCGCCGATGTTCTGGCCGACGTTCATCGTGGCCATCTTCGCGGCCATCATCGCCAGCCAGGCCATGCTGTCCGGCGCGTTCGCCATCCTTTCCAAGGCCATCTCCCTGGGCTGCTTCCCGAGGGTGGAGGTGGTGCACACATCCAAGAAGCACGCGGGGCAGGTGTACATCCCGGAGGTGAATTTCCTCATCGGCGCCGCCAGCATCGTCGTCACCCTCGCCTTCCAGACCACCACCAACATCGGGAACGCCTAGGGCATCTGCGTCGTCACCGTCTTCTCCATCACCACGCACCTCATGACGCTGGTGATGCTGCTCATCTGGAAGAACCACATGGTCTACATCGTGGCCTTCTACGTCGTCTTCGGGCTAGCCGAGTTCCTCTACCTGTCCTCCATCCTCTCCAAGTTCGCCGAGGGAGGGTACCTGCCCTTCTGCTTCTCGCTGGTGCTCATGGCGCTCATGGCCACCTGGCACTACGTCCACGTCCAGCGCTACTGGTACGAGCTTGGCCACGACGTGCCGGCGGCGGAGCTCACGGCGCTCCTGGGCCGCCACGACGTGCGGCGGGTGCCTGGCATGGGTCTACTCTACTCGGAGCTCGTACAGGGCATCCCGCCGGTGTTCCCGCGCCTCGTCGACAAGATCCCCTCCGTGCACGCCGTCTTCGTCTTCATGTCCATCAAGAACCTCCCCATCCCGCGGGTGGCGCCGCCGGAGCGCTTCATATTCCGCCGGGTCGGCCCCGCCGAGCACCGCATGTTCCGCTGCGTAGCCCGCTACGGCTACACCGACCAGATCGAGGACACCAAGGAGTTCTCCGCCTTCCTCCTCGACCGCCTCAAGATGTTCATCGAGGAGGAGGCCGCCTTCTCCTGCCAGGGCACGGACGATAACGCCGACCACGTTCGGCGGAGAGTGCAGGGGGCAGCTGCGGAGGAGAAGCGGTTCATCGACGCGGAGGCGGAACGCGGCGTGGTGTACTTGATGGGTGAGGCGAATGTGGCGGCGGCGGCGGGTTCGTCGGTGATAAAGACGATCGTGGTCAACTGCGTGTACAACTTCCTGAGGAAGAACCTCAGCGAGAGCCACAAGGCGCTCTCCATTCCAAAGGACCAGCTGCTCAAGGTCGGGATCACCTATGAGATATAGACTACTTCTTTGTTTCTCTTGATTGGGTTGTACTTAGTGTTTTACATTTCGTTTTGGATATTTTTTTCGTCCCCAGGCAAGATTCGCGAAATTAATGAAATTACAGAGGAAAAAAATCAAAACTTGTGATCAAACTTGAAGTCTGGATAGTAAATTCATTCAAAAAACTAAATGACTACCTGGATAATCGAACTCACGACCCTTCATACAACCACAAGAATCGCAACCACTACATAAGTGAGAAGTAGGTTACATATAATTGATGACCTGTGGCGACGATACCGGGGCGATGGTCTTCTTCAACGCGAGTCTTTCATATCTCTTCTTCAGCGCGAGTCTTGCATATCTCTTCTTCGAAGCTCATTGCCAGAATTGGAGCTGCAAGTCTCCTGTGTGAAGAGTAATCTGTTTGCCATAGGCCGATGCGAGCTTTATGAGGCCGTTGCCGCGAGGTCTTCCTTGATGGTTGTTTTTCGGTGAAGTCAGAGTCACTGGCTTGTGGAGGAGTGATGATGATGACATTGATCGGTAACCTCGAAGGCAATGCCCCTTTGCAGCGTGTGTGTGCGGTTTGCGATTGGTAGCCAGGGTGGTTGTGTGCTGATGAGGACATCCCTACGGTTGATACAACCGTTGCACCTACAACCACACTTTCTCACGTTCCACAATTCCAAGGACCTCTCACAAGAGCTCGTGCACGCCAACTAAATTATCAGGTACTTTCGTTTCTAGGAACTATTCCTAATATTCATGAGAATATGATGCTGCCTAAATCAGATGTGTTTATGTTACTTAGGAATGATGGGCCTAGCATGGATGAGAGGGACAAGCATTGGAGCATGATCATGCATGGAGATGATGGCAGCAATCGTGTGAGGATTCAGGATGATGCTGCAAGTGAAGATTTCAGAACTTTGAAGCCACCATAATGAGAAGATGAAGACATGGACGAACTAGAGAGCTACACACTTCAAATTTTCGTCCATGTGATTAGATGGTGCTGCGTCACCTTTAAATATGGGCCAGGCCCATGTAATTTTCGTCCAAATAAAGGGGCTGAACTTTTAGAGTCCGTATAGTGGAGGAAACCGGCCTCGAGATGGATTTCGACCTCCTTCCCAAGGCTGGCCAAATTTTCCCTCTGTTCCTCCATATATACCCTCATTAGGTCATCGTTTAGACTCGGATTTTGTTTAGTTAAAGACTTAGCCATGAGCTACTTTTCGCCATAGGCACAACTGTCAAACCGACCTTTTGTACTACGCACTTACAGAATCCCACCTCTTCAATAAAGCTTTCATCTATATTCGCAATATCTTGATTGTATCTATAATTCTTGCTAGTTCTTCGATTGCTTGCAGGGATTGATCCTCGTGATCAGGTTGATCTAGCTCCAGAGTGATCAATAGGCTCGGAAGTTAGTGTATCGATTGCTAAGGCGCAACGTCTCGCACGTTTGTAGTCGGATCGTCAACGTCGACCTCCACCATAATCGATAGTTATCGTCTCATCAAAAGATCAGGCACCTTTACCCTATCAAGTGGTATCAGATTTCTCGGTGAGATCTTACTGTTTTCATAGTTTAGATTGCATATGTTCTTCTTCCTATAAACCATAAAAAGCCAAAAACTTAGGGTTAGATCTGTATCCTAGAAACACTTTTGGGCCTTTTGCATCTTTTCCTTTCAGTATTTGCTTTGTTGAGTTCTAGTCTGCATCGTCGTGTCCAGTGCTGGTTTTAGGTCTAGATCTTTAGAGTTTCGAGTTCTTGTCACAGTCATCACCACCGCCACCACCGATTTCGCTATCACCACCGCCACCACCGATTCCGCCATCACCATCGCCACCACCGATTCCGCTATCACCACCGCCATACACTTGCTACAACCCTACGCCCACATACCGCCTCCGCCACCACATATCCTTGTTCCAGTCCAGTTAGGTTTGTTTTCGTTTTCCTACTCTTGCTTTCCATCATTGTAGATCCGATCCGAGTTGTAACTTGATCCGAGTTTCAGAAAGTTTCGGCCAAAAGGAAAGAGGAGGGGAGAGCAAAAAAAAAGAGTCTGGAAACTCCTCCAAAAAAAATTTTAGGCTTCGGGAATCGTTTTGTGCTATACGCCATTATAGTGAAAAAAAATTGGCGTCTGCACGATTTCCAGAGCAGTTTCTTGCAATTTTCGGAAATTTCGAAACAATTTCTTGAGCCTATCCAGATATTCCACCTTACTAATCGTTTTGAGACACTTTCCATCCTAGTGATTTTCGCCTCATTCGCGCGTTGTTCAGAGCACTGCTGCCTGTTGCTTTTCGGTGTCGCGATGTGACTCGTGGTGTTCTAGGCTCGCGTCTCTAGCTTGGGATAGTCTAGGACCAGCACAGTACTGTCGTTGAGCTGTTATTCAACCTTGCATTGCTGTTTTGAAATTGTTGCTACAGATATTGCAGCCACCCAGAGCTCCACATATTCCTACACCGTGCATTGACACCACCTGGCAATGGCTCTATTCAATCTTCCTGAAGTTTGATCACGACGGTTGCTGCTCACCACCTGCTGCAGGGTAAGAATGGGTAACAGTATTGGTTTGCTTGACAGATTAAGCGTTTTCCACCACTGTTCCTGTTGTATCTCTATTATATAACTGTGCTTTTGCGTACTAATCATGCCAGCAGAAAACACCGAGACACAGCCACTGGAGGGTGAAGCCTTGCAGGCTCCCGTCACCAAACTTTTGGCTGACCATATGCAGGATGTGGACAAGCATTTTAGTGACACGATGGAGCACCTCGAGGGACTCGAGACCGCCTTCACCGCCAAACTCGACGCTAAATTCCAGGAGGTGCTAGCATGCTTACCACCACCACTGACGGCTCGCGCGCCTCCTCCACAACCGACTCGCGTGGCTCCTACATCGACATTTTTGGGACATGCACAACGCGTTCTCAAACCACCGGCACAAAATTTGGCTGCGGGCGATGCTACGGGTGCTGCTGCTGCTGTGGGCACTACTGCTGCTGGCGTTGCAGGAGCTACGGGTGTTACACAGGCCCGTGATGCACAGTTTGATGATTATTACGGGGAAGATGAGTATGAGGGCGAGTACGCGGACGACTTCACAGTTGATCAGCCAGCTGGTCGTCCTAGGCAATACAATCCCTACATTCGCCGTCCACCTCCTTTTCTGTTGGTACGTGATGATGACCATGTTGCTAAACTGAAATTAAATGTTCCTACGTTTGATGGTCGCTATAATCCTGATGCATACCTCTCTTGGGAATTAGAATTAGACCAGCGTTTTGCATACTTAAATTACCCCGAGGATAGACGTGTTAGTGCTGCTACTTGTGAGTTCACTAGTTTTGCTTCCATATGGTGGTCTGAATATTGTCGTGCTAATCATGCTAATCTAATCACTACGTGGGATGCTTTAAAACATGCTATGCGTATTCGTTTTGTTCCACCATATTATCAGCGTTCCATGCTTACCAAATTAGCATGTCTAGATCAAGGCAAAACATTTGTAGAGGATTACTATCAGGAGTTGCAAACTGGCATGTTGCGTTGTGGTATAGAGGAGGATAATGAAGCATTAATGGCACGATTCGTAGGCAGGTTTGCTGGTGCCAAGTTGACGCGTAGCAGACGGTCCTTGTGCGTGGTGAATAACCAGCCCGTGGGAACCCCAAGAGGAAGGTATGATGAGTATAGCAGCTAGTTTTCCCTCAGTTAAGAAACCAAGGTTTAATCGTTCTTGGAGAGGAGAGACAAACGACTGAAGGTGATGCGGACTGGCTTAGTAACACTCCAACAAGGGCGCCGTTTAACGATTCTTGTTGACTCGTCTTCGGCCAGAAGCAACGTGGAACCTGCACACAACACAACCAAGTACTTCCCAACTTGCGATGAGGTTGTCAATCTCACCGGTTTGCTTGAAACAAAGGTTATGAGCGTATCGAGTGGAAAACAATAGAGTATGCGAGTAAAGTAAACAGTGCGAGTAAAGTAAACAGGTGATAGCAATATGATGGAAATAGGACCGGGGTCCACAGTTCACTAGTGGTGCCTCTCCATAAGATAAATAACACATGCTGGGTAAACAAATTACAGTTGGGCAATTGATAGAATAAAGATAAACGTGATATGTCAAGAAGATCACTATGAGATTTACTCTGGGCATTACAACAAAATACATAGACCACCATCTAACTGCATCTATGACTAATAATCCACTTGTGGTGAATCAATCCAAGAACTCCACAAGTATTAAGTTGCGAACAACAGATAATTGCATTAAGCAAAGTGTGTAATGTAAACAAAGCATATGCCCTTGAGCATATGAATATTGTTTTCTCCCTAGTAGCAACAGCACATCTACAACCTTAGAGGTTTCTGTCACTCCCCCAGGTTAAATAGAGGCATGAACCCACTATCGAGCATAAATACCCCCTCTTGGAGTCACTAGCAACTACTCGGCCAAGATGGCTACTAACAACGGAGAGCATGCAAGATCATAAACAACATAGAGATAACAAAAGATAATATTCAGTACAGCAACTCAATCATAAACACCAATATTCATCAGATCCCAACAAACCAAACATGTAGAATTACATAACGGTGATCTCAATCATGTAGGGCAGCTCATGAGATCTAAACATGAAGCACATGGTGGAGAAGACAACCATCTAGCTACTGCTATGGACCCATAGTCCAAGGTAGACTACTCACTCATCGCTCCGGAGGCAAGCATGGCAATGAAGAAGACCTCTGGTGGCGATTCCCCTCTCCGGCAAGGTGCCGGGAAGAGCTTCTGGACCCTCCCGATCTTCGGGTCGACGGCGGCGGCAGATCGCGATGTGTTCTGGAAAAGTGATCGGGTACTTAGGTTTTTTTCGTTGGGGGGTCTTTATAGGCGAAGGGGCGATGTCAGAGGAGGGGCCAGGCGCCCTCACGCCAGGGTGGCGCGGCCCAGGCCCTGGCCGCGCCAGCCCTGTGTGTGGGGCCCTGGTGGCCCTCCTCCTACTCTCCTTCAGATCTCTGGAAGCTTCCGGGTAAAATAAGACTTCAGGAACTTGTTTCGTCCAATTCTGAGAATATTTCCTGTGTATCACTTCTGAAACACAAAAACAGCAGAAAACAGGAAACTGGCACTGTGGCGACTTGTTAATAGGTTAGTTCCGGAAAATGCATAAAAGTGCCACGAAGTGTAACGAAACATTAGGCAAATGGTGTAAAAACAAGCATGGAGCATAAAAATTATAGATACGTTGGAGACGTATCAAGCTTCCCCAAGCTTAACTCCTGCTCATCCTCGAGTAGGTAAGTGATAACAAAAGAATAATTTTTGAGGTGACATGCACCTACACAATCTTGATCATATATGTAAGCATTTGTGAGCTGGGATCATAAGAACTTAAAACATGGGCATGAAGATATAATCTTGACAATAAGAACTTAGCAACCATGTTGTAAACATGCAAATGAACACAAACAAAAGATCATGAAAATGAAACAATGAAAGTCAAACGTGTGTTCAAATCATAAGGAAAAACATACAAATGGTTTTCAGCTTGTCCTTCATAGAGAGCAAAATATAAATGCATAGGACACCTTCAAGTTTAAGAGGGCGACTAGATACAAATAATTTGAGAACAAGTGAAACCAACAATATCAATCAATCAATGAACTTTGGGACAATGCATATTACACTAAGAATGACAACTATGCTCTCTTAATGGTGCATAAAGATAGAAGGTGGTGACTCAACATAAAAGTAGAAGAAAGGCCCTTCGCAGAGGGAAGCAGTTGACGAGGGTTAACTCGACAAATGTCCTAGATGAAGGACTTAGGATCGGGGAGATAGGGCGTTGGATGAACTCGAAGGTAAAGTTAGTCGAAATAAGTGTATATCGAAAGTAAACTTGGGTGTTCAACCTGGCTTGCTTTCAATCTGCCCTCCCCCGTCCTCTCCTGGCCCCTATATATAGGTGGCTAGGTCTCGAGGATCGGGTCGGGTTCGATACAGATTACAAATATCGACATACGGTAATAACTCGTATTCGACTATCATTACAGTTGGGCCTAACTCAACGGGCCTCAGGGGTACTCAACTAGCGGGCTCTATTAACTATACCCTTGTTAGTAGCCCCTGAGATTCTACCAGAATTGCAGATTCAGGTTGAATCTCTAATCTTGAAATCTTCGATTTGATCAATTCTTCACATCTTCAAATCTTTGACTTGGTCTTTCGACTTATATTTCATGATATTCTTTTGCAAGGGGTTTTGATGAACAAGCCTGACAACTCTGACGGATCAAGAGGTCAGTTAACTGCCGGAACAGATACTTGCCACCTACTTCAAATTCAATCCCCTTGGACTTGAATTCGGGATACCGGTCAAACCCACTCTTTTGCCGCATTTAGGACTTACAAAGAATGAATCCCAGTGATTCTCAGGGTACCCAGTGCGTCCACCAGGATTTTCTTCGCGTCGTAGACACGGATACATACCAGCAGAGCGCATCCATGTGCGTATACCAGGCCACACAGGACGGATCCCGGGGTCTTACCTTCGTGATAAATCACGGCATTCGAGTGTTGTTGCGATAACACAACTCGAGAATTTTATGTCGCAGTCAAATTTTGACTGAAAATATTCGGGTTTCTACAACCATAAAAACTTGCTCCCGATGGGAGTAATCTCTCTTCAATTTGTCGACTACGTAGTCGAAGTTTTATCCTTCTTCATCTAAAATATTCACTATCTCATCTCTATCGGGTGCGCGCTCAGCGCTCCCGATGGGAGTAGCCCCCGAGTCTATGTTTGGCAACTTGTAGTCAAGCATAGGCTCAAAATTCAGCTCCTCTTTTTTCTGTGGATATCTTACTGTTGACGAGCCCCCGAGTCTGAGTCACGGTTTCCATATCGCATAATCCTTCCCCTTCTTCTTTTTTTTTCCTTTCTTCATTGATATTATCGTCTGCTGTGCGCAGAATTTAACTCCCATTGTAAATTGTGTTTCACGGACTTTGATGCAGCCCGAAAGCCCAATAGTACGTGCTTATAAATAAAAGCGCCTGGTGATTAAGGTAGAAAACCCTAATTAAACTTCTCCTCCGCCGCATCCTCTTCTTCCTCCATCTAGGGCTTTTGCGAGGTTTGCTGTCGTGCTTCATGGCTGACGCTGAAGGTTCTCGTCTGAACCTTGGATCCCCGATGGCCCCACGAGGTAGGGGTCGCCCTCGTGGCAGTAAGAATAAGCCCAAGGTCACTGATGTCGCGGGAACTTCTGCAGATGCCCCAGCTAAGCGTCGCCGCGGCCGCCCCCTTGGTAGCAAGAATAAACCTAAGGTGACCAGTGCCACTCCAGGCCCTGCTTCTTCTCCTCCTGCTGCGCCTGCTGCTCCTGCTACACCTCCCCGTATCTTTTCTTTCCTTTGCATCGCCATGGCGCAGTGTCGTGAGATTCAGCGCTTGCCGCTGGATTTTACGAAGTTTATGGATGGCCGCGAACTGCGAGAGGCAGTTCTTCGTGAACAATCTGGCGGTGGCATCCCCTATGAGGTGGAGGTGTGGTACGACGGCAACGGCGAACAGTACTTCAGAGGTGGCTGGTCGCAATTTGCTGAGGACCACGACATCCATCAAGGTTTCATCATGGCGTTCGACTTCCACGTCGGTACGTCGAAGTTTGACGTGAAGATCTATAATGGCACTCTTTGCCAGAAGGAGTACGAGGCTTGAAGCCCTCTTTTATTTAGATCTGTAATCTCGTTCGACAATGTCCTTACTGCAATGATATCAATAAATATTCGTACTTTGTGTCGATTAATTTTTACTAGTATCATGAGAACAAGTCATATTCTGAGACATGCTTTCCATATGTCGGGTTCTTTGCGAACCAATAATTGTAAAGATGATATCGGGTTCTTTTTATGAACCAAGTTTCCTTTGTATTTATCGGGTTGTGAAAACAACCTTATAGCGAAGAAAAAATCCCTCCATCTTGTCATAACAACTTTTCGTACGACCCAGGGGTTAAAGCCCCCGAGCGGAGAAGTAACACGAGAATCGTACAATTTTGTCGAGTTCAACCCAAAGAACCCGACCTGTGGCCTCATGTTCTGGGTCCAGAAGGTTAACTCGAATATACTGATATCTATACTTAATCTACGCGTAAAAACGTCGTAGCTGTTCTGCATTCCACGGGTTGTTTTCGTCCTTCCCGGTCTTCTTGTCTTGTAGTCGATATGCTCCTCCCGGTATTACTTCCGTGACGATGTAAGGTCCCACCCAAGGGGACTCCAATTTGCCATGGCTGTCTTGCCTAAGTCGCAAAACAAGATCTCCCACCATGAAGGATCGTGGACGAACTCGACTACTATGGTAGTTTCGTAGACTTTGTTGATATTGCGTAGCCCTTTCTAGTGCTTTGTCTCTTGCTTCATCTAGCGCGTCGACGTCGTCTTGTAATGCTTCTGTTGATGTCGCCTTGTCATATGCTGTCACTCTTGGAGCTTCGTGTGTAACTTCGACTGGAAGCATGGCTTCTGCACCATGGACCAGGAAGAAAGGAGTTTCTTGAGTTGCTGCATTGGGCGTAGTTCTTAGGCTCCAGAGAACGGAGGGCAATTCTTCTACCCAAGCGCTCTTGGCTTTCTCGAGAGGTGCTAAAAGCCTCTTTTTTATTCCACTACTTATCAAGCCATTAGCTTTTTCGACTTGCCCATTTGTCTTCGGGTGCGCCACCGATGCGAATTTAAGCTTGATTCCCAATCCTTCGCAATAACTTCTGAATTCTTTTGAAGTGAAATTTGTCCCGTTGTCTGTGATGATGCTATGTGGTACACCAAAACGAAAAACTATCGACTTGATGAAACTGATTGCTGCTGTAGAGTCTTGAGTTGTTACTGGGGCCGCTTCCACCCATTTGGTGAATTTGTCGACTGCCACTAGCATATAGACATGCCCTCCTGGCCAAGATTTGTGTAACTTTCCCACCATGTCAAGTCCCCATTGTGCAAAGGGCCAAGATAATGGTATTGTTTGTAGCTCCGCTGCTGGTGCATGTGGTCTGGATGCAAACCTTTGACATGCTTCACACTTTCGAACTATATCTTTCGCGTCTTCGATGGCTGTTAGCCAATAGAATCCCGCTCGAAAAGCTTTTGCCGCTATTGCTCTGCTGCTGGCGTGATGGCCACATACTCCGCCGTGTATGTCTTTCAATATTGTTTGCCCTTCTTGGGGTGTGATACAGCGTTGTAAAACGCCTGTAATACTTCTCTTGTATAGTTTCCCTTCAATCACCACAAACGCTTTCGCTCTTCGAGTTATCCTTTTAGCCTCCACTGCATCTTCTGGTAGCTTCTTATTTATCATGTATGCAATATATGGCTGCATCCATGTTTCTTCTATCATCATGACCTCCTCTGGTTCTGTCATAGCCCCCGAGCTTGTCGTAGTAGTCGAATTTTTAGCACTTTTTATTGATCTTTCCGCTATTTCTTCCCAAAACACTCCAGATGGCACAGGTAAGCATTGTGATCCAATATTTGCTAAAGTGTCGGCTTCTTCATTGCTGTTTCTGCTGACGTGAGAGACTTCGCATCCGTCGAACGTTCCTTCTAGATAATGGTACAAATTCTTGTAGGCCATCATGTTGTCATTGATTGTGTCACACCTGTTCATAACTTGCTGGACAACAAGGTTAGAGTCTCCAAATATCTTTAGGCGAGTTGCTCCACAAGCTTTAGCCATCTTCATTCCGTGCAGCAAAGCCTCGTACTCTGCTTCATTGTTAGAAGCCTGTGGGAAACTCATCCTTAGGACATACTTTAATTTGTCGCCATGAGGCGATATCAATACTACTCCTGCGCCTGCGCCTTGGACTCGCTTAGAACCGTCGAAATACATTGTCCAGGTACTCGATAAATCTGGTGGTCCTGTACTTTGCAGCTCGAGCCATTCTGCTGTAAAATCTGGCAGAATTTGCGACTTGATCGCCTTCCTCTTCTCGTACGTGATGTCCATGGGAGATAGCTCTATTCCCCACAAAGAGACACGTCCCATCGCTAAAGGATTGTTCAATATGTTCGATAGTGGTGCTTCGTTAACCACTATAATTGGGTGCACAGTAAAATACTGTCGTAGTTTTCGTGCAGTTGTGAAGACACTGTATGCCAACTTCTGATAATGCGGGTACCTCTGTTTGGTTGGAGATAGCACTTCGCTGATGAAATATACTGGTCTCTGGACGCCATGAGCTTTGCCTTCTTCACTTCTTTCGACTACTAGGACTGTACTTACCACCTGATGGGTTGCGGCGATGTACAGTAGTAGTGGCTCTTTTTCTTTAGGTGCGACCAGCACTGGCGGTGTGGAAAGCACTTTCTTCAATTGCGCAAACGCTGCGTCTGCTTCTTCTGTCCACTCAAATTTGTCGTCTGACTTCTTCATAAGTGCGTAAAAAGGTAGCGCCTTCTCCCCCAGTCGAGCAACGAAACGACTTAATGCCGCGACTCGTCCTGCTAACTTCTGTACGTCGTGGAGTTTCGTGGGTTTCCCCATTGTTAGAATTGCTTGAATCTTCTCTGGATTTGCTTCTATTCCTCATGCGGATACCAAGAACCCCAAAAGTTGCCCTGCTGAAACTCCGAAGGAGCACTTTGTCGGGTTCAGCTTGAGCTTGAACTTGTTCAGGTTGTCGAAGGTTTCTGCCAAGTCGCTGATTAGAGACTTCTCCTCTCTTGTGGTGATGACTACATCATCAATGTAGACTTGTATGTTGCGCCCTATTTGGCTCCCGAGGCAACTCTGCATCATCCTTTGATAAGTTGCTCCTGCATTTTTTAGGCCGAATGGCATCACTTGGTAGCAAAACACCCCATACGGTGTAATAAAGGCCGTTTTTTCCTCGTCCTCTTTCTTCAGCTTCATCTGGTTATAGCCAGAATATGCATCCAAGAAGGAAAGCCTTGCGCAGCCCGCCGTTGAATCGATTATTTGATCGATGCGGGGTAAAGGGAAGGGATCCTTTGGACAATGCTTATTGAGAGATGTGTAGTCGACACATACTCTTTGTACATCTGTGTTCTTCTTGGGTACTATTACTGGGTTCGACACCCAACTCGAAGTTTTGATTTCTCTGATGAATCCAGCACTTTCTAATCTGTGCAATTCTGACGCTATTGCCTTCCTCTTGGGTTCATCGAATCGTCGCAGTGGTTGCTTGACTGGTTTCGCCTTGGGATCTACATTTAATGCGTGCTCGACGAGTTCCCTGGGAACCCCTGGCATGTCCGATGGACACCAGGCGAAGATTTCCCAGCGCTCACGGAGGAACTCGACAAGCGCGCCTTCCTATGCGGGATCCAAGTTCACCGCAATTGATGTCGTCTTGTTTGGATCCGTAGGGTGGACCTGAATTTTCTTTGAGTCCTGCGTTATGTCGAAAGCCTTATCTGGCAGGGATCGTCCAACGTCGGGTAGCACATTATGATCTGTTTCTCCTTTTAACCTCTCGTATTCTGCTGTCATGCCGAATGTTTGGCTACCTCAAAACTCCCTTGTACTGTGATTGTTCCTTTGGGTCCTGGAATTTTTAGCGTGAGATACGCGTAGTGCGGTACTGCCATGAATTTTGCAAATGCTGGGCGCCCCAGGATTGCATGATATTGTGACGGCCAATCCATGACTTCGAACTCCAGTTTCTCTCTTCTATAATTTGCGCTGCCACCAAAGCAGACATCGAGTTCTATTCTTCCCAAAGGGTAGTTTGCTGCTCCTGGTACTATCCCGTGGAAAGAGCAATCTGTTGGCTTCAGACTTGTTGGTGAGATGCACATAGCCTTCAGTGTTTTAGCATATATTAAGTTTATGCCACTCCCTGCATCCATGAACACTCTTCCGATGTCGTATCCTCCTATTTGCGCTTTTAGAACCATAGGCGAGTGGCCCGGTCGAGGAACTTTCCGTGGGTGGTCTGCTCTACTGAATTTGACTGGTTGCTCTGACCATCGTAGGTACTCTGTGGTGGCTGGTGGTGATGATATTGCTAGGTTTATTTGTCTGGTTATGCTCTTCCGTTCTTTTTTCGACTTGGGCACTGGTTGAATCATAGCTGATATGTATACTTTTGACTCTAGGTGTCTTGGCAATCTTTGAGTTTGATATCCTTGACTTCTCCGCTTTTCTCCTTGCCTTCCCTCTTGGCTTGAGCTCATTGCACCTTGCAACCTTAGGAATGTTCTGCAATCCTTCATCTGGTGATTTGAGACCCTTTTCCCATCGAGATACGCATAGTGGATTCGACAAGGTCCGTATAACATATCCTCAGCCGAAGGACCAGAGTACCTTGATTTTTCTGTTCCTTTTGCTTGAAACCTCCTGCTTTCGTATCCTTCTTCTTTTCCTAGTGTATATCCTGCGGCTACCTGATTTTGCCTTCCTTGGTTGCCTCCGCTGCGGTATCTTCTCCTTTGTCGACTTATTCTGTCAACTTCTGGCGAATGTCCTCTTTTGTTGTTGTACGCGTCCTCTCCATCAGCGAATTTGTTGGCTTGTTCCATTAGCTCAGTTACTGTCGCGGGTCTTGTTCTTCCTATTTCTTCCACAAGATCTGAGCGACGAAGTCCTTCTGAAAAAGCATCTATTGCTCGTTCATCGGAGATGTCCTCTACTGAGTTTTTGACTATACTCCAACGTTGTATATAAGATCGTAGCGTTTCGCCTTTCTTCTGCACACATGCTTTAACATCTTCCAGTGATGCTGGGCGCTTGTAGGTGGAACGAAAATTTCTTGCGAATTGACTTTCGAGTTCCCCCCAGCTCCCGATAGATTCGTCGGGTAGGGTGTTCAACCAAGACCGGGCGGCTCCGGTGAGGTGTAGCTGCAAACTTTGCATTGCAGTCGCCTTTGTTCCCCCTAATATCTGCACTGCCTGTAAATAATCTGATAGCCATAAGGTGAGTTCCTGCGACCCGTCATACTTGCTCTGATCATGAGGTAATTTAAATCCTTTGGGTACTCGCGTTTTGCGAACCCTACGGGTAAAGCATAACGCGCCCATATCTTTATCATCGTCTTCGTAATTTTCCTCCCTCCAAGCATGCCGCGATTTATCTACTCGAGCTTGTGCTATTATACTTCTTGCATCCTTCTTCCTTTTCTGTCGTTTTTCCTCTTCTGATGATTCACTATAGTCATCGCTTGAGTACTTGTACCTGAACTTCTCCTTGCCGCTTCCCTTGTAGCTTGTCGACTTCAACTCTTGGACTCGATTCTTGATTTTACCTTCTACTATTCCGAGGCTCCGTATCGCGGCTCGGTGCATATCTTCTCGCGGGTCCCCATGCTCTGGTCTTGTGGCTAGTAAATACGCTTGTGCTGCTGCTAATGCCGCCTCCGGCGTTTTTTGTATCAGGTCCTCTTCCTCTTCTTCTAGCTGTGGGGTGGGGCTCCTCGAGTACCCTTCTTCTCTGTCGCGTGCTGTTGCCCCTCTTCTGTGTTTTGGATCTCCACGCCTCTCTCTGCTATATTCTGAGTCTTCACTATAGTCTTCCCAGTATTCTTCCCTTGATATGTTGTTGTTGTCTTGAAACATCATGTCTCTTTCCTCCCTTAGTTTCTTCTTGTGTTGGTATAATGCATATTGATATCCCATTAGAACTTCTCTTCGCGATCCTTCGGGGACTTCTGTACCATGATTAATGGTTGACGTAATCATTCTCCATTCACCTGTCGAGACGTGTATTTTCTCTTTTTCCCCTTTGTGATCTTTCAACTTGTCGACTTGTCTGTCGACCTTCTTGCTTCCTTCACTGTTGTTTCCATCTTCTGCTTCAGTGATAATAACGCATAACTGATGTACTTTGGAGACGCCGCTGCTTCCTACGGCGAGGTCCCTTGCGTTGTTGTGCGTCTGACACGCTTTTTCTTCTGAGTCAAATTTTTCCTGAATTTCGTCGCTTTCTGCGATTAATGCTTTCCTTGGGCTGACTGGCGAGTTTATCTCGCTGGAAGAGCCTTCTGATGATTCCAGTGCTTCCTTTGTTTCGGGCTTGCTTGCCAATGAATCTTGATCTTGTTTCGTCGGATCCGAAAGGCGAGAGGAACCCGACGGCCCGATGAAAATGCTCAAGCTTCCAATTGTTAATTCCACTTCTTGACTTCCGTTGACTTCTGGACTGCTGTCGGTTACAAGCGAAAAAGCCGTCGAATTCATGATTCCAACACCCAGAGTCCCCACGGTCGGCGCCAATTGACGAGGGTTAACTCGACAAATGTCCTAGATGAAGGACTTAGGATCGGGGAGATAGGGCGTTGGATGAACTCGAAGGTAAAGTTAGTCGAAATAGGTGTATATCGAAAGTAAACTTGGGTGTTCAACCTGGCTTGCTTTCAATCTGCCCTCCCCCGTCCTCTCCTGGCCCCTATATATAGGTGGCTAGGTCTCGAGGATCGGGTCGGGTTCGATACAGATTACAAATATCGACATACGGTAATAACTCGTATTCGACTATCATTACAGTTGGGCCTAACTCAACGGGCCTCAGGGGTACTCAACTAGCGGGCTCTATTAACTATACCCTTGTCACCTGCATTGCTTTATATCAAAAACCCAAAAAAATTAGAATCCTTGGTAGTTGCTATTTCTTTACTTTTAGTTTATTATGTCTAGTTCAGTTGCTACTGCTATGTCGCCCGAGGACATGATTTTTACTTTTAAGCAGAAAGATGAGGAAAGCTTTAAAGAAGCTTGGTCTAGAATTTATGATTGGCATGGAAAAACTGAACCTAAAATGACTTTGAGTTTGCTTCTTAGTAGCTTTTACTTTGGACTTTCTCTTCGTTATAGATATGCTTTGGATGCTACTGCAGAAGGAGATTTCCTTCATTGTGATGGAGATCAAGCCTTCAATATTATAAAAAAGTTGATTACAATTTATAGCATGCCAACCTATTTTGATTCCTCTCTTGTGTGCATTTTTAATAGACTTAATACTCTTGAGACTCATACTGCTAGTTTGAATTCTTGCTACAATACTTTGCGCCAGCATTTTGATTATGTGCCAACAAATACTGAACCTTCGAGTTGGTATCCTACGATAAAAATCACCATTAGTGGTGAAACTTTTTATGCTCGTTGTGATATTATGTCTGAATTTTGTCTCATGCCAAAGGATGTTTATGAATCTTTGAGCCTTTGGAAGCTTTCTGAGGGAGGAGAAGGAATTTCTCTTACTAACAATGCCACTATATTTCCCCTTGGAATAGCTGAAGGAGTCTTTACAAAAGTCCTAGGAAGAATGATATCTACTGATTATCTTGTTATTTAATGTGTAGGAAAAGGACAAATCACACTTGGAAGATCCATTATGAAGCCCCTGGGCGCCGTCATCGATGTGGGAAAAGGCAATATAACATTTACCTCTCCACCTTGCAATAACCATGTCTTTCCTAGAGTCAAGAGCAAAGGTAAGAAAGGAAGACATAAGGCACGTGCTGATCCTAGCACTTCATCACTTGATATTACTTGATTCGCAATTTTCTGCGCCTAGCTCAAAGGCGTTAAAGAAAAGCACTCTTGGGAGATAACCCAATGTTTTATTTTCAGTACTTTTTCTTTTATTTGAGTCTTGGAAGTCATTACTACTGTAATGACTGCTCCTTATCTTGTTTATTTTGTTTTTGTGCCAAGAGAAGCCTCTAATTCGAGTGAGGTAAACATTTGGGGATGTTGCTGTCCTGAAACTGTTTTCGGTGCTGCACCGTAAAAATTCGTGAAAATTCTCTGTTTATCTTTTGGACCTGCGATTCCTTGTGCATATGCCCCAGGTTATATCCAAACTTTTGTTAGTTGAACACTTTTTGATTTGAGCAACAGAAAATCCCTCAAAAATTCGACCTTTGTCAGCTGTTCAGTTTTGACAGATTTCTGCCAATATTTGTGTTTGCCACTTTATCGCTTTCTTTTGAGTTCTTTTGATCACGGAACTTTTGGGGAGGTTGCTACAGTAGTATTTGCTATATATGTGGTATTTTTGAGTTGAAACCTGAAGCAAAAGAAGATTGATTATATGTTATGCTTGCATTAATGTTGCTAATAGAATTGTGTTTAGTTTTGTATGAAGGAAGTTTTCAAGTGTAGGGATTGGAGAATGATGAGATGAGTTGAAGAATGGACAAAATCTCAAGCTTGGGGATGCCCATGCATCACCCCAAGAAATATCCAAGAAGTACAAGCGTCAAAGCTTGGGGACGCCCCCGAGGCACCCCTTCTTCATCGGCAAAAATCAGGTCACCTTTCAAAACACTATATTTTTATTGCTTCATGCACTATGTGTTTTTCTTGGAGCGTCAGTTGTTTTAGTTTTCTTAGTTGGTTTAGTTTGTTTGTTGGCTGCAATAAATGGTTGGACCCCAACAAATTTCCTTTGGAGAAGTTGCTCGTTTTCATTTGCCAAGAACACTCAGTTTTCACTCTTATCGGTTATCATGTGTTCTTCTTTTTCTGCTACTACTTTTGGTTTTTGTTTTCGCCTTGATATGCATTCAGATCTTGTCATATCTTTTCATCAAGGTGTATTTTTGCCTCTGATCTTTATTGGTTTTCATCAAAAGAGGTGTTTATAAAAATTTCAAATGGTGTTGGAAAAGAGAAAAAGCTTTGTGCAAAATAGTGGTACAAGAAGGAGCTTGTGTAGACTGCGGCTTAGGCTTTTTCATGTCATGCTTGATGTCTTTTTGATAGTATGCTTAGTAGTTTTGTTGTAGCATGACTTGTCTCAAATAACTGAGATTGCTTAATGAGCCTTTGAAAAAATCATGCGTTGTTTTTATTGTATGGAAGCATTATTTTGGTTTTCTCCTTGATGCTTTATTTGGGTTGACTTGGCGCATGCTCACACATGTTAGACTCTTACAAAGCCGCCAATAGCCTTCATGATCATTTAGTTTTTGACTTTTGATTCCATCTTATGCTTCTTTTAATGTTGCTTTGTCACTTTGCATGATTATGGCCATTATTGCTCTCTTAGTTGGTCGCTCCCAGTCTTTTGCTAGCCCTCGCCTTGTACTGAGTATGAGCTCTACTCGTGCATCCAACTCCTAAAAGCCAAAGTTTTCCAAAGTGTCCACCATACATACCTACTAGCAATTTGCTATTCCAAGTAAATTTGACTTGCTTTTATTTTCTCTTCAAATTAAACTCTTACCAGTGTTATGTGAAATTCGGTCAGTAAAGCTCTCACGAACCGGAATGCACACTTTACTTTTTCCTGTTCTTAAAAATTTGACATTGTGGTCTCTTATGTTGAGTTGTTATGCTTGCAAGTTGTAAGTTGGATTCTAGCCCATCCATGCTGTCATGGGGCAAGCTTTCAACATTGCACTTCTTATTTGAGTTGATATCGTGATCTTTTGTTTATGGATGCCCGCGGTGTGAAATGAATTGGGAATCTTGTGGGGATCATGGAGTTTGTATATGTGTTAGGGAAACGCCGGGCTGCCAATCTAAGCCATGCATAATTCATGGTGGAAATTTGCAGCATACCCATGGTGAACATTCGACGACGCATCTCATAATAAAAAGCTAAACAAAAGGCAAATAAAAGAGATGTCGAGGTGTTCATTGTCTGCTTGTCCTGTCATTTTGGTGTGGGCTTGTTCCATGTCATCGGGCACGGAGGTACCCCATTGGCGGTTCTCAATGATATGCATATACTTACAATGACAAGAGCCTTGCTTGGGACTCTAAGTAAAGTAGCATGAGGTTTGGGTACTCGTATTCACGGGGCACGAGGTTTTCAACTTATGATTTGTCAAGCATATGCATCATAATTGTTCTCGCATTAACTTTAACCATTCAAGATGCTTATGATGGGGGCAATGAGAGCTCAAAGCCGGTAAGTACCATAATTTTTGAAGGTTATAAAACTTGCAATCACTGCTTCCCTCTGTGAAGGGCCTTTCTTCTACTTTTATATTGAGTCACCACTTTCTTTCTTTATGCACCATTAAGAGAGCATAGTTGTCATTCTTAGTGTGATATGCATTGTCCCAAAGTTCATTGATTGATTCATATTGTTGGTTTCACTTGTTCTTAAATTATTTGTATCTAGTCGCCCTCTTAAACTTGAAGGTGTCCTATGCATTTATGTTTTGCTCTCTTTGAAGGACAAGCTGAAAACCATTTGTATGTTTTTCCTTATGATTTGAACACACGTTTGACTTTCATTGTTTCATTTTTCATGATCTTTTTTTTGTGTTCATTTGCATGTTTACAACATGGTTGCTAAGTTCTTATTGTCATGATTATATCTTCATGCCCATGTTTTAAGTTCTTATGATCCCAGCTCACCAATGCTTACATATATGATCAAGATTGTGTAGGTGCATGTCACCCTCAAAAATTATTCTTTGTTATCACTTACCTACTCGAGGACGAGTAGGAGTTAAGCTTGGGGATGCTTGATACGTCTCAAACGTATCTATAATTTTTGATGCACCATGCTTGTTTTTACACCATTTGCCTATTGTTTCGTTACACTTAGTGGCACTTTTATGCATTTTCCGGAACTAACCTATTAACGAAGTGCCACAGTGCCAGTTCCCTGTTTTCTGCTGTTTTTGTGTTTCAGGTGATACACAGGAAATATTCTCGGAATTGGACGAAACCACATCCTGAAGTCTTATTTTACCCGGAAGCTTCCAGAGATCCGAAGAGGAGTAGGAGGGGGGCCACCAGGGCCCCACACGCATGGGCGGCGCGGCCAGGCCCCTGGCCGCGCCGGGCCCGCGTGAGGGCGCCTGGCCCCTCCTCTGACATCGCCCCTTCGCCTATAAAGACCCCCCGACGAAAAAAACCTAAGTACCCGATCAATTTTCCAGAACACATCGCGATCCGCCGCCGCCGTCGACCCAAAGATCGGGAGGGTCCAGAAGCTCTTCCCGGCACCCTGCCGGAGAGGGGAATCGCCACCGGAGGTCTTCTTCATCGCCATGCTTGCCTCTGGAGCGATGAGTGAGTAGTCTACCTTGGACTATGGGTCCATAGCAGTAGCTAGATGGTTTTCTTCTCCACCATGTGCTTCATGTTTAGATCTCATGAGCTGCCCTACATGATTGAGATCACCGTTATGTAATTTTACATGTTTGGTTTGTTGGGATCCGATGAATATTGGTGTTTATGATTAAGTTGCTGTACTGAATTATATCTTTTGTTATCTCTATGTTGTTTATGATCTTGCATGCTCTCCGTTGTTAGTAGCTATCTTGGCCGAGTAGTTGCTAGTGACTCCAAGAGGGGGTATTTATGCTCGATAGTGGGTTCATGCCTCTATTTCACCTGGGGGAGTGACAGAAACCTCTAAGGTGGTAGATGTGCTGTTGCTACTAGGGAGAAAACAACATTCATATGCTCAAGGGCATATGCTTTGTTTACATTACACACTTTGCTTAATGCAATTATCTGTTGTTCGCAACTTAATACTTCTAGGGTGTTTGGATTGATATCCCCGGGAGTGGATTATTAGTCATAGATGCAGTTGGATGGCGGTCTATGTATTTTGTTGTAATGCCCAGAGTAAATCTCATAGTGATCTTCTTGACATATCACGTTATCTTTATTCTATCAATTGCCCAACTGTAATTTGTTTACCCAGCATGTGTTATTTTATCTATGGAGAGACACCACTAGTGAACTGTGGACCCCGGTCCTATTTCCATCATATTGCTATCACCTGTTTACTTTACTCGTACTGTTTACTTTACTCGCATACTATATTGTTTTACACTCGATACGCTCATAACCTTTGTTTCAAGCAAACCGGTGAGATTGACAACCTCATCGCAAGTTGGGAACAAAGTATTTGTTTGTGTGTGTGCAGGTTCCGCATCACCTTCAGTCGTCATTGTCTCTCCTCTCCTGATCGATAAACCTTGGTTTCTTAAACTGAGGGAAAACTAGCTGCTATACTCATCATACCTTCCTCTTGGGGTTCCCAACGGGCTGGTTATTCACCACGCACAAGGACCGTCTGCTCCCACGTTAGCATTGTCCAAAGATGAAAGGACTTGATCCAATTTTGTGGATAGCGTTGCTTGTTTTGCTTTCATCTCCGCCCTCAAGTGCTCTACGCTTGCGCGCGAGTCCTTCATCTCCGCGCCCAAGTTCTCAATGCTTGCGCACGAGTCCTCAATCCTTTCGTTGAGCGAGGCGTGTGAGTCCCCAATCCTCGGGTCGAGTCTTGCTTGCGAGGCCTCAATTTTCGCGTTTGTGGTGAAGAGATGGTTGTCGTTGGCAAGTATGTGGTCTTCAAGGCGTAGGAGTGTGGCATTGATGTCGCCGAACTTGGATGCATTGGTAGCTTGGAGGGCGTCGAGGCGCTCGGCCAAGGACTCCTCACCTTGTTCCGAGGTGTCTTTCTTAGGCATTGATGTCTACGCACGCATCTGTTCTTGTAGACAGTGTTGGGCCTCCAAGTGCAGAGGTTTGTAGAGCAGCAGCAAGTTTCCCTTAAGTGGATCACCCAAGGTTTATCGAACTCAGGGAGGAAGAGGTCAAAGCTATCCCTCTCAAGCAACCCTGCAATTACGATACAGAAAGTCTCTTGTGTCCCCAACACACCCAATACACTTGTCAAATGTATAGGTGCACTAGTTCGGCGAAGAGATAGTGAAATACAAGCGGTAGTGATGATTATAAGTAGTAACTGTGATATAAAATAAGTATCGCTGCGAGCAAACATGTAACAAAACAGCAAGTAAACGGTGTGCAATGCTTGGAAATAAGGCCTAGGGATCATACTTTCACTAGTGGACACACTCCCAACAAATATAACATGATTGAACAAATAAACAACTTCTCTCCACTATGGTACTCTGAATTACTCTCCTATTGAACAACACTAATCATTGTGTAGTGGCTACAGAAGCACCCCTTAAAGTTCATCAAGTACTTGACAAACACCACTCATAGAGATATCCAAATCAAAGCACAACTCAAGATAGATATCATTGCAACTTAGACCAAGTACTAACACGGTGCACACACTGTCAACATTACACCATGAAAGGAGGAATAGATCACTCAATACTATCATAGTAATAATTACTCTCATAATCCACAAGAGATCACAATCATAGCCTAAACCAAGTACCACCATGATGCACGCACTGTCACCGTTACACCATGGCAGGAGGAATAGATTACTTTAATAATACCACTAGAGTACACATAATATCTGAATAATAACATCTACTTGTTCAACATGATACAAAGCTCACGATCACATAAAGATCACATCATGGGAGAGAGAGGTGAACCACATAGCTACCGGTAGAGCCCTCAGCCCCGGGGATGAACTACTCCCTCCTCATCATAGGAGACAGCAAGGTTGATGGAGATGGCGGTGAGGTCGATGGAGACGGCAGAGACGGCGATGGAGACCGATGGAGATGGCTCCGGGGGCACTTCCCCGTCTCGGCAGGGTGCCGGAACAGAGACTTCTGTCCCCCGAAATTCGTCGACGATGGCGGCGGAGCTGCGGAACTGTTTCTGGAAAATAGCCGACTCCTTTAGGGTTTTCCGTCCCGAGGCTTTATATAGGCGAAGGGGCGATGTCAGAGGCGGCCCCAGGCCTCCTCACACCAGGGTGGCGCGGCCAGGGCCTGGGCCGCGCCAGCCCTGTGTGAGGGAGGCCTGTGGCCCCTCTCCTTCCTCTCTTCGGATGTCTGGATGCTCCCGGGAAAAATAAGACTTCAGGAACTTGTTTCGTCCAATTCCGAGAATATTTCCTGTGTATCACTTCTGAAACACAAAAACAGCAGAAAACAGGGAACTGGCACTGTGGCACTTGTTAATAGGTTAGTTCCAGAAAATGCATAAAAGTGCCACTAAGTGTAACGAAACAATAGGCAAATGGTGTAAAAACAAGCATGGAGCATCAAAAATTATAGATACATTTGAGACGTATCAAGCATCCCCAAGCTTAACTCCTGCTCGTCCTCGAGTAGGTAAGTGATAACAAAAGAATAATTTTTGAGGTGACATGCACCTACACAATCTTGATCAAGTATGTAAGCATTTGTGAGCTGGGATCATAAGAACTTAAAACATGGGCATGAAAGATATGATCTTGACAATAAGAACTTAGCAACCATGTTATAACATGAAAATGAACACAAACAAAAGATCATGAAAATGAAACAATGAAAGTCAAACGTGTGTTCAAATCATAAGGAAAAACATACAAATGGTTTTCAGCTTGTCCTTCATAGAGAGCAAAACATAAATGCATAGGACACCTTCAAGTTTAAGAGGGCGACTAGATACAAATATTTAAGAGCAAGTGAAACCAACAATATGAATCAATCAATGAACTTTGGGACAATGCATATTACACTAAGAATGACAACTATGCTCTCTTAATGGTGCATAAAGATAGAAGGTGGTGACTCAATATAAAAGTAAAAGAAAGGCCCTTCGTAGAGGGAAGCAGCGATTAAACATGTGCTAGAGCTTTTCATTTGTAAAACAGAGAGATAAAAATTGGTTTTGAGAGGTGGTTGTCTTTGTCAACGACTGGCAATGGGGTTCTTACTATCTTCCATACAAAAATGAAGCAAGTTTTTGAGAGAGAGATTGGCACTTTTGTGCTCTTTTATAAAGCTTGGCACTCCTCCCCACCTTTTTTCTTTCACAAACCATGGCTAACCGATTCCATCGGGTGCCCACCAACATTCACATTCTATGGAGGAGTGCCTTTTTTCTTTCTTTTTTTCTCTTTTTTTTCTTTTTGGAATAAGCAATATGGAAGATAGCAAATCCGACCACTACGTCCCCATGAGCTAAAAACAATGGCACAAAATGAGAAGTAGTTGAAAGCTTTGAAAGGTAGCACATGAAAATTTACTTTGGAATGGCTTACAAATACCATGCATAGGAATTTATAGTGGACACAATGGCAAAACTTGGTTTTTGGGAGTTGGATGCACGAGTAGAGCTCATACTCAGTACAAGGCGAGGGCTAGCAAAAGACTGGGAGCGACCAACTAAGAGAGCAATAACAGCCATAATCATGCAAAGCGACAAAGCAACATTAAAAGAAGCATAAGATGGCATCAAAAGTCAAAAACTAAATGATCATAGAGGCTATAGGCGACTTATTTTGTAGTCAACATGGTATAAGCATGTGCCAAGTCAACCCAAATAAAGCATCAAAGGAGAAAACCAAATAAATGCTTCCATATAATAAAAACAACGCATGATTTTTTCAAAGGCTCATCAAGCAATCTCAGTTATTTGAGACAAGTCATGCTACAGCAAAACCACTAAGCATACTATCAAAAAGACATCAAGCACGACATGCAAAAGCCTAGGCCGCAGTCTACACAAGCTCCTTCTTGTACCACTTTTTTGCATAAAGCTTTTTCTCTTTTCCAACACCATTGAAACTTTTTTTTAAATCCAACTCTTTTGAGGAAAACCAACATGGTCCAGAGGCAAAAATACACCTTGATAAATAAATATAAGAAGATCTGAACGTAAATCAAGGCGAAAACAAAAACCAAAAGCAGTAGCAGAAAAAGAGAACACTCATTGAAACGATAAGAGTGAAAAACAGAGTGTTCTTGGCAAATGAAAAACGGAGTTCATCTCCCTCCAAAACAACATGATGTGATCAAACCATTTATTGCAGCAAACTAAACTAAACTAATACTGAAAACTAAAACAACTGACGCTCCAAGAAAAACGCATAGTGCATGAAGCAATAAAAATATAGTGTTTTGAAAGGCGACCTGATTTTTGCCGATGAAGAAAGGGGTGCCTCGGGGGCATCCCAAGCTTTGACGCTTGTACTTCTTGGATATTTCTTGGGGTGATACATGGGCATCCCCAAGCTTGAGCTTTTGTCCATTCTTCAACTCATCTCATCATTCTCCAATCCCTACACTTGAAAACTTCCTTCATACAAAACTAAACACAATTCTATTAGCAACATTAGTGCAAGCATAACATATAATCAACCTCTTTTTGCTTCAGGTTTCAACCTAAAACCACCACATATTAAGCATATACTACTGTAGCAACTTCCCCAAAAGTTCCATGATCAAAAGAACTCAAAAGAAAGCGATAAAGCGGCAAAAACAAATATGGCAGAAATCTGTCAAAACAGAACAGCTGACAAAAGTCGAATTTTTCAGGGGTTTTCTGTTGCTCAAATCAAAAAGTTTTCAACTAACGAAAGTTTGGATATAACCTGGGGCATATGCACAAGAAATCGCAGGTCCAAAAGATATACAGAGAATTTATACGAATTTTTACGGTGCAGCACCGAAAACAGTTTCAGGACAGCAACATCCCCAAATCTTTACCTCACTCAAATTAGAGGCTTCTCTTGGCACAACAACGAAATAAAAAGGATAAGGAGCGGTTATTACAGTAGTAATAACTTCCAAGACTCAAATAAAAGAAAAAGTACTGAAAATAAACAATGGGTTATCTCCCAAGAGTGCTTTTCTTTAACGCCTTTGAGCTAGGCGCAGAAATTTGCAAAGATGCTCATGTTGGGCGCCATATAAGAGCTTGAGGCAAAGGCGCCATATAGAAACTTAAAGCAATAGAGAGCATCAAAAGCAAATGTGAAAGACATTTATATCTGAACCACTTCCTATGCATAGGAATCTTGTAAGAAAATAAATCAACGAGGCACATAGTAGCAAGCATGGATAGATAAAACAAGTGCCACTGCAAGATTTGCAACATAAAGAGGGGAAACTTAATGTTGTTGAGATTCATCAAACCATGTTTCTCTCTCTCATAATAACTTTCAATAGCATCATGAATAGAACCAACAATATAACTATCACATAAAGCATCCTTATCATGAGCCACATGCATAAAAGAATTAATACTCACCACAGGGAACAATAGTAATAGGAGCAGATTCAACAGAATAATTATTCTCATCACCATAATCATCATAAATAGGAGGCATATTGTAATCATACCTAATTTTATCCTCAATAGTAGGTGAACTGAAAATATTATACTCATCATCATAGCCATCATAAACTAGAGGTTAGTATCATCACAAGCTAGAGAGCAACTATTTCGCAAAGCATATTCTTCAAACATATCATCATAAGAAGGAACATCACATATGGGAGATAAAACATCATCAGAGCAAATTTTCTCCACTAAAGCTGGGGAACTAAAATATCATGCTTAACAAAACTAGCTTCCCCAAGCTTAGACTTTCTATAGCATTAGCAACAACGATGTTCAAAGCATTCATACTAACAACACTATTAGCATGCAAATTAAGCTCCAAAGGTTTTTTCAATTTTCTCTTCAAACACTTCATATCTAAACTCAGGAAAAAGACTAAAGAACTCTTTATTTTCCATTAAGCCTAACTAGTGAAAATAAAAACAAGAAACAAAAAGATATAATTGCAGAATCTAAAGGAAATAACTCCGAGCACTCGCACAGGAGGATGCGAGTACCTTTACCTTACATCCCCGGCAACGGCGCCAGAAAGAGCTTGATGTCTACGCACGCGTCTGTTCTTGTAGACAGTGTTGGCCTCCAAGTGCAGAGGTTTGTAGAGCAGCAGCAAGTTTCCCTTAAGTGGATCACCCAAGGTTTATCGAACTCAGGGAGGAAGAGGTCAAAGCTATCCCTCTCAAGCAACCCTGCAATTACCATACAGAAAGTCTCTTGTGTCCCCAACACACCCAATACACTTGTCAGATGTATAGGTGCACTAGTTCGGCGAAGAGATAGTGAAATACAGCGGTAGTGATGATTATAAGTAGTAACTGTGATATAAAAATAAGTATCGCTGCGAGCAAACACTGTAACAAAACAGCAAGTAAACGGTGTGCAATGCTTGGAAACAAGGCCTAGGGATCATACTTTCACTAGTGGACACACTCCCAACAAATATAACATGATTGAACAAATAAACAACTTCTCTCCACTATGGTACTCTGAATTACTCTCCTATTGAACAACACTAATCATTGTGTAGTGGCTACAGAAGCACCCCCTTAAAGTTCATCAAGTACTTGACAAACACCACTCATAGAGATATCCAAATCAAAGCACAACTCAAGATAGATATCATTGCAACTTAGACCAAGTACTAACACGGTGCACACACTGTCAACATTACACCATGAAAGGAGGAATAGATCACTCAATACTATCATAGTAATAATTACTCTCATAATCCACAAGAGATCACAATCATAGCCTAAACCAAGTACCACCATGATGCACGCACTGTCACCGTTACACCATGGCAGGAGGAATAGATTACTTTAATAATACCACTAGAGTACACATAATATCTGAATAATAACATCTACTTGTTCAACATGATACAAAGCTCACGATCACATAAAGATCACATCATGGGAGAGAGAGGTGAACCACATAGCTACCGGTAGAGCCCTCAGCCCCGGGGATGAACTACTCCCTCCTCATCATAGGAGACAGCAAGGTTGATGGAGATGGCGGTGAGGTCGATGGAGACGGCGGAGACGGCGATGGAGACCGATGGAGATGGCTCCGGGGGCACTTCCCCGTCCCGGCAGGGTGCCGGAACAGAGACTTCTGTCCCCCGAAATTCGTCGACGATGGCGGCGGAGCTGCGGAACTGTTTCTGGAAAATTGCCGACTCCTTTAGGGTTTTCTGTCCCGAGGCTTTATATAGGCGAAGGGGCGATGTCAGAGGCGGCCCCAGGCCTCCTCACACCAGGGTGGCGTGGCCAGGGCCTGGGCCGCGCCAGCCCTATGTGAGGGAGGCCTGTGGCCCCTCTCCTTCCTCTCTTCGGATGTCTGGATGCTCCCGGGAAAAATAAGACTTCAGGAACTTGTTTCGTCCAATTCCGAGAATATTTCCAGTGTATCAATTCTGAAACACAAAAACAGCAGAAAAAGGGAACTGGCACTGTGGCACTTGTTAATAGGTTAGTTCTGGAAAATGCATAAAAGTGCCACTAAGTGTAATGAAACAATAGGCAAATGGTGTAAAAACAAGTATGGAGCATCAAAAATTATAGATACGTTTGAGACGTATCAGGCATGGTCACAAAAGGAGAGATTTGTTGAAATGTAAGTGGGTTAGAGGAAACACACTTGAAACACGTCCCGTAAAAACTATTGAATTGATGAAAACACCCAAGGACAACCGTTGTGCACAAGTTAGAACACACGCAAAAGGCTATCTAGTGGATGGGAATGAAAGGTGGCAATGCCAAACGAAAAGATCAAAAGAAGAGTGTATTGTCAAATGTGGAGGTGATGCAAAATTTCAAATGTCAAAAGGGCGATCAAAAAGGACACACACGTGGAGATGGATGGGGTTAGTGCGACGGACAAAATGAGCACAACAAAAATGGTCCTAACGACGACTACGCTCAATGTCGCACTAACACTCGAGAGACCGTGGCTTGGTTGCAAAAAGGAGAAGCAACGAGATTCGCACACTTGCCTCTCTTCTCACTCTCTCTTTTGGTTACAAGCTTGTGGACTCTTTTGTATTTGTGGACTATGGATGGCACATACACACTATTTGTTTCTTCTCTTTCTTTCTCTCTTTTTTTTGATTGGGAGTATCTCTTTTCTCTTTCTCTTGGTCCACTTCAAAACTTTGTAGTGCTAGGTATAAACACACACTCTCACAATTCGGGGTCAAGTGTACGATGCTTCGCAACTCTAGGAAAGCCACTCTCAAAGGGTAAGGTCACCAAAAGAAAAGAGGCTTGCAAAGAAGAAGAAAATCTGCGTGTACCAGTCTAGGCCGGCTTTAGCCGGTGGCCGGCTTTAGCCGGTGTGCAGACCGGCTTTAGCCGGTTCGGTCTTTTTCGAGAAACTGGGGTAGACCGGCTATTTGCTGCGCAGGCCGGCTTTAGCCGGATCAGACATTTTCGTGCGAGCAGTTCGTCTTTGGTGGCGGAAATTGGGCACAAAAATCCTCAAATCTGGAAGAATTAGGCTAAGGGAACGCAAAGGAAGGTAGATCAGCTCCACCATAATCGAAGTTATCGTCTCATCAAAAGATCAGGCACCTTTACCCTATCAAGTGGTATCAGATTCTCGGTGAGTATCTTACTGTTTTCATAGTTTAGATTGCATATGTTCTTCTTCCTATAAAACCATAAAAGCCAAAAACTTAGGGTTAGATCTGTATCCTAGAAAACACTTTTGGGCCTTTTGCATCTTTTCCTTCCCAGTATTTGCTTTGTTGAGTTCTAGTCTGCATCGTCGTGTCCAGTGCTGGTTTTAGGTCTAGATCTTTAGTTTCGAGTTCTTGTCACAGTCATCACCACCACCGCCACCACCGATTTCGCTATCACCACCGCCACCACCGATTCCGCCATCACCATCGCCACACCACCGATTCCGCTATCACCACCGCCATACACTTGCTACAACCCTACGCCCACATACCGCCTCCGCCACCACATATCCTTGTTCCAGTCCAGTTAGGTTTTGTTTTCGTTTTCCTACTCTTGCTTTCCATCATTGTAGATCCGATCCGAGTTGTAACTTGATCCGAGTTCAGAAAGTTTCGGCCAAAAGGAAAGAGGAGGGGAGAGCAAAAAAAAAGAGTCTGGAACTCCTCCAAAAAAAATTTTAGGCTTCGGGAATCGTTTTGTGCTATACGCCATTATAGTGAAAAAAAAATTGGGTCTGCACGATTTCCAGAGCAGTTTCTTGCAATTTTCGGAAATTTCGAAACAATTTCTTGAGCCTATCCAGATATTCCACCTTACTAATCGTTTTGAGACACTTTCCATCCTAGTGATTTTCGCCTCATTCGCGCGTTGTTCAGAGCACTGCTGCCTGTTGCTTTTCGGTGTCGCGATGTGACTCGTGGTTTCTAGGCTCGCGTCTCTAGCTTGGGATAGTCTAGGACCAGCACAGTACTGTCGTTGAGCTGTTATTCAACCTTGCATTGCTGTTTGAAATTGTTGCTACAGATATTGCAGCCACCCAGAGCTCCACATATTCCTACACCCGTGCATTGACACCACCTGGCAATGGCTCTATTCAATCTTCCTGAAGTTTGATCACGACGGTTGCTGCTCACCACCTGCTGCAGGGTAAGATGGGTAACAGTATTGGTTTGCTTGACAGATTAAGCGTTTTCCACCACTGTTCCTGTTGTATCTCTATTATATAACTGTGCTTTTGCGTACTAATCATGCCAGCAGAAAACACCGAGACACAGCCACTGGAGGGTGAAGCCTTGCAGGCTCCCGTCACCAAACTTTTGGCTGACCATATGCAGGATGTGGACAAGCATTTTAGTGACACGATGGAGCACCTCGAGGGACTCGAGACCGCCTTCACCGCCAAACTCGACGCTAAATTCCAGGAGGTGCTAGCATGCTTACCACCACCACTGACGGCTCGCGCGCCTCCTCCACAACCGACTCGCGTGGCTCCTACATCGACCTTTTTGGGACATGCACAACGCGTTCTCAAACCACCGGCACAAATTTGGCTGCGGGCGATGCTACGGGTGCTGCTGCTGCTGTGGGCACTACTGCTGCTGGCGTTGCAGGAGCTACGGGTGTTACACAGGCCCGTGATGCACAGTTTGATGATTATTACGGGGAAGATGAGTATGAGGGCGAGTACGCGGACGACTTCACAGTTGATCAGCCAGCTGGTCGTCCTAGGCAATACAATCCCTACATTCGCCGTCCACCTCCTTTTCTGTTGGTACGTGATGAGACCATGTTGCTAAACTGAAATTAAATGTTCCTACGTTTGATGGTCGCTATAATCCTGATGCATACCTCTCTTGGGAATTAGAATTAGACCAGCGTTTTGCATACTTAAATTACCCCGAGGATAGACGTGTTAGTGCTGCTACTTGTGAGTTCACTAGTTTTGCTTCCATATGGTGGTCTGAATATTGTCGTGCTAATCATGCTAATCTAATCACTACGTGGGATGCTTTAAAACATGCTATGCGTATTCGTTTTGTTCCACCATATTATCAGCGTTCCATGCTTACCAAATTAGCATGTCTAGATCAAGGCAAAACATTTGTAGAGGATTACTATCAGGAGTTGCAAACTGGCATGTTGCGTTGTGGTATAGAGGAGGATAATGAAGCATTAATGGCACGATTCGTAGGCAGGTTTGCTGGTGCCAAGTTGACGCGTAGCAGACGGTCCTTGTGCGTGGTGAATAACCAGCCCGTGGGAACCCCAAGAGGAAGGTATGATGAGTATAGCAGCTGTTTTCCCTCAGTTAAGAAACCAAGGTTTAATCGTTCTTGGAGAGGAGAGACAAACGACTGAAGGTGATGCGGACTGGCTTAGTAACTCCAACAAGGGCGCCGTTTAACGATTCTTGTTGACTCGTCTTCGGCCAGAAGCAACGTGGAACCTGCACCACAACACAACCAAGTACTTCCCAACTTGCGATGAGGTTGTCAATCTCACCGGTTTGCTTGAAACAAAGGTTATGAGCGTATCGAGTGGAAAACAATAGAGTATGCGAGTAAAGTAAACAGTGCGAGTAAAGTAAACAGGTGATAGCAATATGATGGAAATAGGACCGGGGTCCACAGTTCACTAGTGGTGCCTCTCCATAAGATAAATAACACATGCTGGGTAAACAAATTACAGTTGGGCAATTGATAGAATAAAGATAAACGTGATATGTCAAGAAGATCACTATGAGATTTACTCTGGGCATTACAACAAAATACATAGACCACCATCTAACTGCATCTATGACTAATAATCCACTTGTGGTGAATCAATCCAAGAACTCCACAAGTATTAAGTTGCGAACAACAGATAATTGCATTAAGCAAAGTGTGTAATGTAAACAAAGCATATGCCCTTGAGCATATGAATATTGTTTTCTCCCTAGTAGCAACAGCACATCTACAACCTTAGAGGTTTCTGTCACTCCCCCAGGTTAAATAGAGGCATGAACCCACTATCGAGCATAAATACCCCCTCTTGGAGTCACTAGCAACTACTCGGCCAAGATGGCTACTAACAACGGAGAGCATGCAAGATCATAAACAACATAGAGATAACAAAAGATAATATTCAGTACAGCAACTCAATCATAAACACCAATATTCATCAGATCCCAACAAACCAAACATGTAGAATTACATAACGGTGATCTCAATCATGTAGGGCAGCTCATGAGATCTAAACATGAAGCACATGGTGGAGAAGACAACCATCTAGCTACTGCTATGGACCCATAGTCCAAGGTAGACTACTCACTCATCGCTCCGGAGGCAAGCATGGCAATGAAGAAGACCTCTGGTGGCGATTCCCCTCTCCGGCAAGGTGCCGGGAAGAGCTTCTGGACCCTCCGATCTTCGGGTCGACGGCGGCGGCAGATCGCGATGTGTTCTGGAAAAGTGATCGGGTACTTAGGTTTTTTTCGTTGGGGGGTCTTTATAGGCGAAGGGGCGATGTCAGAGGAGGGGCCAGGCGCCCTCACGCCAGGGTGGCGCGGCCCAGGCCCTGGCCGCGCCAGCCCTGTGTGTGGGGCCCTGGTGGCCCTCCTCCTACTCTCCTTCAGATCTCTGGAAGCTTCCGGGTAAAATAAGACTTCAGGAACTTGTTTCGTCCAATTCTGAGAATATTTCCTGTGTATCACTTCTGAAACACAAAAACAGCAGAAAACAGGAAACTGGCACTGTGGCGACTTGTTAATAGGTTAGTTCCGGAAATGCATAAAAGTGCCACGAAGTGTAACGAAACATTAGGCAAATGGTGTAAAAACAAGCATGGAGCATAAAAATTATAGATACGTTGGAGACGTATCAAGCTTCCCCAAGCTTAACTCCTGCTCATCCTCGAGTAGGTAAGTGATAACAAAAGAATAATTTTTGAGGTGACATGCACCTACACAATCTTGATCATATATGTAAGCATTTGTGAGCTGGGATCATAAGAACTTAAAACATGGGCATGAAGATATAATCTTGACAATAAGAACTTAGCAACCATGTTGTAAACATGCAAATGAACACAAACAAAAGATCATGAAAATGAAACAATGAAAGTCAAACGTGTGTTCAAATCATAAGGAAAAACATACAAATGGTTTTCAGCTTGTCCTTCATAGAGAGCAAAATATAAATGCATAGGACACCTTCAAGTTTAAGAGGGCGACTAGATACAAATATTTGAGAACAAGTGAAACCAACAATATCAATCAATCAATGAACTTTGGGACAATGCATATTACACTAAGAATGACAACTATGCTCTCTTAATGGTGCATAAAGATAGAAGGTGGTGACTCAACATAAAAGTAGAAGAAAGGCCCTTCGCAGAGGGAAGCAGTTGACGAGGGTTAACTCGACAAATGTCCTAGATGAAGGACTTAGGATCGGGGAGATAGGGCGTTGGATGAACTCGAAGGTAAAGTTAGTCGAAATAGTGTTATCGAAAGTAAACTTGGGTGTTCAACCTGGCTTGCTTTCAATCTGCCCTCCCCCGTCCCTCCTGGCCCCTATATATAGGTGGCTAGGTCTCGAGGATCGGGTCGGGTTCGATACAGATTACAAATATCGACATACGGTAATAACTCGTATTCGACTATCATTACAGTTGGGCCTAACTCAACGGGCCTCAGGGGTACTCAACTAGACGGGCTCTATTAGCTATACCCTTGTAGTAGCCCCTGAGATTCTACCAGAATTGAGATTCAGGTTGAATCTCTAATCTTGAAATCTTCGATTGATCAATTCTTCACATCTTCAAATCTTGACTTGGTCTTTCGACTTATATTTCATGATATTTTTGCAAGGGGTTTTGATGAACAAGCCTGACAACTCTGACGGATCAAGAGGTCAGTTAACTGCCGGAACAGATACTTGCCACCTACTTCAAATTCAATCCCCTTGGACTTGAATTCGGGATACCGGTCAAACCCCTCTTTTGCCGCATTTAGGACTTACAAAAATGAATCCCAGTGTTCTCAGGGTACCCAGTGCGTCCACCAGGATTTTCTTCGCGTCGTAGACACGGATACATACCAGCAGAGCGCATCCATGTGCGTATACCAGGCCACACAGGACGGATCCCGGGGTCTTACCTTCGTGATAAATCACGGCATTCGAGTGTTGTTGCGATAACACAACTCGAGAATCTTATGTCGCAGTCAAATTTTGACTGAAAATATTCGGGTTTCTACAACCATAAAACTCGCTCCCGATGGGAGTAATCTCTCTTCAATTTGTCGACTACGTAGTCGAAGTTTTATCCTTCTTCATCTAAATATTCACTCTCATCTCTATCGGGTGCGCGCTCAGCGCTCCCGATGGGAGTAGCCCCCGAGTCTATGTTTGGCAACTTGTAGTCAAGCATAGGCTCAAAATTCAGCTCCTCTTTTTCTGTGGATATCTTACTGTTGACGAGCCCCCGAGTCTGAGTCACGGTTTCCATATCGCATAATCCTCCCTTCTTTTTTTTTTTTTCCTTTCTTCATTGATATTATCGTCTGCTGTGCGCAGAATTTAACTCCCATTGTAAATTGTGTTTCACGGACTTTGATGCAGCCCGAAAGCCCAATAGTACGTGCTTATAAATAAAAGCGCCTGGTGATTAAGGTAGAAAACCCTAATTAAACTTCTCCTCCGCCGCATCCTCTTCTTCCTCCATCTAGGGTTTTGCGAGGTTTTTCTGTCGTGCTTCATGGCTGACGCTGGAGGTTCTCGTCTGAACCTTGGATCCCCGATGGCCCCACGAGGTAGGGGTCGCCCTCGTGGCAGTAAGAATAAGCCCAAGGTCACTGATGCGCGGGAACTTCTTCAGATGCCCGCTAAGCGTCGCCGCGCCGCCCCCTGGTAGCAAGAATAAACCGAAGGTGACCAGTGCCACTCCAGGCCCTGCCTCTCTCCTCCTGCTGCGCCTGCTGCTCCTGCTACACCCCCCGTATCTTTTCTTTCTTTGCATTGCCATGGCGCAGTGCCGTGAATTCAGCGCTTGCCGCTGGATTTCACGAAGTTTGGATGGCCGCGAACTGCGAGAGGCGTTCTTCGTGAACAATCTGGCGGTGGCATCCCCTATGAGGTGGAGGTGTGGTATGACGGCAACGGCGAGCAGTACTTCAGAGGTGGCTGGTCGCAATTTGCTGAGGACCACGACATCCATCAAGGTTTCATCATGGCGTTCGACTTCCACGTCGGTACGTCGAAGTTTGACGTGAAGATCTATAATGGCACTCTTTGCCAGAAGGAGTACGAGGCTTGAAGCCCTCTTTTATTAGATCTGTAATCTCGTTTGACAATGTCCTTCCTGCAATGATATCAATAAATATTCGTACTTTGTGTCGATTAATTTTTACTAGTATCATGAGAACAAGTCATGTTCTGAGATATGCTTTCCATATGTCGGGTTCTTTGCGAACCAATAAATGTAAAGATGATATCGGGTTCTTTTTATGAACCAAGTTTCTTTGTATTTATCGGGTTGTGAAAACAACCTTATAGCGAAGAAAAAATCCCTCCATCTTGTCATAACAACTTTTCGTACGACCCAGGGGTTGAAGCCCCCGAGCGGAGAAGTAACACGAGAATCGTACAATTTTGTCGAGTTCAACCCAAAGAACCCGACCTGTGGCCTCATGTTCTGGGTCCAGAAGGTTAACTCGAATATGCTGATATCTATACTTAGTCTACGCGTAAAAACGCCGTAGCTGTTCTGCATTCCACGGGTTGTTTCGTCCTTCCCGGTCTTCTTGTCTTGTAGTCGATATGCTCCTCCTGGTATTACTTCCGTGACGATGTAAGGTCCCACCCAAGGGGACTCCAATTTGCCATGGCTGTCTTGCCTAAGTCGCAAAACAAGATCTCCCACCGAAGGATCGTGGACGAACTCGACTACTATGGTAGTTTCGTAGACTTTGTTGATATTGCGTAGCCCTTTCTAATGCTTTGTCTCTTGCTTCATCTAGCGCGTCGACGTCGTCTTGTAATGCTTCTGTTGATGTCGCCTCGTCATATGCTGTCACTCTTGGAGCTTCGTGTGTAACTTCGACTGGAAGCACGGCTTCTGCCCATGGACCAGGAAGAAAGGAGTTTCTTGAGTTGCTGCATTGGGCGTAGTTCTTAGGCTCCAAAGAACGGAGGGCAATTCTTCTACCCAAGCGCTCTTGGCTTTCTCGAGAGGTGCTAAAAGCCTCTTTTTTATTCCACTACTTATCAAGCCATTAGCTTTTTCGACTTGCCCATTTGTCTTCGGGTGCGCCACCGATGCGAATTTAAGCTTGATTCCCAATCCTTCGCAATAACTTCTGAATTCTTTTGAAGTAAAATTTGTCCCGTTGTCTGTGATGATGCTATGTGGTACACCAAAACGAAAAACTATCGACTTGATGAAACTGATTGCTGCTGTAGAGTCTTGAGTTGTTACTGGGGCCGCTTCCACCCATTTGGTGAATTTGTCGACTGCCACTAGCATATAGACATGCCCTCCTGGCCAAGATTTGTGTAACTTTCCCACCATGTCGAGTCCCCATTGTGCAAAGGGCCAAGATAATGGTATTGTTTGTAGCTCCGCTGCTGGTGCATGTGGTCTGGATGCAAACCTTTGACATGCTTCACACTTTCGAACTATATCTTTCGCGTCTTCGATGGCTGTTAGCCAATAGAATCCCGCTCGAAAAGCTTTTGCCGCTATTGCTCTGCTGCTGGCGTGATGGCCACATACTCCGCCGTGTATGTCTTTCAATATTGTTTGCCCTTCTTGGGGTGTGACACAGCGTTGTAAAACGCCTGTAATACTTCTCTTGTATAGTTTCCCTTCAATCACCGACAAACGCTTTCGCTCTTCGAGTTATCCTTTTAGCCTCCACTGCATCTTCTGGTAGCTTCTTATTTATCATGTACGCAATATATGGCTGCATCCATGTTTCTTCTATCATCATGACCTCCTCTGGTTCTGTCATAGCCCCCGAGCTTGTCGTAGTAGTCGAACTTTTAGCACTTTTTATTGATCTTTCCGCTATTTCTTCCCAAAACACTCCAGATGGCACAGGTAAGCATTGTGATCCAATATTTGCTAAAGTGTCGGCTTCTTCATTGCTGTTCTGCTGACGTGAGAGACTTCGCATCCGTCGAACGTTCCTTCTAGATAATGGTACAAATTCTTGTAGGCCATCATGTTGTCATTGATTGTGTCACACCTGTTCATAACTTGCTGGACAACAAGGTTAGAGTCTCCAAATATCTTTAGGCGAGTTGCTCCACAAGCTTTAGCCATCTTCATTCCGTGCAGCAAAGCCTCGTACTCTGCCTCATTGTTAGAAGCCTGTGGGAAACTCATCCTTAGGACATACTTTAGTTTGTCGCCATGAGGCGATATCAATACTACTCCTGCGCCTGCGCCTTGGACTCGCTTAGAACCGTCGAAATACATTGTCCAGGTACTCGATAAATCTGGTGGTCCTGTACTTTGCAGCTCGAGCCACTCTGCTGTAAAATCTGGCAGAATTTGCGACTTGATCGCCTTCCTCTTCTCGTACGTGATGTCCATGGGAGATAGCTCTATTCCCCACAAAGAGACACGTCCCTCGCTAAAGGATTGTTCAATATGTTCGATAGTGGTGCTTCGTTAACCACTATAATTGGGTGCACAGTAAAATACTGTCGTAGTTTTCGTGCAGTTGTGAAGACACTGTATGCCAACTTCTGATAATGCGGGTACCTCTGTTTGGTTGGAGATAGCACTTCGCTGATGAAATATACTGGTCTCTGGACGCCATGAGCTTTGCCTTCTTCACTTCTTTCGACTACTAGGACTGTACTTACCACCTGATGGGTTGCGGCGATGTACAGTAGTAGTGGCTCTTTTTCTTTAGGTGCGACCAGCACTGGCGGCGTGGAAAGCACTTTCTTCAATTGCGCAAACGCTGCGTCTGCTTCTTCTGTCCACTCAAATTTGTCGTCTGACTTCTTCATAAGTGCGTAAAAAGGTAGCGCCTTCTCCCCTAGTCGAGCAACGAAACGACTTAATGCCGCGACTCGTCCTGCTAACTTCTGTACGTCGTGGAGTTTCGTGGGTTTCCCCATTGTTAGAATTGCTTGAATCTTCTCTGGATTTGCTTCTATTCCTCGTGCGGATACCAAGAACCCCAAAAGTTGCCCTGCTGAAACTCCGAAGGAGCACTTTGTCGGGTTCAGCTTGAGCTTGAACTTGTTCAGGTTGTCGAAGGTTTCTGCCAAGTCGCTGATTAGAGACTTCTCCTCTCTTGTGGTGATGACTACATCATCAATGTAGACTTGTATGTTGCGCCCTATTTGGCTCCCGAGGCAACTCTGCATCATCCTTTGATAAGTTGCTCCTGCATTTTTTAGGCCGAATGGCATCACTTGGTAGCAAAACACCCCATACGGTGTAATAAAGGCCGTTTTTTCCTCGTCCTCTTTCTTCAGCTTGATCTGGTTATAGCCAGAATATGCATCCAAAAGGAAAGCCTTGCGCAGCCCGCTGTTGAATCGATTATTTGATCGATGCGGGGTAAAGGGAAGGGATCCTTTGGACAATGCTTATTGAGAGATGTGTAGTCGACACATACTCTTTGTACGTCTGTGTTCTTCTTGGGTACTATTACTGGGTTCGACACCCAACTCGAAGTTTTGATTTCCCTGATGAATCCAGCACTTTCTAATCTGTGCAATTCTGACGCTATTGCCTTCCTCTTGGGTTCATCGAATCGTCGCAGTGGTTGCTTGACTGGTTTCGCCTTGGGATCTACATTTAATGCGTGCTCGACGAGTTCCCTGGGAACCCCTGGCATGTCCGATGGACACCAGGCGAAGATTTCCCAGCGCTCACGGAGGAACTCGACGAGCGCGCCTTCCTATGCGGGATCCAAGTTCACCGCAATTGATGTCGTCTTGTTTGGATCCGTAGGGTGGACCTGAATTTTCTTTGAGTCCTGCGTTTGTCGAAAGCCTTATCTGGCAGGGATCGTCCAACGTCGGGTAGCACATTATGATCTGTTTCTCCTTTTAACCTCTCGTATTCTGCTGTCATGCCGAATGTTTGGCTACCTCAAAAGCTCCCTTGTACTGTGATTGTTCCTTTGGGTCCTGGAATTTTTAGCGTGAGATACGCGTAGTGCGGTACTGCCATGAATTTTGCAAATGCTGGGCGCCCCAGGATTGCATGATATTGTGACGGCCAATCCATGACTTCGAACTCCAGTTTCTCTCTTCTATATTTGCGCTGCCACCAAAGCAGACATCGAGTTCTATTCTTCCCAAAGGGTAGTTTGCTGCTCCTGGTACTATCCCGTGGAAAGAGCAATCTGTTGGCTTCAGACTTGTTGGTGAGATGCACATAGCCTTCAGTGTTTTAGCATATATTAAGTTTATGCCACTCCCTGCATCCATGAACACTCTTCCGATGTCGTATCCTCCTATTTGCGCTTTTAGAACCATAGGCGAGTGGCCCGGTCGAGGAACTTTCCGTGGGTGGTCTGCTCTACTGAATTTGACTGGTTGCTCTGACCATCGTAGGTACTCTGTGGTGGCTGGTGGTGATGATATTGCTAGGTTTATTTGTCTGGTTATGCTCTTCCGTTCTTTTTTCGACTTGGGCACTGGTTGAATCATAGCTGATATGTATACTTTTGACTCTAGGTGTCTTGGCAATCTTTGAGTTTGATATCCTTGACTTCTCCGCTTTTCTCCTTGCCTTCCCTCTTGGCTTGAGCTCATTGCACCTTGCAACCTTAGGAATGTTCTGCAATCCTTCATCTGGTGATTTGAGACCCTTTTCCCATCGAGATACGCATAGTGGATTCGACAAGGTCCGTATAACATATCCTCAGCCGAAGGACCAGAGTACCTTGATTTTTCTGTTCCTTTTGCTTGAAACCTCCTGCTTTCGTATCCTTCTTCTTTTCCTAGTGTATATCCTGCGGCTACCTGATTTTGCCTTCCTTGGTTGCCTCCGCTGCGGTATCTTCTCCTTTGTCGACTTATTCTGTCAACTTCTGGCGAATGTCCTCTTTTGTTGTTGTACGCGTCCTCTCCATCAGCGAATTTGTTGGCTTGTTCCATTAGCTCAGTTACTGTCGCGGGTCTTGTTCTTCCTATTTCTTCCACAAGATCTGAGCGACGAAGTCCTTCTGAAAAAGCATCTATTGCTCGTTCATCGGAGATGTCCTCTACTGAGTTTTTGACTATACTCCAACGTTGTATATAAGATCGTAGCGTTTCGCCTTTCTTCTGCACACATGCTTTAACATCTTCCAGTGATGCTGGGCGCTTGTAGGTGGAACGAAAATTTCTTGCGAATTGACTTTCGAGTTCCCCCCAGCTCCCGATAGATTCGTCGGGTAGGGTGTTCAACCAAGACCGGGCGGCTCCGGTGAGGTGTAGCTGCAAACTTTGCATTGCAGTCGCCTTTGTTCCCCCTAATATCTGCACTGCCTGTAAATAATCTGATAGCCATAAGGTGAGTTCCTGCGACCCGTCATACTTGCTCTGATCATGAGGTAATTTAAATCCTTTGGGTACTCGCGTTTTGCGAACCCTACGGGTAAAGCATAACGCGCCCATATCTTTATCATCGTCTTCGTAATTTTCCTCCCTCCAAGCATGCCGCGATTTATCTACTCGAGCTTGTGCTATTATACTTCTTGCATCCTTCTTCCTTTTCTGTCGTTTTTCCTCTTCTGATGATTCACTATAGTCATCGCTTGAGTACTTGTACCTGAACTTCTCCTTGCCGCTTCCCTTGTAGCTTGTCGACTTCAACTCTTGGACTCGATTCTTGATTTTACCTTCTACTATTCCGAGGCTCCGTATCGCGGCTCGGTGCATATCTTCTCGCGGGTCCCCATGCTCTGGTCTTGTGGCTAGTAAATACGCTTGTGCTGCTGCTAATGCCGCCTCCGGCGTTTTTTGTATCAGGTCCTCTTCCTCTTCTTCTAGCTGTGGGGTGGGGCTCCTCGAGTACCCTTCTTCTCTGTCGCGTGCTGTTGCCCCTCTTCTGTGTTTTGGATCTCCACGCCTCTCTCTGCTATATTCTGAGTCTTCACTATAGTCTTCCCAGTATTCTTCCCTTGATATGTTGTTGTTGTCTTGAAACATCATGTCTCTTTCCTCCCTTAGTTTCTTCTTGTGTTGGTATAATGCATATTGATATCCCATTAGAACTTCTCTTCGCGATCCTTCGGGGACTTCTGTACCATGATTAATGGTTGACGTAATCATTCTCCATTCACCTGTCGAGACGTGTATTTTCTCTTTTTCCCCTTTGTGATCTTTCAACTTGTCGACTTGTCTGTCGACCTTCTTGCTTCCTTCACTGTTGTTTCCATCTTCTGCTTCAGTGATAATAACGCATAACTGATGTACTTTGGAGACGCCGCTGCTTCCTACGGCGAGGTCCCTTGCGTTGTTGTGCGTCTGACACGCTTTTTCTTCTGAGTCAAATTTTTCCTGAATTTCGTCGCTTTCTGCGATTAATGCTTTCCTTGGGCTGACTGGCGAGTTTATCTCGCTGGAAGAGCCTTCTGATGATTCCAGTGCTTCCTTTGTTTCGGGCTTGCTTGCCAATGAATCTTGATCTTGTTTCGTCGGATCCGAAAGGCGAGAGGAACCCGACGGCCCGATGAAAATGCTCAAGCTTCCAATTGTTAATTCCACTTCTTGACTTCCGTCGACTTCTGGACTGCTGTCGGTTACAAGCGAAAAAGCCGTCGAATTCATGATTCCAACACCCAGAGTCCCCACGGTCGGCGCCAATTGATGAGGGTTAACTCGACAAATGTCCTAGATGAAGGACTTAGGATCGGGGAGATAGGGCGTTGGATGAACTCGAAGGTAAAGTTAGTCGAAATAGGTGTATATCGAAAGTAAACTTGGGTGTTCAACCTGGCTTGCTTTCAATCTGCCCTCCCCCGTCCTCTCCTGGCCCCTATATATAGGTGGCTAGGTCTCGAGGATCGGGTCGGGTTCGATACAGATTACAAATATCGACATACGGTAATAACTCGTATTCGACTATCATTACAGTTGGGCCTAACTCAACGGGCCTCAGGGGTACTCAACTA